>OX387634.1:6093571-7309285 GCA_947568825.1 Sphinx pinastri
TAAGGAGTCCGGACACGCACGTCCATGGTATGGGATAGAAAGAAAACTTTTCTAATTAACTTGGACCAAGTTTTTTCGTTAACGTCTCGCAGACGCCGAGTGCCTTTTGTTGTACTTTTAATGTTATCTCTACTTTTCTAGAATAGTTGTTGTTTGTATCCCATGAGATATGTGGACTTACATTGAAAATATTTTCGAGTATATTTATTATCCCTGTACTATAGATAGATTAGGTACGCATATCTCCTTGCTGACAACAGGTCTTCTCTTGAGTTCTAGCACTGCTACTTTAGCATGGGCACCTAGCACTCGTATATTGGGGTGAGCTACATGTCAAATAGCAGAACCTCACCCCTCTTCAACACTCCCTGTGAAATCACATATATGTAAGTGAAAAAATATAAGAATATCTCTGTATAATCACTAAAAAAAACTCATATATTTACAAACAATGCTTTGAAGATGTCTTGACTGCCTCGGTGGCGTAGTCACATTGTGTGCACGTTACGACATGGCGACATCCCTCTGAGGTCCCCCTATCACATCATGGGACGGAACACTTGGTGAAAAGTTGGTGCCCTGTTGGCACATCTGCAGGCGTGATGTGTGTTTATTGTTTGTTTTGATGATTCACGATATAGACATTTGCATGAATAAGCCCTTTTTGACATTTGTAGAGTCATTCAACTGTATGCACTTTTGACTTTCAAACCATACTACGTTTTAAACAGTCAGTCGAAATGTCATACGGCGCAGTGTCATCTCGATACTAGGGGGCGCGCCAGACAAATATGCGCGCGGGCAAAATCGGAACTAATCGCCGTCCAGTTCCTATTTGGGCCTAAGCCAATGACCGGTCAAGTGGCGACATCATCTACGCGCAGAGTTATCTGGCGCACACCATAGTTTTTTTTTGCATCCAATAACGAGACGAGCATGCCGTTCGCCTGATGGTAAGCGATACGACCACCCATATACAGTAGCAACACCGTCCAGCACCTTGACTTACAAAGTACTGTGTGGCATTCCATTGCGCTCGTCATCCTGAGACATAAGATGTTAAGTCTCCTTATGTCCAGTAGTTACACTGGCTACAATGTCCTTCAAACCGAAACACAACAGTGCATGCACACTACTGTTTGACGGTAGAAATAGACATAGCGGTGGTACCCACCCAGACCAGTGATAGATAGGTATGTAATAAAAAAACATATAGCACAACACCTGTTATATTTGACTTTTACAAGTACAATTTATATAATCAACTCACCAACAACTTAAGGCTTATGTTCATAGAGATTCCATAACAGTTATACATAATATGTAGGTTAATATAATTAATATTCCCATATGTTTTACTTTAGTAAGTACTTATCACGTGATAAACGGACTAAAACTACATACAATCGTACAATAAGGCATATTGACAAAAAAAACAAATTAATAAAACATATACAGAAATATAAAAGTAGATGCTTATAATACAAATTTGCAAGATTTCTTTTTGTATTTAACAAAATTTACAATGATTTTTCGTCTACCTTTTTTTATTCTTAATGAAAACTTTAAAAAAATATAATCATACTTTATACTTACTAATAAACGTTGTTTATATTAACATTCAACGTCACAGGAAACGAGACAAAATAATATACAACTATGACTGACGTAGGCAATTATTACTAAGGCTCTAAATGTACTTCTTCGTGGCCGATATTTTATTCCTTGCGCCTACAAAATACAGCATACCTGTCACCTCATGTGAGTAGCAAAAATTAATATCAATTGGTTTATTGATGCGATGTTGTAATTTCTTTATACATTTGTTTTTGCCTATAGCGAGTGCACCTGTGTATGTATGTGCGCACACACTTGTGCACTATAATATCTCCTGCGTACCGGGCTGATCTCTGTTAAGATTGGCCGCCGTGGCCGAAACTGGCTAGGAGGATTACACATTACTATTTTATCAAATGAGGGAGACAAACAACTTATGAACTCCATCACTATTACATATCTTTCTAACATTTGTAGTTATACATACACATTATATACTTATATACAACATCAAATTACAACTTGTAACAATGATTATACTTATAAGTAATGGAAGTACTTAGCTTCGTTATAATTTAGTTTAGTACTGGCCTACTACATCCTCCTATTACACTCTCACGAAGCTAAAAAAAGGAACCAAGAAAATAGGCTCACAATTTCCAGAGAAATCAGTGTACAGTCAGCAGCATAAGTATCTGTACAAAATCAAAATTTCAAATTGCCTATATACGCATTAAGTTAAACTGAAACATTTTTTTTCTTCGTTTGAAGTAAAATAAATCGCTTTTATTTTGTGTTTGTAAAGAGAAAAAAAGATTAGTAATAACAAAAAAGTATGTAGGCAATTTGAAAATTTGAATTTGTTCAGCTACTTATGCTGCTGACATACATAAAAAAAATACAAACACATGAATTGAGAACCTCCTCCTTTTTGGAAGTCGGTTAAAATGTAGATACACAAAATATCCTACTAAAGATTATATCGATGGTTGGCGGGCTGATTGACTTAAGCGCCACTTTTTTTACGAAGAATTTAAACTATTTTCGAAAACCGGAGCAAAATGTGCCGATTCCAAATGTGTATGAAACTCAATGTCGCAAAAAATGTCGCTTAAGTCAATTAGCCTGCGAACCGTCGATATATTTGTTGATATCCTCAGTTGCTGTTCCATTTTCTAGAAACGATCTTTCTAATTGATTTGAAGCACACGTTCGCGCATTGGTTGGTCCATTCTCTATCGCTGAGATATATAGTTAATTAATCTTTACTCAATGCTTGAAACCCATTGTTTAGGGAAATTAGTGTTAAATTGTTCTCAGCGTAATCCCTACATCTATAAATTCCAAATTAAATATTACAATGCCTAATAGATACTAATGGTCCGTTTCTTCATGAACTGTTAAACGTACGATTAAAGTAAAAGCCCTAATATTTTCTACAACACAAACGTCGCTAGAGTAGGAAGTAAAACTTTGAGTATTACTCCAATGAAGAAATTAGCTGTCAGTCAAATTTGAGCAAAGTTTAATAACGCTTTATACATCTCAGCATTAGTCTAGAGTACAAACAACAGTCAATATAAACTGCATCGCCTCAACACTACACTACGCGCTTTTAAAAAAAAACCTCACCAATCATTTATCAGTGTTAATACCTACCCACTTTCTTGTCTATTTCCTTATCAAATAAGATTCTGAAAAGGTTAATAACTGATTATAATCCTTATTATTTGTTTTTAAAACTAAACTGGATATAGTAACAGTGCAACGCGGTACTAATTTACTAAGCCACATCCACTCTGCCAATACTGCACAGTTCAAGGAATAGTGCAGTCGTGTGGATTTTTTACGCGTTGCGCGCTGCTTGTTAGAATGTTCGCCCACGACTTTTTGCAGTCATGCTGTCGCATCTTTCGTAAATACGCTTCTGTATCACGTAAGCACGTTTCGCTTAGGTAGCGGTATAACACCGCACTGTAACGATACAAACGCGCGACTTGCAACTGTGATGTTCACATTGATCCCTGAGTTACGTAGAGACAGCTACGCGCTTGCATCGCGTCTATATCGCTACTGAAGCGCGACAGCATTCCGATTATAGTGATGCAGGATTATAGACGCGGACGAAGGTGAATAGCCCGCCACAGCCTCGCGAATTTATCGCGCCTGTATCGCTCAAAAAAGTGGCTGTGGGCGACATCCCTTAAGGCAAGCACTGCATAAAATTCGGCGTGGAATTTATTCACAAAATCTGTGGAGATCGTACTGCGTACAGTACACGCAATGCACATTATCAACAATTTATGGTATTTGAAGTGAAAAAACCATACCGTTTGTTACTCCGATAGTTGTAAATGAAATACTTAGAGATTAATCGATAAAATGTAGATATAAAATCCACGGCAATAAAGACTTTGTTATCATAACTTGATGTTTATGAATGCATCACCTTTATCTACAAAGATAAAAAACTTCGCATCGAGTTGATTTCAGAACGTAAAATTCAAACATTATGGTATATTTCAATGCAGTGAGTTTGACAAAATAAATTAAGTACACAGGACGGTACATGCGAATGACGCGACTGTGTTCATTGTATTTATAAAAAAACAGATCGACGGATGAAAGGCTATTTGACTCAAGCGACATTATTAGGGACATTTTATTAATGACTTCTTACATTTACGCGAATGTTAGACATTGAAATGAAACTATTTACTATTTTAACTATAACGTGAGGAAAAATATTAATTAAAAAACCGCGATAAAATCCGCAAAATAGTTTCATTTCAACATTTTATTAATTTATATTTATATCTGGAATCAGTAGGTATCTGTTTTTTATTCTATACATAACTTTTTGTAGAAAAAAAGTAGCTTAAACCAAATAGCCTTTCACCCCTCGATTATCTTGTATCAGTTATGTTGTGTTAATTTCCTTCTCATATAGATAAATCACCAAGTCCAAGGAGCATATTAGTAGATGCAACTCAGTTTTGCTGTGAAGTGCGACATCAGCTGAGACGATGTCAAATGAAGGTCAGCATCTTAAGATAGTCGGTATTTAATAAACTCATATTAACATCAGCTCAAATGACACCTTAAGTTACAATATGTGACGGATTTTGTCAGTTATGTTTTGTTTATGTAACAGCGCTTACTCAGCTGTGAACAAGCTCTCAAATGACAGCTTAAGTTTGGTTTATTAAATACTTACATTAAATATGTACTTGAGATTTTACTCAAACATAAGATTGATTTATTAATACTGCCCTAAGAGGACGCGCGCACGAGCGGTCAATACCGGGGTTTGAATAGCCGCTTTGATTCATTAGCGTAAGAGTGCGCGGATACGCGACATTTTCTCTGAAGTCGCTTCCATACCATTCATCGAGGCGGTTATTTAACCGTCCATGCGCGTCTAGTTTTTAGTAAATAGCTATGTAGCGTATTATTTATTCCATATGCAAATTGCTATTGCGTCAAGACGAATACATCAAAATGTAAACACGCAGGACCGCGCTGACCCAAATCTGCGCCTGTGTGCAAAATCTATGAAGCGCCTGTGATTTTTGTCATCCTGTTTCGATATTAATATTTTTTTTATTATTCAACGTTAACCTTCCTTGGCTCATTGTGAAGCGCAGATATTCTTTTTATAAGGTTTAACTATTTTTTTTCGCGGGTAAAAACGCGTTATCGCTACCACCACTGCGGGGTGAGTGGAATGGTTATGTTGGTTTCACACGGTCTTACGGCCCAATGTCTACACTCGGGAGTATAGCATCATCCGAGCGAGCATTGGTTTAACTATGATAATGACCTTTAGTAAATCGTTTGTATTAAGATATGTAGGTGGCTACTGTAGCGGCTGCAGCGGTTCTTTTGATTTTAACACAAATTGGGGTCAAAATTCAAGTGGTTTAAAATTTAAGCCACAGGCGTGAGTATTGTCTTGGGTGACTTGTACCTACTTTTTTACCTACGCAACTATAAAGAATGTGTTGTAGTATAACAAATATAATTTCAATAATTAACGTTGGCATGCCATCCTGATTCCAGGGAACCCTATTGCCTTGGCGCCGCACACTTCGCACATAGGGACGGCGCGGCCCTGTAAAGCCCTGTTAAGGTGACAAAAAATTTAACAATAAATATGCTGTTTAAATAAAATAAAAACTTTGATGATGCAATACACTGAGTATTCCATATTTAGGACTTTTACGTTCGTAAAGATGTCATGTTCCTTAAAAATTTCGATTGCGCCCTTTATTATAACATTAATAACAATAACTTATACTAGTATAATTATCATAATATATTCAGAGTGTTATAGAAAGGATATCAATATGTAATTATAATCGGAAAGCGTATTTTTCATTACTTAAAACCAAAGGTAAAAAATAAGCTAAAATAATAAATTAAAATTAATTAAATTTCTAATTTGTTCAATATTTTTGTCTTATAAAGGAGATGTCCGCTTTTTGTATGGGTGCTGGGCCTCAAAATCTAACCAGGCTCAAAGTTTAGGGATATTAAACGGGCAAAATATGGTTTCATTAAAAAAATGTTTTTAGACCCCTCCATTTATAACCAATATTTTTTTAATTGTAGTTTTTAAGCAAAATAAAATTACATAAATCTCAAAATCGGAGTTCTTTAAAATTAAACGATTTATTGTATAAGGCAAATTTTTAGGAGTGCCATCCAAATATATGTAAACTGTCTTGGTTAGAATTTTAGGTCCGTTTTTGGACATGTCCTTTGTGAATATCAGCACATTGC
Source organism: Sphinx pinastri (assembly GCA_947568825.1). Classification (NCBI taxonomy): domain Eukaryota; kingdom Metazoa; phylum Arthropoda; class Insecta; order Lepidoptera; family Sphingidae; genus Sphinx; species Sphinx pinastri. The sequence goes on from OX387634.1 coordinate 6,099,914, forward strand.
CTTCTCATTGGCTCTGCTAACATTGCAATAGGATTTTAGGATTGCTATCGTAAATTAAATTATTGAAAAAAAAAATTAGCTCTCCGTTTTTAAAAATACGTTAATGAACTGTAACTACTTCACCCTATATATCAAGTTGTTATTGATACACTATTCCTGGAACATTGTGTATGTACAGTCAGCAGCATAAATATCTTTACAAAATAAAAATTTAAAATCGCCTATATACGCGTTAAGTTAAACTGAAACATTTTTTTTTCTTTGTTTGAAGTAAAGTAAATCTCTTGTATTTTATTTTTGTGAAGAGAAAAACAAGATTAGTAAGAACACAAAAGTATGTAGGCAATTTGAAATTTTGAATTTGTTCATCTACTTATGCTGCTGACTGTACATTAAGGCGGAGATAAGAACGTTTTAATTATATTTCAGTAACAACATTCTCAATCAACATGTACAAAAGCAACGATTTTTAAATAATTAAAACTATTTAGTTTAATGAAATAAAAATGTATCGTTCCATAGAGAATCGACAACAAAGGACAGTTTGTTCTTAGGCTTGTTTAGACGTATCAGTTATTATAATAATAGTCAGTAGATTAAATACATCATACTGATCATTCGCAGGGTATTATGTCATACAGTAATCGCTCGAGCAAATTTCTCACCCACTACAAGTGTATACACAAAGCCATCTGATCTCGAACGTGGGAACATCATTTTTTTATATTTGTCCAAAATCTCGTATACATTTATCATTTAAGCCAGGCGATCATTTCTAGCCATAATTGTTCCATCGAAATGAGACCAAGACGCTACTAAAATTATTGCTTAAGCTTCCTCAGCTTATCAAATAAAAAAACTTTATGGCTTACCACCGCACGTATCGTAATTTTTTTTTATGACATTGAATGACGAGACGAGCTTGCCGTTCACCTGATGGTAAGCGATACGACCACCCATATTTATTTATTTATTTATAAACTCTTTATTGTACATCTAAGGCAAAGTGGAAATAACAAATATACAATATAAACTAGGCTAAACAATAAGAAGTACAAATGGCGGTCTTATCGCAATTGGCGATTTCTTCCAGACAACCTTTGGATGGACTTAGTTAAGAAGGAAAAATAGAGCGGGCGGTCATATACGGGTAATAAGATGGGTTAGAGAACAGATGTACATAAACATTATATCTATAATATAATAAAAAGTAATATTAAAATATTACATAATTAAAATATTCTACAAAAATATCGTATAAAGAACCAACTGATTAACACGAGAAAAAGGGAACTATAAAAATAATCTTATTGTACTAAAAAATCATGTAAATGCAAAAATCCCACGCTACTTCCACTTTTACTAGCAAAAATGGATATCGTCTAATACTCAAAACATTAACTTACTACATGTTATTTTGCTATTAACAAAATTGTTTGTGAAGCAAATATAAAACATACAAGGCAAGTAAGTAGCCAAACACTATCCAGACTAAAAACTTCCTTGGCAACTATTATAATCAGCATTTTAAGTAGTGATTTCGGTCTTTTATTTTTAAGGCATTAGATGAAGGCAGAAAGTAAAACAATGATACCTATTTCAATTGCTGCGCAGTAAATAATTGACTAATATTTGCCCTAAGATGATCATTACGCGTTCGATTTGGCATCAGTTCAATTCGTAACCTTGTACTTTCAATCCATCAATACACACTTCACACGACTAAGGGGCCGTCCATTAATCACGTGAGACTCGTAAGGGGAGTCGACAAAAATCATGAAATATCACAAGGGGGAGGTAGGAGGGCTTTTTCTTTTTTTTCTCAACCCATAATGGCCATTGCAATGCAATGCAATCAGCCCTGTATTATATACTGCCCACTGCTGAGCACGGGCCTCCTCTACTACTGAGAGGGGTTAGGCCTTAGTCCACCACGCTGGCCTAGTGCGGGTTGGCAGACTTCACATACCTTCGGAATTCAGAGAACTTCTCAGGTATGCAGGCTTCCTCACGATGCTTTCCTTCACCGTAGGGGGGCAGTAGTGAAATATCACGTGTATTTCTTTTTTTGTTAAGCGCGCGATTGAAGGCACACTATAATTTTTAAGATACTTTATACTAATAAAATTCATGTGAACTTGGGTAGGGGAGATGGGTAGTCTAAAACCTCACGGCTCACCACATATTACCAGGGGAGAGGGGTTAAAAAGTTGTTAAAAAGATCACGTGATAATGGCCGACCCCTAATTTTACGTTAATCATGCAAAGACCACAAACTGAACTGATACCAGTTTGAAAGTGTTATGGCCACCTAAAAAGGTTATTGATGGATATTACGGAATATTTTTTCCTTCTCACTCCTTTAGAAGTCAACTGCATATCTAATTATTTCGTGTTTAAAATATATTTTTCTATACTTATATTTGGTTTAGAAACTTAGTTGGTATTGTTTATGGAGTAATCATAGTTAGCAGTATTTGTATAAAGACTGTCATAGTCCCAGGAAACTACTTCGAAACTAAAAATAATATACTTATAAAATTAAAACTTAGGAGGAAATATAAAAATATCAATAAGGCCTGACAACTGTATTTAGCCTACTTGTATCTCAGTCTCCAAAAAAAAATTACAGAATTAATTACTCATACAGTTTTTCAAAACAACAGCTGTCAAGTAATAACTAACATTACCAATCTTGGGTTAAATGTACATTTTAATATCATCTGGAATATATGAGTAGTAGCTGGAATAACTAACAGACTATTCATTTTAATATACATCATCCTCCAATCTATTTCCGACATAAGCCACTCATGGCTATTTACATTAAATACCCTCACCGGCTTACACCTCATGCCCATACTTTTAACAACGTTTACCCAGCGGCTCCAATCCTCCAAAAACCGATGCACCTCTTCCATATACAGAATCCCTCAGATCCATTGCGGTCCTGCTAGCACCGTGGCTTGAAATTGGGGTACCACCATTGCCTGAATTTAGGGTACGTGCTTGTGGTATTCATCATGTATTTGTTGTTCAAAGCGGAGCACACGGCACAAACATTATCTGTGACGGATGGGTCGTGGTATGTATAGAAATCTTTCCACCTGAAGAAGTCCCAGTATAGCTTGGGATTGTTCATTAATGTAACCATGATGCCAGCGAGATCTGAAGTATTGTATTTAGTGCCGTCAATATAGGATCCCGGAGGAAGGAACCTGCAACAAGAAATTACTATTATATTATGCGATATAATTTTTATGATTGTTAACCATATTACAGGATTTCTATATACATGACTTCTACCCAAGGTTCTTTAAGTTAGTGAAAAGAAAAACAAAGAAAAATTCGGTGGACAAGAATAATATATGCGACTTTAAATGTCTTTCCCTTGCCGATATTTTATCTAGACCCCACATATGCCCAGGATTAAACTGTTATAAAGACCTTCAGACTGGAGTACAAAAATTCTTGCACCATACCTGGTGACACGAATAGACAAATCTGTGGTACCTATGCTTTACTTAGAATTTGCAATAGAATACTTATCCATTGCTTATACCTAATTAATTCAAAAAAGAGTACAATAGAAACTGCTCGAATCGTCATTCATTCCTACTATTTCGGTATCAAAGATACAACACAATACAACAATGACTTAACTATAACGCACTCACAAGCGATATAAGTTACTAGCAATCTACTTTTATGCATCCTTTCCATAGCAGTTTGCAACAATTTTAATAATCTAAAGATCAAAGACAGTTTCATTAAAATAGACGGAATCTTAGATACGGACACTCAAGCCTTTTACCTCTCAGAGGGTAGGCAGAGGCGCAAACATTGTACCCCCTGTCTGCTAAGCTTAATCCATCCCGTAATGTAATAAGAGAAGTATAGCAATATCAACCCGAACTCCAATTCCGAGAACTCATTTGTATTTTGTGAATGAGCAAATTCACGTCGATTTTTGGCATTTTACGATACTCTTGGGACCAGCAAATAATGAAAAAGCCTCATAAGATAAACTTATAGATTACCCATTTTACATTTTCGGTAATACATCTTATCATACTTCTGTCTCTATAAAATTATTGCAAATGTTTGAATGTTTGTACTAAGTAAACACAGTAACGCTGAACAGATTTAGATGAAATTTGACATACAGGTAGGCCATGCCCTGAATTAACATATAGGCTACTTTTTATCACGGTAATTTACTCCTGTGGGAAACATTTGAATTTTTAATCAGAGTTTTTAACTAGATGGCGCTGGCGTTGGACTGATGACGCTATCGCTAAAGTGATTTTACGATTTTTGTAGCGAGAAAAGCTTTTCAAGCGGGCAAAGCCACGAGCAACACCTATTATTGCAATAAATGGTAAAGAGATTTCCATAATAACAGCTCATTCAACTAAGATCTTAAGATTAGTTCTAGATTCAATATATGTCAGCTACTATTACATTAGATATCTATACACACCTTGATCAATAATAATGATTACTTTCGGCGAGCACAAATTGATCAATATTATGACTTAATGACGTATCTTTCTAAATGTATTATGAATACTTTTAACTTTACCAACTTATAATAATATGAATAGGTTCTAAGATCAGAACTCAATAAGTCTCATGAGAAAGTCAAGCTGTATAAAAATAAGAATGATAATATTAATGTTATGAAACATACCTTGAATAATTCGCTCCACCATACACAATAGGTACTACGTCATGCTGAAGCGCCGTGAGAACTTTCTCTGTGACATAATCCTCAGCAAACGAATTTTCCAATGACATATAAAAATAATAATCCCTTTCCAACAACGAAAAACAATCAACCTCCCTGTTCCTTGGACATTCTAATGGTCCACAGCGGCCGTAAATGTCAACTGTATACCCATACATCTCTAAAGCCTTCTGCAATTTTTCAACAAACTCCTTCCTGTCACTTCTACTTTTACAATTGGAAACGAACCACGCGGCTGCTTTAGATTTATTTAATAACCTAAAAGAATACTCCTCGTCTATCTCTGGTAAGTCTTCTGGCCAGTTCATGTTGATCTTAGGCCCTACAATCTCGCCGAAATTATTTCTTGTTTGTAAATAAGCGAACGGTATGTCAGAATTAAGTTTATACGTGGCTGTCCAGTTGAAGAAATTATCGAAAAGCTTGCTACACACTGGGTAGTTGTCTGCAGATTCCATGTTAAAATATATGTATTTCTGTGCCATCGTTCGATTTCTTGGCAGGTCCCATGTTTTCATATTACGCCCGTTGAAAGCGATAGCGTCGAATTTGGTAAGATCACCGTCGAAGAACTTTCTATCGCCAGTCACGTAGCAATTTATCATCGAACAATTGTTCTTGAGGAAAGCCCTCTGGCCGTTCGCCAGGGATTGGAAAGGCGCGTAATCCTGCCTTGTCCACAATAGGATGTACTTGAGGTTTTTAGGAAGTTTGCTGGTCTTTCTATAAACATCTGAATAGCGGAAGTCCCGAGCGCCATTTTCGAGTGCTTCTTGGACCAGGCTTTCGGAAACGGAATATTGCTCGGGTCTGTTAGTGAATTGTATCCATACAACAGACAACAGGAAGCTTATGCTGCTGACTAGAAAGAAGAATTTGACAGAGAGCATCTGCCTTAAGATGCTTTTGAAGAAGCCCGAGATGCACGGCGGCATGTCGGTCGCCTCATATTCAGGCACGTTGGTTGCAGGTCGTATCCCGAGACCATTTGGACGTTTGAGTTCAGATGCACTGCAGTCTTGAGTACCTGAAACACATGGAAATATTGTAACAATTAAAACCAATTACAGCTGCTTTTATGGAATGCATCCAGTACTAAGGTTGTAAATGTTCAACAGGCAAACTGGGTATTGCTATTTTTGTCACTAAGCAGCGGTGTGGAAGGACTATAAGCCAGTGTAATTATTGAGTATTATGAGACTTCTTATGGCAATATTCTAGCACAGCACAGTGCGACGCAGTATGTTATAATGCAAATTAGGTGTTAATATTATTTATGTGTAGCGCTTAGCATCAGGCGACCGTTTTTTATAAAACTTTTTAAAATAATTTAGGCCCTACATGCTGATTGCTAATCAAGACAATAATAACCTAATTTAGTTACATGGTAATTAGAAAAGTAAAGTAGTGGCAATTGGCGTCAATTCTGATTCTGGTCCTGATTACACCTCACAAGGTGTACAGATGACTTAATAAAGGTCACAGGAACACACTGGATGCAAGGCGCTTTTGACAGGTCCGTCTGGAAATCTTTAGGGGAGGTCGATGTTTTTTATTTTTTTTTTATTTTTATGGCATTGAATGACGAGCCGAGCATTCCGTTCGCCTGATGGTAAGCGATACGACCACCCATAAACAGTAGCAACACCATCCAGCACCTTGAGTTACAAAGTACTGTGTGGTATTCCACTGCGCTCGTCATCCTGAGACATAAGATGTTAAGTCTCACTATGTCCTGTAGTTCCACTGGCTACAATGTCCTTCAAACCGAAACACAACAATGCATGCACACTGCTGCTTGGCGGTAGAAATAGACATTGCGGTGGTACCCACCCAGACGGTCTCTTACATATGAGAGACCTACCACCAGTAGACGTATATACGTAGTATGTTCAGCAGTGAACGTCATGTGGCTTATGATGATGATGATAATGACACCTCATTACTCGTAAGGCAAAATTTTACTTCCTACTATCTTACTTAAGAATATTATAATGTGTGACAGAAATAAACGCAGACAATGCTAAAGGAATTTGGATGAAAATTTGATACACGGATATGACATGACCCAGATATGATAGATAAATTCTGATTGAAGACAAGGTTGTATATAAATTGTATATAAATGCATATTATATACAATTATATCTGTGCACATCCTCAATTCATAATATTACAATGTAAACATTATATTTTTCGCCAAACCTATTCAACTATTCATACACGACACCACCAATCCAGTAAAGCATGGTATTTCCAATTCTGATGCATATACAATAGACACGGTATATAATATACATAGCATCACGCCTTTCTCCTTTTCAGAGGTAGACAGATGTACTAAACAGAAATGCTACCATATTCCATAGTTTTATACAAATATCAATAAAAACTACTTTTGTATGTTGATTTCTCTTATTAACACGTTTTTATTAGCTTGAGACGTATGTATGTAGGTATGTATGTAACGGAAACTTTGAACATGATTTTGACCCCCTTCAAAACGTCGGATTAAATCGAAATTCGGCATACTTATCAAGGACCGCTGACAATTTAATATTTTAAACTAAAAAATGAAAAATAAATAATAGCTTAAAAAACAAAAAAATACGCTTTATAGAAAATCCAACTAAAAAAATAGAAAATTTGAATTATAAATAGGGTAAATACGAAAAAAAATATTTTATTGTAAAAAAAAGCGTGGGGTGCATGGTGTCAATAGTTATAAATATTTTATTGACAGATATGAGTAGAAGGATTATCATTTTGACAATATCTTAAAAAGCACCCCACGCTTTTTTACAATACAAGCCTATAACACAACCATAATAAATGAATTAACAGATTATTTGCATTTTACCTGATTTTAACATGAAGAAAGAGAATGCAACAACACTATTAATGATAATTAATAAAAACGTAAAACCCAACAGCATCCAACACTCCGCACATTAGAAGTACTCACACATTACTGATAAAATATTATAGAACAAAGATACACACTTCCCGCCCACTCAACGCGAGTAAAACAATACGGGTATGCACAATATTATTATTCGCTGATACTAGGTTAGTAGAAATGCAAAATAACTACAAGGTGGGGCAAAATTAGCGCCATAATGTGAATTGATCACTTGGGAAATAAAAAAATGTGTTACGTGTTCACGAAAACTTTATTGAATAACTACGCGTTCGTGCCAGCGACTTTTATTTAACAAGATATTATATATTATGTTTATTGTATGTTGGTACTAAAGAAGTTAAGGAAAAATATCTTTTTCCATAATATACTCACGTACATTATAGGCATCAATGCAATTTTCATTAAATTTTTGTCGTTATGTATGTATATGATCATGGGTTTACAATTTGCATGTTTAGTCTAGACTAAATCAAAATGAAACATATGGAAATAAAACGTTGTAGTATGCCATTGATATACTACAAAAAATCACAGTCGTATATTGCGTAAAATTATTGTTATCGTTGTACAGTCGAAAAAGTGTATGCTCGACCACTTTAAAGTTCTAAATGCGTCGCTTGCGCGTCGTCTGTCAGCAACATGCAAGTTACAACGAATGTAGACAATAAGAGATATCTGCTGTTTCCTTTGTACGTCTCCGAAAATCAAAATATCATCTCTACCTGCTTGGCAAAATATGAAAAATGGGCATTTTAGGTTGAGAAATTGTAGTTAGCACCAAATTGGGTGATTGTACCTTTGATAAAATAACTGACATACCTATCATAATAGTTGGTCAACTTTTTTTGTCCAAAGATGTCCGCAACAACATAAAATCGAAAAACATAAGTAATAAGAGAACGAAATCGAAAATAAAAGGTGGACCTTTTTAATAGTATATTAATCTAAGTTAAAGAACATCAACAACGTGACTGCCTCGGTGGCGTAGTTGTATTACGGTACGACTGCAATGCTGAAATGTCGGGTTCGATCACCTGGTCGGGCAAAGTGATATTGGGTTTTTCTAATCAGTATCAGCCCGGAGTCTGGACTTTGTGCTCGATATGGAGATAGGCTCGCTCGAAAACTGGGTGCACTTGTTGTTCCTTTGCCTACCCCTTCGGGGATAAAAGGCGTGAGTGTGTGTGCATAAAGAACATCCAATAATTCTAGCTGATATTATATAAATACAATTGATAACAAATAAAACAACTAAAAAACACGCTTTATAGAAAATCCAACAAAAAAATAGAAAATAAATTTTAATTAAGAATAGTGTAAATAAGAAAAAAAAATATTTTATTGTACAAAAAAGCGTGGGGTGCATGGTGTCAATAGTTATAAATATTTTATTGACAGATAATATGAGTAGAAGTATTATATATCATTTTGATAATGTCTTAAAAAGCACCCCACGCTTTTTTTACAATAAAATACATTTTTTACATGATCTTGGGACAAGTAGGATTTTTTTACGCATAAGAGTAGCCATTTTAGTTGTAATTCTACTATGGTCCAACAGATGTCACTAAAAATATATATAAATTGACTAAAATCTCATTTTGCAAATTGAATAATGGCATAATCTTATCAAATTAGTGTATTGTCATCGGTCCTCGACAAATCTACAAAGTTTGAATAAAATCTGACCGTTTAAAGTGGATCAAAATCGCACCCAAAGGAGTCGGTTACAAACATACAAGTGAAGCTAATATATAAAGCGTGTAAAAATACATAAACATAATGCCTTTGAGAGTTATATAAATAATTATTAAGGTCAATTGAATCAGGTACAATAAACATACATATTACATACGGGTTCATAATATACGGGTTCTTAAGTGGAGACCGCGAGTCGGCAAGCGTTGTGTAGGACGCTCTCCAGCCAGGTGGAGTGACGATTTGCGAAAGGTCGCTGGCAGAAACTGGATGCGACAGGCCGAAGACCGGGTAAAATGGCGCGTTTTGGAGGAGGCCTATGTCCAGCAGTGGACTAAAATACATGTAGGCTGATGATGATGATGATGAAACATACATATCTTAACAGGTATAAAAGTGTGTAGTTACATAAACAGAGGAAAAAGTTCGTTTTGATAACCATCCTTCTGGGTAGTCCGATATTCCGTTTGTGTTTTCCGAAACAAAGAAAGATTATAATTTGGATTACACCCTAATCTAAAGCACTAAAATACAAAAAAATGATTGAAATGGAAAGTAGTATCTATGTATGCGTTGTGATCGATGTGAATCATACGTGACCCATACGTGACCCATGAATTAAATCATGGGCGTAGCTATAGCTTTCACATAGGTGTGGTCCTAGGATACCAACATGTCAGTGGCGTAGTGTGGGTTCTTGGTTTTATTTTACATTTATTTCATCTATACAATAAAATGCTTTGTCCTGAATGACTGACTGATCAACGCACAGCGTAAACCGCTGATCGTAGAGACCTAAAACTTGGAGGGGTGTGTTCTTTGTATGATGTAGGCATCCGATAAAAAAGAACGGGTTGCACTCCGGGAGTGCCGGCAGAAGTGAAAACTTGAACATTAACGATGTGCATTTTTGAATATTTTGGAATGGTTAGGGAATAATTTCGCACGAATTGCTTTATTTATCAGTATAAAAGTACTAGCATTTATGTGGTTAAATACAATATTTATTTATTGCGCTATCGTACACAAAAATGTCATTTTCACTATTTCTTTATAAATCAAAATTTGAAAAAGAATGTTACGTTCTTTTGTACTCGTGCCGTGCCAACGCTGGGAAAATAAGTAATTCAGAATTATAGCTTCTACGCATTGTATTTAAGGTTCATATTAGTAAGGGCCGCTTCTGACAGATTGGTCTGGAAATCTTTGGGGGGAGACCTATGTTCAGCAGTGGACTTCTAAAGACTGAAGAAGAAGAAGAAGATTTGTAAGGGATGGTTTTAATGAAGTAAATAAATAAAACTGTAAACGTTTAAGAATTATAGCTTCTACGCATTGTATTTAAGGTTCATATTAGTAAGGGATGGTATAACCTCCTACGCATTTTCGATCAGGGTCACGTGATCCTGACGCGAGTTTAACATTTTGTACGCATCCCAAAAAGTGCTCAACGCCGCTAAAGAAGTTTTCATTTCAAAAAAGATTTTCCGAAATTCTACCCCTAAGGGGGTGAAAAAAAGGGGGGGGGACTTATGGGTCAACGTGATTCCTTGGTCCACTTGATCTATGTGATCTACTTCAAATTTTGCATAAACCTTTTTTTTATGGCATTGAATGACGAGACGAGCATGCCGTTCGCCTGATGGTAAGCGATACGACCACCCATAAACAGTAGCAACACCATCCAGCACCTTGAGTTACAAAGTACGGTGTGGTAATCCACTGCGCTCGTCATCCTGAGACATACGATGTTAAGTCTCACTATGTCCTGTAGTTACACTGACTACAATGTCCTTCAAAGCGAAACACAACAGTGCATGCACACTGCTGCTTGGCGGTAGACATAGACATTGCGGTGGTACCCACCCCGACGGTCTCTTACTTTTGAGAGACCAATCACCAGTAAAACAGCTTTGTAAAAACCTTTTTTAACAGAAGTGATGGAAAATGTGTTTCATATTTAATAGATATAAATTCATCCCCTAACGGGGTTAAGTTAATGTCAATAAAATATTACTTATAATAGTTGATATTATTATATCTTGTCTTGCATCTTACTTGGATTAAAAAAAAACACTCAAAGGGTAGGGAACTCGGACTACTTAGACCTTTTTTAATTGTTTCAAAAATTTTATTGGGTAGGTAATGATAATATCATAGTTATCTTTAGATTTGTGAATAAACATGGACACCCAAAGCGTTTAATTCTTTAAACGAAATATAATGTTTTCCTTACATTTATGTATTCATATAGGATTATATTATTAAGATTTGACTTTCATTTGACATTTTGTTAATACACAAACGAACAAAAAATCAACCAAATACATTCAAGAAACAACATAACCTAAAAACATAAGTCTGTTACGCAACTTTCATCCTTATGTCAAATGTACACACCTGTTGTTATGCTGAACTCACATCGTTTATAAACCGGATAAAACGAGAATCACAACACTAGCACGTAACTGTTAATCAACACGAACATCACAATTCAGCCGGGTTGGCATGCACATGCGCACTGGAGATGCGTACCATCATTTTATCGGATAATTTCTGTGGGTTATGGAACGTGACTTTAAAATGTTGCCTCTCTAGTTTATATTCAAATCCTTGTTGATTCTTACAGCACAATGGTGTTGCGTGTTTGCTGTGTTTAGTGTGTTGTGACGCGTTAAGTTCGGTGGATATTCGCGTTAAAAGTAGGGAGCGCGGGGGCCGGGCGGGTAGTGGGCTTAGCGCACGCTCCGCGACTGAGCCGGCGGACAAGGTCACCGGAATATGGACTTTACTGGGGTGACTCACCTCCTCACTGAGAAAAAACTAGTCCAAGTACACTGACGGCGCCACCAAAAAATTACGAGCGTCGCGCTATACGGAATAACACGCACTGCAGCCATTCACGCTAACACTGTTACGAAACTGTTTGTGGGAATTATTTACAGATCGAGTAAAACGCGTTTTATATCAATCGAGACTATGTCGTTGGAGTTATCGAGTGTTTTATGTGATTAAATACAGTCGGTTTATGTTAGAATCGTGCTCATGTATTTTTATGAAGTAAAGTTTATACTTACCTAAATTTTACGCTGACGTCAGATGACGAGTAAATGATCCATGCATTCAACTTTATACTTTAAGACCGAGGGCAAACGAACTACTGTCACGGAAGCCGAATGAGCACTCATTTGGCGTAGTACAGACAAGTCATATAAGTCACAATACGGTATATTTAAACGAATGCTTCATGAATAAAACGAAATTTTTTGACTCTGAAATTATTTTTATTGTAACCTATCAAGTATCGATCAACAAACAGAAAACTGCTACTGATTATTACCAAACAGCTTATGTGAATAAACAATGTCAATCGCTATAATAAAGATCCAACTTACACCTTTACCGTTCTCAACCTACGTCTAGACTCTAGTCATTAGACAAATACAAAGCGATTTATTAAAGTAGGTTTTAGATATCAGTGGGCTTAGAATGTGACACAAAGACGCAACTCGTAAAACGATGTCGTTTAATTTCGATGTTTGTGATTGATCGAGAGACCAATACGTCAGTCTCTCAACCAATCCGAATAAGACGAAACGGAGTCGTGACGTGTTTTTTTGTCACATTCTAAGCCCACAGATATCCAAAGTAGCACGGAACTGCACTTTTTTTTTTTTTCGCGGTGAAAAAACACGTTATCGCTACCACCACCGGCAGCGAGAGATCTCCTCCGACGACTGCTCTAAGAGCGCTGCGTTGTAGATCCCAGACTGGGCACTCCTCGAGAGACGGAACACCCCTAAGACTATTGTATAGATAATACACATTCAATACAAACAGTTGTCATAAACAACAATTATACCCCAACAACCATACCATCCATACCATACCAGCCCTGTATTATATACTGCCCACTGCTGAGCACGGGCCTCCTCTACAACTGAGAGGGTTTAGGCGTTATTCCACCACGCTGGCCTAGTGCGGGTTAGCAAACTTCACATACCTTCGAAATTCCTATAGAGAACTTCTCAGATATGCAGACTTCCTCACGATGCTTTCCTTCACCGTTATATAGGCTATAGCTACATTACATAGGATACTTGTATGCGCCCGGACAGCGACCACCGTACACACGGTGTACTACGCCATAATGGCCCACATAAGTATGTCGCGTTCCAGAATCAGTCTGTGTCATATCCAGTTTCAAACAGTTGGTATAATTGTATCGAATGGTGAGAGAGAATCATCTCTCGTAATTCTAGTTTCTACAGTCTAATAGTAACAGATTTGTAATAGGGTAGTTTCCTATGTTTGATTTTGTAAATTATTTTATACGTAACAGAAAATAATACGAAAAAGAAATTCTTCTGAGTAATTAGTATCAAAATTGGTTGAAAAATAAAGCTGTAAATAATAAAAATAATACTGGTGGTAGGTCTCTCATTATGTAAGAGGCCGTCTGGGTGGGTACCACCGCAATGTCTATTTCTACCGCCAAGCAACAGTGTGCATGCACTGTTGTGTTTCGGTTTGAAGGACATTGTAGCCAGTATAACTACTGGACATAATGAGACTTAACATCTTATGTCTCAGGGTGACGAGCGCAGTGGAATGCCACACAGTACTTTGTTAGTCAAGGTGCTGGATGGTGTTGCTACTGTTTATGGGTGGTCGTATCGCTTACCATCAGGCGAACGGCATGCTCGTCTCGTCATTAAATGCAATAAAAAAAAAAAAGTTATTCATATTTTAAATATTGTTGTGAGCAAAAATCGCCGTATGGCCGGCGACTCTCGGTGACGACACAGTGTAATGTTACTGTTATTTGACAACTACCTCTTCCACCAAATTTCATAGCTTTATAACTTACTAATTATTACCCCAATTTTGAAAATTATTTTTCCATTAGATTTTGGATGGCATAAATTTTTGATAAATGTATTTAAAAAAGTAGTCAACTACCATATTAATATATTATTGCAATACCGGCGAGATTGCCTCACTATTGCGCATGTTCAGATGAAGCAACTTTTTCATATCCTTTCAATAATCGCACGTGCAAGAAAATAGCTCCATCTGAATGAGGCTTTGGCATTACAAAAAGTGTTTTTTCTTTTCAATACTTGCGTCATAAAATCAACTTAGGAACTCCTTGTTTCTCCAAAATAAGGAACTTTGTTCAATGTTTAGTATTGAATTGACGAAACACCAGCCTCAAATTCCTAAGCGGCCACGGCATTTATGGCTTAAATTGTAGGGAGGGATGTTTTCCGTTATCAATTGTGGTGGATAAAAGAAATAACAATAAAAGATAATGCCTCTTTGTAATGACGAACAGTCAGCGGGACACAAGAAAATTTAAATTCTATTGTGCATAATAGACAATTGTTTGTGTTGATCAAATATTTTTTTCTGGTATAGGTGTTGTTTGCTTTCCTTTATTCAATATGGCCAAAAGTTTAGAGTGTTTTGTACCGCGTTGCTAATCTTTATCTTTGAACAGATCAACCTTTTGGCCTGTGTGAAGTTATCTCACACGAGCTAAAGACAGAAAGGTGCACTGAATAATTTGGAGATCACTAAATGTTGTTTGGAAACTACTGGAGGAGGCCTTTGCCAAAAGGCAAACTGAGTTGAGAGACATCCTATAGCCAAACGAAACAAACGACACAGTCATAAAGATTAATCTCACCCAGTTTATCAGGCTAAATAAATAAATAAATAAATAAATAAAAATGTTGTTTGAAGTAGCGTGGTTGGACCATAGACTGATGTTAATCGTAATTCATTTTTGTCCTTGTCTCATTTTATCACTTAACATCAATAACGAGCGCAATGGAGTGCCACGCAGTACTTGTAATTCATAGATCTGTACCTACCTATAGTATTGCTACGTAATGTTTATGAACGGTCATATCACCAAGCAGCAGTGTTCATGCACTGTTATGTTTCGGTTTGAAGGACATTGTAGCCAGTGTAACTACTGGACATAATGAGACATAATATCTTATGTCTCAGTATGACGAGCGCAGTGGAATGCCAAACAGTACTTTGTAACTCAAGGTGTTGCTACTGTTTATGGGTGGTCGTATCGCTTACCATCAGGCGAACGGCATGATCGTGCCTCGTCTCGTCATTCAATATATATAATGATATAACACGGCCTGATATAACACGTAGTCAATGCGATTGTCGCTTCGTATATGACCGACTAATTGTGACGCCGTCGTGACGTGACGACGCTAGCGTATGAAGCTAGCATCATGGCGGTCGCATAGACTGATGCTAGTTGTAGATGGCCATAACTACCCCTGCGGGCAATGATTTTTTTTTTATATACACCTAAACGAATTTTAGCTTGTAGTTTACATTAGAAGAGAGTATATTCCTTAGTCAGAGACTACGTAAAATTTGCAAATAAAGATACCACGCATTGCTGTCGATCAAACAGTATCGCTAATATCGTGAAGTGACGAATGGCGACAGTTATGGCGGCCGGATGCGGTCAACGTTGCGTGTCAGTTTCCGGCGCGCGCTGTCACTACATCGGAAGTCACGGGGTATCTATTGCCCTATTGCCTATATACACTCTGCTAGATTCGCAAAAAAAGTGGATATCATATTAGGTTGGAGAAAAAGTTTCTTCGCATTTTATATGAAAACTCATGACTTCTTTTTTCAAGGTTTATTTACATTTAATTGAAAATGAAAATTGTTTATTTGCACAGTAAAAATAGAAAGATTATTACCATAGCCCCTGAACTAGCGTTAGCTATATCTCAGGAACCAGTGTCTTCCCCCAGCAATACACATATAATTGGTATTACAAATAAACACGGCTTAGGCAATTTCAACATTATAAATACAGAAAATGTTAATCTAGTACAAATATATATAACAAACACAATTTAATACATTTCCATCAGCTGGCACTTTTATTACATAAATATGTGTGTGTGTGCGTGTGTGTGTTTGGGTGCGCGTGTGTGTGTGTGTGTCTGTGTGTGTATGAACGTACAGCATATTTATTTATAGTTACAGTATATAGGTGGCATTTTGTTCGATGACTTTCTGCCATCTTGTAGGTAGTGCCATAATCCCGTTGCTGTAGAAATTTTGGGACTAATGATAAAAAAACGCAACAAGTAATTTTGGCACGTTTTTCCCCACGAAAAAAAAAGTAGTTTTGGCAGTCCTCTCTTGATGTTAACCTGACACTGCCTAATGAATTCTGAAGAGACCGAAACAGGTGTAGGGTCATTCGGCCTAAAAGTACGCACTTTTTTTTCTATCGTCTACACAGTCAAAAATATAGTGTCTTGAAAAACGTTTTAACACTCTATGTAAAGTAAATTTATTCTACTTTCATTATTTATCTAAAAATCTTTACAAGGAATATTCGACTTAATTGCAGCTTAAAGAAGAAAAAACCGTGCGGTCATTATAATGAAGTTATAACAGGGTGCGTACTATTAACCTCGTACTCTTACCTAAACAGGGAATATTTTAAACAATCACACGTTAGTTGAGACGCATTTATTTTCTAGGACAGAATAATAACTACAATAAATACTATAATAATCATGTAAACTTAACATAGTTAACGGACTTTTGTAAACTGATGCAACGTCTAGCTTGTAACGTAGTAACGTTACATTTCAATTTAATTTTAATAATCGTTTAATAAAATCATTTCCATAGAATTAATAAATAAATTAATTAAAAAGAATATTGATAATTACTAAGATAAAAAAAAAAGGAATAGAAAGAATAACCTATAGTTTATGATCATACGCAATTGAACGCGGCAATACCGGTCTCTGCGTCGGCTATGGTTCGTTTCTAACGGTTCCAATCCGAACTCGCCCGACGCAAAAGCCGAGCTGCCGTCTCTCGTTCCCCCGCCCCGGTCAGACCTACGGTAGTCATCGAAGCATACGCACGTCGCTCATCGATCTTGTTCTGCCGTTACGTGCGTTGCTACGTCATTCATCAGTGACCGTTAAGCTATTGGGACACATCCCAATCATTATAAAATTAATTTTATTATATTTGCCTACGCATAATAGAAACCCCCATTTGGGTAAGTGTTGAACGTAATATTTCTTTGAATTTAGTGTAATAGTATGTAGATTAGTTATTAGTGTGGTTCCGTTAGACCGTTGGACTTTGAATTTGAGTGTTATACGTAGCAATGTTTTTTCGGAAGCCTAAATACTATTAAACACGTTGTATGCATTTACATCGTAATTTTCTACTTTGGCTTTCTTGCTGCAGCTGTAAAAGTAATTTGCTTGTGTTGTTTATTTTCCTTTTTCTTACTTGTAAACTCCGTTCTGATTGTAAGACACACTCCGCCTTCGCTAGCGCAACTCTCGCTTTGCTTTCGGCTACTTGTGTTACAATCAGAGGACAGTAGACGCTTTCGTCATCCTTCCTAAGACCAGTTGCAATAAAATTCCAGGGTGCAAGGTTCGGGTTCACCTCTTCTCTCTCCTGGTCCCGTACATCCGGCTTTCGAGGTTCCAGACATCAGCTTCCGAATCTCTGGACGTCAGCTGTCTTCCCTAAGGAGATTCACTGAAGCCGAGCAGACATTACGGCCTACTGCCAGGAGAGTACTTGCGCACCCGCTAGGAAGTGGAAAGTGACGGGCATTTTAGGAACCACTTAAATTATAATTTCGTGTTGATATTAAATGTTTTTTTTTTATGCTGACTAACCTGGCCGTGTTTTATTTGTACACACACGCCCAGACGTCACATTGGCGCCCATAACGTGGTTTTAAGGTCATTTTTTCACTTTCTAAGGGGAGGCTTGGTGATGGTGAGGTGTTTTTCTTTTTTTGTGAAACGTTTTCTTTTGGTTGATTGCAAGCAACTAAGGTGTATGCCACTACAATACCTACTGTAAGTCAGCAGTATATTTTATTATTCCTCTCCATATTTTTGTAAACTGCTAACGGTAGTTCTTATCACAGTTCGTACACACTAGTTGCTTTCTTGTTGATATTTTTTTTTTAATGTAGTATTGAAGTTTTTTTTTATACTTTATTTTGTTGCTTTATTTATATTTACTACAACCGGAACGTTAAAATAATCATACCAATTGTAACAGACGGAGTAATATTTATATTTTCGCTTACTGTATTACTAGTTTCGTTCAACATTTACCGTTATAATATAGGAGAACCTTTTGTATTTAGGCCTACCTATTCATTACATTTTAACAATGACTTTCCAAGTTAAGTTTATGTCACTACCAAAATCTGAATTGGAATACGAAGTCGCTATTAGAGGCGAAACTCCTGCATCTACCGTGCAAGAGTTACGCAAACAAATTGCCAAATGTGGACCTCTATTTCCTTCGGAGGACATACTTACGAGTCCTTTCGAAGTAGCAGAGGACCTAAATGGTGCTTTAGACATTCTTCAAAAAGCTAACGTCGGTCTAGATTCTACCTCTCTTGATAAAAACTCATTGCTTCGTATACAAAATTTACTAAATCACACATATCACCGGCTCAATCGGATAACACGCGATGACAAATATAAAGATAACTTTGACCAATGCATTAATTTCTATAAGTCTACAATTGCCAAACTTAACTCAGTAAAAGACGCCGCTTTAGATCCTTTAGCCGTCTCCAATAATGATTTCCAAAACCTTGGTGCTAACTCTTCGCCAATCAATGTTAATGTTACATGCGACGGCGGAGTAAGCAAATTTTCTAAACTGAAGTTTGACGGCAAGACTTGTGCTCGGGCTTTCATTCAAAAGGCTGAAGAGCTTTGCGAAGCAAAGAATACTTCCCCTGATAAAATCCTATCACATGCCACGGAAATATTTATAGGCGACGCATTGCACTGGTATAGAAGCATAAAAGATTCCTTGAGTAATTGGGACGACCTCGTTTCATCATTAAAGCGTGATTTTGATCCGTATGATTATGACTATAGGCTTCTTTCAGAAATTAGGTCGCGTACACAAGGTGAGACTGAGAGCATCGTTATCTACCTTTCTATAATGTCTGGACTTTTTTCTAGACTTACTACTAAACTACCTGAAGACGACAAATTAGAACTTTTGCTACATAACATCCGGCCATGTTATGCTAACACCCTATCTTCTGTCTCTGAAATTAAAACAATCGAGGAACTTAAAGCCCTTTGCCGTAATTATGAAAACGTACAGTCTCGCCTTTGTAAATTTAAAGAACCTCCCAGAGTAACATCCGATACACTAGCACCAGAGTTTGCTTATACTGGTAGTTATAATGGACCTAATTATAGGAATTCTTACAATAATAAAATTTTTGGTAGACAATCGTTTAACAATAAATCTCATAATCAAAGAAACAAAACAGAGGACCCCTCTACTTCTGATAATAATTATGTACATGCCGTCGATGTCTCTCCTCTTAAACCTCTTTTTTGCCCCCGATGTCGATGTAACACACATAACCTTAGGCAGTGCACCGCTAACAAAGATAATATATTTTGTTTCATTTGTGGTCATAAGGGTGTCAAGACCCCCGATTGCCCTAACTGCCAAAATACTAAACCTGCTCCAAAAAACTAGTTTCGCAGAATTGTGTCAATAACAATTTTGATATCATTGATTGGCAAAATTGGTTAAAAACAATAAAACTCTTTTTCAACTGTTATAAAGTTGACACAATTCTTAATAAAGACTACAATATCGATAACAGACCTTATGTTCATATTCGAATTAATGATTTTACTATATCGGGACTTTTAGATTCTGGTTCCGCTATCACCATTTTGGGCAATGGAGCCCATATTATTTTTATAAATCAAGGCCTACCTCTTATTAAGGACGATCATATTTCAGTTATAGCTGCTGGAGGCCAAAGTTTGCAAAGCATTGGTTTTATTAATATCCCTGTAACTTTTGAAAACCAATTTCATATCTTGAAAGCTATTGTAGTGCCAGATATTAAGCCGAATCTAATCTTAGGGATTGACTTCTGGCGTAAATTCCGGTTGTGTCCAAAATACATAAACAGCATTGTTATCTCTAACAAGGACAAGAAAAAAGAAAATTTAGACACTTCACGTAAAACCTTCGTACAAGGTTATTTAAATTTAGACGATCATCATAAATCGCTCGCGGATGACGTTATTAAAAAATATGAAGAAATATCTGCACAAAATAAGGGTCTTGGGATCACTAAACTTATAACTCATCATATTGATACAGGGGACCATAAACCAATACGTCAACGCTACTATCGCCTATCTCCTGAAAAACAACGCATTCTAGTCGAGCAGGTTGACGAAATGCTATCCCTGGATGTCATCGAACCCTGTGAAAGCGCATGGTCGTCTCCTGTTTTGCTCGTGACAAAAAAGAACGGTCAACCCAGATTTTGCCTTGACAGTCGGAAAGTTAATTCGATCACCAAACGCGACGCATATAATCTACCCTACATTTCAGAGATTCTCGATAATTTAAGAGATGCTCGCTTCCTTAGTAGTATAGACTTATCTAAAGCGTTTTGGCAAATTCCGATTGCAGAGGAAGATCGCGATAAAACGGCATTCTATGTTCCTGGTCGGGGTACCTGTCGATTT
This sequence comes from Sphinx pinastri, assembly GCA_947568825.1. Lineage (NCBI taxonomy): Eukaryota > Metazoa > Arthropoda > Insecta > Lepidoptera > Sphingidae > Sphinx > Sphinx pinastri. The sequence goes on from OX387634.1 coordinate 6,120,882, forward strand.
AAGCGGATGGCGTTTGGTTTAACTAACGCACCGGCCACACAACAAAGGCTTGTGGATTTGTTATTCGGCGAATTCGATAATAAGGTTTTTGCATATCTGGATGACATTATCATCGTTTCTTCCGATTTTAAAGATCACGTGGACTTACTTCTACGTGTCCTTAAAAAACTTGAACACGCAAACTTAACAGTCAATCTTGAAAAATGTAAATTTTTTAAACCTAGTCTCAAATACTTGGGCTACGTTGTCGACAGTTCTGGGTTGCATACCGATCCAGAAAAAGTTGATGCTATTTTAAATTATCCAACACCCGCTTGCCGGAAAGACCTGAAACGGTTCCTGGGGACTGCGACATGGTATCGACGTTTCGTTCCTAACTTCAGTACCATAGCCGGCCCTTTAAACCAATTAACTTCCACCAAAAAAAATGCTCCTTCTTTTAAGTGGACTTCAGAGGCAGATCTTGCCTTTAAAAAACTTAAGGAGTGTCTGGTCTGTGCCCCAGTATTGGCTTGTCCAGATTATTCTAAGCCTTTTGAGGTCCACACGGATGCTAGTAATTACGGTATAGGTGCGATGCTGACACAGACAATTGATGGTAAGGAACATCCGATTGCCTATATGAGCAAGTCATTGTCGGCACCTGAAAGAAACTACAGCATCACGGAACGCGAGACTTTAGCTGTCGTAACCGCGCTCGAGCACTGGAGATGTTACATTGAGAATGGTCAGGCATTTACCGTCTATACTGACCATAGTGCGTTAAAATGGTTTTTGTCGATCTCAAACCCTACTGGCCGTTTAGCTCGTTGGGGAGTACGATTATCAGCATTTAATTTTTTAATTAAGCACCGCCGCGGTGTCGATAATATAATACCTGATGCCCTTTCTCGTAGCGTTCAGGTGAGTTCCATAAGCACTTCCGACAGTTACTTAAAGACCAGCGATTCTTGGTACAAAAATATTTATTCTGGTTCTGCTAGCGATCCTGGAAAATTTCCAAATTTTTTAATAAAAAACAACACGTTGTTTAGGCTATCCAGAAATAAACACGAGTTAACTTCGGAGTTTTCTTGGAAGGAAGTAGCTCCTAAAGAATTACGCGAGAAGATTATTTTTGAAAATCATTCTGAGCCTACTGCTGGTCATATGGGAATATTTAAAACTTACAGACGCCTGGCATTACGCTATTTCTGGCCAGGAATGTATCAAGATGTTGTGAACTTTATTGGAAAATGCGAGAAGTGTTTAGCTTACAAGTCACAAAATCACCAACTATTGGGGGAGATGGGTCGTCCTAAGCACTGTTCACGACCTTTTCAAACGTTATCTATTGATCTTATGGGACCTCTTCCTACAACAAAAAAACAAAATAACTACATACTAGTTATAACGTGCTGTTTTTCCAAATTTTGCTTAATTTTCCCCATTAAAAAGGCAACTTCGGACATTATCACAAAGATCTTAGAAGAGTCAGTGTTTCTTATACACGGCATACCCCAGACCGTATTAATGGATAATGGTACACAATTTACTGGCAAAATAACGGACGGTTTTTTTAAGAAGTACAGCATCCCTAATGTCCATTATACTCCTAAGTATACTCCGCAAGTAAATTTAGTGGAACGTTACAATAAAACAATAATAACGTCCTTGGCTACTTATGTTGACAATGACCATCGCTCATGGGATTCGTTTATTCCAAAAGTTCAATTCGCGATCAACAATTCAGTCAACGAAGCTACAGGATATACACCAGCGTTTCTTGTATTTGGACGTGAACTTGTCACTTGCGGTAGTCATTATATTGATAATGAGAATACTGATGAGATTATATTCTTACCACGTGATGCCTATGCTGAAAACCTAGGTTGCCTATCATCTATATTTGATAAGGTGCAGTCAAAACTTTGGCAAGCACATGTAAAAAACTCATCTCAGTACAATTTACGACGTAAGTTTGCAGAATTTAATGTCGGCGACATAGTCATGAAGCGGGCTTATTTTTTGAGCGATAAAGGGAACAAATTTTCGAAAAAACTAGCACCGAAATTCATTAAGGCTAAAATCATCGCTAAAAAATCGCCCCTTGTATATGTATTACAGGACATGTTCGGCAAAGCATTAGGCACTTGGCACATAAAAGATTTGAAGTTGGTCGGTATAAACAAGTAGCTGCTTAAGAACACTGACTACCTTTCGAGTTATACGGATTTTTTTTTAGAAACAAAAATCCTTTTCTATGGCGGGGGGTATTGTAACGTAGTAACGTTACATTTCAATTTAATTTTAATAATCGTTTAATAAAATCATTTCCATAGAATTAATAAATAAATTAATTAAAAAGAATATTGATAATTACTAAGATAAAAAAAAAAGGAATAGAAAGAATAACCTATAGTTTATGATCATACGCAATTGAACGCGGCAATACCGGTCTCTGCGTCGGCTATGGTTCGTTTCTAACGGTTCCAATCCGAACTCGCCCGACGCAAAAGCCGAGCTGCCGTCTCTCGTTCCCCCGCCCCGGTCAGACCTACGGTAGTCATCGAAGCATACGCACGTCGCTCATCGATCTTGTTCTGCCGTTACGTGCGTTGCTACGTCATTCATCAGTGACCGTTAAGCTATTGGGACACATCCCAATCATTATAAAATTAATTTTATTATATTTGCCTACGCATAATAGAAACCCCCATTTGGGTAAGTGTTGAACGTAATATTTCTTTGAATTTAGTGTAATAGTATGTAGATTAGTTATTAGTGTGGTTCCGTTAGACCGTTGGACTTTGAATTTGAGTGTTATACGTAGCAATGTTTTTTCGGAAGCCTAAATACTATTAAACACGTTGTATGCATTTACATCGTAATTTTCTACTTTGGCTTTCTTGCTGCAGCTGTAAAAGTAATTTGCTTGTGTTGTTTATTTTCCTTTTTCTTACTTGTAAACTCCGTTCTGATTGTAAGACACACTCCGCCTTCGCTAGCGCAACTCTCGCTTTGCTTTCGGCTACTTGTGTTACAATCAGAGGACAGTAGACGCTTTCGTCATCCTTCCTAAGACCAGTTGCAATAAAATTCCAGGGTGCAAGGTTCGGGTTCACCTCTTCTCTCTCCTGGTCCCGTACATCCGGCTTTCGAGGTTCCAGACATCAGCTTCCGAATCTCTGGACGTCAGCTGTCTTCCCTAAGGAGATTCACTGAAGCCGAGCAGACATTACGGCCTACTGCCAGGAGAGTACTTGCGCACCCGCTAGGAAGTGGAAAGTGACGGGCATTTTAGGAACCACTTAAATTATAATTTCGTGTTGATATTAAATGTTTTTTTTTTATGCTGACTAACCTGGCCGTGTTTTATTTGTACACACACGCCCAGACGTCACAAGCTATACACTTTTTTCCCAGCACAAAATATTGGTAACTAATCATCAAAATCACGTTGATCACCGTTTTTCGCTAAACAAGTGAGGCTTGGTAAAATAGCTTATGGCTCTGACATCGTCCCTGATGCGCCCCTGATTTAGCCGAACAAGTGTCTGAGCCCCCTCAATAGGTTCCGAGATATTGACCATGCGAACTTTTACCCACTGCGTGCTGTTGCCCCGAATGACCCTAAATCTGAAGGTGCAACGTCTATGGTGGACGCATTAACAACTCCCAGCCAAAGTCTCTTAATTTTTGCTATGTGGCTAATTATGTGTGTGGTCTAGCGTTATCATCGACAACATCCTCTATATTGATCAATTCCGGCCGCTTTCTCTCAAATTCTTGCTTTAATTTCATTAGTTGTTGGCAGTAGAGATCCGAATCGATGGTTCTGCCCGACGGTTATAGCTCATAATGAACAATGCCCTTCCAAACCACCATACACACAGCATCACCTTACCATACCATACCAGCCCTATATTATATACTGCCCACTGCTGAGCACGGGCCTCCTCTACAATTGAGAGGGTTTTAGGCCTTAATCCACCACGCTGGCCCAGTGCGGGTTGGCAGATTTCACATACCTTCATTACATTATCACCTTATTGTGAGTTAACCCAGGTTTTGCCGTAACTTTTTCCGTAACAGGGCGACCAGAGCGAGGTGCATCTTTGACATCAAAATATCCGGAATGAAAACGCTTAAACCATTTTTGTGTTACTCTTACTGACACTGCGTTAGGTATTTTTAAGATATGAATGAAAAAATACCTTTTTTTTTGTGGCAATTGTATGAACATTTTGCCAATTTCAAGTTAGGGAAAAATACCTGAAAAAACATTTTACTAATTTCTTTCTTTTTTTGAAATCAAAACCAGTCAGATACAAATAGTACGTACAGCTAAAGAAAGGACATGTCCAAAAACGGGCCTAAAATTCTAGCCAAGACAGTTTATATATATTTGGATAGAACTCCTAAAACTAGCCTTTTACAATAAATCGTTTAATTTTAAAGACCTCCGATTTTGAGATTTATGTAATTTTATTTTACTTAAAAACGACACTTTATATGAACGTTTTAAAAAAATGTTATAAATGGAGGAGTCTAAAATTTTTTTTTTAATGGAGCCAAGATCCATATTTAACCCGTTTAATATCCCTAAAGTTTCAGCCTGGTTAGGTTTTGAGGCCCAGCACAAAAAGCGGACATCTCCTTTATTACAAGTTTATACATACTATATGCGAAAAGATTTTTTCCCGACCTATTAATTATTTTTCTGAATATGTATACGCACGGCGAAAAGTTGGTGCATTAGTTGCGCCTCTATCTACCCCTTCGGGGATAAAAGGCGTGAGTGTGTGTATATTTATTTACACTACAAAGGTATTTTTGAAAATTTAAAGAAATTGTGATGTATTATGATCTCTATATTACTCGTAATACAGTTAGGAATCGAGGAACGATTTTATTTGTGTACTAGCATTGCGCGCGGCTCCACCCGCGTGGAAAAGTTTTTCCGGGATAAAAAGTAATGTAGCTTCCTATTAGTGAAAGAATTTTCAAAATCGGTCCAGTAGTTCCTGAGATTGGCGCGTTCAAACAAACAAACAAACTCTTCAGATTTATAATATTAGTATAGATAGTATAGATTATTAAGTGTTTTCCAAAAGATACCCCCTAATATTTTGTCCTAAAATATTTTACCGTCTCGGTGGCGTAGTTGTAATGCAGCAGGACTGCCGTGCTCCTCAGCACGAGGTGCTGCCATGCTACTCAGGTCAGGAGTTCGATTCCCGGCTTGGGTAAAGTGATATCGCGTTTTTCTCTTCAATATCAGCCCGGAGTAAGTTATTCGTGCCCGATATGACGATAGACTCGCCCCGTAACACATCATAGGAAGGAAAATTATATGGCGAAAACAGGGTGCACAAGTGCGCCTCTGCCAACCCCTTCGGAGAGGGGAGTGTGTACATAATTTAAGATCTAAATGTTATTTCGATTCTAACAGTAGTGTGCACCAGCCTTTACGCGGCCGAGATCGGAGTGGCCATATCACGGTGGTCGGTCCGGGGACAAAACGGGCCGACTCAGCCCAATTCAGGATTATCCAGACAAAGATTTATTGTGCCCTGCCTTGCACAGTCAGCGGACTGACCGGGACACTTTTGCGAGGATTATGGTCAACCCGCTTTCGTTGAAGGATGAAACTGAATTCGAATCAAATGAGTTCATTTGTTCCGTATTTAATTTATAATCCCTGTGTTAGTAAACGTTCTATTGCAATAGATATTTTGATTGAAAACTAAGTTAATAATCGAACGTAAAATATTGATCTATAAATTACACCAATAAATACAATAAAACTAATAATTATTCAAAATAAATATTAATACATTTTTATAAATGGGACCTACGTTTACATGTCGCTAGACTCGCTACGTTATATAGGTTAAGTCAAGTCAAGAACAATCAAAATACACATAGGCATCTGTATCTCACTAGGACATCGTGGGTAGATAAGGGTAATTGCCTCCCTCGGGTATCGCGAGCTCTTTATCTTGCGTCGAGCACAATAATGAGGGCTTTTTTGCCCCACCCCACTCCAGATTAACATGGCCCGTGTAATCGGATGAACAGAACTCATGTGAGTGAAAAGACTCCTTGCCATGCAGTTGTATAGTCGATAGTAATAGTATTTTATTGCTCAAATCCCTGAGTATGGATAATGTGTTTTTTAATAATACTGGTTTTTATTTATAATATTTATTTTAACTTGGGGTTGACTAGTTGAATGATAGGAAATATTATTTTATTTTGACAGCAGTATTTTGGGTCTCATAATGATTATATTATTTTATTTTGATAAGTGTATAATTTTTACGTCTTTGCGCAACGCCTTATACTTTAAAAGGAGAAGAATTACATTGGTAATCTTTAAAAATAAAATAAATCTAATATGTAAATTTTGTTTTTAAAATAAGTGTCAGGTGCTGCACGCATTCGGATGAAAATTTGCACACAGATAGACCAATTCCTGGATTAACATAATATCTTAAGTCTAATCCCGCAGAGAGCAAGAAAAAGGCTTTTACGAGGGCGCATCCGCAAGCAAAACCTAGTAAATAATCTTTTTAACATGTGTATAGACACATCATTAGAATCGCAACAAATCCGGCGACATCCCGCGCTGCGACAACGCAGTTTATTCGCAACTTCGTACATTCTCGCAATATGTCGCCGCTCGGATAATATTCCACCCTATTTTATTGCGAGACTTTTCAATAATTTATGTCATAACATATGGCGGACGCAGACTCCGGTCTGAACATGCCGATTGGCATTATGTAGGTACCCTTTATATCCGGCGACATGAATATCAAACTGAAAGATATGGCTCCAAGATCTCTGAATATCACTTTATATCTTTTTGGCTTTGTATTAGTTATTTTTTAAATTTATTTCTAGAAATCGATAAATCGGCTCGTCCCCTATTATATGGGACCTAAGCTGATGAAATATGGGTGTGATATACTTCCGCCTACCACTTAAGAAGCAGAAGCAAGTCAATATGTGTGTGTTTTCAGGCACGCATGTATGTAATTGTGCCAAAATTCTACGCACATAACTTTATCGTAGTATGTTATCTAAGGCTTTCGCAAGGATACGTAATTCCCATACAATTTTTTCTTTGTTTACAATTAACGTTAACGCTTGTAGAACAGCATCTTGGCTACGACCCCTGCATAGGTATAAGATCTAGGCCATGGGTAATGCTTTTTCAACATAGATTACTAAAACTGTTAATTACAATGTTACAAAACTTCTATACAAATTACCTAAGTACCTAATGGTATCTGTAATAACTATCTGCAATCCTTGATAATCAAGCTGAAATGCAACTATTACAGGAATCCCGCAAAATACACATTTCAAAGGCGAAACTACGAAATAATTTTGTACTTTTCATCAAATACACATAGCAAAGTGCAATCGTATGAGGTGTTATTTTTGTGGCTTCGGCTTAAAGCGGCACTATTAGGAAGTCCTGTGAACACCGCAACGAAAATTGCAGGGGAAAAGTGGAGATTTACGCTGAATGCAACCAAGTCTCAAGTTAGAGCGGCCCGGATCAAATCTACTTTAAAGTGCCCGTGAGTCTGTGACAGCATACAGTTGCTCTGACAATAATTTGCTATAAGAATCTTAGTAGGCGCTTAACTTTTAGAAAATGTGAATCGTGTCTAAATATTAACATTATCTACAGCATTAGAATTATTTTTAAATTGAATTATTGAGAAGTGGATAATAGCTTGCACTTAATAATACGTACCAGCTCTGTGTTATTACTGTTCCACTGCTGGGCTTGGGCCTTCTCTAGGCACTACTGAAAGGATTCAGGTCTTAGTCCACCCGATGGGTGGTATATCGTAAATGGTATACAGTATAGGAACATTACACTCACACGTATTTTAAAGATTAGTTTTTAATATACATTTAGTACTAGATAGATTGTATAGACTTTTGTTGTATCCATTAAATAGCTGCTGCCGAACTGCTGCTGCTGAACTTATTTATAAATGTACTAGGGGCACGCCCTGGCTTCACATGTGTGCAATTAACTGGATAGGTCCAGTTTGTGAAAGTTCGTCTGTATTAAGTGGATATTAGTTATTACTTTCTTTGTGAATTATCGCTCGCTTTAACAGTGAAGGAAAAACATCGTGAGGAAACCTGCATACCCGAGAAGTTTTCTGAATTTCGAAGGTATGTGAAGTCTGCCAACCCGCACTAGGCCTTAACCCTCTCAGTTGTAGAGGAGGCCTATGCTCAGCAGTGGGCAGTATATAATACAGGGCTGGTATGGTGATATGGTAAGTTATTACTTGTTACGTACTTATTTCCATTTCTACACGAATTTAAGCACTCATCATCATCATCATCATCATCATCATCATCATCAGCCACACACGACGTCCACTGTTGAACATAGGCCTCCCCCAAAGATTTCCAGACGGACCTGTCAAAAGCGGCCCGCATCCAGCGTGTTCTTGCGATCTTTATCAAGTCGTCCGTCCACCAGGTGCAGGTGGACGGCCGACGCTGCGCTTGCCAGTACGTGGTCTCCACTCGAGAACTTTTTTGCCATTTTTTTTTGCCACTAGGTGTCATTGCTACTTTGTAATTGTTATGCTTTGCTTCAAGCGAGCTGTTTACATTACTCATTATAATATTCACACAACATAACTATTCAGTATACATGAATAACATTCAAATACAATATTATTTTTTTATATTTAAAACTAGGAATACTCTTATCCCTTTTCTGCAGAGTACACGATTTTTTTGATCTTGGTGACAACACATTTTTCCTAACATTTCCAGGCAGCAATTGTCTCACATAAAGACTAATAAGACACTTGGTTTTATACCAATACGACTATATTGAGTGTATTGGTTTGTCTCGAGTGTTCAGGTAATGTTTCGTCTCGAATGTTCAGGTAATGCTTCGTACCGAATGTTCACGTAATAGATTGTTCGAGTGTTCACGTAATGCTTGGTCCCGAATGTTCACATAGTGGATTGTTCGAGTGCTTACGTTATAGCCATATAGACAAATCAGTTATTACCAGCAATAATTGTAGGCAAAGATTGCTAGTAATTATTGACAGTACATTATTGCAAGAACTAAAAACTAGCTTGCGATTTGTCATAATATTACAAGAATCGTTTAGCACCTTTTTCGACCACTATGACTATTTACACAATGTTATCTCAGATATGGTATTATATTTTTGTTCATATCTGGCCAAATACAGGGACACGATTAAGTATTACCTGTCAACACGGGCAATAATTGCCTCGCCATTGCGCAAGTTCACACGGGGCAAGAATCGTACAAGAAAATTGCTCTATCTAAATAAGTCTTAATAATTTAAAGGAGAATCAACAATATACCTATAATTATTCATTGTATAGTAGTAAAACTTCATAATTCCCCTTCTGCAAATTTGAATTTTAGGAAACATATCACTAACGTTATCAAAAAAGCATACCGTAACTTAGGGTTAATTTTACGACAGGCAAACCAATTTACAAATATTGGGGCTTTGAGAGCATTGTACGACGCCCTCGTCGGAAGCCAATTAGAATCCAATGCAGCAGTTTGGTCTCCACATGAACACAAATATAAGTTAATGTTAGAGCGTATTCAAAATAAATTTACTAGATTCTTATATTTAAAACAGTATGGTGTTTACCCAGGTTACCCTTTACTATATCCTACATTATTTGTTTTAGGAATGACAAGTTATTATAAATTGGAAGTTCGTAGGTAAGTAGCTTTTGCCAAATACTTATTTAAAGTGATTCGCGGGAAAATACACAATCCCAGCCTCCTACAAGCAGCTGGGTTGTGTGTCCCTGATGGGTGTGTGGGGCGACGGCGACGACCGCCATTGCTCTCGGTGCCTCGAGCTCGCACCAACTTACTGCAGCACGCACCGCTGACGCGCGCGCTGCGTGCTCAATGCGGTGTCCAGCCGGGTTGATTTATTTTCGTGCTCACTGACGGAGTTCACAGAGGCCGCTTGTACCTTAGTTTTTTTTTTATTTAGGCGATCCTGAAGTCAACACCGGGGGAAACCTGCGAATGGGATACTGGAGTCTCCCGGCTTGACGACTGCAGGGGCCTGGGAAGGAAGTGGAAAAGGATGATGGAAAGAAAGCTGGGGGAATGGAGAAAGGTTCTCAGGATGGGTGGAAAGGAAAAGGGTGCCAGGAAATGTTCGCGGGCCCTTTTAGGCCTCAATGTGTTATCCAGCCAAGAGGTATACACACTGAACTGTGTGCCTCGGCCCGCGACCAATGCCCCCCCCCGCATGGGCGTGCATTGGGTGTGAAGACCCAGCGCACAAGAATTGCTTCGGGGGGGGGGGGGGGCTTGTATCTTAGTTAGTTATACTTAATATAATGTAGTAAAATGTTGGTTGCTGTATTTATTATAATGTTGTATATGTCCTACACTACTGTATTGGGTGTAACCTGTAATTAGTAGTAAGTATGTGGAATAAAAAAATAATCAAATAGAATATTGATTACATTTAGGCTACAAGTGCTATAGCCAAATCTACTTGCGTGCAAAAAAATGGACCAACCTTATTCCTGGTTCTTATTTTCAAGCATAATAAACCAGAAAATCAGATGAACAGTTGATGACTTATAATAATACTGCGTGAAAATATGGGCAGAAATTCTTCAGAAACCCTCAGAACCACCAACTGTCGTCGTGTCACCTTCAAAGAATTATTTTCGCACCAAGATCGGGGTTCGGTCTCACGACGCGACTACACTTGGGTCAAACTATTAGGCCAACAAAAACTGTTTTATTTTTACTTATAAGAGTTTTTATTTGTCGGGGCTCATTTTATTTTTTGTTTTTTAATTTAATTCTTTTTAAGCAATCGAAACTGGATGTAGACTGCACCAATGACTTGGAAGTAACAATACTATAGTAAATTATAATTATTTTGTCACAATCTCCAAAAACATCGAATACAACCCTTATAAAAAACTTACAGCTTTTGCTTATAGGCGGATATCTGTGCAAGATGAACAGTGAATTGCGTGTATGTGTTATGTGACAGTTAGTGAACCATGTAAGTAGTACCTTTTATGTAATAGTTTGTAATAGCTTAAGATGTAGAATGTGATAGTTTTTATTTGTAATAGCTGTTAAGTGTAGAATTAAGTAAATAAAAAGCATTTAACACTTTTGCCTGCCCCTTTTGGGGCAGTGCTTGAACATAGTTTTTATTCCAACAAGTAATGTCTCTACCTGCCCCTTTCGGGGCAGTGATTGACGATAGTTATTTATAAATTATCATTTTAGCAATTAATGTTTCTGCCTGCCCCTTTCGGGGCAGGGCTTGATGATAATTGTTATTTTTGCAATTAATGTTTCTGCCTGCCCCTTTCGGGGCAGGGCTTGATGATAATTGTCTAATTGTTTAGCTTGTAACGATTAATGTTTCTGCCTGCCCCTTTCGGGGCAGGGCTTGATGAATAGTTTATTTTTAGAAACTTAATATGTGCAGGACGCATACACTAAACAGCGCATGCGCGCCTTCAACGCCTGCGCAGTAGGTCACACACGATCTGAGCGAGATGGGTGATGAGCGAGAACACGAGTCAAACCGTGTCTTATCACCCATAACGTTATCACGCCCCCGCATGCGCGGTATCAACCTACCGGCATGTAACTAGGCGCGGTGGCTTAGAGTAGGGTTTTGCCTACCCCGCTAAGGCAGCGGGGTCATTATATGTATAAAATTGATGACTTTATCAATCGAATTGTCTCCTTTGTGCGTCGATTGAATGTAAATTTAGTATAAGTAATATGAATAACTTTTTCCGTAGCGCACATAGGAGATATTATGTTATGTAGCTTAATAGAGTCCCTTGATGCCTATATGCCCAGGCATCAATAGTTTAGGGCAAACATCAAAATACTCCGTAACGAGTAAATATGCGCACATTACATAACACGTAACGGCCACCAAACACGGCCTGAAATTCGGGGCTCTCCTTATGGGATAGCCCCGAACCACTTAAGCTAGCCCGGTTTCAAAATATTCGAGCCAGTTCGAGCAAGCGACAAAAGGAAAACTAGAAGAAAACTGGAAGAAGTCAGCAAGAAACCTGGAAGAAGTCAGCAAGAAACCTGGAAGAAGTCTGCAAGAAAGAAACACGGGAACATATACGGTGCATATCGTACCCACGCTGGGTGCACGCCTCCATATCACTGTACGCTGTACCAATTGTTTCTTAATTAATAAATTCCCAATTTTACCTGTCACGTGGTGTTCTTATTTTCACGCAATCCAGCGCAAATTAATGTTAGGTGCCTCGGTGCCTAACATTCTGGTCCTTCGTGAGCCGGATTGCCGTGATTAAGAATGCCCGTGACTAGGTCCGTGGGAAGGCAGACCGCTTCGGCGACTGCGACCGGTACGTCAGCGACAGCGACTGAAACTACTGCAACTACGACTACAGAAGAATCGTCTCAGCCGACCGTCGCCGACGCCGTCGTGGAGGAGCAGACCGCCGCCACGACGAAGACGCCGCCCCAGCCGCCACGAAGCAAGCCATCCTCCTCTGTCAAGCAAACTTCCAAAGCACGTCGCCTCGCTCAAGCCAAAACTGAGCTCGCTAAATTACGAGTCGAGTTGGCCGCCGCGAAATTGGCCGAAATCGAAGCCGACGACAGCGCCGATGAAGACGTCGATTCCGTCATCAGTATTACTGAAGCCGAACAATCTCAGCGCGTCAACAACTGGCTTCGACAAAGCCACGAAGAGAATGCGCCAGCGACCACAGCCGCGTCCTGGCGCATCCCGGCATCTGTACCGGCGGGAGTCACCGCCGCACCCCCGCCGCCTCAGCACCTCGATAGCTCGCAACGGTTGCCAGTGACGACCGCCACGTCCTGGCAACCCGCCGAAACGCAAGCCCCGCCGCCAGCGATCACCGCCGCATCCTGGCAGCCGAGTTTTAGGGCTGCGCAACCGCCGCCAGTCATCGCCGCCTGGCAAGCCGTGAAGCATACACCAGCGATCACAGACGCATCCTGGCAACCGAACCCCGACGCTTCACAGCATCCGCCGAACACGGGCCACATCAAGCAGCCCGCGACCGACACAGGTAACCCCCCGCCCCCCCCCCCGCAGGGGGCCACGCCTATCGCTCCTAAAACAAAAACGGAGCTTCAAGAATTGGCGTCAGCTATCACTCAAGCCGTGCAAGCCGCACAATATAGACAGCCCCTGAAGTACTCCGAATTACCTAACTTCAGTGGGGCCCATCAAGAGTGGTTAACATTCCGCGCCGCATACAGCGAGACATCGTGCCATTTCACACCGGTTGAAAACATGTCCCGCCTACGCCGCAGCCTCCGCGGAATAGCAAGAGAAGCAGTGCAAGGCCTACTTATTACGAACGCCGACCCGAATGGGGTCATGAAGACTCTCGAAACCCGTTTTGGAAGACCCGAATCAATAGCCATGGCCGAGATGGACAGACTGCGCGCGCTACCAAGGCTCACCGAGTCACCGCGCGACTTGTGCACCTTCGCTACAAGAATCCAAAACATCATCGGGACACTACAGGCGCTCAACTGCACTTTCTATATGTACAACCCCGAAGTCACAAAGGGGTTGACAGAGAAGCTCACACCAACACTCAAACGACAATGGTACGAGTTCTCCGCTTCGCAACGAATTGAAGAGCCAGACTTGATTAAATTCAATCGCTTCATAATGCGCGAAGCCGACTACTGCAGCCCGTTCGCCTCCGCCGAAATAATAGTTGACCGCACTCCTGTCAAGAGCAACGACGGGGTACCACGGAGACAACAGCGGGTGCACACTGCAGCGGAGAACACAAGCGCGCCGACATGCAGTCTGTGTGGCAACCAAAACCACACGATCGCCGACTGCACGCGCTTCAAGAACGCCGACACAAACGCAAGATGGGACGAAGCTAAAAAACACCACTTGTGTTTTCGATGCCTGAGACGCCGCAACAAGCAACACAGATGCAAGCCGAAGCCATGCGACGTCGACGGCTGCGAGCGCTATCACCACAGATTACTTCATTCTCCACCGAAGTCAACCGAACCGAAGAATGAAGAAATAGTGAAGGATGAACAAGTCAACTCGGCGTGGGCGCCGCGAATATCCTTCCTGAAAATCGCTCCCGTACGCATCTCCGGTCCGAACAAAACAATCAACGCCTACGCATTACTCGATGATGGGTCAACCGTTACCCTTATGGACGAAGAACTCGCCCAAGCTATAGGGGCCGAGGGCCCTGAGGAATCGCAGCACATATGCACATACGACGGGAGAACGAAGAGCAGCACCACATCTCGCCGGGTCTCCTTCAAAATCAGAGGTCAAGGTCGAGATTACCGCTACCAACCCATCGACGCACACACAGTCGATGACCTGCGACTCGCCGCCCAGAAGATCCCTCGAGAAGCGGTACAAGATTGCCGCCACCTCGAGGGGCTCATCGCACACCTCAACCCCGAAGAAGTTCGACCTCGCATACTCATCGGTCAAGACAATTGGCATCTGCTGTTGGCCACCGAATCGAGAACCGGCGAGAAAAACCAACCCGTGGCATCACTCACGCCACTGGGTTGGGTCGTACATGGCAGCCGCACCCGAACACTGGGACATCGGGTCAACTTCGTCGCTCACACGACCACCGCCGATGATAACATGGAGCACATGGTCAGAGAGTTCATCACCGCAGACAACATATATATACAGCCAAGAAGGCCACGCAGCGATCCAGACGAGAAGGCGTTGAAGATGCTTCGCGAAAACACGAAGCAGACGACCGACGGGAGATACCAAACCAGCTTGCTGTGGAAGTCTGAAAACTTCACGATGCCGAACAATTACGAAAATACGTTGCGGCGATTACACAGCATCGAACGCAAACTAGATAAGGACCCGCAATTAAATTTGAAATATACAGAACAGATGGAAGCGCTAATCTCCAAAGGATACGCAGAACCAGCGCCGAGTACCACCCCAAACAAAAAGTGGTACCTCCCGCATTTTGCTGTCTTCAACCCAAAGAAACCGGAGAAGCTACGCGTGGTCCATGATGCGGCCGCAAAAACCAAGGGCGCATCACTCAACGATTTCTTGCACACAGGTCCGGATCTCTTGCAACCACTTCCCGGCATCCTTATGAAGTTCCGGGAACACCCGATAGCAATCACAGCTGACATAACGGAGATGTTCATGCAAGTACAACTCCGTGAAGAAGATCGCGACGCCCTGCGGTACCTATGGCGGGGGTCCCGCAGGGACAACGCACCCCCTCAAGAGTATAGAATGAAGACACTCATATTCGGCGCATCGAGTTCGCCGGCCACAGCAATTTTCGTGATGAACCTCAATGCAGAGAGGTTCAAAGAAGAGTGTCCAGAGGCGGTCGCGGCAATAAAGCACAAACATTACATGGATGACTACATCGACAGCTTTGAAACAGTCGAGAAGGCCATACAAGTCACCCAACAAGTAAGAAACATTCATCATGAGGCCCATTTTGAACTAAGGAAGTGGGCCTCGAACTCCCCTGAGCTGCTGCGCGCCCTGGGAGAAACCCCAGACGCCACAGATGCCGTGAAGATACAAGATGACAAGAGCGAGAGGGTTCTCGGGTTGATCTGGCGACCAAAAAATGATCAACTCACCTTCGACCTGCGCCTCACCAATATCCCGCCAAAACTACTTCAAGAAGAGGTACCAACCAAGCGTCAAGCCCTCAAGATCGTAATGTCTGTCTTCGATCCACTGGGGCTACTATCCCCACTGACGATCAAGCCCAAACAACTATTACAAGAAGTATGGAGACGCGGGACGGCGTGGGACGAGCGACTCGACGGGGACCTCGCGACGAGCTGGAACAAGTGGCTCACCCGACTCCAAGCAGCCAGCGACATCGCAGTGCCACGCTGTTACCTCAATTACAGCGCTGCGAAGCATCTCGAGCTGCACGTATTTACAGATGCAAGCGAGTCGGCATACGCAACAGCCATGTACTGGCGCGCAGTGGACAGCGACGGGTCAGTAACAGTCACCCTAGTCGCCGCTAAAGCCAAAGTGGCCCCGCTCAAGCTCCTATCGATACCGCGAATGGAACTGCAAGCCGCGGTTCTCGGCGCACGCATGGCAGCGGCAATCAGAGACGAACACTTAAGAAAACCGGACTCGACCACTTACTGGACAGACAGCAGAACTGCCCTCTGCTGGATCCGAACCGGCGCTCGCTCCTACAAGCCCTACGTCGCGCATCGTGTCGCCGCGATCGAAGAGAGCAGCAAGGTGTCCGAGTGGAGATGGGTGCCTACGAAATGGAATGTCGCTGACGACGCAACCCGCGACACTCCGGAAGAGTTCGGCGCAACACACAGGTGGTTCCACGGGCCAGAGTTCCTGAAACAAGACCCAAACACGTGGCCCACTGAAGACAACCAAGCTACGCACACGACGGGTGAAGAGAAGAAAGTAACCGTCGCCGTCATAACACAAAAGCGACGGTTACACGAAGCCCTGCCAGACGTCACTCGGTTCTCTTCGTGGTTGCGCTACCTGCGAGCGACGGCGAGAGTGCTCCAGGCGGTTGAGATGTTCCGCCAACGAGTCCGACGCGTCAACCACGTCAGGACGAAGAGGAATCCCCGCCGCGATCCAGACTGGCGCGCTACAGCCGCCAAACAACCGCAGCGAACAAAGCTCGTCACCCCGAATACGAGCACCCACGCCCCATTGCCAGCGGAGCTACAGCACCGCGCCGAGATGTTAATAATACAAGCATCTCAAGAGGAGGCGTTCGGACCCGAGTTGCGCGCCTTAACAAGCGGCGCACAGGTACCCCGTGACAGCCGCCTCTATCCCCTCAGTGTATACATAGCTGAGGGGACAATTAAACTCAACAGCAGGATAGCGGCCGCCTCCGGAGTCTCCGAACAATTAAAAAATCCGCCGGTAATCGACGGCGGACACCGTGCTACAAAACTCTGGATAGAGTACGTACACATACAAATGCATCACGCCGGCGCCGAAAGTGTCGTGAATCAGTGCCGTCAACACCGTTGGGTCGTACGCTTACGACCGACGGTAAAAGAAGTCATCGGGCGATGCTTGAAGTGTCGCATGAGGGCGGCCAGCCCACCGCAGCCGCTGACAGGGGACCTACCCCACTGTCGGCTGGCGCACCATCAAAGGCCGTTCACATACACCGGCCTAGATTATTTCGGCCCACTAACAATCACAGTGGGCCGAGCGCATCAAAAAAGGTACGTCGCGTTATTCACCTGCCTCACCGTGCGCGCCGTGCATCTAGAAGTGGTCCCGTCCCTGAGCGCCGAGTCTGCAATCATGGCACTGCGGCGCATGATAGCGCGCCGCGGGTGCCCAGCGGAGATATGGTCGGACAACGGCACCAACTTTCGTGGTGCCGAAAAGGAGCTGCGCCACATGCTCTACGAGGGAGCCGAGGAAGAGGCTTCCCGGAGGGCCATACGCTGGCGCTTCATTCCCCCCGGCGCACCCTTCATGGGAGGCGCGTGGGAACGTTTGGTGCGATCCGTCAAAGTCGCGCTCGCTACGGTCCTGCACGAAAAACACCCAAGAGAGGAAACACTGAACACGCTGCTCGCCGAGGCGGAATACACCATAAACAGCCGCCCACTCACCCACGTGTCCGTCAGCCCAGATGACCCGGAGGCCCTGACACCCAACCACCTCCTGTTGGGCAGTCAGGGCCCAATCGCCGCACCGAGCTTCTCTGCCGACTACCCATACGGCGCTAGCGTGAACTTACGCGCCGCACAACAACTGGCCGACGAGTTCTGGGCGCGCTGGCTGAAGGAGTACCTCCCCGAGCTCCGTAACCGGCGGGAGCCGCACGGAAGAGGCCCCACGCTGCAGATCGGTGACCTGGTCCGGATCGTCGACGGCACCCTACCCAGAAACACATGGGTGCGAGGGCGCATCTGCGGAACGCATCCGGGACCCGACGGCATCGTGCGCACAATCGACGTCGCTACGCGGGGCGGAGTTCTACGCCGGCCTGCCAAGAAAGTCATCGTGATCCTGCCAGCTGACGAGACATCATCCTGCACCGGTGAAAAAGGTGCATCGCCCCCAGCGGCCAATGCACGGCGGGAGGATGTGCAAGATGAACAGTGAATTGCGTGTATGTGTTATGTGACAGTTAGTGAACAATGTAAGTAGTACCTTTTATGTAATAGTTTGTAATAGCTTAAGATGTAGAATGTGATAGTTTTTATTTGTAATAGCTGTTAAGTGTAGAATTAAGTAAATAAAAAGCATTTAACACTTTTGCCTGCCCCTTTTGGGGCAGTGCTTGAACATAGTTTTTATTCCAACAAGTAATGTCTCTACCTGCCCCTTTCGGGGCAGTGATTGACGATAGTTATTTATAAATTATCATTTTAGCAATTAATGTTTCTGCCTGCCCCTTTCGGGGCAGGGCTTGATGATAATAGTCTAATTGTTTAGCTTGTAACGATTAATGTTTCTGCCTGCCCCTTTCGGGGCAGGGCTTGATGAATAGTTTATTTTTAGAAACTTAATATGTGCAGGACGCATACACTAAACAGCGCATGCGCGCCTTCAACGCCTGCGCAGTAGGTCACACACGATCTGAGCGAGATGGGTGATGAGCGAGAACACGAGTCAAACCGTGTCTTATCACCCATAACGTTATCACGCCCCCGCATGCGCGGTATCAACCTACCGGCATGTAACTAGGCGCGGTGGCTTAGAGTAGGGTTTTGCCTACCCCGCTAAGGCAGCGGGGTCATTATATGTATAAAATTGATGACTTTATCAATCGAATTGTCTCCTTTGTGCGTCGATTGAATGTAAATTTAGTATAAGTAATATGAATAACTTTTTCCGTAGCGCACATAGGAGATATTATGTTATGTAGCTTAATAGAGTCCCTTGATGCCTATATGCCCAGGCATCAATAGTTTAGGGCAAACATCAAAATACTCCGTAACGAGTAAATATGCGCACATTACATAACACGTAACGGCCACCAAACACGGCCTGAAATTCGGGGCTCTCCTTATGGGATAGCCCCGAACCACTTAAGCTAGCCCGGTTTCAAAATATTCGAGCCAGTTCGAGCAAGCGACAAAAGGAAAACTAGAAGAAAACTGGAAGAAGTCAGCAAGAAACCTGGAAGAAGTCTGCAAGAAAGAAACACGGGAACATATACGGTGCATATCGTACCCACGCTGGGTGCACGCCTCCATATCACTGTACGCTGTACCAATTGTTTCTTAATTAATAAATTCCCAATTTTACCTGTCACGTGGTGTTCTTATTTTCACGCAATCCAGCGCAAATTAATGTTAGGTGCCTCGGTGCCTAACAATATCATTAGTTAAAAATAAACTCAAATATAATATGTGTAAATTAACCTGAATACGTTGTCTATAGCGAAGTATAAAAAGTTATTTTTAATTTCTGATTTATTGAGTTCCAAGATACGTAATTGACGTGGACCGATTTTTTGCAGGCAAGTATAATAATTAATACACAAAATTGTATATGATAATATGTAAATAGATGGGAATTTCCCAAAAGTTCCGTTAACCACCTGGTCCCCGCCATTAGTCAGAGTTTTTTTGTTTTCAGAATAACTGCTGCTTGGCGGTAAAAGTAAACATTAGGATGGTACCTACCCAGCCGAACGCTCGCATAATATGAGAGATCTCCCACCTACCTAGTAGAGTTTAGCTCAAAATCCTGTTTTTAATTATGTTTTTATAAAAATTCGAAATCATATGCACTGAGACTTCGATTTGGTTGAATTTTATTAAAAATCTGTATATGTGGGAGAGAATGCCTATGGCTATGACGCTATGTGAATATGAAGTGTAAATAAATGTGAAATATAAAAAAACACTACCTACAACCAAGCTTCAAGTCTCGTTAAGGAATTAAATTGTAAATTACGAACGAAATAACAGTTCTCCACGGCCTGTATTTATTACGTGGAAGTTAACTTAGATCAAAGTTTAATTACGATTGTCTTGGCATTTCGATAGGTACTGGTTGACATTACACAGCCTTACATCCCACTAATAACACCCCTTACAAGCTGCCTGCTGTAATTGAAAATTCCACTATGCGTATTAAATAAATCGATAGTATACATAAATTCACGTAACTCGTAGATGTATTTACCGCATATTCTACTCTTACATAACCATACCGATTTATTTCTTATTTGAAGATAATTATATGACGAGAAATTTGTTATTGAGTTGGTTAGTAGGAGATAGTGTAGTTCACAACCGATTCCATAAAAATAGTACTATAATTCGTGAAGGCACAAATGTACGTATTGAGGTACTCTAGTATGACTTATAGCTTCTACTCAACCCATAACAATGTCTTTTTAAATATATCAGGTATTGTTACTGTTGTTTGACTTTATGGGCAGTTCTGACTATCATGACTATGACGTTTATCATATTTTATTAACCTCCGACAGAATAAAAATTAAATTAAAATTCATATAACCCGACACAAAATCCTCTAAAAAGTAGAAAATAAAAGTGTCTTTATTTGTCGTTTAAACACCTAGTAATATTTTGACCCAAGCGTCGTCCCGTCGGGGGACCGCTAAAGAAGTATTTTCATCTCCCTGGTCCGGAGGTCGGTCCCCCGACGCGAGGACGCTTGGGTCAAAATATTACTAGGTACTTAAACGACAAACAAAGACACTTTTATTTTTTTACTTTTTAGAGGATTTTGTATAGGCGGTTATTTAAATTTTAAATTAATTTTTATTTACCTCGTCATTCAATTCTATATAAAAAGTGGGCAGATGTTCCTTCATAACTTTACCTTCGGCTACGGCGTAAATTAACAAATTCATTCAATAGTTCTAAGTAGTATAGATAGTTGCGCTGGTATAAACTACAAACACTCGACGAATCATTGAGGCATCTCAGTTCCTAAGCGCCCTCTACGAGCTGGCATCGACCAAAGTCCGATCGCGGTGCGAGCGCAATAACTCTTACCGAATCCGTCTGCGGAACGAGGGCGGACGCGGACGCCTCCGCTTTATTTATGCACGCGCCCTTAGCCGTATCACCTTGCCAGTGAAACTGATTGAATTCACTTGGCCTGTGTTGAGTGATGAGCGGAGCGGAAAGAGAGGTGAAGTATTATGATTTGTAATTAATTTTGAGAAGGAATAGTTGATTTTTCATCATTTTTAATAGTTATCTTATTAATGAAATACTTACTGACGATCACCTGACCTTGTGCTTGCAATCTCACTGAAGAAGATGGACGAGGAAAAGAAGGGAAAAACTTATCAGGTAACTCCCTCAGATTCAAAACAGAAAGACGAAGAAGAAGGATATATAGTACTAGCATTTAGCAAACCCCATCAGACCCCGATGTGTAATAGATACCGAGGGAAGATATACAACTAAGTAATTTTACCGAAACGAACATGTCAAGAAAAAAGCTGCTATATTATCAGTTGGTATGGAAAGAAAGAAAATCTATTTATCTACACTATAATATTATAAAGGGGAAAATTTTGTATTTTTGTATGTTTCTAACGAATAAACTCAAAAACTACTAGACCGATTTTAAAAATTGTTTCACCAATATAATCAGTGAGTATTTAACGTAGGCTACTTTTTATCCCGCGATAATACAAAACGGGACTTTTATCCCGGAAAAATTCACGCGGGCGGAGCCGCGAGCAAAAGCTATCAGCTTTAACTTACAATATTAAGATACGTTAATGATCAGTTATTATATTTTGTATACCTATATCCCAAGTTATAAACTGACTACTATCTAAATTAGCATTTTAATACGATAACTGTGAAATAAAAGGAGATGTCTGCTTTTTGTATCAAAAGGTTGAGGCTCAACCTTTTTGGAAATTAAAGGGCCAAAAATATAGATCTTGGATCCATAAAAAAAAAATTTAGACCACTCCATTTATAAATAACTTTATTAAAAACGTTACTTTAAGTCGTTCTTTAAGTGTTGTTTTTAAGCAAAATGACAAAATAAAATTAATCAATCTCAAAATCAAAACTTTAAAATAATACGATTTCTTGCAAAGGCCTAGTTTTTGAGAATACCTACTATCCAAATCAAATCAAATCAATTTATTTTGCTATAAACATGGTATGTTACAAAGGTGTTAAACATAATATATATGTACTATACATAATATGTGCAACATGTTTTACCGTTTCAACGGCATGCAAAAATTTTATAGGTAGGTATCTACTGTCTGCTTACAATTAACATAAATTATTTTATATAATTATTATTTCTAGAGAGATGCTCTAGGTAATGCGCACTTTACAATTATATATACAGTTATTTATCCTTACATGATAAAAATTCTTGGATTGTATAGAAACATTTATCTATGAGCCATATCTTTAATTTCTTAATAAATATATATAAAGTATCTTGGTTAGACATTAAAGCCCGTTTTTGGACATGTCCTTTACAAAACAACGAAACATTTATTTTATAATCATTAGTGAATGATTCGGTTTTATTGTATTAGCGAGCGATAAATAGTGATTTATCGCTCGCTGATACAATAAAACCGAAGTACCCCGAGCGTTATTCTGCGGTCGTACATTATTCACTTTGCTGTGCCGACCCAGTGGCATTGTACTTTTGTACCCCCTCGAGCTCGGACTTACTGAACTACTAGGAACAATTGCATTGAGATAATATTACCACTTGTACTACAATGATAATGGTTATTTATCTATAGTTGTATATTTTACCCGACTGCGACAAAGGAAGTTAATGATTTTACCAGCTGTTTAGTACATAGGGGTATTTTAGAAACGGATGAACCGATTACGACCTTATTTCAAAATACAGATGATAGAATTTTCAAAGAATAATAAAGGCTACATTACAAAGGACATTATAATACTACGGAAATTATCCTTGAATACTACTAACGTATGAAGCTGCCATAAAACATTTGTATTAATAAATCAACAATTAGAAATATTGACATTATCATTTAGAAAACATTTTCACCACCAAAAAACAGGTATTATGGACCAGAAGCAAAATTAATTATAAAAATAATTATACAGTTGAACACAAAGATTATAATTTGTAATAATAAAGTTTACAACAAAATAAATTCAAACTAAAGTCTAGCTACTGTGATCGCACGCTCCGACCGTCCAAGCAAAGTAAGTCCGCGCTGCGTCGGTGACCGGCTGACCGGCTGGCTCCCCACTCAACCCCTTCTCCGTCAGAGTGGCGTGATTGCTGGCCACGCCCAACGCACCGTTGTAGTTATGTTACACGGCCTCTCCTGACGGGCGGTCGTCCTCGTCCGCTACTCTTCTTCGTTCGCCACTCGATCCCATTTGAGCTTCCAACGATACGCCATGTAATGAGTCATCTGATTCCGCTGAAAAGGCAGTAAATAGACACATTATAATTTGACGATAATGATTATTAATACACACCTTTTGAAACAATACTTTCATTCTTTATAACATTACACTCACTTCTTCCACAAAATCTTTCAATTTATTAACTTCGTTCATACAGATCGATCTCTTGAGGGCCCCCATTCATGCATTCATATCAACTGGCCAGTTATATAAACTTCGGTAGTGACTAGTATACCCTGACAGCGCCTCTATAAAGCTAACTGCCCTGCCGTGGTAGAGAATCACACTCGATACCAACGTGTTCCGTGGTAGAGAATCACACTCGATACCAACGTGTTCCGTGGTAGAGAATCACACTCGATACCAACGTGTTCCGTGGTAGAGAATCACACTCGATACCAACGTGTTCCGTGGTAGAGAATCACACTCGATACCAACGTGTTCCGTGACAGAGTAACCCTCAATGTCAACGTGAGAGGTAGAAAAGATAGCAATTAAACAAAATATTTCCACATTGATATGATACACCGTTCAATGCGTGGTTAAAAAGTTATAGTAACTTACATTCAAAAAATGCACTACAGGTCTCGGGTGTCCACTCTCCCGCCCACGGCACCATGTTTTCCGCTGCAGCCTCCGTACGCTTACCGTACGAGCCAACCAATAACTCCAATTTGTAACGATGATGTGGAAGTGGTTTCAACACCTTGTAGGGCCCGCGCATGCAGGGATCCAATTTTCCAACTGCTTGTGAAGTCTTGATAACAAATACCTTGTCATTTATACTGAATACACGAGGAGATTTGCGGCCTTTGTTGACGTAGTTGTCTTGTTTCTGTTGGCTGGTCGACAATAGTGCAGATGCACGTTGTCTCCGTAACGCCATAATCCCTTCACGGTTTGGGCTAGTGATATCTAGTGCAACGTCGCGAACGAGGGCACGTATGATAGGAGTGGAAGAGTCACTTCCAATAAGCAATTGTAGAGGAGACATATTAGTGATACTATGTTTGGTACTATTTATAATAAGTTGGGTTTTCCATAGTACATCTGACCAATTTAGGCCTCTATGGTTAACTTCTATACGGAGGAGGTTTAAAAGGGTTCGGCAATAACGCTCAGCCTGCCCATTTTCATGGTGCATGCCCGGCGTAATGAAATGGGTATCGCTGCCAAACGACTTGACCATATTTTGAAAAGCGGCACTCTCAAACATGCGCCCTCGATCCGTGACCAGAAGTTTTGGAGACCCAAACAATGATACCGCGTCAGTGAAGGCTCGTTTTAACTCTTCATTGTCTTGACGATAGAGAGGGTACAAAAGACAGTATTTAGTGAATGCATCAATGATGATTAACACATACTTATAACCTTGAGACTCTGGCAATGGACCGAGTACGTCCATGTGTACTACCGAAAATGGAGCATCTGGCTTAGACCAAGATTCGATAGGTTGATGAGGTGCACGGGGTACACGTTTGTGGGAAAGACACAAAATGCAATGTTTGAGGTATTTTCTGACAAATGAGCGCAAACCAGGGAACCAAAAATGACGTAGAATGAGTTCTACAGTTTTATCGTAACCTATGTGATCTTGATCATCATGAAATACGTGAAGTAAACTCAACCTGTACCCCTTGGGAATATAGCACAATAGGCGGGACTCTTCGCCGATGGGAATATATTTGACATACAGGAGTCCGTTTCTTATTATGTATCGAGAGGAGTCTAATTCCCCATTATTGACTTTATCGATAAGGCCGAGTGTCTCATCATCTGCAGATTGAGCTAACTTGGCCCAATTTTTGGGGTTTTGAATATGACACACGTCAATCGGGTTCCTACTTAAATAGTCCGCATGGGACATAAGGGATCCTTTCCTATATTCAAAGGTATAATGAAAATCCTGCATGGACAGCCACCATCTAGCTATACGAGGAAGTAAGTCCTTTTTACGTTCAGTTAACTTTAAAGCATTACAGTCCGTAACGATTTTAAAGGATATCCCTAACAAATACTTTCTAAAATTCTGAAGAGCTTTTACCACTGCTAAAGTCTCTAATTCGTAGGAGTGGTACTTTGACTCCGCACCTTGAGTCGATTTACTAAAATACGCTACGGCACGTCTAAGTCCTCCTTCATGAATTTGTATCAAAACTGCGCCATAACCTATTGCGCTCGCGTCGGTGTGTAATTCAGTGGGTAATCGGGGGTCATAAATAGCAAGTACCGGCTCGTTAGTTAGGCAATCAATAATATACTCACGAGCTTTATCTTGCTCGACTCCCCATTCAAAAGGTACATTCTGTTTAGTTAGACGTGCAATCGAAACTGTACGTTGAGCGTAATTTGGAATGTATCTTCTGAAATAGCCCGCAAGACCAAGGAACTGTCGAATCTGTTTGACACTACGGGGCTTTGGGGAATCTACCAGAGCCTTGATTTTGCGCGTGCTTGGCCTAACCTGACCATTACTGATGACCCTCCCGAGATATTCTATTTCACGGCTGAGAAAGGTACATTTTTTTAGATTTATAGAGAATCCTGATGTAGTAAGCGTTGCTAATACATTTCGTAACAATCGTAATCCTTCAATTACTGAGTTTGATAACAAGAGGACATCATCTATATAAACTAGAACTTCTCCTGAATCGATAAAAGATTTGAGTGTCTTAGAAATAATTTTTTGATAAACTATTGGTGCATTGGAGAGACCGTATGGCATCTTAATGTATTCAAAGTGACCTTCCTGAGTTATGAAAGCTGTTTTAGCAATTGAGTCCGCTTCCATAGGCACTTGGTGAAAACCAGTTGCCATATCTAAGCTCGTGAAAAAATTACTTGATCCCAACCTATCAATGTGATCCTCTATGAGCGGCAAAGGAAACTTATCCTTAACGGTACGAGCATTTAGGGCTCTATAATCAACGCACATGCGGTCTGAGCCATCTTTCTTTTTGACTAATATAACGGGACTTGCGTACGGAGATTCAGACTCACGTACGATACCCTTAACCATTAAATCCTTAACAATATTTCGAACGCGCAGCTTCTCATCATACGATAATTTGTACGGCCTGTAGCATACCGGTTCACTATTTGAAACTACTATTTTCATGCTACCTGTCGTAACTGTTGATGAAGCTGTCCCAGTAATAAAATAATCCGAAAAATCACTTATAACGGATAAAAGTTGTGCTTTCTCTTCACCCTCAAGAGGTGTATTTACACTACTAAAGTCATAAATATTGTTCACTAACATAGGTAAAGGTATATCCGTGCGAGTCAAGTGTTGAACGCCGTTTTTCCGGATATACGTAATGCCCTCACGATTCAGAACATCGGTGCCTATAATAACTGGAACGCTAATGCAATTATATGGTACTACATACAAATCAGCTTCGATCGATATGTGAGGTAGTTCAATAATTATAGTTACATATGATGTGCTCTCAATAAACTGACTTCCTATGCCACGTAAAGTGCGATAAGATGGTTTCTGGTTAACGTTTAAGTGTTTCAAAAACGAATTAGATATGAGCGATATACAAGAACCACTATCTACCAAAACATCCACCGGTACACCTTCAATTACAGCACTTGTAACATCAATTGATTTCGAGTCACTACCCTCCAATTTTCTACAAAAATTTACATTACGTAGATTAAGATTAGTCGATTCAGAACGTTGTTTGGCAAAGCAGTCTTTGTCTACATGACCATTCTTGTTACAAAATGAACATGTTTTTATAGAAGGAAAGGACGGCTGCATTTCAGACAAATTTTTACCTAATCGTAACCTTTTAACATTGTTACAGTCTATACGTTTATGTCCCATTTTTCCGCATAAATGACATTTAAAATCACTGATCCTTGTTTTATATTCACTATTTCGTACCGTAGATAATCCATAACTAGGGCGCGTTGCACGAGAAACATCGCGGGTAGACCTAAAATCAGTTTTTGGTTTTATATACATCGACAAAAATTGTACCAAATGGTTGGGTTGTAATTTGGCATTAGTAGCTGCGGCTTTGATATGAGGATCTGCAATGCCCCTTAGTATTATTGCCACAATTAATTCGTCAGATAACCCCCTAACTAACCCTAGCCTTAACAATGATCGTCTAGCGTATTCGGCATAGGTAGCATAACTTTTGGAATCTTTGGTCATCACCTCGTATAAAATGGTCGCAATATCGACAGTTTGCGGGCATAGTGTTTTAAATTCCCGCTTAAAATTCGTCCACGAACGATCGTTGCTAGACCATTCATTAAGCCATACGCGTGCATCTCCCTTTAAGCAGTTTCCGATGCGCGACAAGCACTCGTTATCGTCCCATCCGTTAATTTCCTTAGCCCTATCTACTTCTTCGCACCAAACGTCGATATTGTGAACATGCGGGTCAAAATTAGAAATATAATAATTATGAGACCTTACTTTAGCTAGCGAGGTGATGGCCTCCACGATTCTGCCAGTTGTGTCACTCCCCGTGGATACGCCGTCTCGTGATACCGAAGCACACTCAGGACCAGTCGTTGAGTCATCATCGTGCACGTCGGCGGTGGGCGTACTATTTGTTAGCGCGGGTAGTACTGGCTGCGCCGGAGATGCCGACGAAACCTGTAAGGGTAGCCCGGACGGCGGAGGAGGTGCGGTAAAGCGTTCTTCAAGCGTATTTAATCTGGCAAGGATAGCGTTCATCATATCCTTGCTCGATTCACGTTTGCGTTTACGAGAATGAGAATCTTTTCCAGACATTATTAAATTAAAACAACACTACACAATATAAGAAAATTACTAAAACGAACAAACCGAGACAATTTAAAATTTTAATGTTTGGTCAGGTGTACCAAAAGCGGGTAGGCAATAGATGCTATCCCACTTCTGATATTATGGACCAGAAGCAAAATTAATTATAAAAATAATTATACAGTTGAACACAAAGATTATAATTTGTAATAATAAAGTTTACAACAAAATAAATTCAAACTAAAGTCTAGCTACTGTGATCGCACGCTCCGACCGTCCAAGCAAAGTAAGTCCGCGCTGCGTCGGTGACCGGCTGACCGGCTGGCTCCCCACTCAACCCCTTCTCCGTCAGAGTGGCGTGATTGCTGGCCACGCCCAACGCACCGTTGTAGTTATGTTACACAGGCGTAAATACATTGATGTATTAGGTGCGTAAATAATATATTAGGTACTACTTACTCTAAACTGCAGCAATATTAAGTATTATGGCATATAATTAGTAAAACACAATACTTACTGCACTATGAAACCGATGCGTTTCCTATACATCGTAACAGATAGAATCAATCTACGTATAGAACATAGCCGTTCGGCAGGTAGATGGAGAGATCAGCTCGTATTACCCCACCCAAATTGGATGTAAGGCCAGACAAATGATCGCAAGGAAACAATACACTTAGCGCGTGATCGATAGACCACTCCGCGATTCGTCTGGATTATATTTGTTACGAACGTGTTTTGCGAATTTACCACTGCGATTTCTTATATAATAATAATATAATAATACCAGCCCTGTATTAAATACTGCCCACTGCTGAGCACGGGCCTCCTCTACTACTGAGAGGGTTTAGGCCTTAGTCCACCACGCTGGCCTAGTGCGGATTGGCAGACTTCACATACCCTCGAAATTCTTATCGAGAATTCTCAGGTATGTAGGTTTCCTCACGATGTTTTCCTTCACCGTTAAAGCGAACGATAATTGATAAACAATATTCTTCTTCTTCTTGATTTCTTATATGTTTTTCTTTATTTTTCTTTGGCAACGTAGCTACACTGAATCTAAGGGTAAATTACAGCATTGTCTAATTGTAATGTCGAATACCGAAAACTTTGCATTCATTAAAGCTTGGAAATTGGAAATTCAACAACTTTGAAACTTTTAGTTTTAATTGTGTGTACGATAGTGGATAGTGGCTATCCAGTCAAAACCCAGTATTTTGTTTAGAATAAAAAAATATTTGGTTTAGACGTAAACCACTGAATACATTTGTAAGAAAAATTCCCATATATATCTGGCACCTTCAGAAAATACGACGGGTCGCTACTAGGTAAGTCTGTGTATATTGTCCGTGGATTTCTCTGACTGGCTCGGTGGCGTAGTTGTAACGGTACGACTGCAATGATGAAGTCTCGGGTTCGATCCCGGGTAGGGCAAAGTGATATTAGGTTTTTCTATTCATTGCAGCCCGAAGTCTGAAATTTGTCCCGATATGGCGATAAGCTCGCCCCCTATCACATCATGTGCCGAAATACGCACGGCGAAAAGTGGGTCCACTAGTTGTGCCTCTGCCTACCCCTTCGGTAATAAAAGGCATGTGTGTGTGTGATATTTTTCAGTGTCAGCCCGGAGTATCATAACGTGCTCCATAAATGGCAATACATTTGGACCCTTTTACATAGGGGGTCAAATCTAGCTGACCGAATGTGGATGTGATAACACCTCTACCAGGGATAGAAGGGCACATCTATAGTATGTAGTTGAATGATGAACAAAATATCTCATACATAAATCTAAACTTGATAGATAAATATTTTTACTTACATAATTTAGTGTGTAACAGAACAGGGAAAGTTTCGTGAATAAGGTCGTTCCGACGGGACCCAATATCGTTTGATAACGTCGACGGGTGAGTCTTACGAGGTGACAAAGCGGGCGGGTGCACTTTATGCGCGCCCGGTAAGGGCCCTCCACATATTGCTATGTAAGCCATCTTTGATGTCGAAAAATCAGGATCTTAGCCCGGATTTTTTCAACCATGGTTAGGGTAATCCTCAGTGTTATTAGACTGGACGCGCTCGCAGATCTTCGAGTGCACCAGGCGTGAGGCGCTACGAGCGCGTCCAGCTTAACAAGAGCCGGACAAAAAGATAAGCACGTTTGAAAAAACGGGGCCTTATACCTTTGATCAATTATATACCTAGATAGAGTGACGCGCTGCAATGAAACTAAAACAAACAGGCCAACTTTTCTTAAGCTAGTATGCGTGACAGCTGTGTCATACGCTATCTCTGCATCATTCTGCGTATCCTTGTGTGCGCGCATAATGATACCAGTTATTACATGGTTTCTATTAAAACGGGAAGAAAATTATATCCATGAAAAACAACAAAAATTTATTCACTCGAACTCATTTAGTGGGGAGCAATTGGCCTCTATTTTTTTCGATGCGTTTAAACTTTCAGTGTCTAGCTAGGTATATAATTAATCAAAGCCTTATACGTACTAACTACTGTAAATATATGCGACACTTGGTATTTATTTCCACCTTCTATAGGTTAATAGATATATTATACTAGGTTATTTATCTAGAACATAACATTGAATACGAGATACCTACCACCTATAAAATAGTATATTGCACTTTTCGATAACATTATAGCACCTAGATACCCAGTGAAGCTTTGATAAGATTATTGTGGGTTTCTGTTTGCTGTCATGAGTGGGTCCTTGAAGAAAAGAACAAAGCACTCAACTAATGAATTAAAATATTTCCTTATTAGATAAAGTAACACGATAAAAACAATCCTGGAATATATTGTTTATCAAATGGAATAACAAGAAATCGAACACTTTGTAATCAAAGCACACTGTTAAAAAGTTGATTTTATAATGTTTATGTACTATTATAGCTTCAGGGTATGACGAGACTAAACATAAACGTCACACTCTAATCTAGAAGCATAGATTCATGAGCATCATCATCAACATCAGTCACATGAAATTCATAAGCCGCCCCTAAAGATTTCCAGACGGACCTGTCCAAAGCGGTCTGCAACCAGCGTGTTCCTGCGACCTTTATCAAGTCGTCTGTCCACCTTGCAGGTGGAAGGCCGACGCTGCGCTTGCCAGTACGTGGCCTCCACTCGAGAAGTTGTTTTGTCCCATCTACCATCAGTTATTCGAAGTAGGCGCCCTGCACACTGCCACTTCAGCTTGCTATGTCAGTCACTTTCGTTCTTCTACGGATCTACTTTAGTTATTCTTTCGGAGCATAGATTAGAGAGTGACGTTTATATTTGATCGGTTCTTAGAAATGACAGTTCCGAAAGATGAAACATAAGATTATACAACACGTATGTTAGACAGAGATGCTTGACGTCTTTTTTGTCCGTTCCAGCTTGCGTGATTATTGTTCGGGTGGCAAACTTTAAGGTGTGACAAACGTGTATGCTTTTAGGAATCCTGGTATTTTTTAGTGATAAATATTCGGATAATTTTTGAAGTATAAACTTCTTTAGCGGCGTTGAGCACTTTTCTTGGGATGGGTATAAAATGTTAAACTCGCGTCAAGACCCGTGACCTGATCGAAAATTTGTAAGACGGAGGTTGTCATTTTTGTGTACGATAGCGAAAATAAATATTGTATTTAACCACATTAATGCTAGTACTTTTATACTAATAAATATAGCAATTCGTGCGAAATTAAAATATTCAAAAATGCACAACGGTATTGTTCAAGTTTTCACTTCTGCCGGCACTCCCGGAGTGCAAATCGGTGTTTTTTTGTTGTTGCCGTATTTTCCGGGTACAATCCGTAAATCATTGAATCATTCAGTCTCACCCATGTCCACGCGATGAAGTCCTCTTTGTACAATAACTCTATGGGTCGGCTCATACATTTATGTGACAAACGCAAAAATTTTATGCGTCAGGATATGCATAGCGCAGTGCCTTGCAGTACTTTGTAACTCAAAGCGAGGCTGGTGTTGCTATTGTTGGGCAGTTGTGAGAGGCTATTAGCCAAGCGGCTTGGTCATCTCGTCTTTTTGATAAAGCAATATAGGAAAAATCCAATAACATTCAAACTTATGTGAACCGTACATATAGGAAACATGTGTTTCGACCGTAACATAGGTGAGGTGATCCAGCTATTTTATTGTTCGCCTTATTTATCGGAGAGATATTTGTAGACAAAGTTATGAACAAAAATATTATAATCTACTAATTGAAAATTATATAATTTACAGTCGATATAGCCTAGCGATAGCCTAGTTAGGAGTGGAACGGACTGCCGAGACGAATGTCCGCAGGTTCAAAACCCAAGGGCACGCACCCCTGACTTTTCTAAAAAGTTATGTGTGTATTCTTTGTGAATTATCGCTCGCTTTAACGGTGAAGGAAAACATCGTGAGGAAACCTATATATCTGCGAAGTTCTCTGTAGGAATTTCGAAGGTATGTGAAGTCTGCCAACCCGCACTAGGCCAGCGTGGTGGACTAAGGCCTAAACCCTCTCAGTTGTAGAGGAAGCCCGTGCTCAGCAGTGGGTAGGTTATAATACAGGGCTGGTATGGTATGGATGGATGGATAATTTACAGAAACGATCAGGTGAGACATAAATACTTATTCCATCTTTCTTCACTATACCTGCCCCACTCCATTGGGATAAACTTTTTCAATCCAGTTTTTTTAATCTATCACGGGAAAGTTAATACCTATGAAGTGAAGCCCAAGTAAAATGTCGTCCAACAAAGCAATTTGGAATCCTTCGATGATCGACTTAATTGTGCCGGCTTGCCTAGTTATATCTTCACTATTCCAATATCATAGGAAAGACGGATGAATTTAACTAGTCCTGTACAATTAGTGCTATAAAAACAAATAGTTTGTTGCCCGATCTAGGGTTCAAATCCAGGAGCTCCCGGCGGTCACGAGACATTGGCGAGACAACAATATGATATAAATACCATCGGATCCAAAATCAAATCACCCCCGTTCCCTTTTTTGAACTATTCTACTTCTCCTTTTAGTATGAATACAATATTAATATTCAAAGGCTATAATGCATAATATTGTTAGGCTCATGACTGCATTGTTCGATTCAATTATGACCTGTGCTCTTAAGGTGAACATTATACATCAAATTTGGCAACAATTCAAACTAAAACCTTTGTTTGTTTGGTATCGTTGTCTAATGTTTGAACTGGTGGATTAATAACTGACATATATAAAGTAGAACTATTAAATAGAACCGAACAATTAAGTAGAAACATTAAGAACCTTACTCAAAGGTTACGGATTAGCCAAACATAATTATACCTACTTATTGAACATCTAATGGCCATGCAATGTGTGGATAGATGGCTATTTACCCGTATCACTAGTTCATTGGCTGAGCTCTTTTAGTTAAAACTATTTTTAAGCTATAAAACATGTTTATTTTCATGGTGGCATTGTGGTAATTCCTCTCTAGAAGATTATTTTGAATATGAACAGATAGACAGAACGCCACAAAAAACGTTTTTTGGTTTCTGTAACGTACGAATAAACAGAGGTTACAACAAAAACATGAAATTACAGGCTGACACATGAGTCACTTGTAATCTATAATATATAATCCTCAAAAACTACTGGACCGATTTTAAACATTCTTTCACCAGTAGATATAGAGCTACATCATAAGCGAGTAACATAGGCTACTATTTATCCTGGGAAAATATGAAGCGGGACTTTTATCCCGGAGAACTTATTTACGCGGGCAGAGCCGCAAGCAATATATTATACATTAAATTCTATTCTCCCACCTTCATTAACTCACATTAGTCTATCTACGGGGAGCAACATAACACATCAGTTTGCTTTTGACTTGTAACAATCAAAACTTAATCTGTGCGAAGAGATTTCACGCACGAAATCAACTTCACATTTAATCTCAGATTAATAGCGTAGATTTACACGGAGAAGCATTATTATTATTACACAACTACGTGTTGCTCTCGACTTCACTTTGATAATTATTTCTTGGTGCAAAAGTCCTAACGTGTTATATTCCAGGATAAAAAATTGTCTCCATGACAATAGGTCACTTGGTCTATTTGTGCCTTATATCGTTTACACACACACACACTCACGCCTTTTATCCTCGAACAGGTAGGCAGAGGCGCAACTAGTGCACCCACTTTTCGCCGTGTGTATTCCGTCCCATGATGTGATAGAGAGCGAACCTATCGCCATATCGGGCACAAATTCCAGACTCCGGGCTGATACTGAATAGAAAAATCCAATATCACTTTGCCGATCCAAACTTATCGAACCCGAGACCTCAGCATTGCAGTCTTATCGTAATACAACTACGCCACCGAGGCAGTTTTATAATTCAAATCCGTTAATTATCAAAGAGTTCTAAGATTATGTAGAGCAGACATTGGGAAAATTGTTATACAAAAATTTTGAGTCTTTTCGTCAGTATCTGTGAAATAGCAAAACATCTTGTAAAATGCATTAGAACATACTTTGACATGATCGTAATGCGCAAATTGCATATTTACTTCCAAAATATTGTTTTCCTTACAACTTTCAAGCATATAGAAACGTCTTGTCACACACCGTGTCAGATAAGAAAGCGACTTATTACCAATTGGTGGGTTTTTTAATACATCATTGCAATTGGTAATAACTTTTGGATGAAAAATTTGGTCGTGATGTCCGAACTCCGGTCAAATATACTGTTTTTAATGTCTTTGCTAATTATATACCAAATTTTTGAAGTCAATTAGAATTTATAACAAACAGAACCATAGATCGTTGTCTACAAAGAGTCAGGCACAAACGCAACTCACCAATAACCAAACCTAATAACAGATATACACAAATTCCAATCCCAAGTGTTAGGTAATTTTACAAATTGAATAACACAAATTATGATTTACGACCGCTATCAAACCCAAAACACAATTGATACATAGTACCCTATATAATACCAGCCCTGTATTAAATACTGCCTACTGCTGAGTACGGGCCTCCTCTACTACTGAGAGGGGTTAGGCGTTAGTCCACCACGCTGGCCTAGTGCGGCTTGGCAGACTTCACATACCCTCGAAACTCTTATGGAGATTCTCAGGTATGCAGGTTTCCTCACGATGTTTTCCTTCACCGTTAAAGCGGACGATAATTGATAAACAATACACACGTAACTTCGAAAAGTCAGAAGTGTATGCCTTGGGTTTTGAACCTATGTACATTGTCTCGGCAGACCGTTCCATTCCCAACTAGGCTATCGTCCACTTTCTTTTAGTACCCTATCACTGAGGACTAACCACAACACCGACTTCTCAACTACCATACGAACTGCGAGCGAAGTATGCAGTTTCAAATTCAATTTAGATACACGTATCCTTTATGAGACGTCAAAGACATATTTTGTACAAACTAAAACTATACCCGCCTGCGTCATAATTCTATTTGCTTCGGCTAATATCTACGAGTTAATAAGGGCCTATAGGCATTGAAAATAAACCTTGCCTTATGCTCAGAATAAATACTAAAGCTATTTTATTCTGAGGCCTTATGGAGCTGTCAATGTTGGCAAAAGCTATGAGAGAAACGGGAACGTGCGGCCAATTTGGAATATCATAGCGGCCAATAATATGCGCATAATCACTTGCAGAGAGACAATTATTGCCGTCAGAATCGCTGTGTCATTTTCTGCAGTATTCCATTTTGTAGACGTTGAGTGGAGATAACTAGCTTCGGACTGGACAAAAAGAAGAAGAATTATTTCCAAATATAGCAACCTAACTGTAATCTACGTAAAAAAATGGCCCACTAACCGTTCTCAACAAAAATCATTTGGATTATAGTTACATTCATTTTGATTTATCTGCTAATTATCTTTTCGATCTAATTTTCTAGTGCCGTGAAAATAGTATAGCCAAACGATTCTAATAGCTGACACGCGATATAAGAACAAAATACATTTGGAATTGGGCGCTGCCATGTAATCCGTGGGTCAAGGCGCCGTTGTATTATTTACAAAGATCGCGTTTCTGCGGCCTTCCTTTCATTGCATACCTACGAGCAACTGCACCATTTGCATGATGTGCTACCGTTACCAGATCCGGTTTTAGATCTTCGGATTCCGGGGCGAATGGCAATATCTGTGCCTACCTTTGTCGCCCCCTAAACCCTCAGCGTCCCTGTAAAAACTGGAGTCTATAGGTCTCAAATATGTAAGAGTCCGTCTGGGTGGGTACCACCACAATGTCTATTTCTACCGCCGAGCAGCAGTGTGCATGCACTGTTGTGTTTCGGTTTGAAGGACATTGTAGCCAGTGTAACCACTGAACATAATGAGACTTAACATCTTATGTCTCAGGATGACGAACGCAGTGGATTGCCACACCGTACTTTGTAACTCAAGGTGCTGGATGGTGTTGCTACTGTTTAGGGGTGGTCGTATCGCTTACCATCAGGCGAACGGCATGCTCGTCTAGTCATTCAATGCCATAAAAAATAAAAATAGGTCAAAGACGAAAAAGTAATTAAGCGTAACGTGTCTGTGTGATTTGAAGTTTTGAATTTGTTTTGTTACATTTGTGTCTGACTGTACCTATACTTACGATTTTTGTCATACGCTCGTCATTATGTTTTTTAAAAAAAGTATAATTTAATTTGCCCATGGTATACTTACCTACTTTTCTACTACTAGGTACCATTTTTTTGGGATTTTTTTTACCGGAATACAATACAATTGAATTACTATAACTTGTCATTAATTGCTGCTTGTGAAGGGCATATAAGACTGAACTAACTTGATAATGTATTTTTGGGCATATTATACCGAGAACTTCATTCTGTCATTATCCCCCTTTAATGGGGGTCAACGCAACACGCTTTGTTTGCAAGCAAGCAAGAATGCCTGCAGCTTGCTTGTGTGCAGAATAGATTTCTGTTAATTATTACGACCGGCAAAATGTGACTTCTGAGGCAATTCGTGGTACAAAACTTACACAGTATTGCCAGACTTGAGATCCGAACCCAAAAGATCCCGGATTGCGGAATGGAGTTTGGTCATATCCATACTTCTTACTAATATTATAAATTCTAAAGTTTATGAATTTTTTTAGATAAGTATTTGTATGTTTGTTAGACGCAAACCTAGAAACAACTGGATGTATTTAGATGAAATTTGCCACACGCAAAGACCATGACCTGGATTAACATAATTACGCAACTTTTTATACCGGGAATTTGCTTCCATGGGAAATAATTCAATATTTAATAGGATTTTTCAAATAGGTGGCGCTGGTGTCATACCGATGGTGCAATGGATCACAACTGAGATTTAGACCTTGTTGTATCGGGAATAGCTTTTCGCACAAGCGAACCCGCGAGCATCACCTAGTATTCA
Source organism: Sphinx pinastri (assembly GCA_947568825.1). Taxonomy (NCBI): domain Eukaryota; kingdom Metazoa; phylum Arthropoda; class Insecta; order Lepidoptera; family Sphingidae; genus Sphinx; species Sphinx pinastri. Next base: position 6,158,511 of record OX387634.1, read on the forward strand.
TAGAAATGTTAAATTGCTGGAATGTGTAGGAAATAGAAATTAGAAACATTCTGTTGACAGTTTTGTCTTTAATAAACACAGGCTCGCTAAAAATTGCTATAGGTACTTACCTCAATGTTTATTATTCATTTGTCAGTCTCCACAGACCGTTCCCTAACCAACTAGTCTAACGTGCACGAAGCCTGAGCTAATCGGCTGTCTCTTTCTAAATTACCTATTTACCCAATGTATGATTTTCACTGCCAAGTATCGTGTATCTTTATATTTATAATCCGTTCTGTATGTTTATTGACGAATATTGAACAAATAAATTAGCCTTTTTCCTGAAACTGCAGCTTACATTGCATCATCAACAACAATAGCGTTTTATAAAATCGCGGCATGTATTAATTAACCACAAAATAAACCAGAAACCTTTGATTAACTATATACCTAGATAGAGTGACTCGCCGCAATGAAACTAAAACAAACAGGCCAACTTTTCTTAAGCTAGTATGTGTGACAGCTGTGTCATACGCTATCGCTGCATCATTCTGATTTCTGCGTATCCATGTGAGCGCGCATAATGATACCAGTTATTACATGGTTACTATTAAGACGGCGAGAAAATTATATCCATGAAAAAGAACAAAAAATAATTCACTCGAACTCATTTAGTGGGGAACAGTTCGCCTCTATTTTTTTCGACGCGTTTGAAACGTTCAGTGGCTATCTGCGTATATAATTAATCAAAGCCAGAAACATACATTTTATATTTAGTATTTACAAATAATTATTAATTAACCCTAGGTAGAGTCAGCCATATAAGTAGCTGAACAAATTCAGAACTTCATATCGCCTTTACACGTTTGTGTATCGTAACAAATTTTATTATCACTTCACAAAAATAAAATAAAAGGTATTTACTTTACTACACACAAGGAAAAAAAAATTTCAATTCAACTTAACGCGTTGAAGCAATTTGAACATTTTAATTTGTTCAGCTACTTATGACATTCCGTTTCTGCGATATTTTTTGCTAAAACCTTGGACACCCTACACAAACGATATGCTCAAGTGTCGCTGGCCAAATCTTCAAACGTTAAGCGTTGTGGCTGGTGTAAGATGGCTAGATCATGATGCGCCGGCGTATCACGATGTGCGCGGCTATATGACGACGTGACCAATGCAACGATCGGCCCAGGACATAATATATAACTGCCTCATACCTTCCTCATCTCATTTAATTGCATTAAAGAAAAAATAAATCATTTACGAATTACTGGGTACTCTTAGCCTCAGAAATACTTATATGTGGCAATAATTATCTTTTCCAAAGTATGTATTATATCTATTATTTTAGCCTTTTCGTTTTATCGAATTTTATCACCTAGAGTGTCGAACCACATCACCATATCTAGTACAATGCGTCGACTGGGATTTACGACAATTTACTGACTGATTTAATCTATATTTCTATACTAATATTGTAAAAAAGAAAAATTTGCGAGTTTGTTTTGTAGATTTGTAGGGGAATACTAATCTCTGGAATTAGTGAAACGATTTTGAAAATTCTTTCACTAGTGGAAAGCTACATTACTCCCGAGTGCTATAGGCTATTTTTTTCACTTCGCTTAGTTTTCCAATGAACAATCCCATACAGAACGCTTTTCCTGGCCAATATTAATGTTTGCTCCATGCTCACTTTTGATTTTTGATTTTCGTAATTAATTTTAATCTTATTTTTAAAAAATCCAATGTTATTTTTGTTTGAAATTACTTGAACATTTAAAAATAAAGTCCTTATAAAAACTAATTTATTTCATTATCCGTATGAATAGATGTCTTTATATTAAAAAGTAGAGTCAATTAGAGATATGTGTTATTATTTTCGTTTTCTGTGGGCCAAAATTTCATAAAATTTACTAAGAAATACCAAGCCACAAATTAATGTTTCCCTGTGTGTTCATCGGAGAGTAAAATTCCCCCTCCCTAAATCAAACTGATTACCTGCATGTAGGGCCTGTAACCACCACAATACGATGTAGTGCACGACGCGACGCTAGATTTAAAATACCAATCCAACAGTGACAAGTTGTGAAACTTACCATTATATTATTATCTACGAGCTTTTGCCCGCGTCTCCGCCCGCGTGAATGAGTTTTCCCGGGATAAAAGTCCCGCTTTATACTTTAGAATATTTTTTTTTCGTATTATTTTATGTTACATAATAAATAAAGTAATGTACAAAATCAAACATAGAAATCTACCTTATTGTAAATAACAACGGACAATTACCAGGAAAATTAAATCAGGGATTATCTTTCCATCATATGTTAAAGAATTTGTGTAAAATATATAAAAAATTATACATTTACATATTTTTTTTTTCTTTTATACGTATGTTTAGTGAAGTCGTAATTCATTGATGATCATTATTTATCTAATGACAGAAAATCATCCCTATATCAATTAAGTACAAATAATAATTATTTATTTATTTATTTGGGAAACAAACAGAACTATGTATAATTAAAAATAAATGAATAAAAAAAATTAAGGTTCATAATCCAAAACAGTTTCCACTTATAGGCAATACAAACATAGAAGAAAGTAGACGAAAGTTAATTAACAATATAAAAAAATATATATTAAAATCTAAAAAAACCAAACGAAACGAACTTAATAAAAGGTAAAAAAATATATTTAAAAGACGCAAACATCTAAATTATCTACACTATAAATTAATGCTTTCCTGTAACTTTGTAGTGTTTGATAAAATATATCGATATCGGAGAGTAGAACAAATTTATTATGCTTAACAGTAGCTCTTCTAATAAATATGTTAGATCCATAATTAGTTTTAGACGCAGGAGGTTGAAACAAACATGCCTTGCGTGCACTAATCCGGGGACATTTTAATGTAATTTCACCTAAAAGATAAGGGGTGTCAATAATTATATTTGATTTATCCATCAATTAAGTATACTCTCTGTAGTCAGTCCCTCATGATTGAAGATCGTGGTCATCATCGGATGTACCGCATTTAGAGCGTATTATTTGTCTCCATCGGTTTCTATTCATCGCATCTTCAACTAATTTATTGAACTTGGTGGCAGACGAGTCTTTAACCTGTCCATCGGGTTGGTGCTCGGCCTCGAGAACGTTTGCGGTGTTGCCAATGATGATAGGTCTCTCCAGATTCTAGTCTCGCCTTTCCGTACAACGTGTCCGAAGTATGCAAGGATGCGTTGGTGACATATGGTGGCTAAACGTGTCTTCACTTTAAGCAGTGAGAGAATCGACTCGTTTGTGCGTTTGGCGGTCCACGGTATCCTCAGCATTAATTAAGTATGCAGAAGGTTCAAATTCGCATCGTTACTAAGTACTATTGGCTGGCAGGCTGGTTTTGGCTGTGAAGAAAAAACACAATGAGAAACCCATTCTAATATCATAAATGCAAAATTAATTGTAAAGCTCACTTTGTTTATGTATCTGTTGTGTTTTCAAGCCGAAACTAGGGAGATATTTTTTTCTATGAAATTTGCCACAAATTAAGTTAAACTCCAAGAATGGATCTAATAGTCCGGTATATAAAAACTTTTTCTCCAAAAATAAAACCGACTGCAAATCCACTACGAACTTAAAAATAATGCAACTTTATATACCTATACTAGCTTTTGCCCGCGGCTCCGCCCGCGTGAATGAGTTTTCCCGGTATAAAAGTCCCGCTTAAAATGTAGCTTATATGACACGTTCGTAGATTTACCATAGCAGCGCCATCTATTGATTACTTACTCAACCCAGTCGAAAGGTATCGACATCTGTTAGAATCATTCATAGCAGCGCCATCTATTGATTACTTACTCAACCCAGTCGAAAGGTATCGACATCTGTTAGAATCATTTGGAGTTAAGATAATTGTGACTGTCAAATAATAACAGACCAATAATTAGCAATAAATTAAAATTGCGACTATAATTTGAGATTTAAACTATCCTATCTCTCAAGTTGGATCGAACTGCACATGGTGTGCGAATTTTATTATAATCGGTTAAGTGGTTTAGGAGTCCATTGAGGACAAACATTGTGACACGAGATTTATATATATTAAGATATGGAGTCATTGCCTAATTTACTAAGCTAAGCATTAGCGTGTATTAACACGCTTTAACGGTGAAGGAAAGCATCGTGAGGAAGCCTGCATACCTGAGAAGTTCTCTGAATTTCAAAGGTATGTGAAGTCTGCCAACCCGCACTAGGCCAGCGTGGTGGACTAAGGCCTAACCCCTCTCAGTTGTAGAGGAGGCCCGTGCTCAGCAGTGGGCAGTACCTATGGTATGGTATGGTAAGCAAATACATGAAAAAATATACGAAAACAATGTTCAATTTTACCATCAAAAGTACTATCATCCTAGTATATACTTAGGTACCTTTTGTTTACCAAAACTGGTAAGTATATCTACCTACTATCCGATGGTAAAATCAAGCAAAATTTTTTCTCTCTTTACTTCATATTTTCTGAAACAAAGTAGAAATTAATGTTCACTCGTCAAAATCATCATATTAGGTACGTTAAATTATTCACATTAAAAATCTGTAACATTATCGAATAATATACTTACTAACTTTGATTAATTATATACCTAGATAGACACTGAACGTATCAAAAGCGTCGAAAAAAATAGATGCGAACTGTTCCCCACTAAATGAGTTCGAGTGAATTAATTTTCGTTGTTTTCATGGATATAATTTTCACCCCGTTTTAGTAGAAACCATTGTAATAACTGTTATCATTATACGCACACACAAGGATACGCAGAATGATGCAGCGATAGCGTATGACACAGCTGTCACGCATACTAGCTTAAGAAAAGTTGGCCTGTTTTTTTTAGTTTCATTGCAGCGCGTCACTCTATCTAGGTATATAATTAATCAAAACACCCACTTATGAATTTAAATTTTTCACTTATTGATTTGGTGATAAATTTTGGGCGTACGACAATCATTTTAGATGGGTTATATGGACCACCGTATTATCTATTTTCTCCACCAAGCGCCAGAGTGCAAGCACATTCATTCACATTCGGATTTAAAAGACATTGTAGCCAGTGTAATAACTGGGCATTATAAGATGTAACATTCTAATGTTTCAAGTTGACGGACGAATTTAAATGCTCTGTTATGCAAAAAACTCGGTGGTTCTCCTACGGTTTATGGGTACTTGTGCTCACAATTGCTCGGCAACCTCACCCCGGAAATCATAGTACCTCACTAAGCTACCCATGCAAGCGGAAAAAATTAAAAGTTAAAACATCCTACCTGTATTTAATATTTACAGCATCCATCATTTCCTCTGAAGCTTTTATATTGTCATGTGTCGAATTTTCTTTTTTGCGAAGGTAAACCACTTCCTTTATACCAGATTGTATGATTAATTTGGTACATTCGTGACAGGGAAAACGCGTAACATACATGGTGCTGCCTTTAATATTGCCTTGGAACTTGAAGATAATTGCATTAAGTTCTGCGTGGCACACTAAGAAAAAATATTTACTAATTAAGCACCGACTCCAAAATTAGTAGGTAACCCGTATAATATGTATTCTTTTTTTAGTTTTTTACTTTTTTGTTTCAGTAAAAAAAATATTTTCGAAAACGGTTAATTAATGATGGAGTCCTGAGGTAACAAACACAAAAAAATACAGTACGAATTGAGAACCTGCTATATTTTTAAAGTCGATTAAAAATGGTACGCCTGGATGATTTGGACACTTTTAGAACATCAACAACTAACATTTAATATAATGTCCAAATTAAATTGCCCACAAGTTAAATTTTTAGAAAGCGGGAGGCAAGGGTCGACTGTTCTATCAAAGTTCTATAAAAGTTCAATCGATAGGACATCCCTCGCCGTGGCATCCCTGATCCCGCACATACCGAGCACAACTAAAAACGGTTTCTGTACAATTAAGATTATTTGTCAAGTAGTTTGCTGTCTTGACTTATAACTAATAGACACCTCATGGAATTGACTATTGAGGTACACGAATATTTTATTGCTAGTCAATTGAATATTTTACGTCCTGTCACTTAAACAATTCAAACATCTTAAGTGGTATTCGCATATATCATTACTAAGCAAAGACATAAAACAGTAAAGTTATAGATCGAACATCAGGACCAAATTTTTCGTCCAAAAGTTATTACCAATTATTAATAAGTCGCTGTCTTATCTGACATGTCTGTGTAACTGGACGTCTCGGTATGCTTAAATTTTGTAAAGAAAACAATATTTTGGAAGGAAATATGCCAATATAGGCATTACGACCATGTCAAAGTATGTTCTAATGAATCTTACATAGGTATTTTGTTATTTCACGGTAGATTGAGTTACTGACGAACAGGCTCAAACTTTTTGTATGACAATTTTCCCAATGCTCGCTCTATATAATCTGAGAACTCTTTGTTACTAAGTAATAAAGTATTACGATTTGAGATAATTTTACCATAATAAGCTTTTTCATCCTTGTCCCATGGGAACAAGTTATCGTTGTAACCAACCGGCGCGCCGTTATACCTGAAAATAACCTTAAACTTAATCCATACGTTGCAAAGTATCACCTATTGCCACATCAATTATGAGTTTGGCAATAGGAAAACTAAGCACATAAAATATTTTTTCGAAGTATGTGCCTAATTTAAACTGCCAGCTAAGCTAAGTAACACCCAAATATACAAAAACAATGTTCAATTTAAATTAGGCACTGACTCCAAACAATATATTTTAATTTGCATGTAACCATGTCGAAGAGGAAACCATGGAGGTCAATCATACGCAGCGAATACTTGGCAACAATTATTATTGAACTTTATTTCTTTAACTGATGATTCATTTATCATTTATCACTTTGTCAGGACTAGCAACAAAGTGACCACTTAACAGTCAACTGAACACTAAATTAGCATAGTTTCACTTTGACAGCTAGTTCGACGCTGAGGGCGATATTAATAAATCAATCTCAGGTTTAAGTAAAATCTCAAGTAGACATAATAAGAAATTGACTGCCTCGGTGGCGTAGTTGTATTACGGTATGACTGCAATGCTGAGGTCTCGGGTTCGATTCCTGGGTCAGGCAAAGTGATATTGGGTTTTAAATTCAGTATCAGCCCGGAGTCTGGTATTTGTGCCCAATATGGCGATAGGCTCGCCTCCTATCACATCATGGGACGGAATACGCACGGAGAAAAGTGGGTGCACTAGTTGCGCCTCTGCCTACCCCTTCGGGGATAAAGGGTGTGTGTGTGTGTATATAACGTACAATACTTTATTACAAAGTACGGGTGGCAACCCTAGTTAAAACTTGGAAGCCCTAGTACAGACGTACTAGGGCTTCCAATGCCGCAATACGAAGATCCCGGTATTCCGGGATCCCGCGTCATTTTCCAGTCCCGCGTGTTGCGGGATTGTTGGCGCGGGATCCCGCGGGATTACGGGACTGATTTGGGATATTGGAAATGAGACATTGGACATATTATGTTTTCTTCGCAAGCATTTTCAACTGAATGCTGACCCTAGTAATCAAAGTCCTAATTAGTTTTGTAAACATTCAGTTCAGCACACACAAAGTGCAAACTGGCTCCGCTGCACCTGGTGGTAAGTGGAGTACCGTCTAGAGTACCTAGTGACTGACAAGAGACGAAATATTCCTTAGCCAGTCGACACAATTATGCCGTCCTGTTCGGAATCGGATATGCACAGACTGATCTCGTAACGCGACACATTCACCAGGGCTACTATGGGGGTTTTAAATTGCAACTTGATCGATAGGCATGTACCTATAAATAAGTAAGTAAGTGTAAGTAAAAATGAAATCAAAGTGCAGTTATGTTGATTATTTTTTTTAATAACGAATCACTCGAGCAAAGCTCGGTTGCTGCGGTACTAATATTGTATGTGGCATTACTTACCCAAGGCCGACGACAAATCCGTCCGGATTCACAATACTTGCACCCACTTGGTACTTAGGATCTTTGCTGCGTTCTTGCGCTAGCAATGCCAAGGCCATATAATATTCACTATGGTCCAGATAGTCTTCTCTTTTTTTTGTTTGGGCACTAAAACATATAATTGTGCTAACACTACTAAATAACTGACTAAACACATAAATAATGATGCCTATATTATGTGTAAGCTCAGAACAGAATTTAGCACATAAAAATTAAAACATTATAGGTAATGTTTTATTTTTATAAACTTATTTCATTTCCACAGACTCCAGTAATTGAGATCTAAATAGGTGCCAACCCTTGTAGATAATCCAGAAATTAATTTATAAGAAAATATACCATACAAATTTCAGGATTGTCTATAAGAATTGTCACCTATTTAGAACTCAATTCTTTTGGCGGCAGAGAGGACAAACACGCATATTTTTAATATTGGCATTGGTTTCCATATTTCACATTCATCTTTTTGATGGGATTATCTTTGAAGCTACCTATGTAAAATAAGATAATCTGTTCTTACCTCACCGTGTACAAGCTCCTCACATTTGAAAACATCCATGATAGCACATCCTTAGCCAATTGTTTGGGTTCACCGGCACTGCGGACAGACGTTGTGTTATTAGCATTTCTTGCCAAATTTGGCATGGGGAGTGTTCCATTATTAAATATCCAGTTTATGACCAGCTGCTAGTACAGAGTGGATTTCTTGACCACTATCTGGATGGACAGATTCTTGGAAAGTACGACAACAAGGATTTATGGACGCGACTTTCACTTGTAGTTTTTTTTTCAAATCGTTTCGATGATTCCTTTTTTAACCGACTTCTCAACTTGAGGAAGTTCTCAATTCGTTTTTTTTATTGTATATTTTTTATGGCTTTTTGGCGCCGATGATGATTATTATGATTGCGTGGTAGATGTAGAAAACTTTTCTGTATTTTTTTAGATGTTGAAATAAATACTTACTTACTGAACATTTACTTAACTTCAAATTACAATAACCATTAAGTCATTGTAAAAAAAAATAAAGCAAGCTCATCGAAGATAATATGATTATAGACGCAGTAACTTTTCTTTGATTAATAAAGGGCAACGACAAACACATAGCCTACTTTTTATTTCCTGTGTTTAATTTGCCAATTACATACAATGCCTAAACGACAAGTTTTGCACGAGTTGAGAGTGCGCGCGGCGCAGCGTGGGACGACACTAGCTAAACCGTGCAAATTTGATTTTCCCACTAACCACTGCGAGGTTTTTTTCTCTCAACACAGGATACAATCGGGAAAATTGATTAAAATGCCAAATGGTGTAACATATTCGTTAAAAATATTGAGTGCCTTCGTATTAAAATCGGTAAAATAAAATAAAGACACAAACCTTTGCGGAAAAGCGCGGTTATTTTCAGAGTATCCCATTATATTATAATATAATATAAAATAATAAACTTCGAGTTACTCCGTCGTGTTATGTGTGGGCTTGTACCTGTCTGGTGTCACAACACACACACAACACTGTTGACTATGTTATCCTGTTGTGACTCTAAATGCATGTCATTTTCAATGGCACTAGTAGGTGCGCACGTGCCGCCCCGATGACAACTCGATGCATAGTTATTACTCATCACTAGGGATGTGTCGGATATCTGTATCTGATCCGTATCCGTGGAGCACCGAAGGAAAAAAAATCTGTATCCGTATCCGTTACTTTTTGGCGGATCTTGAACGGATCTTTTACATTAGTAAATTTCGTAATGTAAGTATATAAAATTCTCCATAAAACTGCCAATACAATAGTGTAAACTGATTTTATTTATTATTTATTACATTAAGTCACATAATTGACACATTTAAATTACAAAAATGTAACATTTAAACAAAAATCTATTATTCTAGTGAATTAGCTAACTAATTATAAACATAGCTATGTATGCATATCAATTAAAATGAAATTAAACCAAGTTAATGTTTGTGATAGTATGTTATTTACAATAATGGAATATTTTAACATTTAAAAGAACTAGCTGTACCCACAACCCCACCACAACTTCGCTTGCATGGGCTTGAATCTATTTCAGCCTGTTATACTCCCTCCTCGTCCCCCTGTTATAGCCCCTTGTACACAGAACACACGCGACACGAACTACTAGATTTCTAACTAAATATATAGTATAATATATACAGGGTTATTTTGACATTGCGTTAATAAATAAAACCACATACTCGTCTTTACCCTTGCTAACATTATGCCAAAAATCATCCATGAAAAACGAATATTTTCACAAGAAATGTCAATTTTACTTTCCTGTTTTTATTATCGTTTTGTAGTTTAGTGCGAATATGGCGTGTGCGTGTTTTTCTGACAGAAAGTATAAAGTTGCCGCTGCGACGAATCTAATCAGAGTAGTAGTAGTGGCATCAGGGCGTGTATAAAGTTACTTTTTATTGATATTAATTTGTTCGAACTTACACTTTTTTATTTAACGTCTATGCTTAATCCTTCAACGTATGCGGGCGTTGTTAAAGACTGCGCTGCTACCTTAAATACATCGACTCATATGCGTATTGCATCCTATAACGTGTGACTGTGCTGTACTGCGAAATTGGCACAACCATGACCCGATGTTGATAGTTTGCAATAACTCCTCCACTGAACCTATGCGTCAGAGCGGCGCGGGCGCGGGCGTCCAGTGCACCACCGATAAAAGCATATCTAGCTTACGTCATCTCAAGTTTATTGTCACGTGACAGGGACACATCGTGGGTTGAGCACAATCTTATCTGGGGCTACGGTAGTGCCCCGCCAAGACGAGCCAAGCGAAGTGCAAGGGCACTATCTACCTTTTCTCGAAGCGGTTCGTCGCTTTTTTAAACGCTCGTAACTTGGGTTTGGATTATACCAGATAAACAAAATTCTCGGGATATGATTTCCATAGTAGACTTATTAAACACTAGCTTTTGGCCGCGGTTTCGGCCATACAAAAGAGTTTTTCCTGGATAAAAGACCCGATATACATTTTCCCGAAATAAAATGTAGCCTAAAACCTTCCCAGGGTCTCGAACTATCTCCATACCAAATTTCATCGAAATCCGTTCAATACGCGGCGGGCGACTTTATTTTATACTATACAAACTTTGCCACCCCTTTTTACCTCCTTAGGGCTTTGATTAGTTATATACCTAGATAGAGTGACGCGCTACAATGAAACTAAAACAAACAGGCCAACTTTTCTTAAGCTAGTATGCGTGACAGCTGTGTCATACGCTATCGCTGCATCATTCTGTGTATCCTTGTGTGCGCGCATAATGATACCAGTTATTACATGGTTTCTATTAAAACGGGGAGATAAGTATATCCATGAAAAACAACAAAAAATGATTCACTAAAACTCATTTAGCGGGCAACAGTTGGCCGTTTTCTACGCGTTTGAAACGTTCAGTGTCTATCTAGGTATATAATTAATCAAAGCCTTAGGGATTGAATTTCCCAAAATCCCGTCTTAGTGAGCTCTTACCTCCTAAAAGGAACCTCCACGCAAAATTTGAGACTCCTAGGGCGGTATTAATAAATCAATCTCAAATTTGAGTTACATCTCAAGTATACATAATGTATTAATAGTTCCATACATTATGTCTACTTGAGTTGTAACTCAAACTTGAGATTGATTTATTAATACCGCTCCTAGCACTTGTAGTTTCTGAGATGTCGTAATGATTGAGTGAGCGAGTGACCTTTCGCTTTTATATATTTCTATAGATGTAAAGTTTCAATTGCATAACTCTTATACTTTACGATATTATTGATATGAGTATCTAAAAAACTCAATTTTAACCCCCGACAGAAAAAAAAGGGAAGTTATAAGTTTAGGGTGTGTAAGTATCTGTATATCTGTATGTCTGTCTGTGGCATCGTAGCTCTCAAACGAATAGACCGATTATGGCGCGGTTTTTTTTTTGTTCGAAAGCTGATGTGATCGAGATGGTTCTCAGCTATAATTTATGAATATATCAAATTTCATTTTCAATTTTAATTTATGAATGTTCAGGTGTTTGAAGATTGTGCCCTGTGGTTCGGGGCCATCTAGAGAATTCTGCCACGGCATCACGGCCTGCCTGTCGTAAGAGGCGACTAAATGGGGTTGGCGAGAGTCGCGGGGTGAGCAGTGGGGGGCTGCTCGCTCAAGTACTCCAATTTAAGCGACTACGAGGTGGACGACAATGCGGGTGGTCGGTCTCCTGTAGTCGCAGACGCAAAAGGCGTGCTTTAGGGGAGGGGCCGCAATGCGGCATCGCGCAGGGGCGGGTCCGTGCGGCTATCTTCGTTCAACAAGATACCCCGGGGCCGTCCCGTAGGCGCCGAAGAAGGCCACCGCGGGTTTTGGTTGGTATGCCGGTGTAGGGTGTACATAGTGTTAGGGACTCGGTCCAATGCCCGCTCGGATGATGCTATACTCCCGAGTGTCGACATTGGGCCGTAAGACTGTGTGAAACCAACATAACCGTTCCACTCACCCCCCAGTGGTGGTAGCGATAACGCGTTTTTCCCCGTGATAAAAAAAAACAAAACTGGTCTTTGAAGATTATCAGCTCATTTCCAACTTTCAAAAGTCTGATTGATTTTAAATTTAGTGTACTGTGACTTCGGCAATATTTTTAAGACATTTTAACCTTGAGCTGATGCTGCAGCATTAAGTAGTCTGAGGGATACCCAACTCTTTAGCAACTTATAGCAGATATATCGTGTGTGGGCTCATAAGAATGGTCTCAACGATTAGGTGTTAGATAGTTAATTATCAAGGACCCATGATGGAGAATATAGTAATTTAAAAAGTTTGAAATAAAAATTTAATTAAAATTTTAATAACCCCCGACCATTGATGTATTGGGTTTTTTAATACATCAATGCCCCCGACACAAAAAACCTCTAAAAAGTAAAATAATAAAAGAGTCTTTGTCGTTTAAGTACCTAATAATATTTTGACCAAAGCGTCCTCGCGTCGGGGGTACGTATATTATTAGGTACTTAAACGACAAAGATACTTTTATTATTTTACTTTTTAGAAGTTTTTTGTGTCGGGGGTTATTTAAATTTTAATTTATTTATTTCATGTAAATTGTTGCCAAGCCGCGATCATATGGCTCGCACTGTCAAAAAGTTATCTGATCCCATATAGAGCCAAGCATCTAACTCTACAGGCCCTATTTCTACAAATCCTAACTTCACAAACTCTACACTTTAGTAAAATATGTGGCTTGGCCTGTTGGTAAGCGGAGTGAGGTCTAGACAGAGTCAACTGCCGAGCGATAACTATCCCTCGTTAGTCGACATAATTATGCCGGCCTGCTTTAACTGGTTATAACACAGGCTAATCCCGGAACGCGGCACTTGCGTGGGTCACTATGGGTTTTAACACCTTATATACGGTGGTCGCTATCCAGGAGGATATAAAATATATTCTACCACCAGCTTACAGGACTTGCGCTGAGTCGCAAGTAGGGATAGAATCTATACTATAATATTATAAAGCTGAAGAGTTTGTTTGTTTGTTTGAACGCGCTAATCTCAGGAACAACTGGACCGATTTTGAAAAATATTTCACTAATAGGAAGCTACATTACTCCTGAGTGCTATAGGCTACTTTTTATCCCGGAAAAACTTTTCCACGCGGGCGGAGCCGCGCGCAAATGCTAGTAATATTATAAAGCTGAAGAGTTTGTTTGTTTGTTTGAACGCGCTAATCTCAGGAACTACTGGACCGATTTTGAAAATTATTTCACTAATAGGAAGCTACATTACTCCTGAGTGCTATAGGCTACTTTTTATCCCGGAAAACTTTTCCGCGCAGGCGGAGTCGCACGCAATGCTAATTATTGAAAAAATAACCGGTAGTGTAAACATATGGAAGTTCTTGCGCAATATTGCTGCGAGAACTTGCTAGTCTAAACTCAGTTTAACACTAGCTGACAATCAGTTTTGAGTAGGGCTTCCAATCCCGTAATACCGGGATCCCGTGTCATTTTCCAGTACCGCGTGTTGCGGGATTATTGGCGCGGGATTCCGCGGGATTGCGGGACTGATTTGGCATATTGGAAATGACACATTAGACATATTATGTTTTCTTCGCAAGTATTTTCACCTGAATGCTGATCCTAGTAATCAAAGCAATGTGCATGCACTGTTGTGTTCCGGTTTGAAGGACATTGTAGCCAGTATAACTACTGGACATGATGAGACTTAACAGCTTATGTCTCAGGATGACGAGCGCAGTGGAATGCCACACAGTACTTTGTAAGTCAAGTTCTGGATGGTGTTGCTACTGTTTATGGGTGGTCGTATCGCTTACCATCAGGTGAACGGCATGCACGTCTCGTCATTCGATGCAATAAAAAAAATTAAAAAATTAGATTTGTAAACATTCAGTTGAAAATGGTTTTTGTTTCTATTGTATGTCAATTCTTTATTTTTTTTGTATTCGATCTCTATATATTTTTTTATACGGGAACAGAAAAGTGGGTCCGCAGCACCTGGTGGTAAGTGGAGTACTGTCTAGAGTACCTAATACCTATCGACTTAAAAGAGACGAAATATTCCTTAGCCAGTCGACATAATTATGCCGTCCTGTTCGGAATCGGATATGCACAGACTGATCCCGTAACGCGACACATTCACCAGGGCTACTATGGGGGGTTTTAAAGAGCAACTTTATCGATATGTAGGTACATGCATATAGTAAAAAGACTGCCTCGGTGGCGTAGTTGTATTGCGTACGCGTTACGAGTACAATTTGCGCGCTGAGGTCCTGGGTTCGAATCCTGGGTCGGGCCAAAAAAAACATTGTGACTGGGTTTTTCCATCTTAAAAATTACTCAGTCGCAGCTCGGAGTCAGGAAGTTGGCGGTGTGATACCCCCGTGCCTCGGAAAGCACGTAAAGCCGTTGGTCCTGCGCCTGATCTCTCTCCGGTCATGTCGGATTGCCGTCTCACCGGACTATGAGAGTAAAGGAATAGCGAGTGCACCTGTGTATTTCGCACACACTTGTGCACTATAATATCTCCTGCGTATCTAGCTGATCTCCGTTGAGATTGGCCGCCGTGGCCGAAACCGGCTAGAAAAGGATAGTGAAAAATGCAATCAAAGTGAAGTTATGTTAATTATTTTATTGTTCTTCTCCTTATACCCTCCTTTTATGCGGAATCTCGCAAATACTGCAATCCCGCGGGATTGCAAATTTTCGGTCCCGCAAATACCGAGATTGAAGATAGGCAGCGTGATTGGGAGCCCTAGTTTGGAGCAATGGAATGGATTACGTTAGCTCCAAGTGGCAGACTTAAAAATATATTTTATTTTTTACAGTTAAGATAAAGGGGCCGTAAGTTCGTGCTAGTACGTTATTTTGTTAGTTTTGTTTTGGCGCAAAAAATAAGAAATTTAAATTATATTTATTTAAATTATACACTATACATAACCTTAACCGCTGTAGCTACAAGAAAACTTTCTGAGGAGACTGTCCATCATTTTTGACGACATAAGATTATACACTATACATAACCTTAACCGCTGTAGCTACAAGAAAACTTTCTGAGGAGACTGTCCATCATTTTTGGCGACATAAGATTTGTGTTCACAGATTATGAAAAAAATGTACAGTCGCCAAGTAAATGGGCAATTTGCACAAAAACTTTTTTTTGATACCAATCGATCTTGTTGCTTATAATGATTGAAAGCCTCTATGGGACCATTAGAAGTTTTAGTACTTTTAAGGTCAAAAATACAAAAATCTGTCTCCATACATTTTGTAGGAAATGTGACTCCAATTTGCGCGCGCATGCTCACGCCTTTTATCCCCGAAGGGGTAGGCAGAGGCGCAACTAGTGCACCCACTTTTCGCCAAGCGTATTCCGTCCCATGATGCGAGCCTATCGCCATACCGGGCACAAATTCCAGACTCCGGGCTGATACTGAATAGAAAAACCTAATATCACTTTGCCCGGCCCGGGGATCGAACCCGAGACCTCAGCCTTGCAGTCGTACCGTAATACAACTACGCCACCGAGGCAGTCAAAATAGCTTTATTTATCGTCATTAAATTGAATCTCACTATTTATTTCGAAAATATCTGGTCTGTTTATAATAATTATTAAATCCTTTAAATATTTACGTTTTTTACTAATAAATTATTATTACTCACTGTAAAAATCTTTATCCCGGAACAGGGACCCCAAGTTCATGAACTTACAAGCAGAGCCAAATTCTATGACGAAATAGCGTTCAACAAGAGGTCCACAAATAAATTAATATAAAAAAAATTACGAACTAAAACTACATATTTCATGCATTAAATGAATAACGAAATACAAATATTCGTCACACAAATGCTATCAAACTGATATCACGTCTAGTAATATATTTAAAAAATCTTAAAGTATCAAAACCCTTAAGATGCCGAAATAGGGGACATTTACCTTAGTATACCCTTCTCAATATTTTTAAGCTATTGCATAGCTTCTATCGCGGGCCTTGAGCGTGAAGACCGAATCCAGAAATTCCGTAACGAAAATAACCTGACATCTTTTTTATCTTACTAATATGAACCTTAAATACAATGCGTAGAAACTATAATTCTTGAAACGAGTATATTTTTATTTATTAAAGTCATTAAAACCATTTCTTACTAATCTAATATGAACCTTAAATACATTGCGTAGAAGCTATTTCCCCAGCGTTGGCACGGCACGAGTACAAAAGAATCGAACGTAACATTCTTTTTTCAAATTTTGATTTATTCTACTTTTTAACCGACTTCCAAAAGAAGGAGGTTATCAATTCGTGTGTTTGAATTTTTTTTTATGTATGTACAGTCAGAAGCATAAATATCTGTACAAAATGAACATTTCAAATCGCCTATATACGCGTTAAGTTAAACCTAAACCTTTTTTTCTGTGTTTGAAGTAAAGTAAATCTCTTTTATTTTATTTTTGTGAAGAGAAAAAAAAGATTAGTAAGAACAAAAAAGTATGTAGGCGATTTCAAATTTTGAATTTGTTCAGCTACTTATGCTCGTGACTGTACACTGATTTCTCTGAAAATTGGGAGCGTATTTCCTTGATTCCTTCTTTATTTAGTAAATAAGGGTCGCGAAGTGGTCCAATTTCAATATATCTTGATATACGGTTCATCATTTTATGGAACAGACTGAATAGACCTGAAATATTAGTAATTTCATTCGACGACTTAAAAGTGCCCTTACGAAAGTCTATTAGCAACGCATAAATTTGAGCTATTTTTTATTGAATAAAAGCATAATAAAAGATAATACATATGCATGGTGACCCGTTATACGAATAACAGGGACTCCCACTAGATGATAAGGGATAAATAGGTATATGAAACCATTTATTTATAAAAAAAGTAATTACAACTAACAATTATAGTGACGACCGATCTATATCTATTACTATCAACGACTAAAGATATGATGTAGGTATTTAGTATAAACTACATTTGTAAACGTGGGTTAATGCATCATGAACGCCAATATATTTTTATTTGGTTGCTTCCCAATAGTATTTTATTTATATCTTAGGGCTACATCCATGCATACATTAACCCGTGTAATAATAATACTGTAAAATATACATTTTAAAAAAATGAAGAAAATCATGACAATTGATGACGAAAAAATTAAGCCCGGAGTTTCTTTCTGCCTTTTTTTCTTCGGGTCGTCATCGCTTAGGTAGCTAGTGAAAGGCTGGTAGGTTAGCTAGGCTAGGACCTTTTTATCCTCGCCGGCGAGGACCGTGGCGTTTCCTTTCCTCGTAATGTAAAGATATTCCTTCCCTTTCTTTATATCAGCTCCACTTCTCCTTACCTAGCCCTATTCCCGTCCCCAATGTCCGTGTCCTCTGTACCTATCAGCCCGTGCTGGTTGTCAATTATTTAATGTAGGTACTTTAAATTATTTAATTGGTATATGTACTTTTGTTATTCGTCTATACCTTGTCATGACTTGTCATAAGTGCTTTTTAATAAGCCTATTTGATCAATAAATGATTTTATTTTATTTATTTTATTTTAAAATAAAAAGCAAAAAACGTAGATTTGTCATATTGCTATCATAAAATGAGTAGGCGCTTTTGACAAATTCGATAAAATGTGGTTAGTATCTCGCTATAATATCTAAATATAGGCTTCTAATGGACCTCAAAGTATGATAAATATGAGCTGTTTAGTCTTGAGAACGAATATATTAGGATCACGAGCAGGATGCTTTTAATAGGTACGTATATTACCGTAATATGTATGTGACGCAAAACGTCCATGCAAGTTTGTGATTCTACTAAAGGAAAGGATGTTTAATAAAAAAAAAAGTTTTTTAAGAAAAAAAAAAAATGGCCGACTAGTGTACATTTAACTTCCGTAGTAATATAAATAAATAGTGGAAACTCTCCAGTTTTCGTATAAAAAAGGTGCCTAAAACTTCGATAATAGTGCAATAAACAATATATATTGAAGACATTACGTATGGATAAGTGTGAATTGTTAAATAAATTGAAACAATTTTAGTGAGTGACAATGATATAAACAGTTACATAGTGAAGCAATGATATTCTGTATGTGAAAGAACAATATCCCCGGGATTGTATTATATGCAGGCGTTCATCTGAAAATCTCTACAGTGTTGATTTTGCATCTCACCAGATAATTATCTTTTTATAACCTATAAAAAGTGCAAATCATCACCTAAACTAGGAAAAAAGCATATAGAGTCACCTAGTGAAGTAGATGTGAATTAAGCAAAGAATTACATGCGCTCAGCACTATAGTAAATTAAATGACAATTAGTTCCCGCTAAAGAATCTAGAGGTCGCCAAATCCATTTAATAATTCTTAAACAACAACACAATAATTAGTTTCCGCTAAACAATCTAGAGGTCGTTAAATCAATTTAATACTTTTTTAACGACAATGAGTGCGCCACGGAAACAGCCCACCAAGACGTCGCGTGAAACTGCATCAGATTTGAACGTAACCCATCGGTCTAAGCCCATACGACCCGTACCAGAAAACGACCAAAATATCCCAACTTTACAAAAACCATGTACGCAAACACCAGAAAATACTCTTGCATTGGATATTAAGAACTATATGCGCGAACTGATCCACAGTGAAATGAACAGCATCCGTGAAGCCATTAGCAATTTAACCAGCCTTATTACCGCTCAAAACGTGCGCATAGAACAGTTGGAAGAACGGATTACGACACTGGAGAATCGGGCGCAGGCTCCAGACCCCAATATCATCCCAAGTCTTGAGAATGCTATACTGGACCTGCAAGCTGATATTTGTGACAGGGACCAACTGTTACTGGCCAATGATGTTGAGATATCTGGTTGTCCCGAAACAGCGAACGAAAATTGCACCCATCTTGCTCTTACTATAGCTAAGAAGCTAGGGGTTGACCTCGACGAAAGAGATGTGGCGAGTGCGGAGCGAGTAGGGCGAGTGCATAACTCGGAGACTGAGGCTACCTCTTCGCCGCGCCCACGGCCGCTCATCGTACGCCTTGTCCGACGGGCATCCAGGGACTCTATTATACGAGCAGCGCGAGTACGAAGAGGACTTGACACCGTAGGGATGCAGTTACCCGGACCCGCATGCTCCTTGTATCTTAATGAACGACTCACGAAACACAATCGAGTGCTATTCCAAAGAGCGCGCCGCTTGGCTCGAGATTTAAAATTTAAATTTATTTGGACTCGCGATGGAAGGATTTTTGTACGACAGGAACAAGGACAAAAACGTCATCAGCTGCGGACAGAGGCAGATTTGATAAGTGTTTTTGGCAAACTTGATATTTGATCTCATGATTTTTCACTTTTTTTACTATGATCTCACATTATTAAGCTTTAATATTTTAATGTACCTGTACCAGTTAACATGCGGTTCTCTAGCAAAACAATTAATACTTTTTACACATACAAAACACTTTTACACTTTTTCACACACACACAAAAGAATTATAAATACCAAATATACTAAGATTTACATTGTCCTAATTCCTAAAGATGGCTAATAAAAATAAAAAGTGTTTGCGACTAGGGTTATTAAATGCTAGATCACTAAATACAGGGGAAGACGAACTTGTTATAAGTGTCCAAAAATTTAGACCTGATATTTTAGCCGTTAACGAGACTTGGTTAAAGACTGGAGAAGATACACTCGCACCCGCGATACCGAACTATAACTTTATACATAAAGCGCGACAAGGCAAAAGGGGTGGGGGTGTAGGTTTTTATATTAGGCAGGGTATAGAAGTGCGAGTGCGACAGCACCCGCTTTCATCCCTGGAACAACTATGGTTGGAAGTGCAACTCCCAAGGACCACCCTGGCTCTTGGTACTGCTTATAGACCCGAGAGTATAGGTGTCTTCGATGCGCTTGATGCCTTGAGTGATTCAATACATTCTATGGCACGGTGCGATTATACATGTGTCACAGGTGATTTTAACATTGACTTGTCCCGTATGGAATCGCCCCAAGCAAAAGAACTTATGTCCTTCTGTTATCAGCATAATTTAGAACAATTGGTTCAAGAACCGACAAGAGTGACTGATCATACGGAAACACTTTTAGATATTGTTATGGTGGATAGTAAGCTCAAAAACCAAGGAGTTGAGGTTGTCCGTAATCGATGCCTTAGTGACCATGCAATGGTTTTAGTTGACTTTGATATAAAAAAACCTAAATTAGCACAACAAGTAGTAATTAAGCGATGTCTACGTAATATTGACCTAGACACTTTCAATGAAGATCTAATCTCGATGCCGTGGAAAAATATTACTGCTCTAGAAAATGTAGAACAAATGGTCGCTATCTTTAATCAATACATATTAACATTATATGATATACATGCACCCATTAAAAAAATAACGGTAAGGCATAAACCGAAACCATGGATGACTGACATGGTAAAATTCATGATTGACTTACGAGACGAAGCGCTAATAAAATCACAAACAAATAATATGGAAAGTTCAAAAAATTACTATCGCAGTTTCAGGAATCTTGTAACAGCAACCATAGAACGCGAAAAAAAAGCGTATTTCAATACCTTTATAAATAGTAATCTAAAATACCCGGTTTTATTGTGGAAAAGTTTGAAAAACACAACAGTATTTGATAACCCATGCATAAATTTAATTCCAGACCACCTTAATAACCCGGATGCTATTAATGACCACTTTCTTAATCTACCGTTTAACCATAATGTAAATACGAAAGAGATACCAAAATACGAAAATAAAAACATCACATATGATTTGTTTTTTGATCTAAAACCAACCACTGAAACTGAAGTTCAAAAAATTATAGATAATATACAAACAAAAGCAGCTGGATATGATAGTATAAATATAGACATGATAAAAACAACATTAAAAGTAACCCTGCCAGTTATAACAAATATAGTAAATAAGTCTATTGAAACACACACATTTCCCTCATATTGGAAAAGAGCATTAGTTAGACCCCTACCCAAAAAAAATCCAGCTAGCCAACTAAAAGATCTTCGTCCCATTTCAATTTTACCGGTTCTATCTAAAGTAATTGAAAAAGTTGTTCTAGACCAGATCCTTAAATTCCTCGACAGTAAAAACATTATACCAAAATTTCAATCAGGCTTTCGCAGAGGTCATGGCACAGAAACAGCACTGTTACATGTTACAGACGACCTAACGGAGGCCTCAGATAAGGGGCTGAGCAGTATTATGGTGTTACTCGACTACTCGCGCGCTTTTGACTGTCTACATCCCGAACTTCTGTTAGCCAAACTGGCAAGCTATGGGTTCTCAGCTAATACCTGCCGATGGTTTCGAACTTTTCTTACGGGGCGGGAACAATTCGTTGTCACAGATAGCAAATGCGGAGATAAAAAGTATTCTGCAGTTAAACCATTGCAAAGAGGGGTACCTCAAGGTTCATTATTAAGTCCAATTCTGTTTAGTATTTTCACAGCCGACATGCCAAAATGTATAGAGTTTTGTAAATATCATTTATACGCTGACGACACACAATTATACTACTCGTTCCCTAGTAAAGACACTGAAGCAGCTATTAAGAAAATCAATAGTGATCTATCAAATATCTACAACTGGTCCAAAAAAAACTCCCTTTTATTAAATCCGACAAAATCTCAAATGCTAGTGCTAGGAACAAAATCTCAAATAAAAAGTACGCTGAGTTGTGGAGAGCAGGTGAAAATTAACGACACAGTACTTGAACATGTAAACTCTGCACGAAATCTGGGTCTTATTATAGATGGGGAACAAAAATATATTGAACATATAAACAGTAAAGTTAGAAACGCCTTTTTCAAATTAAAAACCCTATACAAAATTAGACCGTATATCAATGAAAACACCCGGATTCTTCTAACTGAGTCACTAGTCCTGTCTCAGTTTAATTATTGCAGCACGGTGTTCGGGCCGAGGTTAAATTTGAAAGCAGAAAAAAATATTCAAAGAGTACAAAATGCCTGCATACGATTTTGTTTCAACATACCCCGGAGAGAATTTATCACACCATATTTGAACAGGAAAAAAATTCTCAATATGTCTGCAAGAAGGGAATTACATTACGCATGCACAGTACAAAGAGTAATATGGAATAAAAATCCAGAATATTTGTTTGAAAAACTCTCCTGGGTAAAAGATGTAACCCACAGAAATCTACGGTCAGCTACTTGTAACTCTCTTGTTACTCCAGTGCATAGCTCCACACGGTACAGAACGTGTTTCAAGTTTACTGCAGCAAAAATTTGGAACGACCTCCCCCCTCCTTTAAGGAAAAAGATGAGTTCACCGATATTTAAAATTAAGTACAAACATGCTTTACTTAAAAGACAGCTTGCAGCAGAAAACTTGTTTCAACCCCACTGGCAATTTTTGAGCCTATGTGACTTTTTTAACTAATAACCCACGCTGTACAACAAGGTCACACAAACACCAACACACACAAATACATACATACACACACATACATACATACACACACACGCTCACGCACACACACTAGAGTTCCAATATTGTTAAAATGACTGTTCCTTTTTATTATATAGTTATTTCATATATATTTTTTTTACATTAGATTAATTTACTGTAACATAAAACGTTACTTGTCGCTCAGTAGGCCAACGCTATAAACTTTCCGCATAACATCTTAGGAAATAATTAGGAGAGGCTGAAAACCAGCGCTGCTCGGAACTACTGTCCCGGTCAGCACGAGCTGAGCCGCCTCCTTTTGCCTTTATTTTAGTTTAAGCTTAAGAGTATCTTTGTTATTATTAGTGTTATAAGGCAATAAACTGATTTTATTATTATTATTATTATTATTATTAATTCCTGATTTAATAAATCATTAATCATTGCCACATAAGGGAGCATTCAAATTTCCACCTGATTTCAGGATCTACTACAGCCTCGGTGAATGTATACCCCAAACCTAAAGGAACTGTGTAATGATTTTCTAGAAATCAGATTAACCGCTCAATAGTGACCATCAGGCTGCTCTAACCAAATGATGGGAGTCTTTTATTTATATTATAATATAGACCTGAGCTGTTGTCCTAGCGTGATACTACCCCGACGATCCTATAGGTTTACGTTCAGAGTCATTAGACCATTCTAAGCCTATTATCGCTCCGCTCATACTCTCGGTATGCGGTAAGAATAAATGAAACACTCCTATCAAAAAATATGTTATTTTCAAATACGTAGAATGACTAGGATTACATAGATACAAACCATGAGAATTTTTCTAGCACCTTTTCTGTAGAATTCCGTGTTACATAATAACAAAATTTTCCTTTTGATGCTTAAATATAATTTTCTGAAATAAAAATGAAAGCTTTTATTATTTTCCAAAGGGACTGGTACAATTTTTTTGGTTAGTATATCCTTAAGTTATTTGTCTTCATCTTCATAATTATCATTATCAGCAGAGACACAGAAGAGAGAACCTGTATGAATAATTTCCACTGCTGAACATGGGCCGCCCCTAAAGATTTCCAGACGAACCTGTCTTATACCTCCTTTAATTCATGAACACATTAGTATCTATATTTAATTTCAAATCAGTTTTATGATATATGCAATTGCGTGCTGAAATAAATTTAAACAGTAGGTTGACATAAGAAATTTGTCAGAAGTATTACTTTTTAAAATTTGGAGTTGTCAGTTTTAATTAAAGAGTTTTATATGTCCATGTAAATGATATAAAAACTCTTTCACTTTCAAGTCTTTTATTCTTGAGCTAGTATTTCTAGGCTTGTATCTATTGTTTGATCATCAACATATTGAATCAAGACAGCTTTGGGAATTCCACCTATTATAATAAATTACAAAATTTTCTTATATGATAGCAATAATTATAATATGTAACTCTTTATTGCATCACCATTTACTAAAAAGTGAAAAATAAAAACTTTTTAACAAAAAATAGCACCGACTTCAAAACCCACTCTAAGGAAAAAAATAACTTGTGCTTTGCTTATGGGTTATAAGGAAATTTTAATAATACCAATATTATATACACTGCCATTCGTGTGATTATATTCATGTACAATGAATAACTATTTGGAGTCGGTGCCGGTCATAAAAAAATCGTGTAAGTGTAAAGCAACGCGTCATACAAGAGCTGTATATGCAAATATATATATATATATATGCAAATAAAATATCCTTATAATACACACATTAAATTGTAATATGAACTAGTTACTTAACAGAACAATGAAATAAAAAATACTAGTCGAGTGCCAAATATTACAAAAAATCAGGCACCTATTCCAGAGATTTATTCATTGTACATTAATATAATCACACGAATGGCAGTATATATAATATTGGTATTATTAAAATTTCCTTATAACCCATAAGTAAAGCACAAGTTATTTTTTTCCTTACAGTGGGTTTTGAAGTCGGTGCTATTTTTTGTTAAAAAGTTTTTATTTATTTTTATTTTGTACAGCAACCTTTACATCTTTGCCATTACGCTTGGCATGAACTATCAAGCCGCAATAAAAACAAAATGCTCTTTATTGTTGACGTAATAAAATTTGCCTAACGATAATTAATTTATTATACATACTTGACATACTTTACGCCACCTTGACTATTAACAGCAATTTTGAGGCTTTTATTAGTTGATGACGATTTCGTAACACGTTTAGGCCTATCTGAATTCGATAGAATGTTTGATACAACATTTGTTTCTATATCTTTAATGGAAGCAAATATATAAATACAGTGTAGCTTGTACAATGAACTTATGAATATCGATAAAAGACATCTCTTTCAGAAAATCGGAAAGCTAGTCTATGATCAACACCCGAGCTTAATTTATAATATAAATAATAATAATAATACCAGCCCTATATTATATACTGCCCACTGCTGAGCACGGGCCTCCTCTACTACTAAGAGGGTTTAGGCCTTAGTCCACCACGCTGGCCTAGTGCGGATTGGCAGACTTCACATACCCTCGAAATTCTTATCGTGAATTCTCAGGTATGTAGGTTTCCTCACGATGTTTTCCTTCACCGTTATAGCGAACGATAATTGATAAACAATACACACATAACTTCGAAAAGTCAGAGGTGTGTGCCTTGGGTTTCGAACCTCCGGACATTGTCTCGGCAGACCGTTCCATTCCCAACTAGGCTATCGTCCACATACACATACATACATACATACATTTGATTTGCAAAAAATATGATACATAATGTTATGCAGTTCTCCTGCAGGACATGCCGGCATCCGCCTTTAGACATTCCTGTGGCAGTTGATTAAATTCTATTTGAACATGCGCCATTGTTTATCTATACATGCTTCATCTTGAATGACTGACTGACGGATCAACGCACAGCCTAAACCGCTGATCGTAGAACTGAAACTTGGAGGGTGTGTTTTTTGTATGACGTAGACATCCGATAAGAAAGGATATTCCGAAATTCTACCCCTAAGAGAGTGAAAAAGAGGGCAAAGTTTGTATGGAACAATGTGATTCCTTGGTCCAATCTACTTGCAATTTTGCATAAACCTTTTTAAACAGAATTGGTGGAAGTCGTGTTTCGAATTTTAATGGCAAAGTGGCAAAGTTTGTACGCGATAAACTCAAAAACGAAAATATGCTATGAAGGTAGTTCGAGACCTTGGGAAGGTTTTGGTTTACGCTACTTTTTATCCCGGGAAAATTAATAGCGGGACTTTTATCCAGGAAAATCTCTTTCGTGCGGGCGAAGCCGCGGCGGCAAAAGCTGGACATTAATATAATGATGAGTTCATAACATTAGAAACTAACTACGATGAATAACCATTGTACAAAAGAATGCAATATAATCAAAAAAATATTTTTTTTTTGGATTACCTAAATAAAATTTTAGCTTCACCCCTGACCTCCCTGATCAAAATTTTATATTTACCTCCCCCCCCCTACATTGAAAGCTGGCTACGCCATTGGACAGTGCCACGTCATACGGAAGAAATGAACTAACTCTAAAGTATGGGCTTCGTTCTTTATATAACTTACTTACTTACTTACTTACGTACTTATCTACGGATCACGTAAACCTAAATACATTGACACTATTATGCGTATCACATCTTTATTAGCATATTCTACCCTTGGACCAGAAAACACTTGTCCGCTCACCACACTGCAGTCAAAATTGGGACATTTATATTATATATTGTGCAGAATGCTTTACGTTACGATTTACGGACCTTAAAGACCTATTACTACCTCAAAGCCCGTCGGCATCGACGAGTCCTCTGGTGCTGAAGATGTATATAGTTGACGGTGATCTTCCACCATAAGATAACCCGCATACATAATGGTCCCGTCTACTATAAAAATCATGCGAGGTTATCGAGAGATTTTTTATAAATCCAATATAAAATAAATAAAAATAAATATAAAATAAAGTGTACTTTATGGATTCTGACAAGACTCCGGCGTTTATATAGTAAATAATAGTACCAGCCCTGTATTGTATACTATCCCACTGCTGGGCACGGGCCTCCTCTACTAATGAGAGGGTTTAGACCTAAGTACACCATGCTAGCCTAGTGCGGGTTGGCAGACTTCACATACCTTCGAAATTCTTGTAGAGAACGTCTCAGATATGTAGTTTTCCTCGAGATATTTTCCTGTACCGTTAAAGCAAGCGATAATTCACAAAGAATATACACATAACTTTTAGAAAAGTCAGAGGTGTAGAAATACTTGAGGTCATTAACGTATTTAACTTAATAAGGATTAATATCGTATATGTCTTAATAGCTTTCCAATCACCACACTATTATATTATGTGACCATATTTTGAAACATTTCAATGGATGTAGTAAGACTAGTAAGCTATCCCTAAAAGATACACACATGACATCGCGAACTTTTCTGTACACTTTAAAAAAGTGGAAAAATTCCACCACGCAATGTTTATGTCCTTCTCAAGGTCTCAAACTATCGCCACACCAATTTACTCGCGATTCCACCAGCAAGAATATTTTTTCCAGGATAAATAGTAGCGTGTGTCCTGTCTAGGGCTTCAAACTATAGCAATAATAAATTAATTGCTCGCGGTCTCAAAGAAGTTTTTCTTTCTCCGAAATATAAGTCCCGTTTAATTTTTCCCGGAATAAAAAGTAACCTATGTCCTTCTCAGGGCTGCAAATATCCATACCAAATTACTCGCAACTCCGCCCGCGTGAAACTTTTCCAGGATAAAAGTCGCGCTATATATTTTACGGGACAAAAAGTAGCATATGGCCTACCCTATGCTCGCGGTTTCAAGCGAGAAAAAGTTTTTCGGAGATAAAAGTCCCGCTGTATATTTTAAGGGACAAAAAGTAGCATATGGCCTACCCTATGCTCGCGGTTTCAAGCGAGAAAAAGTTTTTCGGAGATAAATGTCCCGCTGTATATTTTACGGGACAAAAAGTAGCATATGGCCTACCCTATGCTCGCGGTTTCAAGCGAGAAAAAGTTTTTCGCAGATAAAAGTCCCGCTATATATTTTACGGGACAAAAAGTAGCATATGGCCTACCCTATGCTCGCGGTTTCAAGCGAGAAAAAGTTTTTCGGAGATAAAAGTCCCGCTGTATATTTTTCCGGGATATTAAGTACCGTCCGGTAGTTTTCGAGTTTATCGCGTTCAGAAAGACAAACAGACGCGGTAGGAGACTTTGGTTTATAATCTTATATATAAAATTCTCGTGTCACAATGTTAGTTACCTTACTCCTCCGAAACGGCTGAACCGATTTGATGAAATTTTATGTTCATATTCAGTAGGTCTGAGAATCGGCTACTATCTATTTTTCATACCCCTAAGTGATAAGGGTTGTTCACCCCTATTTTTTTTTTTTTTTTGAAAAAAAAAATGTTTTTATTTTAATAAAAAATACATACAACCCTAAATTTTCAACCCTCTACGATCAACGCCTATTTTTTAATAGCGATATTAGTAAATTAATAACTTTTCACGCAAATACTACGGAATACATTTCGATGAAATTTAATAAAATACAATCAGATATTCAATTTACAAAAAGAAAATTCCATCACAATTTAAGGAACACTAATAAAATTAAATTAAGACAGCACAGAACCAATTATGGCAAGAAAAATATAATGTTTGAGGGTGCACAATTATACAACAATCTACCAAATGAAATAAAGGAATGTGAATCAATAGAGATATTTAAAACAAGACTAAGAAAATTTGTGAGCCAAGAAATATTTTAAATTATTATTACCTATTCTTATGTTTTCTTTCTTAAGATTGATTGAGCTAACCATAGTTTTTAAATTTAATTTACTAACACTCATTGTAAGTGGACATTAAGTCTTTTATGAGTGAATAAATTCTCTAAACCCATGAAATTTGGCACACGGGTAGATTATAGGCTGCTTTTTATCCCGGGAAAATTTAAAGCGGGACTTTTATCCCGAGAAAACTCATTCACGCGGGCGGAGCCGCGGGCAAAAGCTAGTATAACATAAGGATGAACTGCATTTAATCCTAACAGTCCACTTAGTTTACTGCCAGCTCCATCTTTAATGTAATTTATGTAGTTGCTTGCACCATTTACTTCTAAAACAAATTTGAGTATATTTTTTTCCCACTAAATACAATATCAGAGTCACCATACTGAGACCAGATCCATGCCGACTTACTTACTTGTGTGGTATTTCTTGGACGTACACGACCCTTATTTATAATTGTCGAATTAGTTTGTAGCGAACCGTCTATCAGGCAAGTTTAAAAGTCGCTTACTACTCAAAAAAAATTCGAATTCGTTAATTCTTTCGTGAGTTGTTTGTTTTATTATTTAATTTAAAATATCTAGTGAAGTTAAAATTTTTGAAATTACTATTTAATTGATTTAAAAAAAAAACATTTTTTTACGATATTCATAACCAGTCATCAGAAAATTGATGGTGTAATGAATGAATGAATGAATTAACCTTTTTTTCATTTACTGTGTTTGTGTTGGATTGTGTATTTTTTTTTATATATTATGTACACGGCAAATTGAGCGTGAAACACGATATTTGTAATCGATCAACACGGTTATTTATAATTTAATTCTAATAACAGTGGATAGGGGGTTAAATCGTATATAGGGGGGTAAATCGTATAAGGTACACGACTTTATAAAATTATTAGATTTTTTTTAGGTTTGAAATAGTGTCACCTATTTCGGTTTATTGTCCAGTACCGTATTTCGAAGTAAGTAAATATTGGCATATATCCTTTAAACCGCGCAATAGGAGGTGTACTTATGTAAATTCAGTAGTTTCGCGTGTGCCCTGCGTAGAAACTGCGTAACAAAACAACCGACAAAATACATTTTTGCAACATTGATGAAGGTCATAGCAATTATTCTACGATACTTTATATAAAAAATTGCACATACAAACTTAGTGCGTTAGTTTGTTACAAATTCATAATTAGCCTAATCATTTCGTAAACTTGGTAATGCACGTAGGCAACAATGTCAGTCCCGGGTTCGATAGTACGCAGGGGTCATTTTAGCACATTTTTGAATTGCAGATAAAATAGTTAAGTCTTTCCCGTGCTGGACAACATAATAAAACACACACACACTCACGCCAGTTATCCCCGAAGGGGTAGGCAGAGGTGCAAATAGTGCACCCACTTTCCGCCGTGCGTATTCCGTCTCATAATGTAATAGGGCGCGAGCCTATCGCCATATCGGGCACAAATTCCAGATTCCGGGCTGATACTGAGTAGAAAACCCCAATATCACTTTGCCTGCCCCGGGGATCGAACCCGAGACCTCAGCATAACAGTCGTACGACTTACTCGTACCGTAATAAAACTACGCAACCGAGCTAGTCAACATAATAAAATTAATCGGATATATGAATGAATTAAATTCCTTACAATCAAACAAAAATTTTGCATAAAGTATACATTAATAAATTATTACATAATATATCTGTTGCGAAATATGTATAGCGCATATCAATGTTTCTGCAATATTATTGACGCACACTCACGCCTTTTATCCCCGAAGGGGTAGGCTGATGCGCAACTAGTGCACCCACTTTTCGCCGTGCGTATTTCGTCCCATGATGTGATAGGGGGCGAGCCTATCGTCATATCGGTAACAAATTCCAGACTCCGGGCTGATACTGAATAGAAAATCCAATATAACTTTGCCCGACCCGGGGATCGAACCCGAGACCTCAGCATTGCGGTCGTACCGTAATGCTGAGGCAACTGCGCCACCGAGGCAGTCGTATTATTATACGATATAATACTATTTATTTTATCATTCATCTTCCGCAGACTACTTGATGCTACAGCATCAGCTTAAGGTTACCCATGTCTTGAAAATACCACCAAAGTAACATTTCAAATCAATCGGACTTGTGAAAGTAGGAAATGAGCTGATTATCTTGAAACGCCTGAATAGACCTTTCAAATTATAGCTAAGAACCATCTCGATCACATACATTTTCAAACAAACAAAAAAACTGCATCGAAATCGGTCTAGTCGTTTCGAAGCTACCATGCTACAGATACACAGATACACACCTTAAACTTATAACACCCCTCTTTTTCCATCGGTGGTTAAAAAGTGTTATTTTAATTTAAATCTGAAAATGCGTTTTAAACGTGCATCCAGCGCAATAATAGCTAATATCTTTTTGTTTTCTAGAATAAAAGTTGTGAATATTATACCTTTTTGAAATCTCTATTAAACAAGGAAGTTTTTTATGCAATATGCAGTAACAGCCCAATACAATAATTTTTCATCATCGAAGTTCAAAGTTGTGTAAAATAATTTTCCCAAAAATAATTGTGAGGGAAAGTGTTAATTTTTTCAAGGTTTTTGTATGATATTTAATGAAATGATTATGGGTTATGGTAGACTCACTACTCCCGAGTCTGCTGCAGAAAAATTAAGAAAATATCTGATTATTTGCGCGTACAGCAACAAAATATAGGTCAAAAAGGGGATTTGTCGGAAAAAGTACAAAATCCTTAATATTTCGAAAATGGTGACACTTTCATAGAAGTCATTTTTTCATGTTTGGTAGAGCACCATTCAAGCTATCTCCCCTTTTAGTTTGTCCCACCATTTATGGGACACCCTGTATATAAAGATCGTTTTCGGACACGATTGATTTAAATATATAGATGTCCTATGTCTGCTTTAGAAAAAAAATGGAAATATCTGGTAATTTGTGCGTACAGCAACAAAAGAAAAACAATGTTCAATTGAAATTAGGCACCGACTCCAAATATACCTATATAAAGTTAAATCTATTTGAAGTCGGTTTTATTTTTTGTTAATTAATTATACATATAAATAACACGTAAAAAAAGAGATTAAAACAAAATAGAAAATTCCCAATATTTCGAAAATACTGACACTTTTATAGAGATAATATTTTATGTCAGGTAGAGCTCCATTCAAACCATCTCCCGTTTAAGTTTGTCGTACCATTTACGGGACACCCTGTATAACACTAGTATTTGTTTACCGCTTCGCCCAAAGGGGATTAGATTTGAGTCACTCGATCCCAGTTAGATAAAATATTTTTAGAACACACACACACAGTCTTTTTAAGTAATATTAATAAATGTATTGTTGTGTCTTTCGTCCTAATCCGTTAAACGGTTTGAGACAACTTATATTTTTTTATAGATTGGCATGGCAACAAGTAAAGTGCATTGACTACTGAGGTCAAAGAACATTATAATAATACGGAAAACTGAGGTAAACATGTTGACACTGAACTCCGTGGCGAATGAATTTCTGAAAGTTCTGCAAGCATCATCAGGATCCCCGTTGGTGCGATGGCTGCTAAACGCACTGGCCTTGTCTCAAGCCATTCTACCCACCGGTTGGCCTGATAACTACAAACTAACAGGTATTTTTACTGCCTAAAGTAGTTCTTGTACATGGATAACGGATGTCATATAAAAAAAACGACTTGCTCGAAAAAAATCTCTAGGCCACGGTGTGTAAAGACTAACTCGTATAATATAGGCAATATACTTCGCTTCAAGATTTTCTAATGGTGTGAATGCGTGTGCCAACTGAAAATAAGCCGAGAGCACCAGCCCGGAGGGACTTAAATTGACAGCAGTGCACATTTCCTTTTATCCAAACACGGTAGAATGACACCACTGCATCTGGTGATAAATGAAGTGGCGTTTACATGGAACATCGTTTAACAAAAAATTATAAGCCCTCCCCAGTCGACAGAATTGGGGAGTGTCCTATGTCCTATTTTGTCCATTATTTTATATGTTACATAAAAAAATACAAAAAATAATTCTTCTGTGAAATCAGCATCAAAATTGATTGAAAAATAAAGCAGTTATTCATATTTGAAATATTGTCGTGAGCAAAAGTATGACACTTTGATTATTTTACGTTTTAGAGAATTTTATGTCAGGGGTTATTTTAACTTTAATTTAATTTTTATTTCAAGCTTTTTAAATTACTTTATTCTCCATCATGGGGCCTTGACAATCAACTATCTAACACCTACTCGTTGAGACCATTCTTATGAGCCCAAACACGCTTTATCTGCTATAAGTTGCTAAGGAGTTGGGTATCCCGCAGACACTTGATGTTGCAGCATCAGCTCATATTTAAAAATATTGCTGAAGTCACAGTACACCAAATTTAAATTCAATCGGGCTTTTTAAATTGGAAATGAGCTGATAATCTTCAAACGCCTGAACAGATCTTCATAAATTATAGCTAAGAACCATCGCGATCATATCAGCTTTCAAACAAAAAAAACCGCGTCTAGATTGGTCCATTCATTTGAGAGCTACGATGCCACAGACAGACGTATGTCTGTCTGATACACACCCTAAACTTATAACACCCCGCTTTTTGTCGGGGGTTAAAAATAAGTAGTCAACTACCCTATTATGTCGGCCTATTCGAAATCGGCTTCACACATAGATACGTATAACGTATTTTATAGCATGACATCTGTGCAGATGGTGAAAGGTTCGACTTTATCGTGGTGGGATCTGGTTCCGCCGGAGCGATTGTTGCCGCGAGACTGAGCGAGTCGCCACTGGTCAACGTCTTGCTCATCGAGGCTGGTGGTGATCCGCCACCGGCTAGTGTTGTAAGTACTGTTTACAAAGGAATCCTTAACTTTTCTCCTGCACCTACTTAAAAACCGACTGGACAATACCAGGATTATTTAATATGCTAGAACGAAAAACTGACCAATCTTCACAAATTAAATGTTGACACTTGAGAACAGAAGTGTATCGCACCTGCATTTCGCCAGCTATGCTGGGCCCATTGCATTTACCGACACTATTCAGTTTCTCTCAGATTATCAGTCGACAATGAGCAGAAAAACCCAATATACCCTTTACTTGAAACGGAGATCAAACCGAACTAAATACGGTATCATATCTAGTACATACCACGTGAGCAATAAGTATGACCCCGATGCAGCCAGTTGATATCATGTAACTACAGGACATATGCCCCCCGAGGTAATTCTTGTGCGCTGGGTCTTCACACCCAATGCACGCCCATGCGCGGGGGGACATTGGTCGCGGGCCGAGGCACACAGTTCAGTGTGTATACCTCTTGGTTGTTAATCACATTGAGGCCTAAAAGGGCCCGCGAACATTTCCTGGCACCCTCTCTTTCCACCCATCCTGGGATCCTTCCTCCCTTCCCCCACCTTCCCTTCCATATTCCTCTCCCATGTCCCCCCCCCAGGCCCCTGCAGTCGTCAAGCCGGGGGTCTCCAGTATCCCATTCGCAGGTTTCCCCCGGTGTTGACTGCAGGATCGCCTACCCAAACAAAAAAACTACAGGAAATAATGAGACTTAACATCTAATGTCTCAGGATGACGAGCGCAGTGGAATGCCACATAGTACTTTGTAACTCAAGGTGCTGGATGGTGTTGCTACTGTTTATGGGTGGTCGTATCGCTTACCATCAGGCGAACGGCATGCTCGTCTCGCCATACAATGCCATAAAAAAAAAAGAAATACAATTATATTTGAAACACATCAGTGTTGTTTATAGAATAATTATTTAGTAAATATTTTCCTTTACACCAACAGCAATAATTTTCCGTCAAGTAATATACAACAACAATAATAATACCTAATCATAATAAACAATAATGCATGTCCAGTCCATAATACTTTGTCCGCGTTTAAGGGACTCTGTCATAGATAATGTAGCTTCCTGTTTATATAAGAATAGCTTATGCTCGCGGCTCCGCTCGCGTGATAAAGTTTTCCGGGATAAAGGTCCCGCTTTATATTTTCCAGAGATAAAAAGTTAAAGTATGCATAGGGTACTCGCTGATAATAGAGCTTTATATTGGTGAAACAATTTTTAAAATCTGTCCAGTAGTTTTTGAGTTTAGCCAAAAAATTAAATCTTCCCTCTTTATAATCCTAATACTATAAACGCAAAAGTTTGTAAGAATGTTTGTTACTCTTTCACGCAAAAACTATTGAACGGATTTCGATGAAATTTGGCACAAGGGTAGATCATGTTCTGGATTAACACATAGGCTACTTTTTATCCCGGGAAAATATAAAGCGGAACTTTTATCCCGGAAAATCTTTATAACATGGCCGAGCCGCGGGAAAAAGCTAGTGTTAGTATAGAGTATAAATATTAATATCGATTTTAAGAATCGTATCGATAATTTAAGAAGTTAGCCCTAAGTCCAAACTTACAAAAACAATATTATAGTAGTAGATTATGTTAATGCTTAATTTATTATTTACAGGCACCAAGCTTATTCGCTATTCTTGCTAATACCGAATACGATTGGGGATACAAAGCATACCTCGATGATGGAGTCGGTCGCAGTCATCCCGGCAGACAGATTTTCATGACGCGCGGCAAGATGCTAGGCGGCTGCTCTTCAAACAACTATGAAATTTACTCTAGAGGAGCACCACAAGATTATGACGACTGGGCCCAAGAAGCTCCCGGTTGGGACTGGAATACTTGTCTTTATTACTTCAAAAAGTTGGAAAATATGACAGATCCAACCGTTTTCCAAAATCCATATAATGCGTATTTACATTCCACTAACGGGCCGGTTAAGTTATCGCGACCTCACCCCAACCCTTATGTTTCGTCAATTAACGAAATTGTGCTTAATAGTTATCAAGAGTTGGGAATCAAGGTAGTATTAGAAAATAATGGCCCAGAAATAGAAGGCATTTCGCAACCACACTTTACCTTTGCAAATGGAAGACGATCAAGTACCGCAGAGGCTTACTTAAAACCAAATAAGGATAGACCTAATTTAAAAATT
This sequence comes from Sphinx pinastri, assembly GCA_947568825.1. Taxonomy (NCBI): domain Eukaryota; kingdom Metazoa; phylum Arthropoda; class Insecta; order Lepidoptera; family Sphingidae; genus Sphinx; species Sphinx pinastri. The sequence goes on from OX387634.1 coordinate 6,194,377, forward strand.
GCAAAGTATTCGAGAGTACTCAAAATATTAGTAAATCCATATACACTGAAAGCTGATGGTGTTCAAGTTCTACTTCAAGATGGCACTTTATGTAAAGTGTATGCGGATCTGGAAATTATAATATCAGCGGGCACCATCGATAGTCCAAAACTGCTGATGCTCTCAGGTATTGGACCCAGAGAGGAGTTACAAACACATAGTATAAATGTTCTAGCAAACTTGCCGGTAGGGAAAAATTTACATGACCATTCATACGCGCCCATTTTATTCACGGGGAAAAAGGGTTTAAGCAGCATCATCTCAAACGTTTTAGTACCTACTGAGCTAGATTCCGTTCCCGTTCCTATACAAAACGGCTTCTTCCGACTTAACAACACTTTTAGCTCTCCAAATAAGCCTCAGTTTCAATTCTTCAGTACGTATTTTGGCGCCACAGCGTCTTTAGTATTGCAATATGGTTGCAAAGCAGTTACAAATTTTGATGATGCTTACTGCTCATCAATGGCTGAAGCCAATTTATTAAGAGAAGTTTTTCTCACGGCTTTGTTGCTTCTGCATCCGGTATCCCGAGGCCAAGTTAGATTACAAAGCAGCAGCCCTTTCGAAGATCCTTTAATAGAAATGGGTTTTTTTCGAAATGAAGAAGATCTAAAAATGTTGGTGAAAGGAGTAAAATATATATCAGGTTTGACCAAAACTTCCTATTTCAGAAAAGTTGGTGGTCGCGTGTCTAGGCTTAACGTTCCAGCTTGTAAAGAGTTTAAATGGGGTTCCGATGCCTATTGGAGTTGCTACGTCAGAAATACTGTAGGATCTCTTCTCCACCCTGTAGGAACTTGCAAAATGGGAATCGATGGCGTGGTAGACGAAAGACTTAGGGTACATGGGATCCATGGGTTAAGGGTTGTTGACGCGTCTGTCATGCCGCAGAGTCCTAGCGGCAACACCAACGGCCCGACTATGATGATTGGTGAGCGTGCGTCAGACCTTATAAAGGAAGAGTACAGTGAATTGTATCGGAACTACTGAGTAATGACAAATAGATTAAATTAAATAAACGGATTGTAAAGGCCAGCACTTTTTATAGCGCAAAATGCCAAGAGACTTTATATACAAAAGACAGCAAAATACTAGCAATCATTTTCGTGATGCTATTGCGTGACCGCCTTTACCGCCATCGGAAATGCTGCTTGGGATTCTAATTACACTGTTAGTTTTCTATTTCATTCAATAATTGGGCAATTGGTTTACAGTAGCATAGGATAGGGAATATGCATATTTTATTATTATATGTATTTAATAACCAATGTGTTGCAAAACAAACAACAAGCACACCTGAGTGACTTGACCGGGGCCGTGCGATATAGGTATCTTTACAATATACATAAAAGTCGTTTGTTAGGTCTCGTGGAAGCGCATATAGGTTGTGGACCAACTGATTGTGGGTTCCAATCCCAGGCCAGGTAACACATGGTGTGGATTTTTTACATGATTTGCCCATACTGGACGTCAGGCAGGCGACCAGTCATATAAACTGAGCCAAATCGGTTCAGCAACATAATTGAAAAAGTGTGTATTGCTGACCCAACATTGTAATAGGATACCAGGTAGAAAAACATACTGAATAATTAGCATTTATTAATAATATTATCCTTTACTGGATTAATGTGATTTAGGTTGGTACTATAATTTTGTAAATTCATTACGTGGTGTACCTGCCACGTAATGAATTAGGTATTTATTTATATTTCGGGTTGATTTCTAAAAACTTTTTTGTAAATTGAGTAAACGAGCAAGTGTAAAAATATAAAGTTTAAAAAACAGTGTTTGTGACTTGTGATTTCGTGACGTTCCTTCAGCTATAACGTTAAATGTATTTTAAAGCTAGTCATTAAATTCTTATTATATAATTACATTGTTTTTTATTTTTCAAACCGTTTAAGTAAAGGAATCAGTACACAGAACAAATAATAACGAATTGCGCCAAGTATTCGCATAGAGAAAATAAAGCCTAAGTACTTCTCTACACTCGTTAGACGATATTACAAGTAATACTACGTAGTACTACTATTCAGTATTCTGTGGCCATACGTCAAAAAAGCTTTTAGTGCTGCCGTTTCCGATAAATTTTGAGTTCTACACGATGTACTATTCGAACTTTACATACAAAAAATAATTTAAACGAAATTATAAAGCAAATGTTCGTGCTCGGTGTACAGATCACACTTTCACAGAGGTTTAAGGTTGTTTTATAGCTGTTTAGAAATCTAGAAACATACGCAGACTTATGACTAAGATAGGTACTATTACATTTTATCCACCTCAGTAAAATACCTATAGGCAATGTACCGTATAGATAAAACCGTGGTACCGCGGAATTTACTAACATGAAGTCAAAATCATACTACAAACACAAATTAATAGTAGGTAGATACTAGTACAGTAACTGGATATGTGAGAAACCTCTGCTACTGATAATTACAATAAGGTCCCGGAACTTTTGCATTGAAATACCTCTGTTACTTGGATTTTCAAACCTTGTTATTTGATTTCTAAGATTTTTCCATGTTTGCCTCTATAATTGGGACTTGGTAGCTCAATAGCCTGTATCAGTAAGAAAATTTATCAGGTTTGGACACATTTGTAGCTTTTTTATTGTTTTTATTGCTTTGAATGACGAGAAGAGCATGCCGTTCGCTTAATGATAAGCGATACGACCACCCATAAACAGTAGCAACACCATCCAGCACCTTGAGTTATAAAGTAGGTACTGTGTACATTCCATTGCTCTCGTCATCCTGAGACATAAGATTTTAAGTCTCATTATGTCCAGTAGTTACACTGGCTACAATGTCCTTCAAACCGAAACACAACAGTGCATGCATACTGCTGCTTGGCGGTCGAAATAGACATTGCGGTGGTACCCACCCAGACGGACTCTTACATATATGAGAGACCTACCACCAGTCAAATTGTATACAAATATTCTAATTTCTTGCGCACATTTTCAACCACTTTTGTCGAGTCCCTCTATTAATAAGACAAGTGTTTTTTTATACCTCCCTATTTCGGGAAGTGGGTAAATGAAAAGCCTTTAGAAGTAATATAAAATCCCAGGGTCCTCTAGATCTCAGTTATACAAATTACTCTGTATTTTGTCGTGGCGTTGCCGATCTTCGTTTTATGTATAGGCTCTACTAGAAGCATAGCAGCGGACACAAGGAAAACCACAGCTAAACAAAGATTAACGGTTCAGTGTGCTTAAATCCGTGACAAACAACACTTTTATTCAGATATTAAAAAATACTCAAACAAAAAAGCTTGGCGCGACTCTCTCGCCATTACCATATCTCGTTGGGGCTCCTTTATCATGTTAATGATCGATCCTCAACACCCCCTCCCCTGCGCCAACTCTGTAAATGAACCTCTTAACATTCCCCTCTCTAATTACAATATTGTCTTCTGTAGCCGAGACAGATAATCACACGCAAATGTTTGTTTATATACAATGTATATTATACGCAGTGCGTTCAGAAGCTGGCGCATAGAATTGTGTTTATCCTCAGACATCGTAATTTTTTGCACGCACACACTCACACTTTTAATCCCCGATGGAGTAGGCAGAAGCGCAACTACTGCACCGACTTTTCGCTGTCCATATTCCGTCTCATGAGGTGATAGATAGAGGGCGAGCCTATCGCCATATCGAGCACAAATCCCAGACTCTAGGCTGGCTGATACTGATTAGCATAACGCAATATCACTTTGCCCGATCCAGGGATCGAACCTGAGACCTCAGCATTGCAGTCCTACCGTAAGACAACAATACAAATATTTATTTAGGACTTGGTTTATATTATCAAACAACGAAATCCAATGTGGAGTTTCTGCGTTTACATCTATCGAAGATCCAGTCATCTTCAAAAACGTTTGCACATTATCTACATGAATTTAGAACATAACACATGTTTGTCTATAAAACCATCAATGAATATATATCATGCTGGGGGAAGAATATACTCGTTCCTTACAACTGGTGGTATTGATATGTTTTTTTTCTGGTGGTAGGTCTCTCGTATGCGAGAGGCCCTCTGAGTAGGTACCACCGCAATCTCTATTTCTACCACCAAGCAACAGTGTGCATGCACTGTTGTGTTCGAAGGACATTGTAGCTAGCGTAATTACTGGGCATTATGAGACTGTCTCAGGGTGACGATCCCAGCGGAATGTCACGCAGTAATTTGTAATTAAAATTCGTGTATGGTGTTGCTACTGTTACTAAGCAGCGATAGCCTAGTTAGGAGTAGAACGGACTGCCGAGACGAATGTCCGCAGGTTCAAAACCCAAGGGCACGTACCTCTGACTTTTCTAAAAAGTTATGTGTGTATTCTTTGTAGATTATCGCTCGCTTTAACAGTGAAGGAAAACATCGTGAGGAAACCTGCATATCTGAGAAGTACACTATAAGAATTTCGAAGGTATGTGTAGTCTGCCATCCCGCACTAGGCCAGCGTGGTGGACTAAGGCCTAACCCCTCTCAGTTGTAGAGGAGGCCCGTGCTCAGCAGAGGGCAGTATATAATACAGGGCTGATATGGTATGGTTGTTACCGTTTATCGGCGTATAGTTGACCATCAGCACAAGCAAAAAGCAATTTACAAGCAGGTATAATTGTGTAACTGGAGAGGTATAATCATATCTCGTCAATTAATACAACGTTAATTGACGTCAATTTACTTAACATCAGATGCAGTCGTGCTACTTATAGCCGGTCTCAATAACTTACTAACATTTAATTGGAGTTTGCTATCTTACTCGACAGTAAAAGTTACGCTAACTGTTACTGCTGCTTCAATATCAAAATCTTTGATGTTAACTCTAGTGAGTGCACCCGACGAAGCATTTTGTTTTTGCATAAGTAATAGTAATGTTATGTTTTAATAAAATGTTATCGAGTACTTTTTATGTTTTCGACTTTAATTATTTTCAATATTGTACATTGGATTTTATGTTAAACAATTTAAATACTGCATAAATTATTATAACAATGATTAATATGTTTATGTTTTGCAAAAACACAATGAATCAATGACAGTAATCATATTCGACTCTCCGATAGATAGGACAAGATAAGGATAAAGATATTATCTATCTTAGGTTATAGAACCACAGATAACCACCAAAAGTACGCGTTTTAACTTTTCGTTATCCGTTAAAGGTGCTCGTATAAAAAAAATCTATCGCTTATTCAAGAGCAGCGTACTTTTTTGTTTTAACACGTGGAAATCCGTTAACGGATTTCTGCTGGACTCACCGGTTTAAACCGTCCTACCGACTAAAACCCCGCCATTTTACTCTCTCTCCCTTATATCGAAGTTCGTAGAGTGCGCATGTGCGTGCAACCGCAACCCTCGCAGGAATCGGCTCTTGGGCAGAGCCTCTCGCCGTCCAAGGAATGAGGCCTCAGTTGGATCACAGGCGTGCATGGGAGCAGCACGCCTCTTAGGCATTATTGCCCGGTAGCGGGTCACCCGCCCGCCACCTACTGACCCGCTTAGGGAAGGAGCAGCGTACTGCTATAGATATGTGTACTGCGGTAATGCTGTCGCTAATTATAATTTCGTTCATAGGCTTAGTAGTTCCATTGAATAGTACAATTGCAAAGTCCTTTATAATTGAGAAACGTATCGAACGTAAAATTATTTAACTTATAAAATTTATTTAATTTTATAAGTACGTAAAGATGGCCTTCGTGATAAAGAGTACCACTCAACCAAGAGTGGCGGATCAAACATACTATACCGAGTACCTTTGTGTTGCAACATAATTCAAGGATATATAAATAAATACAATCAGGTTTACAGCGCAAATATACCATTTAAGTACATTTTTATCACATTTATGACCGTCATTTAACTTTAACTTATCATCAAATAAATTACTCGTTAAACAACATTTGCTGGTGGTAGGATATCTATACTAATATTATAAAGCTGAAGAGTTTGTTTGTTTGAACGCGCTAATCTCAGGAACTACTGGACCGATTTTGAAAATTCTTTCACTAATAGGAAGCTCCATTACTCCTGAGTGCTATAGGCTACTTTTTATCCCGGAAAAACTTTTCCACGCGGGCGGAGCCGCGCGCAATGCTAGTCTTTTATCGACCCTTTAAATCAATCAAATCAAGTGCAAGTTGCTGGTTTGTAGTTACCAACGCCTATTCACATTCGGAATTTATTTATTTAAATCTTTAAATACATAAATTGAAAAGTCGATTGGTAAAAATGGACTTTACAGAAATGTCATCTATATGTATAAAAGAAAGTCGTGTTAGTTACACTATGATTCTTTATGTCGACGCGAATGTTAGACATTGAAATTAAACTATTATAACGGATTTTATCGGGGTTTTTTATTTAATTTTTCTCCCGACGTTTCGAAGGCTTTGCAGCACTTCGTGGTCACGGGGCGGACTGAGGTGTTAGTGGTCCGAAAAGTTAGTGTTACAAAACGAATTCCGCCACGGCATTCCCTGCCTGTCGTAAGAGGCGACTAATGGGGACTAAAGTGAGAATCGCGGAGCGAGTAGTGGGGGTCTGCTGGCTCGACTACTTCAATATAATAGCGACTCCGAGTTGGACGACAATGCGGGTGGTCGGTCTCCTGCAGTCGTAGACGTCAAAGGCGTCCTGTAGAGCTCGGGGGCATCTTAGCCCCCTCATATGGGATATGGGCCCCGAGATGGGCCGCAATGCGGCATCGCGCAGGGGCGGTTCCGTGCAGCTATCTTCGTGCAACAAGATACCCCGGGGCCGTCCCGTAGGCGCCGAAGAAGGCCACCGCGGGTTTTGGTTGGTATGCCGGTGTAGGGTGTACATAGTGTTAGGGACTCGGTCCAATGCTCGCTCGGATGATGCCATACTCCCGAGTGTCGACATTGGGCCGTTAGATCGGTGAAACCAACATAACCATCCATTCACCCCCCAGTGGTGGCAGCGATAACGCGTTTTTTCCCCGCGAGAAAAATAAAATAAAAAAAAAGGTAACCATAAAGCAGTAAATGATGAAGAAATTGTGCAAAATATGCTGACAAACTTTCAGACTTTAGGAGCAAAGATGAGTATTAAGTTACAATATCTCCGCAATCATCTAGATAAATTTCCGGATAATTTAGGAAATTATAGTGAGGAACAGGGAGAGCGGTTCCACCAAGATCTAAGAGTGATGGACGAAAGGTATCACAGATGGCAGATTACTTCTGGTCTTTGAAAAGAGATTGTCCCCTGAAAAATTATAAAAGAAAAGCTCATAAAATGCGTTTTATGGAAATATACTTTCGAAATTTTCCTCTTTATTTACTTAGATGTATCCTAATTTCTCAAAACATAACTGACATTATAAATATATCTGTTATTTTGTTTCTCGTTTTTGATTTTTGTAATGTAGAATGTAAATAAACATTTAAAATAAAATCAGAGCAAATCTTACAAAATCATTGATAGTTCCATGAATTGTGTGCATAAATAGACCCAAAATCATTTTCATATCTAGGGCAACAAAACCACTGTAGACCAGTGTAATGCTGATACAGTAGTAGCTACGCCCCTGGCAACCGGCTTGATCCATGTAGAAGTATGTAGACCGAGGATAGGATAGATGGATACTAAGCTTTTAATGTACATGCATGAATACGTGTATATAAAAATAAATTCTCTAACTACCACCGCACCCAAATGATTACAGAACAAATATTGTCCAAATATTTATATTAAACGACGAAACTCATTAGCAAGCGATGTTTGATGTTATAATATTCAAGACCGCTGTAAAGGCGGAACTCGGAAGGTTGTAAAATCGCTCGTTTACATCACAAAGACTCGTTGAGTGTTCTTAGGGCATGATTATCCGAGCCTGACGCTACTACGGTTTATAGTTTCGGTTGTTTCACGAGTGACAAGATATCGAGTACGAAGCAGTAGTGATAGCCGGCCAATGAAGCGTAAATGGGGATTATTCTCACGATGTAGACATTTATATTTAACAGATTTATTTCACGCATGATTAGACTAATGAGGATACAGAAAACGCTCCATGACACCTCGGGCTGTAGTCAAGACGCCTTACAACAATAGTCATCGTCAATAGAAAACAATAAAATATGTATGGGAATGACAATACATATCTGATCGATAGGTCTGTCGCTAGGATATGTCATTATTGTACGAATATTATTAATGTTAACTTTAAATGTATGTATACTTTTATCGTGAAATCTATTTATACTTTTTCTACTTCTTGCTCTGAAACTGTCAAATGTTGTATACACCTGTAAAGGCATTTCATATTGCAAAAACATCCCATATATTTAAACATAGTCATATTATTATGTTGTGTCGGGTCTTTGGTGTAACATAATAATAAATAAATAAATAAAATATCATTCCCATACATTTTTTTGTTTTCTATTGGCGTTGATGATTGTAGAAAGGCGTTTAGGCTACAGCTCCTCAGTTTTTAATTTATAAAATGCTAGTTTTATACAAACTTAGTAGATGAACCAAAAATATTATAATGTAATCGTTATTAGTAGGAAATATTTTTTGTGGTTTGATATTTTCAAAAATACGTCATTGTAATGAGGGCAATCTTATCTTTAATATTATTATGAAAGTAATAACAATTTAAAACAATCATAACATAACATAAAGTGCAGGACGATCGATGCAGTTGACAACACGGACTCTCTAGGGCGTTGAAGAGAGCGCCTAGTCAATAGAGCATTGCTAATGTTTCATTGTATTTTTTGTTTTGGGCAACGTATGTTTTTTTTATTTATATACATATTTATAATTATTTCATCTAACGGGTGAAATTGAATTCATGGTCATCCCTTTGAACCTAAAACATTACTGCCAACATTTGTACCAGAAAAAATAAAAACAAAACATCTAATAAGAGCCAGCAAATCTTCAAATATCAAAATCTTAAAACGCTCTGCACTGTTCCATGTGGCGCGAATGAAAAGAAACCTGTAAAAATTCAATAATAGTTTAAAAAAACTAAAAAACACGCTTTTAAAGAAAATCCAACTAAAAAAAAGAAAATAAGTTTGAATTAAGAATAGTGTAAATAAGAAAAAAATGTATTTTATTGTAATAAAAAGCGTGCTTTTTAAGATATTATCAAAATGATAATCATTCTACTCATATCTGTCAATAAAATATGTATTTAAACTATTTACACCATGCATTCCGCGCTTTTTTTACAATTTTTTTTTCTTATTTACACTATTCTTAATTCAAATTTATTAAAATTTATTTTCTCTTTTTTAGTTGGATTTTCTATAAAAGCGTGTGTTTTAGTATTTTTAAACTATTATTTATTTTTCATTTTTTAGTTTTAAATATTGAATTGTCATCGGTCCTTGATAAGTATGGCAAATTTCAATTTAATCCGACGTTTTGAAGGGGGTCAAAATCATGTTAAAAGTTTCCGTTACATACATACATACTAACATACGTATGAAGCTAATAATAAAAAGCGTGTTAATAATATGGTTCTATTCACATTTTAGATGACTTCTAAGTATTCCTCTTGAGTAGGTTAATATAAGTTTTACTTATTGCCCATAACTTCAATTTCATCCTGTATTATATGCGTCATTGGCATTAAACCCCACTTAGTATTTTGAAGAAGAAAAGAACTTTAGAACAGTTACATTTTTTAGTGAATCCAAGATATTCGCCCATATTTTCGCCCCTTTAATATCCATAAAGTTTGAACCTGGTTAAATTTGAGGCCCAGCACCCATACAAAAAGCGGACATCTCCTTTCTTATAATCAGGAAAATGAGATATCAAAAAAGCTATCGCCTAATTAAGACAATAAAGTCCCTACAAACTCCGAAGTACTCAGTCACCTCAATAAACTCAAGTATAAGAGCGCATTCAACCAACGAAAAATTGTTATAACTAAAAACAAATTCTCTATATTGTATAAAAAGCGTGTGGGTTTAGCGGCGTGTTATACTAGGCTTTAATATTTCACTCAGTCCGCAATTTTTCCCAAAGGGAGGCTTATCCGCAATGTAATTTGGCTGAGCCTGTTCGCCTCGATTATTCAATTTAATGTATAAATCCGCTATTTCGCTCATTATTACTCACATTAGGCAAATCTTTGGGTTCCTTAATTATTGCCTTATTTTCTAATGGATAACGTTAACTGATGCAAACGAAACCTACCTGTATTGTAAATTGAATATGAATGTATTATTATAAACGTTTGCATATATAATATTAGTACGATGAGAAAGACTCTGAAGACGTTTGGATGTTTATTAGAAGTAAGCGCAAAAACCTCAGAAGAGATTTGATGTTTACACAACATTAACTATACATATAAAATGCTGTGTCCTGAATGTCTGACGGATCAACGCACAGCCTAAACTGCTGATCGTAGAAACTTAAAATTTGGAGGGTGTGTTCTTTGTATGACGTAGGCATCCGATAAGAAAGGATTTTCCGAGATTCTACCTCTAAGGGGGTTAAAAATGGGGACAAAGTTTGTATGGGACAACGTGATTCCTTGGTCCAATCTACTTCAAAATTTGCATGAGGGTTACTTTTTAGGCCGTAGGTGCTCATTAAGACGGGATTTTGCGAAATTCAAACCCTAAGAGGGTAAAAAGGGGTGGCAAAGTCTGTACGCGATAAGCTCAAAAATTACCGAACGGGTTTCGTTGAAATTTGGTATGAAGATAGTTTGAGACCCTGGGAAGGTTTTAGGTTGTTGACTTTTTATACCGGGAAAATATATAGCGGGACTTTTATTCAGGAAAAACTCTTTCGTGCGGGCGAAGCCGCGGGCAAAAGCTAGTCAATAATAGACTATCCCGCCCTCACACCCGCCACTACAACTCCTGTAAGCCAGGATCAGTAATGGCACACGTTTTATGACACCAAGCGGTGAAGCTCGGCGAGTCTCAGGGAACACTAGTCTGTCTTTATCCCGCAACGAAATTAATCAAATAGAAAGATAGGGAGGAGTTGGAAATATTAATTGTCCACTTCCCTCCATAGCAAAGCGGGAGACAAAATAATGAACTAAGGAGGCATTTTAGCCTCAAGTATTGGGACGTTTACAACTAGAAAAGCCAGTTGTAAAACACCACGGACAAAAATAAAATTAAAGGGTTCTATCATTTGAGCTGTCAATTTTGATTCCAATAATAGGCATGGCAAAAACGCCGGAAAGCACGGAAAATCCGTCTAGTCTCTACAAGGTCCATGTAGTATACAGCCCCGGATGTTATTTGCATACTATCTAACATTATGTTGCGCTCATCAAGCCAAAGACTACACTCCCAAAGTACATGATGAGCGGACTGTTCATATTCGCAACCAGGTGTAGAACATGGACACATAGGAGAATCAACCAGCCTAAATGAGGACAGTTTACCCCTAAAATTACCATGGCCGGTAAGGAATTGCGATACACAATGATCTATTTCTAACCAAGTTTTAGTTAGGCGATCGCGAATGCACGGAAAGTATTTATATAAATGACGCCCTTTCGAAGATACGTCCCACCTACATTGCCATTCGCTTAACAACTCATTATGTACGTCAGTGTGCGGTTTAAATAATCTATTGATTCTTAAGAGTTCACGCGACGTAAGAAACCTTTTATCCATATCCTCTCTGGTTGAGTAATAGGTACATAGCGGCGCGACGCTGTACCTCCAAATCGACTGAGAGCACACCCGCAAGGACAGGCAAAGCTTTCGTACTAACAGTTCTATACGCCTTACACAAGAATATCAACGCTAAACGTTGACTCTGTAGCAGTTTCCTGCGCACAGCACCGATAATAGCCCTATCGGCCCATACAGGTGATCCGTATGTAATACACGCCAGATAAGTTGCTCCATAGATGACTTTGAGCGTAGTGAACCAACGCGTCGCATCGTCACTTGTCAGTCAGAATAGGCAACACGGAGTTGATCAAGCGACCAGTGGTGCCAGATTAGGCGACTTTTCGCCATTTAGGCTATCTCGGAGGGTGTCGGGGCGACAAAAAATTGCGTATGGCGACCGGTCGCTGTTTAGGCTATGTAAATGGCCATCAGTCGGCAATTTAGGCCACCTCGGAAAGTTCGGAAAGAAAGAATTTGAGGATATTTTTAGCTTTGAGGGTACAAAGCATGTACTCAGATCACCTTACACACGATAATTGGAAAATTGGGCAGCTTTTTTTTGAAGTGAAAACTTCTTTAGCGGCGTTGAGCACTTTTGGGATGGGTATAAAATGTTAAACTCGCGTCAGGATCACGTGACCCTGATCGAATGCGTAGGAGGTTTTACCATCCCTTACTAATATAAACCTTAAATACAATGCGTAGAAGCTATAATTCTTAAACGACTACATTTTTATTTATTTCCCCAGCGTTGCTACGGCACGAGTACAAAAGAGAGTAATATTTTCAAATTTTGATTTATAAATTAATAGTTAAATTGACATTTTTGTGTACGATAGCGCAATAAATAAATATTGTATTTAACCACATAAATGCTAGTACTTTTATACTGATAAATAAAGCAATTCGTGCGAAATTATTCCCTAACCATTCCACAATATTCAGAAATGCACAACGTTAATGTTCAAGTTTTTACTTCTGGCGGCACTCCCGAAGTGCAACCCGTTCTATTTTTTTTAGATCTTCGCGTCCCCACACACACACACAATTGGGCGATTTTAGACTACTACGAATTTTTGGCGAGTTGGGCCAGCATTCATTTGAAATTAGGGAGGTTTTTTTTTTCTCCTTCGCCTCTCCATATACGATGAGGCGACTTTAGGCTACGTCATAATGAATTTTTAGCGACTTCAACCATCATATATCAGGCAACACTGCAAGCGACTACGCGCGCATTTGTGCAACCTGTGAAGAATTGGACGCTTCGGCCTTCGACCCTGCGCTCGTATGATAAGCGGGGTTTACATTAGCAAGAAAACTTGCAGAAGTTATGTTGCGCTAGCTATTTTTACCGTGTAAACAGTCACGGCAAGCTGACTTCTGCAACATTTTGAAGCTTGCAGGACTTCTGGCAAGTCGCATGTGTAAACACCATTTATAGAACTTGCGCGAGAACTTGCAGTTTAATCTGCGTGCAGATAAAAGCAGGCTATTCAATCTTAGTACATTGGTGACGGTAACTTCAGACAGATTATTGTACTAATTTTAGTTGTACGGGAGTGCAATGGAACGTATACCTAATCTTGATTACTTTCTATTTAGCAGCCTTATAATTTACTTTTTCCATAAAACGTTTAGAGATGTCGCTACGGTTATGTTATCGCAAGTGTAAATATGCTAAATGAGATATACATGCTTACAACAGTATTTTGGGTGCCTTGATGGTCTCTTTAAAATAGCCAGATAATTTTCACGACCGTACTTTGAATTTCTGCTCTTTGGTAGATTTATTTTGCATGAAAACTAAATTGGTAAATAATAAAATCGATCGATTATAATGACACTTTATAGGTATGCTAATTAATTTTGATTTATATAATTTTATAGTCAAATATGAGCCAAATCGGTTGCAATGTAATAAAAATCGCGAGTTTTAAGTTTACTGTAGAAGCTAAACGTAAGATTTTTTTTAACTATCCTGGCAACATTAAGAATGTCATTCTGGTTAACCCGGTCCAAAGTAAAAACTCAAAACGAATTTGCTGTTTATCAGAATTCTCGTTTTGTTGGAGATTGCCACTTCTATACCTATTATTATTATAATAATCCGTTGCGTTGAGATTTTCTTTTCCGGTTGCTGTGATAATTGCTTCGTATGAGTGTTCTGTGTAGTGAGATATAGACTCGAAGTGTTGTGGCGAGACAGTGACTCTTTTTCTTTTTTCTGTTGATTTATTTGTGAGATAGGACTCTGATTATGTCGATGTAGTGTTTATATTCAATTTATTATTATATTATACTTTTAAATCTATCTTCATCTTTTTAGTTCAATATTTATGGCCCAAATCTATAATATTATGTGAATGTATCTAGTTCTTGTCAAATAAATGTTTTAATTCACTTCTTTCGTTTTATTTACATTTGCCCTAAATTCAAATTTGAATAATCGGATTTTTATACATTGATACTATAGTAACTACCTATATATTATATAATTATGTAGTGTGATATAATAGGTCTATAAAACGAGTACAGATGGCGCTGTAAATTTGTTACCAATAAAAAGGCCGGAGAGATATCTCTATTTCAGTATATTATAAAGTACTCTGTGGATAAAAGTTTTGACTTGCTGAGCTAGTAGATTATTTTTTTTAATTCGTTTCATACGGAACGGGCTAAGGTCAAGGACCATGCTGCCAAGTTATAGGTTTGTAGTTTGACCGATATGTCTATTTTTGCCGCCCAGCAGTAGTGTACATGCACTATTGTCTTCCTGTTTGAAGGACATTGTAGCTAACGTCATGGGCATCATAAGACTTAACATCTTATGACTTAGGATGACAAGCGTAGTGGAATGCCATGCAGTGCTTTATAATTCATAATTCTGTTTCATGTTGGTACTTTTAAGGCGATTATTTTATTTAAAATCATCATCCAAAGAACATTATATTATATTCATAAAATTTTGGCAAAAGGATTGCGTGCCTTATATTGAATTATAGAAATTATAGAACTATATTGGATAATATTATACCACCATAATTATGCAATATAACACTAAGACCGGTTTTTTTCAACTGTAGTTATCTTTTTGTCAGGGTCTTATTAAGCTGGACGCGCTCGCAGAGCTTCGAGTGCTCCAGCCGTGAGGTGCTGCTAGCGCGTCCAGCTTAATAAGACCCTAACAAAAAGATAACTACAGTTGAAAAAATGGGGCCTAAGTATCACCAAAATAATTAATTTGTGGCGTCACCACACCACTTGGAAACGGAACAGTTGAGCATTCACCAATTAATATAAATCACATACAGTTTACATTCCACATACCAGACGCCGGCCGTGGGAAACTTAAGAGCTCGCTAACAATTCACCACTCAACGTACAAGTGACCAAAGAGGTTCACTAGCAGCCCCTTTTACGCCGAGGACCTCGCCGCGCTCCCCGTCGCCCCCCCGACCCCCCTAACAGTTCCGGCCCGCGTGCCGACGAAATAAATGGATAGGATTAGGTTAAAAACCGATCTTCCCCACTAATCGTTGATGTCTCATCCTCTCCCAGTGACCGTCCTGAGCCGAGGTCCGTGACCAGTTAGTGGGTTGCCCTCTGTGTGGTCACTTAAATTAAAGGGTTGCGAGTGCCTAAAGCGTTCACCCTAAAGTCCGGTGTGTTTGTATAAGCCGACGCTCGTCAGACTAACAAACGATAGTCAGGTTAAAAAAAAAGAAAACACTCTCTCACAAACTGTCTTTGTATACACTCGCATACTCTGTACTCGGTCCAATACATCACCTTGAATCCGTCACTGATTTTCATTTATAAGTAGGACGCACTACCCTACTTTAAAACAAAAAAACAAAAAGGTCCCCAATTCCAATTTCTGTCATGTTTTGTACTCTCAAAGCTAAAAATATCCTCAAATCCGACAAAGATACAAGGTTTATAACGCTAATTTTCCAAAGTAGCCTAAATTGGCGCCTGAGTGCCATTCGCGTAGCCTAAAAGGCGACCAGTCGCCATTCACAATTTTTGGTCGCCCCGACACCCTCCGAGGTAGCCTAAATGGCGAAAAGTCGCCTAATCTGGCAACTCTGCTTTAAAACAAGAGCACCTCATGACACTCCCAAGTTCCCGCCAAAACTCCGTATGCGTCTGAAGGACTCGTATCCATGGACAAGAATAAATATAAAAAAAAGACAAAACATAATCTGTCAAAAAAAATACAATGAAAATATTGGAATCAGTGCTGCCGTTTTAGCGCTTTTCGCGCTAGATCTGGTGCTTTTTAAGGGTCTTTAGCGCTTTTTATGTGATAAGTACGCGCTAAAAAAAAACTGGTGGAAACTGGCGCTTTTTTCGAGACGGATTTAGCGCTTTTTTTAATATGGGTCTAGTGATTTACACTGCTCACGCTAGCACCCCCCCCCCCCCCTAGTCTAGTGCTTTTTTTTTCGATCAAACGGCAACACTGATTGGAATTGACTTTTGGCGGGAACTTGGAAGTGTCATGAGATGCTCTTGTTTTAATTCATTATTTTGGTGATGCTTAGTGTTATATTGCATAATTATGGTGGTATATTACCCAATATAGTTCTATTAAAGGGCTCAAATGAAGTGAATTGAAATAACTGTGCTAATAAAGTGTTTTTTTGTTGCCGCCAAAACTCCTTGATAAAGTCTTGGTAAGGTACGCCACTGCTTTACTTTGACATACTACTGGGGATAAAAAAAGAAACAAGTATAATGCGTCTGAAGGACTTGTATCCATGGCCAAAAATAAATTAATAATAAAATAATATAGGAATTAAAATTTAAGGTTAGAACTCAAATGTTATAACATTTAGGGAATGTAAAGTAATACAGTAATTTACTGAATACAACAACAGCAAATTAAATTTTTTGATTATTAATGTAAAAAGAAATATACTATTATGGACCTGGTTGAAAAAATCAATGACTTGTGTTTACAAACGTATGTGTCTAAAAGAAGAAATTATCAAAGCCTAAGTATACATTATAAATAATAGTTACGTTTAATTTTCTGAGTTATTTAAGTAAAGGTTCATGTTTTAGTGACCAATCAGTAACAAAGAGAGAAGGATACATCGACTGGTGTGACTATTTTATGGCGGTAGCAGTTTTAGCGGCAAATCGCAGTAAAGATCCTAGTTGTCAAGTTGGAGCATGTATTGTGAACAAGGATAATGTCATCGTTGGTGTTGGGTAAATACATTATAGCCTTACACAATTTAGATTTTGAAATGTTATCAATTGCCTTCCAAAAAAAGCTGTGGCCATCACCCCAAACTTACCCATACTTATTGTGAGTTAATTTGACTGTGAGTTGCAGTAGGAATATAAAAATATAGTTATTTTCTCCTACTTATGTAAAGTTGGTGAAAGCCAATTTGACACATCTTTTTTTATCAGCTAAGACTGCAAAAATGGTTTTACCTGTTTTATTTCAAACTTATCCTGAATTAATTTGAAAGCACCTGAAAATGTGGAATGTGGAAATGTGTTTTTTTTTTGCATCGGCCATCTCACCGGGCTTTACTATATACAGTCACGGAATGCATCATAAAAGTATAGTTATTGTAAGGCTATTTTACCTATTTTATTTGGAAATTTAACTGGACTGCCTCGGTGGCGTAGTTGTATTGCGGTACGACTGCAATGCTGAGGTCTCGGGTTCGAACCCCGGGTCGGGCAAAGTGATATTGGGTTTTTCTATTCAGTATCAGCCCGGAGTCTGGAATTTGTGCCCGATATGGCGATAGGCTCGCCCCCTATCACATCATGGGACGGAATAAAAATGGCGAAAAGTGGGTGCATTATTTGCACCTCTGCCTACCCCTTCGGGGATAAAAGGCGTGAGTATGCGTAATTTAACTGGATATAACACAATTGATGATCTCCTATTAGTAAAATTAATGCGCAACAAAATGATGTCATGGCCGTTTTTCAGGTATAATGGTATGCCTATAGGCTGCAGCGATGATGAGTTTCCCTGGTCAAAGAATACATCATCACCTTTAGACAATAAACATCTATATGGTATGAAAAGTTATTTATACAATGTACAGTTAAAACCGTTTATAATGACATTGAGGGGACCACCTAATTTTTTTATTTTTTTTTATTTTGCCAACAAACAGACTAATGTGGACACTATGTTGGATAAACAACACTCTTTCTCTATACATGTATTTGCCAGGGCGTTGCCTTTAAGTTGCTATAACTGGTTTTTACTGTACATCCTATAATTCACTTACTCAGCAGCAACACATATAATTTTTATTTCTGACCCTCTCAAATGTCTCGAAAAAATTTACTGATTGACTGAAATACAAATATAGTGTTAACATTATAATATGGTGTTTTACCAAGTTATTAATTATTAACAATATACTTTAAAAACTCTTTTTTATGATTTGAACAGTGCCTTTGGTTTCCTTTAAAGTACCGGCACGCTATGATGGCCATTTTAACACATTACAGAAGAGGTGAAATCTCATTTATAAATTTCGAATTTCAAAAAACAAACGCTGAGTTGTGTCGTAAAATTATACATTCCATAAATTGGACTGCATGTCACTATTGATAATAATGTACAGCAATTCTCCTTCAACGCGGTTATGAATTAACACGAAACTTGATGAGAGGACAAACGTTAAAACGGCCATCATAGGATGCCAGTACTATAGTCCACAAACACATGATTTTAATTTAAAACAATTGAAAACTTATTTAAGCTAAAAAAGGAGAAGACAACATAGTCTTAGTCTGAGCCCATTACATTTACTAATAAACTTGTTGAATGACATTTACCATCAGAGGAAATGAGACAAATCCTACGGACAAATCTTGTAAAACTATGACAGAATATATGACGTTTATTAGTAAGGCCTTTAGTGTATAAATTTCCAAACATATTTATATTGTTTTTATAGTGTGCCATGCAGAAGTAAATGCTATACTCAACAAAAACTCAAGCGATGTGAAAGGATGCAGCATATATGTGGGCCTGTTTCCCTGTAATGAGTGTGCCAAAGTGATCATACAGTCTGGCATAAAAGAAGTTGTTTATCTCAGTGACAAAAATGCACATAAAACAAAATATATTGCTTCTAAAAGAATGTTTGATTCTGCTAAAGTTATTTACAGGTACTTATTTAACATCATAATACTTAATATTATTATGTCAAATCGTACATAATATATTTTTACTGAATTTAACATACATCTTCAAATAACAAATTATGTGATTTCAATGTATAGTCTCTTTTAATTATAATATTTACTTTTGTTACAGACAATTTAAACCACAGAGAAGTAAGATTGAAATCAATTTTGATGTTGACTGGGAATTAACAAGCCCTAGAAAATAATTTTAAGTTGGTAATAATTACTTTATAAGTAAAGGATAATGTGACGAAAATATACAGCTTTTGCTATTTTTATATTAATTTAAATTAAATTTTAAAAATAAAGTATTGAAACATTTACACATTGTATAAGGAATGATCTTTGAAATAAAACATAAATGTTTTTTTGTAAAATAAAATTTTATTACTTTATGTACAAGGTGAACGGGTACAAATACTCCGATCACACAACACGAATACCATAAAATCAACATGGCTTTTAACTAAATAGTTGAACAAATGTGTGAATAATATTCTGGGGTTTGTCCGAATGTAAACAAACATTTCAATTTCGTTAGTCAATACTGAATTTTTACTCCTAATTTCGATATAAACGACTGGACTGTGGCAAAATGTAAATACAATCTAAAACTATGGAGTTATTTGTTGCTTAACGTCAGAACGTGAACAATATCGTGAATGTTCCAAGTTGAAAATATAATGTTATTTTATAATTTAAAACATAAAATCAACAGCAAAAAAAATAGGATTTTTTTTTGTTAAGTGTTCATGTCAGGAGGAATATCACTGTGTGTCATGGAAATATCCCTGGCCATATAAAAGTACACTGTTTTTAATAGAAAGCAGACAGTCAGAAACTCAATAGTATATAAATGAATGCCACCGTTTAATTGTGATAAGTTTAAAGAAGGCACACACCCCCGTCGTGCCCGACAGCTGCTCACCGATCGCAAACGATGCACTTTCATACAATTTGGAGTATAATAATTACAATTATTGTCCAAACTTTACACATATCTACAAAAATGAAACATAAACCGTTACACTTGAGTCCATATTTTATCAATCAAACATCGAACACGCTAGCGCCCCGCACAGTCATCGAATAACAAGTCGACAAAGACTTTAGAATTCTAACCATATTGTACAATACAAACTTAAAAATAAGAATTATTTACAAAGCGTCGATTCAGTAAACGGCAATCAGTACCGCGTGGAGGTTCTACTTTGCCGCAAAATTTTATACGCATCAAAACCAGTCGTTATTGAATCGATCCTAATATTACAATTTGATTATTGAACACTTGACGTTGCACATTGTCAACTCCGCATAGAAATTAAGAGATTACATAGATTTTTAGACCAAACCGCTTACTATAATTATATTGAAATGTACACTAGTTTTGTTAATGAAGACATTATTGTACAAATTGCTGCAGATGACGCGTCGCGAGTGACGCGCCGTGTCCCGTGGATCACAGAACTGGACGCAAGTACCAACACTCCAGTACCAGACCCTAATGTTCTTTGGCGAACCTATAGCGTTCAACGTTCACAACAGTAACATTTACAGATCACATGCCGAGGGTATTTTTGATATACTGATTAAGGCCCAACCCATTCTAAGGATAAACCCTGCGTAGCAGAATACGACACGATGCTTCCTGCCTCGGTCTGTGTTGGGACTTATCTTAGCTATTGAGAGATAACCTGAAGTCGATGTTGACACATTACGGAAGTAGTATATCCATTGGTGTGATCAAATCTAGTGTGCTGATGACTGCATCAAGCACAGTACTGTCTTCCAAAAATATTCGGCCGCGATATCCGTCGGGTTAGTTCAAAATGTAAACAACTAAACACTTAAAATAATAAAGAAAGCAATAACAGTTTAGCGTACGCAAATTTTATACGATCATAGCAAAGAAAACCTTAACATCTAAACGAAAAGGAACATTCTTAAAAAATCTATTTTATAATGCTGGCGTTCCAACGGATTTATTAGCTGCTGTATGGATAAATAAATACCGTTTCTTCTTATATTGTGTGGAGTAATTAAAAATACACAGATAAATCAAAATATAAAAACATTACTATGCAATTCATAGCAATCTATTCAATTATATCAGTTTATTTCCGTAGAAATACCGGTAAAGCGCAACAAACCCATTTCGAGACAAATAGAAACAGAGTAGCAAACCCTCAAAAACCTCCCCAAAGTCTTTGTGACATTCTATTGACGGGTTATTCACACCAAGCAGACAATTATGTCGGCAGCCATGGCCTTTTTGTCACATGATTGCATAGGACATCATTTTATGAAAATCGCATACGAGACCCATCGACCATACAACCTAATGTTCGCTATTTCTGATCAAATTTAATTCTGTCAACTACCCGAGGTATGAGGAAGCGGGGAACTGCATTGCGATTGGCCATGGCAACATCATTACATTGTAATCCCTTCCTAGCCGATTTCGGCCACGGCAGCCAATCTCAACTGAGGAGATCAGCCAGGTGCGCAGGAGATATTATAGTGCACAAGTGTGTGCGCAATACACAAGTGCACTCGCTATTCCTTCACTCTCATACTCCGGTGAGACGGCAAACCGACATGACCGGAGAGAGATCAGGCGCAGGACCAACGGCTTTACGTGCTTTCCGAGGCACGGGGGTATCACACCGCCAACTTCCTGACTCCGAGCTGCGACCGAGTAATTTTTAAGATGGAAAAACCCAGTCACAATGTTTTTTGGCTCGACCCGGGATTCGAACCCAAGACCTCATTACATTGTACGTAGCCATGGAAACACTATTGGGTGCACCACTTAGTCATATAATGCTAAACAACTAAGGGATATAGTGTAAAATGTACTTCAGCCAGGATGTATAAATATAATAAAACAGCAATGGGCTTCTATGCTAAAATGACAAACACGTGTAATGACCGGTATGAGATGAATTTTGAAATCTATACTAATACTAGCTTTTGCCCGCGGCTCCGCCCGCGTGAATGAGTTTTCCCGGTATAAAAGTCCCGCTTAAAATGTAGCTTATATGACACGTTCGTAGATTTACCATAGCAGCGCCATCTATTGATTACTTACTCAACCCAGTCGAAAGGTATCGACATCTGTTAGAATCATTCATAGCAGCGCCATCTATTGATTACTTACTCAACCCAGTCGAAAGGTATCGACATCTGTTAGAATCATTTGGAGTTAAGATAATTGTGACTGTCAAATAATAACAGACAAATAATTAGCAATAAATTAAAATTGCGACTATAATTTGAGATTTAAACTATCCTATCTCTCAAGTTGGATCGAACTGCACATGGTGTGCGAATTTTATTATAATCGGTTAAGTGGTTTAGGAGTCCATTGAGGACAAACATTGTGACACGAGATTTATATATATTAAGATTATAAAGGTGAAGAGTTCGTTTGTTTGGTTGAACGCGCTAATCTCAGTACTACTGAACCGATTTTGAGAATTCTTTCACTAATAGGAAGCTACATTACTCCTGGATGCTATAGATTACTTTTTATCCCGGAAAAACTTTTAGACGCGGGCGGAGCCGCGAGCAATATTTGACTATAAAAATTGCAATTGAATGCAGGCCGTTTTTGACAGGTCCGTCTGGAAATCTTTCGGGTAGGCCTATGTTCAGCAGTGGACGTCGTGTGGCTGATGATGACAATCTCAAAAATATAATATTCTCCAAAGCGAAAGTATTTACGGCTCCACGGGTGTGGTTGGAACTGATTTGAAAATATTAAACAAGATACTTCTAAACTATTGTGCAGAAACTGATCGCGTGTTATACATCTATGTAGGCCGCATGGTCGACGAAGTGTCCACACGAGAAAGTACACTGGGAACAGAGAAATAACTCAAACGAAATATATAGCGTAATATGCAAAAACTATTTTTAAACGACACTCATCATTTTAACAAAGGAAATGCTGTCAAAATTACCACTTTTTGAGAATTACCCCCTAATACGACAGACAACGCTCGGATCCAGCATAATACATCCTAATGTTAGAAGATAGTGTAAAATTTAATTATAAATAGGTTCCGTGGTTGAGAAACGTTTTAGTGTTAAAATTGCAACATTAACTTATGAGCGAACGTCGATGTGTGAGTCCATACTAAAAAATACCACTGATGTAATTGATAAAAAAAATACTTGAGTTAAATATGTCAACTTACCGCCTTATTTTATGTTACTGAACAGTTAGTCCTTTACTATAATGATAATGGTTGAATGTGTTCGATTATGCACAAGGCGATATAAAACTAACAGTCTTGGGATATAAAAACATTGTTATTAGTTTTTTTAGCTAATATTTTTAAATATCTAAGATTATGTAATATAATTCGAATTCACAAAATTCAACTCAATTCAGTAATCTATACATAGAAACAATGCAGAAATAATGCAGAACCAGTGGGTCTGTACATTTAAAGAAATATGATAAAAAGAAAGGGGGTGACTAAAGAAGAGTAATGGAACACAAATCAGCTATTTTTATAAGTCTTTTCTGTCTGGCTGTCTGTTTTTCTGTTTCTTTGTTACTGCACATCTCCGAAACTACTGAACGGATTTCCATGAAATTTGGTATGGAGATATTTTGAAGCCCTAGAAAGGACATAGGCTACTTTTATCCCGAGAAAATATAAAGCGGGACTTTTATCCCGGAAAATCTTTTTCACGCGGGCGGAACTGCGAGCATACGCTGGTTCATAATAAATAAGCGAATTCAGTCGACAGCGTCACAATAATTTGTTTATTAAACTGAGACAGAAGTTCGAAGTGTATTAGACTAAATACTCACACATCGAGGTCAAACAGAATTGAGATCGAAGAAATAACGTACTTACAATTAGAAGAACACGATCCATCAATACGGCAGTCTTATAACTATCTAACATTTCATTGAACATTTTTCGTGAACATCAGAGATATGTTTAAAAACAGTACTTACAGATTAACATGTTTTAGATCATATGAGAACAAACAATTTACGGATATACTGCCGCTTTTTAATAATACACTATCGATAGATACAAAGCGTAACAAAGTCCGATAATAAAAAAAAAAACAAGAGCATCATTCTAATCAACAGACTTTGGAATAAAAATTGCATCAATAGCCCAAAACGTAATATATTGTTAAAAAGCAGCCGTGGTTTCTATGAGCATTGGTACATCGGTGGACAGATCGTGCGCACGAGCGTTCGTTTCGTTTATTTCGTCCGATGCCAACTCCGTGGTGGTGCGGTTGGCACGCGGCTGGTTGTTGGCGGCGTTGTTTCGTTTATTTCGTCCGATGCCAACTCCGTGGTGGTGTGGTGTGGCTAGTTGGTGGCAGCGTCCTTGACGGGTGGCGCGTCGTCGGCTCCGTCCTCGTCCGACGGCGGTTTGAACGCCAGCGCATACGGGAACTTCGCGCGGCACGCCTCCATGTACGACGAGATCTCTTGCTCGCACGGACCGAAGTCGCCGTCGCGAAGACTGTCTAACACTTGTACGCATCCCTGCAAAAGCAGATTAATTGACAATAGTTAACATCGATACTTTTATATACAAAAGCAGGAACAACAGTAAATAAAAATAAGAGTAGTCTTTTAGAACACTTATTCACTGCACGAAAACTTTGATGGGTCGTCCGCCCAATAAAAATGATACTATGTAGAGTCTGTTTAAATCAAATATGAACAGTGACAGATTTCCTTGATCTAATGAATGTGTGTGTGTGTGTGTGTGCGCGCGTGTGTGTGTTGGTGTGTGTGTGTGTTGGTGTGTGTGCGTGTGTGTGTGTTGGTGTGTATGTGTATGTGTGTGTGTGTGTTGGTGTGTATGTGTGTGTTGGTGTGTATGTGTGTGTGTTGGTGTGTATGTGTGTGTGTTGGTGTGTATGTGTGTGTGTTGGTGTGTATGTGTGTGTGTGTTGGTGTGTATGTGGGTGTGTGTTGGGGTGTGTGTGGGTGTGTATGTGTTGGCGTGTGTGTATGTATGTGTTGGCGTGTATGTATGTGGGTTGGTGTGTGTGTGTGTGTGTGTGTTGGTGTGTATGTGGGTGTGTGTTGGTGTGTATGTGGGTGTGTGTGTTGGTGTGTATGTGTTGGCGTGTGTGTATGTATGTGGGTTGGTGTGTGTGTGTTGGTGTGTATGTGTGTGTGTGTGTGTGTGTGTGTGTTGGTGTGTATGTGGGTATGTGTGTTGGTGTGTATGTGTTGGCGTGTGTGTATGCATGTGTTGGCGCGTGTGTATGTAAGTGGGTTGGTGTGTATGTGTGTGTGTGTGTTGGTGTATGTGTGTGTGTGTGTGTGTTGGTGTATGTGTGTGTGTTGGTGTATGTGTGTGTGTGTGTGTGTTGGTGTATGTGTGTGTGTGTGTGTGTTGGTGTGTGTGTGTGTGTGGGTGTTGGTGTGTATGTGTTGGCGTGTGTGTATGTATGTGGGTTGGTGTGTATGTGTTGGCGTGTGTGTATGTATGTGGGTTGGTGTGTATGTGTGTTTGTGTGTGTGTGTGTGTGTTGGTGTGTATGTGTGTGTGTGTGTGTGTGTTGGTGTGTATGTGTGTGTGTGTGTGTTGGTGTGTATGTGTGTGTGTGTGTGTTGGTGTGTATGTGTGTGTGTGTGTGTGTTGGTGTGTATGTGTTGGCGTGTGTGTATGTATGTGGGTTGGTGTGTGTGCGTAGGTAGTGGCGTGTGTGTATGTGTGTTGGTGTGTGTGTTTGTGTGTGTGTGTACCTGTATGGAGAGGTCTGGGTAGTGTAGCGCGGTGGCGAGCGCGAGCGCGTGCGGTCGGCGCGCGGGCAGCACGCGGAGGAGCGCGCGCGCGCCCCACAGCGCCGCCGCCTGCGAGGCGCGCGCCGGGCCCGACACCCACTGCTCCGCCATCTGCACGCACGAACGCCCGGCCACCATCTGCAACATAAACAAACATATCATGTACAACATGACACAATTCTAATTCACTCATTTACTTCTCCCTCTTAGCCCGTGATATTTTAAATATACTAATAACAAATTCAACAAAATATTCTGAAAAATCGTTCTCAAATGTGAAACGCGTAATTGTTTTGATTCCCTCTTTCTAATATATTCTTTGCGATTTTGTAAATTGTCACAGCTAATTTTGATTCGATTTGATTCAGATCAGTATTAAGTACCCCTAGCATGAATTTATGCATTATCGTAAAGCATTTGTATAGAGTAAGTTAACGTATTTAAGTATTCGTTATGCTACATGATTTACTATTAAAAGTTTATACGCGCGCAATGTTCATTTTAGTTCCAAATACGCTCACCGGAGCGCTGTTTAAATTTCCATACAAAAATTTACTTAAAACGAAACTATTATGTTAAGAATACGATAACGTTTAAATTCGAGCTAGGGGTACTAAAGTTTCCCACGCTGTCTCAATCTTCTACGTAGTATACCCATCTTAGGACTATACTCAAACTTATAACTGGGAGCGTACTCTTTGACCTTAGCCTCTGCCACACTGAACAAAAACTGAGTAGGACCATGTGTATGGTGACAATATTATACATACCGGTTGCGTCTCTGTGGTGAGCACGGTGGCGACGTCAGGGTGTAGCGACGCGAGCGACTCGTCCAGCCACCTCTGGAACCGCACCAGGCAGTCGTGCAAGTGGTGGTGACCGCTGTCCAGCCGCCACGCACGTCTTATGCTCTGCAGCATCAGCAGGGGCTTTTCTGTAAGTTTCGTCATAGACTTAACATACATTTACACCATATATCACTGAAGGAGCGACAGAGGTGCACCAATTTTGCCAAATTTATTCTGTCCTATAATGTGATAGGACAGCCACTAAATGGGCTCAATTCCGGACTCTGAACTAAGAGAAAAACCCAAATCAAATTTCGCAACCCGAACGTCGAACCCCGTACCTCAGCACGACAGTAATACCGCAATACAACTGCGCCACCGAGGAAGACATTCTGCAACATGAGTGAAAAAGTGCGTTGTACCACACCAGGGTTAGAGAGGGTTTAAGGCCAATGAGAAGAAAACTAGCATTAAAATTAAATGTTTATCCATCAAATGCACTTATCCTATCATTTTTATAAGTGGCTGCATTCGATTATAAAAAAAAAACATTTAACAGACAAGCTAGACCTAAATAGTGTTTCTTTTTATGTACCTTACATACATACTAAACTAATTTAGATTACTTAAACACACCTTAGTACTGTTACACTCACCTGTGATGCCTTACATATTGAACACGTAGACGATACTAGTCTAAAATTGTATTATATACTCACTATAATGTAACTATACCTTTTCTATAGTATATTTCGAAGGCCATTAAATGTGTGTCTATTCTGTCCGCTGCGAGCGTCCGCAGTGGTTGTAGGAACTTGAGGGCTTGCTCTAACGGATCATCTGCCTGCAATAATGAAATAAAGACACACTCACAATACATGAGTATAATTATTTTTTTTATTGCATTGAATGACGAGACGAGCATGCCGTTCGCCTGATGGTAAGCGACACGACCACCCATAAGCAGTAGCAACACCATTCAGCAACTTGAATTACAAAGTACTGTGTGGCATTCAACTGCGCTCGTCATCCTGAGACATAAGATGTTAAGTCTCATTATGTCCAGTAGTAATAATACCACACACACCCACTCATGCCTTTTATCCCCGAAGAAGTAGACAGTGGTGTAACTAGTGCACCCACTTTTTGCCGTGTGTATTCCATTCCATGATGTGATAGAGACTATCCCGCCCTCACACCCGCCACTGCAACTCCTGTAAGCCAGGATCAGCAGTGGCACGCATTTAATGATACCGAGCGGCGAAGCTCGGCGAGTCTCAGGGAACACTAATCTGTATTTAACCCGCAATGAAATTAATCAAATAGAAATATAAGGAGGAGTTGGAAATATTAATTGTGTATGATGTGATAGCAGGCGAACCTATGGCCATATCGGGTACAAATTCCAGACTCCGGGCTGATACCGAGTAGGAAAATCCAAAATCACTTTGCCCAACCCGGGGATCCAACCCGAGACCTCAGCGCTGCAGTCGTTCCGTAATACAACTACGCCACCGAGGCACTCGCACCGTGCCAGTATAAATAACAGAAATCGAAAAACATGTGGCCATTAATGTAAGACATTTTGATATTAATTATCGATTACTTTACAGTATTTAACAACTACACATGAATCTCTCGCAGCAGGTGTACAGTGGTAACAGTTATTAAGCAGCCTTGATACTTATATTGACGTCAGTTATTTTTAACTGCTGCACTTGTCATTTCGCCGACCTATTGTTCGACAAATTAGTCGGGTCACTTTCCGACACCCACTTCCCCTACGGGAAGTAATTAGAGGAAGTGTATTCAAGTACACGCACGTATTGCAATCAACCGTCACCACTAACGGGATATGAATTGTCAACAGAGATCAATTTGATTGAAGTTTAATTATATTGTGACATATCGCAATTACAATTAGTAAATTGTCATATTTGTTTATAATATTATATTAAGATAAATAATTTCCGTATCATTTCCGAACAAATTACAGAGCTAATAATTTCATGGTTCGATCTGTTAAGGCATTTAATGATCTACCATATGCTGCGAGCGTAGACCTATTTTGTAGCAGCATCGCATTTGCGAAAAAAGTTTTAACCAGAGGTTTTGTTGAGGTTCATGGCGACTAACTATTTTATAAATTAATTTTATATCTTCTTTTTAATTACAGAACGTCAAAGCATGTATTCAACTTAATCTAGGTTACTTAAGTACTTTTCAGGTTTAAGACTAAAGAAATTGTAATTTAACTGTTAAAATCTATCTGTGGTGGCTCGTGATTGGCTTATTGTATTTATTTCTTATTTTCGATTATTGTTATAGTTAGCTGTGAGCCACCCAAATAAACTAAAATAAAATAAAAATAAAATCATATGACAAAAACAAATAGCATTATAACAAGCACAGTATGCCGGCGGTGCTCAGACACAGGGCGCAGACCATAGAGGAGCACAGAAAAGACCAGATCAGGACTAAGTTTCGGCCGTATAAAAGGCTAGTAACGGCACTGTTCATCACCCCATCGACGTTCGTTATACAGAACTTACTGTATAGTGTGTAGATGAGACTCACCCTGGCTAGTTTGTCAGGCACAAGCTCGTCGAGCTGCGGCGCCTCGGGGTCGCCCTGCTCCTGCTGCTGGCGCGCTTTATGATGCTGTTCCCGTTTCACCTGCAACACCACGTTCAACGCATTTTTATACCTAACTTGACGGACCCTTCACGGTATAAAACTATTTTAAGACTAGCAAGTTTTAGAACTTCCACATGCTTTTACACTAGCGGTAATATTATGTCAATTAATCTATACACATGCGACATGCGTCTCGCTGCAAGTACTGCAAGCTTCAAAATTTGCAGAAATCAGCTTGCCGTGACTGTTTGCAAGATATACATCGCTTGCGGAAGCTTGATTTTGGAAATTATACAAGTTTTCTTGCTAATAAACTCAGCTTAAAATTTAGTTATTCAAAAGTTAATTTATGTGGTACACGTAAAAAAAAGTTCGTCCACCTGCACTAAACTCCAAAATATTCACAAAACAACAGACGTTCGCGGCTCTTAAACGTCAGTCTTCATATAAGGGCTTGTAGCCAAGATGCGTTTCTACAAGCGTTAACGCCAATAGAATAAAAAATAGTGTATGCGAATGACATATCTTATCGACAAGTCTAGCGCAAGGATACGTCATTCCCATACATTTGTTTATATTCTATTGGCGTTAACGCTCGTAGAAAAGCATCTTGGCTACAGGCCTAGGCGTATAGACGTAGTCCTAGCTAAAGCTTTGGGTAAATCTATGAGAGCACAATACCTGAACTTGTGCGGCGAGTGCACTCTCCTGTTCCGCTTTGCGCTTGGCTTTTCTCTGTTTGTTTCTAAGTTTTTTCAACTCTGACGGTGCCAAATTTTCTGTGGACAATCGAAAATGAGTAATTAAAATACACATGTAATAAAATTTTACAACACGAAGCGTCATATATTATCTTGATGGATACACATTTTCTAAAATATGACTGCGCATTTTTTTTATGGCATTGAATGACTCGACGTTCTTGCCGTTCGCTTGATAGTAAGCGATACGACCACCCATAAACAGTAGCAACACCATCTAGCACCTTGAGTTACAAAGTAGGTATGTACTGTGTGGCATTCCACTGCGCTCGTCATCCCGAGACATCAGATGTTAAGTCTCATAATGTCCAGTAGTTACACTGGCTACAATGTCCTTCAAACCGAAACACAACAGTGCATGCACACTGCTGCTTGGCGGTAGAAATAGACATTGCGGTGGTACCCACCCAGATGAACTCTTACCTATGAGAGACCTACCGCCACCTTATTTAAACAACGCTCGGTAAATTAAGTATGGCATCTACTCATCGTTTTATAAAATACAATTATTTGAGCTTCCGGTTCTCTGGTTACGCCCAAGTGATAGAAAATCTTGTAGCCTTAGTAGAAAAACGTATTACGTAGCGATATTCATAAATTAATAAGAGCAGGAAGCTGATGATTAATTTCTATAATCCATAAATGTTCCTAATATAGATCTCTAATCAACTTTGACAGCTAAACAATAGCGATATCTAGAAAAGTTCGTGTCACAAGCATTGCAACTCCAACTTACAAGTTCTGACAATAATCGCATCGCATCCCGTGATTATATACTAATAGTATTAAAACCGAGTACGCTGTACGATGCGATGTAATTATCTATGTGTCACGCGCATTATAAATATCACGTCATGAAGGGTCTGCCTCTGCGCAGACGTCGCGTCGACAGATCGACGTTGCGCCGCCTCTGTCGTTTTGTTCTAGGTCCAAGATCGCAATTGAGCCATCATGACTCATTATTGTGTAAACCTTAATATCACAAAAGTGCATTCATGCAAAAATGATAACCTATTTTTTTTTAAATACAGGTGTGAAATTGCACACTAAAGTGCCTTACACTTCGTAGGTGAGCATGAAATAAGTTTTTTAAATCCATCATAAATAGTATAGCAGAGATCATTGATGTATTAAATTTAAATACAGGCTTGAAATTGCACACTAAAGTGCCTTACACTTCGTATGTGAGCATGAAATAAGTTTTTTAAATCCATCATAAATACTATAGCAGAGGGTTTTTTAATACATCAATGGCAGAGATCTACAGTCGACCATGGCTAGTTTAAATTACTTTTTAATCGTAACGCGGCAAATTTAATACACTGATTATAAAATCGATTACGTCATTGACTGTGATAGAGAACAGGATGGTAAAAGAGTGATCGTGAGTGAAGGAGAGGTCGGGACACGCGCTAAACCCGGCAAGGTGACACGGGCGCACCCGTCGTTCACGACTCTAAAAATTATGTGACATGGCAGCTTCGTATTGTTTAATTGTTGAAATTGCATTCGTTTAATAGTTAACACGGAACATAAGGGGACTGTGACCTTAAATTAGTGTCACAATACAAATTAAGACACGTAATGCGCATTCCGTGTCGAAGAATCAGTAGTCTAAAGGACAATTATCAACTATGTTTTGGAGTAGACTGCGTCCATATCATGAAAAATATATTTTCTGGTAGCCTAAAATAGATACATGCACAATATATCACATCACTGAAGGGGTCAGCAGAGACGAATCTGCAACCACCATGGTTTACTTAACGAAACTATCATACCGAGTACTTCCTTCAAATTACCATTTGCCCCTACCTGTTACCAGTAGTAAGTAGGTCTCTCATATGCAAGAGTCCGTCTGGGTGGGTACCACCGCAATGTCTATTTCTACCGCCAAGTAGCAGTGTGCAAGCACTGTTGTGTTTCGGTTTGAAGGACATTGTAACCAGTGTAACTACTGGACATAATGAGACTTAACAATTACGTCTCAGGATGACGAGCGCAGTGGAATGCCACACAGTACTTTGTAACTCAAGGTGCTGGATGGTGTTGATACTGTTTATGGGTGGTCGTATCGCTTACCAAACTGCGAACCAGACCCGAATCCCCGGCGAATTCCCAATTATGCTAAAAGAAATACATACAATTTCACAGGTTCTAAAATTGAAACACAAATACCTACAGCAGTACATACGCACTCGTAACTTATAATACCCGTGACACAAATAACTCCTCGGCCAAGGTCGCTAAGGGTCGGGTCGGGTAAGGGAAAGTGCGCATTTTTGCGAGCTAGGTGATTATGTGTGTTATTACACGGGACACAATGGCTCCGCTAAGGCCTCTGACCATATTATTGAGACAATTTCGCAACATTGTCGCAATGACAAGCCAGCGCGGCGCATGCCTGATGTAGACGGTGATCATGAGCGACGGGTGTCCATGTAAACCTACGAACTATGGGCTGTATTAGTAATGTAATCTTTTTTTTGGAATACTATTAGTAGATTGAAATATTTAAACCATAATTTACCTAAGGTATCGAGCTAGTTTAGCAAAACTTGGCTAACTAGCTCTTTCTACTTTGAATAACACGAATAATGTGTTTTTTCTCAAGCATAGAAAAGTGAACACATCGGACCTGATAATAGGTAATTCAAGTACAGTCAGCCACATGAGTAGCTGAAAAAATCCAAAACTTCAAATCGCCCCCACACTTTTGTGTTCTTAGTTCTTACTAATTTTAATTTTCTCTTCACAAAAATAAAATAAAAGGGATTTACTTTACTTCACACAAAGAAAAAAAGGGTTTTAATTGAACTGAACGCGTATAGGCGGTTTGAAATTTGGAATTTGTTCTGCTACTTATGTGGCTGACTGTACAATATAGTCAACGACACTGACACTACATGCCTTATACCAACTACATATACCTACACCGTCCCTATTCAAGATTTGCAAATGTAACAATCTTCTCATTAAAGTAGATCGATCCTATTACAGTCCAACAGGTTTGTGGCAGAAATACTTTCCAACTCACAAGTTGTTACGTATAAGTCCAATGTGATCACAATCGGTACAGTCAGCCACATACGCTGAACAAGTTCAAAATTTCAAATCGCCTATACGCGTTATTAGTTTATTTGAAACATATTTTTTTTGTGTGTGTTGTATAGTTATATTTTATTTTTATGAAGAGAAAATAAAAATTGGCAATAACACAAAAGTGTAAAGGCGATTTGAAGTTTTAAATTTGTTCCGCTACTTATGTGGCTGACTGTACATTGTGCCGGTTATCGATGTCCAGTCACGCGCTTGTAATGGAATTATTAATGTTTTTCTCTAATGTTCGTATTCGGAACAAGGGCCGAGAGTCACGAGCCGTTGCATTGTCAAAACACTGCGAATGCGCAATCACAATATGTAGCCTAGTGTGGTTTATATTCGAATAATCCTTACGCAGGTATAATTTCATGGGCGTATATAAGGGAGGGTTTAGGGGTTCCGGACCCCCTCCTTAGCTTACAACACTGACTGCTGGCATTTTGGGGATCTGGGGGACCCCCCCATCTGAAAGCTATAGCTACGCCCGTGGGTAATTTGAAATGCAAGTAGTACACTCACTCGTGGCTTATTGTCTTAAGGGATGATTCGGTTGATGCCGGGCTCAGATTCCATACTCAGATGGGTAGGAAGCTAAAAGCTCACTCAATATTCCAGATCGAAGCCTAAACAGCAACTCCTTGTGATGCATTCTGGTTGGGTAACTGTCACCTAATGCCTACTTACTGAATGTTACGAGATCGCAGTGTAGTATATTGTAGCAAGTAATCTGTAATTCTTGACATGGACCGCGCTTGGCCTAAGGTGAGCGACCTGAAATTCTCGTCATTCAATAATATAAAAATAAACCTTCGTATGATGATCCTAAAGAATAATTTCCCTTCTTTACAACGATTAGAACCTGACAACCTGATCTAATACGAGTTTAACAGGGTCCTCGTTTTAAACTCACGTTTGTTGTTGTAATAACCACGTGCGATTTTTTTACTTGTTCAATGATCTAACGATTCGGCACACCCATATCAAACCATAAAAAAACTAATATTTAGCTATAAATCCTCCACATTAATTACAGACTAAAACACCACTTGCTATATAAAAACTTTGGAAGTTATAGGAACCATGGGTGATCAACTTTCGGCATACGATAAAAGCACTAGACTTTCAAGATTTATAGAATGTGAGATAAATGTTTTTGTTACTGTGATTTATCCCTCCCATCATTATATCTTTCATAACCCTTATAAATCACACAAACATTAAATAAGTCCTAATTTCCTTTTTAAGACGCCATCAATCAATAAACACGGGCACTAAAAGTTTTTATATCTGAAAAGATATAAAAATGATTTATTTAAAAAAATATGTCTAATTCTTAATTAATAGGTAAGTATGATAAACGTGCGCTATAGTTGGGCAACGTGGCGTCACGTGCGCGACTCTCACGTGATGTGGACACATGACGGAGCTCTCGGTCTCTCCTGAACGTTTGTAATAGCTAATCTGAGCTAATCACAGAGTTCGTCTATTTAGCTTATCATCCTGAGTAATTAAATTACATAAATGTATTTACAAAAAAGGCCGTACAGGCCAGGTCAAAAGTACCCTGAACCGGCGGGAATGTATGAAGATGGAGGAAGCGAGAGTAGTATGCCAGAATCGTGCAGTGGCAATCCATAGTATCTGCCTACCCCTATGGGATAGAGGCGTGATACTATGTATGTATGTTTACAAGAAATTACCTCATTAGTTTATCATTGTTAATATACGGTCATTTTTCAAATGTCATTGGTGGTGACAATAAACTACGTTTAGAATTAGTCAATCCCCTTACATCAACCGACTAACTGAGTCTAAGTATATTAATAGATAAACTTTTCGAATATAATTAATATAAAATATTGAGTAAATTATAGCAAGTTCTCATGACAACAAGGTTACATCCCGTCGAGATGAAACAAAGAAAATGTAAAGCATCTCCTTCAGCGTGGCATTTACGTAACTGTATTGTGATTTGTACCTAATCCGCGTCTAGGACACGTCGCACACACAAATTGCTGCTCCAATTCGCTCGCGTTTCGTAAAACTAATGAAACAACGACCATGGAGCCACCGACTCGGGGGTCGCTTGGTTCATTCATATAATTAAACACCCAAAACGGGCACCGCAATACCGAAATGCAGCGTTTATTCTTACGTATTTTGTGCGCCGAATAACAGATTAGAATTTAAATCTGTAAATCTAAGTCTAAATTTCAACTGTTTAAGGCCGCGAGTGTGTCCGGAATGAAGCTAAAAAGGCAATTTTCTTATTGGAAGGCCATTATAGTGTGCTTCTAGTAGAAGCTTTTAATATCATTTTAACCTTCCAATACCAAAGGAAGTTAAGGCATTATATAAGGTTGTCATGTGGGTATTAAGCGTAGATAATCATAATGTATGAATATTACGTACATAATGGAACTGTCGCAAATGCAAAGTTAAAAAAGAAACTGGTTAAGTCAAAACAGAATGTTCTAATCGCGTATATGGATATAATTTGATTCCATACACACGGATCTAATACTTTGTTTTATAGACTTCTGCTCATGACTCCGGCCGCGTGAAAAAGTTTTCCGGGATAAAAACAGTAGTCTATAGCACTCAGGAGTAATGTAGCTTCCTATTACTGAAAGAATTATAAAAATCGGTCCAGTAGTTTTTGAGTTTATCCATCACAAACAAACAAATCTTTCCTCTTTATAATATTAGTATAGATCAATTCCTTAATAGCCTGTTCGGGACTTATACGCCATATAAACTACAAGTTTTTGTTTCACAGGTCTCGAATAGAAATATCTGACTGAAAAAGTCACCAGTCACGTGTCAAATTAATTGTTAGATAGCGTTATATGTCAGACAGTTATTTGGAAATTTATCAGGAACCGGTGAAACTAGCCCTAAGTCTAAAACTAACAAGTCAATCATGCCAGCGGAACAGCTGACACTCAACAGCCAATGCGGCGCCGCACAGCTCCGCGCCGTAGGGCGTGCTCCGTGTCGCAAGCGCAACTAGCCTATACAGACCACTCGATCGAACCGCCACTTTACGGTTCACTTGCTGCTAATATATAGATTACCTTGTGAAATAACCCGGTATTTGTATATCGGATATGACTATCATATCATAATATCAAGTTGTGACGACTTGCAACGTATGCTATACCTGATCCATGTTAATCTATTACCTACATACTTGATTTAACATGACCACAACTGTAAAGTAAGCTATATGAGATTAAACATCAGCTTAACTTTCAAAACTTTTGATTATGGTTCAAGTCCAGGAGTATTATAATCGTTACATTCATTTCTGAACATTAAAACAATATATTTCAATCTACAATTCAATTAGTATGCTATACGAACGCACATATATCCCAGGAAAGGCTTCCGATTTACGTTACTGGCTATTTATCCTTTTGGTTTTCCCTAGACCATTAAAGGTCTAACGTGAAATGCATACAACATCAAAACGCCCTTGTATGGGGTCAAAAAACAAATAAGGAAAGAATAAAGTACATTATACAAAGTACCTATAACCAAAAATATTTTTTATTAGTTATCAAATTTCCATATCTAGTTGATTCTAATTTAATTATATACCGACCTTATTAAGTTTTAATTTAGCAAACATTACAAAGTGTAGATTGCGAAACAGAAACTAACTGGAAGATAAACTTGAGCCGGCAGTAGGTGAGATCGCAGCAGTTGGGTGATGACTGATGATTAATATTATGTTAAAACGATAGTCAACCGACCGCTCATCCATTCCACCCTCATTATACCGTTATAATGCTTACAATACATCTTGTCTCTACAGGAAATGTATGTCACGTTACCTGTTTTATGTGCCGTGGTATATTTTTTTTTTTTTTTTTATTGCATTGAATGACGAGACGAGCATGCCGTTCGCCTGATGGTAAGCGATACGACCACCCATAAACAGTAGCAACACCATCCAGCACCTTGACTTACAAAGTACTGAGTGGCATTCCACTGCGCTCGTCATCCTGAGACATAAGATGTTAAGTCTCATTATGTCCAGTAGTTATACTGGCTACAATGTCCTTCAAACCGAAACACAACAGTGCATGCACACTGTTGCTTGGCGGTAGAAATAGACATTGCGGTGGTACCCACCCAGACGGCCTCTTACATAATGAGAGACCTACCACCAGTAAAATATTTCGATACAGGTGTATTTAATAATCTTATAGTTGATACAATAGGATATAAATTCTAATGCCAGGAATCGTAACATGACAGGGTTTTTTTTTTAAATAATCAAATTTTAAATATTAGATTTGGGTTCTGAAGTAGTACCCCGCAGTATTACGTTCTCAACAAATCCAATTAAACGATTTCACATAATAAAATCCATCAAATTATCTGTGCAAGACAAAGCTAGCATCAATTCACGGAGTACTGAACTGGTCGTAATGAAACCAATCAATTTGATAATGATGCTCATTGCGTATTTAAAGCATGGTTATATAAAAGAACCGGCATTGATGCAACTGCCGATTATCGTCTAAAAAATTATCAACTGACAATGGTACAATAATTTGAGTAGTTCACAAAATTGGCACCAGTTAGCGCTGCTGTAAATGTAGACCTGTCACTCACTGTCATATTCGTTTTGTATTGGAATTTAAATAAGTTGGAAGCGTATCTTATATGCAAATTTGCATCTACCGTTCCAAAAAAGGATGCCTTCATTGTGTGTTGTACCACAGTGATTTTCTGTGTTTCATTTGCAATGTAAGAATTAGATTATATTCCAAGCACATATTTAACTCTCGATTAAAGCTTCCTTCTTGCCTACGCATTTCGCGTTTCTATTCTTAAGCTTAATTTTTTACTCTTAACAGTCCAGCCAACGTATTTCTTTTTATTTCCCAAAAAATATTTTTACATAAGGTTTTGGTCCCCTGGCACCCAAACTAGGTTTAACCTGTATTTTGGGCGACAGTGTTCCTCCGCAAGTATGATATTGACTTAAATATATAAGTGACATGATTTGGGATTTATGTATATATAAAAAACAAAATTGGTGGGTAAGTATTATTTTACATGTTAATCTGCTATGGAAATCTCAGTTCTTATATTGTAGATAATGTGTGTGTGTGTGCGTGTGTGTGTGTGTATTTATCAAGAATTTGTAATTTTAAATATACAAACTACACACAACACAATTGTAATATTTATGTGTGTATACTACACACTATACTCCGGTTACTATACGAAGAGCTCTGACAGATGACAATTCAAATATTAATAGACATGGGAAATTATATTAATCGATCGCAAATTAAACCGATTGTTATGCAGAATCGATAGAAAATATTACTATAATTAAATCGATTTGATGTTTTAAAAGTGGGTGATATACGCTCAATATATTTATTTAACCATGTTACATATATCCATAATTTATTTTATATTTCAAATATAATAATTTAAAATGAACACACTATATTAATATGGTATCTTCTTAATCAAAACGATTAATCGTAAGTATTTGCTTAATAATGATCCAGCTCTAAGACATTTACGTTCCGTTCTCATATCACCCATAGTTTTTCAATATATTTAAGAATATTATTTCATTACTCAAAACCAAAATGGACTTTTTAATTTTAACTGTATAGTATTGTAATTAACAAAGACGATTACTATTATTTTTTTTAAGTTGGTTGCCTCATAGAATATAATTAATTGCATATTGATGAATAAAACAGTTTTTGCGAAGAATGGATTGTTTCGCAGCTGTCAAAGCTCTTCGTAAAATAACTGAACTGTACATGGAACATATCCAAAATATAATTAAATAGGCTCTAACGATGCTCATGGTACTAAGCAATACTATAGCGCACGAATATTTCGATTTAACCGGTTACTCCAATTTGACTGTAATGTTCGATTCATTAACAAATAATAGCCCACGAAATATCAATCGTGCTTGACTGGAAAGCCACACCTGTTGTGTAGCAATGCATTTTTGTTGCAGATCTAACGTTCCTACATCTTATTAATATAGTAGTCTATTTCTGCCCCTAAGCAGTGGTGTGTAAGGACTGTAGTGTATGTTTTGAAGGGCATTTAACCTACAGAGCAGTGTAAGACTCAATATCTGATAGCATAGGATAATGAGCTCAATGCAATGCAATCGCCCTGTATCGTATACTGCCCACTGCTAAGCACGGGCCTCCTCTACTACTGAGGGGATAGGCCTTAGTCCACCACGCTGGCCTAAAGGAGTGGAGTAAAGTCTGTAGTTAACAAAAAGTTATTCTACCAGTTCGATTTAGATCTATAATTCGATCTACAAATGTTATTTATATTATTGTAACAGTAGAATGGCGCTGGTAGAACGCTTGTTGATGTTTTTGACATCAAAGTAATCCGATGCGTTCTGTTTCACGTACGCCGAGGTTGCTGATTCTAAAACCATACCATACCAGCCCTGTATTATGTACTGCCCACTGCTGAGCACGGGCCTCCTCTACAACTGAGAGGGTTTAGGCCTTAATCCACCAGGCTGGCCTAGTGCGGGTTGGCGGAATTCACATACCTTCGAAAAATTCTAAAATGACGCTTTAATTAACGTATATTAGATACTTTATTATTAATCATGTGATTTCAGCTACATATAATTTGAAGAGCCTGTCTCTTTAGCGCTATTCAGTCAACTGAAAATTATAATTGCAAGGCTCTAAAATGATATCTAGAATTAACAAATACTTAATATGTTATCTGTAAAAAAAATCATCAACCGAAGCATGTGGATCGCCTTGCGAAAATCGGGGTCTAAGTTGTTTTAATCCATCGAGTGTGCACGAGTGAATGACACGTGATTCCGCACATCAAACACCATAGCATCACTTCCGGCTAGGAAACTATACAGATGTGGTCAATCAATGTCATTCAACACGTATGTCTCAAATGTATTCTATTGGAACAATCTATTTTCGTACGCGTGTTATTTTCGACAAAACACCACAATTTGATATTTATAAATTCAATATTTGCGAAGTGGCGCCAACCGCTTGGCGCCTTAATTTGCCGGAATGCGTAAAACCGTTTCAACTGTTAATTTATGTTTTTTGCTAGATTATTTCCAAGGAATCATGTATATTTTACTAACCACGGATAATAATTAAGTTTTTTCTAGTGCGATAATGAGGTTAGTTATTTTTTTTTCCAATTTGCATATTTTTGACGCCAATCGGTAATTTGTAGGTAATGGTCCTCTTCCTTCATCATTATTTGTTTTGAAAAATTTTATAAAAAAAATAATATTTAAAAGAATCGATTACTTGAGAGTGTGTGAGAGTGTGAGAGTGTGTGTGTCAGTGTGTGTGTGTGTGTGTGTGTGTGTGTGTGTGTGTGTGTGAGTTTAAGGAAAAGAATGGTAGATTCAGTCAGGTAATTTCATTGACCTTACGAACCACCACAGCAAAGTTGTTACAGTACTCGGCAGTTAATATTATGACGAACAATAGAGAAAATCGGCAAGTCAGCGATATTCACATTAGGTGACGGGTGTAAGTGACAGAGACACTGCTCTAAGAAGCCGAAGCTAACCGATTGCTTTTCATAGCATAATATTCGATATTTGCTGACGAATATTCTACCTATCTGTTATTATAGCTCGAAATGTAACATTTTATCGACTGTACTTTACGATCATTTTTATATAATACTAGACTTCTGTTCGCGGCTCCGCCCCCATGAAAAAGTTTTTCCGGGATAAAAATATTTTCCTGGGACAAAAATTAGCCTATAGCACTCAGAAGTAATGCTGCTTCATATTGTGAAAGAATTTTCAAAATCGGTCCAGTAGTTTTTGAGTTTATGCATTACAAACAAACAAACAATAAAATCTTTCCTCTTTATAATATTAGTATCAATAATTCCACTCCTGTCGTGTAAGTCATTGCTATAGAACAAAAATAGGTACAACGTGCCCTACCATTCACAAATATGTTTCCAAGACATTTATCAGCAGATCACGCGGAAACTGCGTGTCAAATGGTTATAATACAAAAATAATATTGCACTCGTAGATTGAGACAAAAACCTGAAAGATCTCCTCATCGGAATATATTCCATACTACTGTATACATAGAGCGTAATATTACGTGGACTATAAATAGAGCTGAACCGGAATTCATATAAATGTAAAAATATGATGAACAGCCACGTGGTTCGTATTAAAATGGTTTGTTTTTTAAACGTAGATACGATCTCCATAGTGTTTGATATTCAGTGCATCACGTAGGTACAATGTACATGCACATAAAAAGTAACTGTTACAGCCTGTTATTTTTTATTTATTTTTCCACAAAAGCATTGTAGCTAAATAAGATGTGATTTTCTTATTTATATTCCACTTGAAATGTTAAAAAAATTTAAGAGGCAAAAATTATATTGTGAAAGATCTTATAAGCATTTTTGAGCACTCAAAATTTCGCCTCATCCTAAATAACATAAAAAAAACAAACAACAGAATAAAAGTTAATTATTTATTCTTTACAAAAGTAGATATATTTTTTCTCCATTGTAACAGAAAATTGTGATGTTAGTACCTATTACGTGACATGTACCCATTATTATGACTGCAGTGATAAGTACACATCGACAATAATTGTTGCAAACTTTCCTTTTTTTGTATTGCATTGAATGACGAGACGAGCATGCCGTTCGCCTGATGGTAAGCCATACGACCACCTATAAACAGTAGCAACACCATCCAGCACCTTGAGTTATAAAGTACTGTGTGGCATTCCACTCCGTTGGCTATCCTGAGACATAAGATGTTAAGTGTTAAGTCTCATTATGTCCAGGAGTTATACTGTCTACGATGTCCTTCAAACCGAAACACAACAGTGCATGCACACTCCTGCTTGGCGGTAGAAATAGACATTGCGGTGGTACCCACCCAGACGGACTTACACATATGCCAGGCCTACCACCAGTAGACTTTCCTTATAGTATACACACATTTTATCGTCGTGTGTTAATTTCGTTGGCCTACATTCATAACGAACAAATAAATTAACAATTGTACGCAATTGTTATTCACGTTAACACAATACTGCACGTCATGTAAACAATATGACAACTATAAATGATGTCCAACAATGCGGAGAGTTTAAATGAATGTAACAAATTACCTGATTACAAAGATACTGCTTCTATTTTGAACTAGACTTATGCTCGCTAATCCACCTGCGTGAATGAGTTATTCCGGGATAAAAATCCCGCTTTATATTTTCCCGGGATAAAAAGTAGCCAAGTTACTCGCTGATAATTGAAGAAAAAAAAATCGGTCATGTAGTTTTTAAGTTTACTCGTTACAAACATACAATAATACAAATCTTTCCTCTTTATAATATTAGTATGGATATCCAGAGGGAATGTCCTGCCTTATTCGCCTACAGCATTGCGCGCGGTTCCGCCCGCGTGGAAAAGTTTTTCCGGGATAAAAAGTAACCCATAGCACTCAGGAGTAATGTAGCTTCCTATTAGTGAAAGAATTTTCAAAATCGGTCCAGTAGTTCCTGAGTTTAGCGCGCTCAAACAAACAAACAAACTCTTCAGCTTTATAATATTATAGTATAGATGGTATCACATAGATTTACCATAGCTTAGACACAGGTGATGAGCTAAAGTAGCTCCATTTGTTATGAAAGACTGTTAAACTTGATGACATTTAAAAAACAAACATGCAATTATCTACTTATGCAATTGTAGAGCACGCCCGGGCGTCACAAACCGTACCAATCGCAACAATCTCGTTTCGTTAGTAATATTGGCGGCATTGGTGGCATTAAAATATCAAGGTGAGCCTTCATAATGCCTTGTAATAATAATTAGAGTGTGGTAAAGAAAATGTTATTTTAAGCTTGTATGAAGGAGCTATGCTGACGACTTCAAAAATCCGCTTGAACTGTAGACAGTCTTCTCCGTTGTTAGGGATCTTACTACTACTATAAATGCGAAAGTTTGTGAAAATGTTTGGATGTTTGTCATAAGTAACCGCAGAAACACCTGAACTGATTTGTATGAAAATTGGCACACGGGTAGATCATGTCCTGGATTAACACATAGGATACTTTATCCCGGTAATTTACTTCCGTGGAAAATAATGGTCATTTTCATCTGAATCTTTATATAGATGGGGCTGATGTTCGAGGGACTTTTGTACCGGAAAAGGGTGTTCACGCGGGCGAAGCCGCAAGCAACGTCCATTAATATAATAATTTGTTACGTTATAAGAATTATAAGACAGACGTGCGTATTTAATAATCAAGCCGAAATCGGTGATCTTAAATACATGAATAGAGAAACACGAACATATCTCGGTCAATATTGTGTGCGAAATGTTTGTTCATCCTTCAATAAATTAATGATAATTAATTTACTGATATACAACGCAAAGGAAGGGAAAATATACGAAATTGACGAATGATGTAGATATCATAATAACCGAAGGATTCTTCAATCGAAATATACAAACAGGAAAACAAAATAACGTAGACACTTTATACACATTCTCGTAAAATATTTATAATATTCATATTTATGGATATTACCAAGCAATTTATACAATCAAAATGATACCTTAATTATGTTGGAACGATAAATATTTCTTCTCAACGATAGTTCAATGTTACATAGATGATAAAAAAAACACCTAAAGATGTCATTATAATGTTTGTGAGTATGGAATATGATTGTTTTCCTGGTAGCGTTATGACATCGTTATTATGAAATATTCTATCTAAACTCTTGGAAAATATACGATTGAAATATTGAGCGCAACAAAGGCTATTATTCTGTTGAGAGTTAAGTAGATTCGTTCCACAAAAGAACACACTCAAAAACTAACTATTTAACCATGTTAGAAAAGGGAGCCGTTGTACTGCTTTTTTTTTTTTTTATGGTATAGGGGGCAAACGAGCATACGGTTCACCTGATGGTAAGTGATCATCGCCGCCCATGAACATCTGCAATACCAGGGGGCACAGAGATGCGTTGCCGGCCTTTTAGGTGGGAATACGCTCTTTTTTTGAAGGTCGCCAGGTCGTATCTGTCCGGAAATGCTGCTGGCGGCAATTGGTTCCATAGTTTAGTAGTACGTGGCAAAAAATGACGGCTAAAACGTACAGTGGTGGATTGCCAACCTCCGAGGTGATGTGGATGGAATTTGGAGTTCTGCCGCGATGTACGGTGATGGAACTCAGCAGCAGGGATAAGTCCGAACAATTCTTCAGAGCACTCCCCGTGGTAAATGCGATAGAGAATGCAGAGCGATGCTACATCTCTACGCAAAGCCAAAGGATCAAGCCGATCGGAAAGAATACGGTCGTCGACGATACGAGCTGCCCGACGTTGAATACGGTCAAGAGGGAGAAGCTGGTACTGGGGAGCCCCTGCCCAAAGATGGGAACAATATTCCATGTGGGGCCGAACCTGCGCCTTATAAAGTTGCAGGCGATGGCCCGACGTGAAATATCGCCTCGATCTGTTGAGCACACCAAGCTTCTTTGAGGCTTAATTAATTTAATTTGACCGCTTATTGAGGTTCTTATTTTGTACGAGCTTTTGCCCGCGGCTCTGCCCGCGTGAATGAGATTTCCCGAGATAAAAGTCCCTCTTTATATTTT
Organism: Sphinx pinastri; assembly: GCA_947568825.1. Classification (NCBI taxonomy): domain Eukaryota; kingdom Metazoa; phylum Arthropoda; class Insecta; order Lepidoptera; family Sphingidae; genus Sphinx; species Sphinx pinastri. The sequence continues at coordinate 6,239,004 of OX387634.1, forward strand.
CCCGGAATAAAAAGTTGTCTATGTGTTAATCCAGGACATAATCTACCCGTGTGCCAAATTTCATCGAAATCCGTTCAGAAGTTTTTGCGTGAAAGAGTAACAAACATCCATACATCCAGACATCCATACTTACAAACTTTCGCATTTATAATATTAGTAGGAAGTAGGATTTGTTTATATTGAAAAGTATTAACAGTTGTATAAGAAGAGTTTTCGTTTATATTAATAGCAATGAAAGTCGTTTAATCTCAATACATTGTTACATATTAATACATTATGTCTATTTCTACCGCCAAGCAGCAGTGTGCATGCACTGTTGTGTTCCGGTTTGAAGGACATTGTAGCCAGTGTAACAGCTTATGTCTCAGGATGACGAGCGCAGTGGAATGCCACACAGTACTTTGTAAGTCAAGGTGCTGGATGGTGTTGCTACTGTTTATGGGTGGTCGTATCGCTCACCATCAGGCGAACGGCAGGCTCGTCTCGTCATTCGATGCAATAAAAAATAAAAAAACCTTAATCTTTGGTATATTGCATTTTTAATAAATGTCCCATACTATTTGACAATACAAAATCATGGATCCATAAATTATTGCAGTCAAAAGGATTATTAATGCCTACTTCAAAAAGTGAATCTCAAAACATTATTGCATATAAAATGTAATTGTCATCGTATTATTATTTCTCTTACTGAAACGTGTGAGGTTGGAATTGTGAAATTTCACTTATGCAAATCTAATTACCACTGGTTACTTACTTCACGATTGAAGGTTAGAAGTATAAATAAAAAATAGTAAGTATGACATTAGAACACAGCGGAAATCTTTGAGGTCGCAATTACGACACATATAACATAATAAAAATTGGTATGTATATAATTTACATACATTTTTATGCAGTATTTCTATATCTACTAGCATATTTAAAAGAGTAACACATATCCTTTTTTGGAGTACAAACTTACTTCGTACCAAATTACATCAAAATCTGGTGGAAGCGTAGCAGACAGACACGAGTCACTTTTGCTTTTTAATAATATTAGTATGAATTTTAAAATTCACTAGCGCCTCCACGATTCAACATTCGTACGTGGTTAAATTCACGTCAATGAATGTTTATCACTGGATTCATAACAATTTCGAAAGCCAATATTTGTCGCACCAAATTACCATTGCAAAACTCTTAAATGCGTTTCAGAAATTGCATTATATTTGTTTACATATTGAGGCGATAACAGTCTGTACTGATCGAGTTATCTGTGGTCAATGTTTACCCGTTGCACTTGTGGCCCACAACACAATATGCCTTAAATGTGGCTAAGTGGTTCCGTGTTGCCTGTCGGCCCACTTTAGAATAGTTGATACAACTCTCCGCGCGTACATAAACAAACTCATCGACTAGAAAACAACCGCGGGTCTACTTGGATATTATAGGTGTGTATTATTTACAGTTAAGTTTGCCAACAAAACGGCTTACATAAGAAATATATAATTAAGGCCAAATCTCATTTATAAATTAATTAAGAAATATCTGGTATTTCCGTACCCTACTTGTGATTAATGTTTGTCAACTACCATAATCTCGCGATGTTCTTAAGCGAAGAATACTAAACATACATGCAAACTCAATTGTTCTGATTTAATACAAAAGGCAAAGAAAGCATTATCATCAAAAAGTGATGTGTTTACGTTATTCTGAAATGCTTAGTCATCACAGCTGGATAGTAACTGGTGCAAAACAATGATTATGACGAACAACCAAAATAATGAAATCCGAAATGGTTTCATAAATGAATTCTACGAAGTCGACCAGACAGATTTCTTTAGTCTCATTTAAAAATATAGTACAAATTAGAAATAAATCTTACAGCCATAATAAAGAAAAATTAAATCTAGATTCCAAATACTAGTAATATAAAACTACAAGTGGATTTTCCAAATAGGCAATAGCTGGTTTACAATGTCTACCACCTTAAGCATATCAATTAATTTTTACATACCAAAATTGACCTTTAAGAACATGACTTCTGTATTTAATAAATTAGTCATTGACTTACATCGAATATCCATAGACCGTGTCTATACCATTTTAAGTAATCTACACTGTAAAACCGTAACGTAAAAAGTTTTTTGTAGTTTGGACTCGAGGGAAATACTTTGAATTATATTTCCAACATTATTTAATGACTGCCTCGATGGGGTCGTTGTATTACGGTACGACTGCAATGCTGAGGTCTTGAGCTCGATCCCCGGGTCGGGCAAAGTGATATTAGATTACGAGACGAGCATGCCGTTCGCCTGATGGTAAGTGCTACGACCACCCATAAACAGTAGCAACACCATCCAGCACCTTGAGTTACAAAGTACTGTTTGGCATTCCACTGCGCTCGTCATCCTGAGACATAAGATGTTAAGTCTGATTATATACAATAGTTGCACTGGCTACAATGTCCTTCAAACTGAAACACAACATTGCATGCACACTGCTGCTTGGCGGTAGAAATAGACATTGCGGTGGTACCCACCCAGACGGACTCTCACGTATGAGACACCTACCACCAGTGAAATACGATATGGCGATAGGCTCGCCCCCTATCACATCATGGGACGCAATACGCACGGCGAAAAGTGGGTGTATTAGTTGCGCTTCTGCCTACCCCTTCAGGAATAAAAGGCGTGAGTATGTGTGTTATTTAATGCCGCTATCTTTTTGGCGGTAATGGCCATATCAAAGTAAAAAATAAACAATGAAAACATAACTATAATACTAAACGGTATCAGTGTTCGCGATATTGTGATGATTCAGATCCACAAAGTGAAGAACCATTATTTTCTTCCCATTGCTCCATCAGTAGTCAAGAAACACGACAGAACGAAATATCCCACATAAATAACATTGGATAAAATCAAAGCAAACATTAGAAATCATTACTCCGGCGTAACGTTTCGACACTTGCAACGTTATTAAATATCCGTTTACATTTATTTCGTATACGCGTTACATTTTGCAACTAATTTGTAAATAAATACGCCAAAGTAAAAAAACGCAACAGTAGTTTATAGCTTCTTTAACGTTTTCAAATACAATTAACAGTAATGTATAATTGTAAAAGCGAATGACTGTGTGGCACGTACGCGCCGAATGCAAATTTTATAGCACCTGCCTGACCTTTTGCAAAACACATTGATATAACGGTAAACATTAGCCATTGTTGGATATATAAATATTTCACACTTCTCAATTACTATACAATATACACAAGTATTCCCAAGGATACCGTGTGTACACATAAATAGAAAACGTCGATAGTCTCTATTGTAAGAATAAAGACAGTGAGCGATGGCTAAATAAGAATCAAAATAATATTATAGTATTTACCCATTATACTTGCTTACAATTAAGAAATACTTTATTATAACACATAATGTTTCAAAGCCTACGCTATGTTATGTTGTACATTATAACTCACATACCTCTATAATTGGGCATATAATTAGTTCTATATAAGACTTTGAAATTGGCTTCTAATTGCCAATATAATTATTTAATCTATGCAACATAATCACGGCTTAATTTTAAAATGCTTGTAATTGAGTTTTGACTGAAATTAGTCTTATAATAAGCAAGACCACTTAGTAAGAACTCAGAAACTTTACCTAATAAATTAGGCACAAGTTTTTTTCCCTCCATAATTACGTAGCTTTTTCGTATGCTCGCGACTATGTCGATCCATACGTCCGGTTTGATTGCGTGCCTAGCCATTTCCCCCTATACCCTTAAAATATTTTTTACCAAAATCCTATCCCTCTCTGACGCAGTAACCGACAAAATGCTATTGAGCTCTCCCACATTCATATATAACGCATGAGGTCTAGTCTGCACCTACACCGATACTTAGTCAGAATTCAGAACCTTTATTACGACAAGCTACAAGTCAGAATATAGAAACTACCTGCAGGTTTCCTGACATAGTTTCATATTCAATAAAAATACATTAAACTTTATGTTATTCCTACGATACAGAAAAATAACATTAGCGTGATGATCCGAGGCATCTAAGCACATCATTTTGGATGGTTCCTACCTCATCAGAGTAACTGCATTAACCACGACTCCTTACGTCGCAATTTTTTTATTTAACATTGCAATTATGACCAAGATTAAACATAATCGTATATAGGTATATAATCGTATATTGGGAGAAATAGTTTTAAGTTTAGTCACAATGGTAAACGTTGACCCATTATTCTATAAATATCTGAAAGAATAAATGTGGTGAAAATGTTGATATTATTATTTTAATACTTATTTAAGTCATTATTTTGCTCAAATAGAATATTTTATTGATGTAAACACGACCAAAAAATCGTGTACATACATTCCTCGGAACGGCGCTCGTCGTACTGCCCCTGTCGCCCGGCAGAGACCCGCTTCAACAATCCGAGCGGAAACTCGAAAAATAAAAATAAATTACTTAAAATTATCGTAAATCAAAAAACATTTTTTTAAAACGGTAATAAATGTATTCTCTATCAACAAATGTAAGTTTTATATTCATAAGTACATGGATGAAAATTTGATACCAAATTTAAGTGAGAGTACTAGTTTTTTATTTCGTTTATATTTTTCTTAATCAATAATATAAATAGAAAATCTAATTCTGCAAAATTAAAGTTAATGAATTAAATTATTATGTATATTTTCCGTGTCATGTTCTTCACCCATTTTAAGGTAGTAGTTAGAAATCGTAAAACATGTATTTTCGCAGATTTTGGACAGGAGCACCTTAAAGCTTTGAGTATTTAGCAACTCAAAGCCTTAAAGGCGCGTCAGCGAGGAACGTTGACGTTGGAAATTAACAACGGCTCGCAAGTCCGAAAAAAATATGTGCCCTATGAATATAACTAAGCACTTGTGCGCAACAATACATTAAGTAAAGGCACTGACCTCAGCCAAGCTAGGCAACACTGTTTATCAATGATTGATGTGATCAATATTTCGTCTGTTTATTTATATTATTTGATATAAAGGGGAAGGTGACAAAACACTAATAAGTCAAATGATGGATAAAGGAGAATATGTATACTTCGGCAAACATCATATTCTGCGAGCCTTGATTTTTATGCAGATGTTGCGAAAAATTAAAATACTCAAAAAGTTTTACTGTAAATTTCACAAGCGGCTCAGCACATCAAAAATAGTTTTAATCAATAAGAGTTCTAATTCCCTTTATTCAAAATCGCATATATTACACATGTTACACGTATTGAACACATCAATTTGTCTGCGACTTCTATTGAAATACTTTTTAAATATACATACTAATGGTTAAATATGTTGCTAACAGTTCTAAAATTACCGATGAGTCTAGGTTCAAATTTGAAGTCAATTCGTGTTCGATAACAAGTGAGTAAACAATACACAGAAAAACCCACTCGATTCCTGGACGTGTCCATTGGAACACGGCGCAGTGTGTAATACGCATATCAGGTACATTATAGACCGAGAGCTGCACATATCAGATCGTATAAGTTTAATTAATAAAAGAAATACCACTAGACTAATGTTTTGTAGTAGTTTTTACAACAAGACTACTTACTTCCTAAGTTGTTACGTATTTCGTTATTCAAATTATTTACACAGTTTTGATTATGCACACACACTCACTCCTTTTATCCCCGAAGGGGTAAAGTCAGAGGCGCAACCAATGCACCCACTTTTCACCGTGCGTATTCAGTCATATGTGATAGGGGGCGAGCCTATCGCCATATCGGGCACAAATACCAGACTACGGGCTGATGCTGAATAGAAAATCCAATACCTATCACTTTGCCCGACCCGGGGATCGAACCCGAGACCACAGCATTGCAGTCGTACCGTTATACAACTACGCCACCGAGGCAGTCAATATTGATATTAAACATTTTTTATTTTGTTATCTGTCCATCTTGAACGTCTCTGCCTGCCAGTGTCTACGCGATGCAGTGCGTAGGCGACGCACGTGCCGCGCATACAGCCGAGTTCGACTCATGCTCTGCGTGCCGTCGCGGTCGCGTCGTAGGCGTGACGTCGGCGCCGCTCACTCCACCAAATTAAACGCATCACGCACAGATCCGCGCCGAGTGATAACTTGTCAAGGACAGATACGCATCTTGGACATTGACCTGATAATGAACTAATTGTAAATGTGAATCATAAAACACAACACACAACTGCATTACCAAAAGTGAAAGTAACTTCTAAATTATTTCAATTATTATTTACTAAGAAATAACGACACGTGCGTGTCACCCAACTGATTAAAGTAAAAAAATAGACAATAATAAAGAGCAGCGACACACAAAATTTGAATTGGTAATATTGCATAACACTGCACAACTCTCATAATTCAGAGACCTTATATGTTTTATCTCATAATGCCACGCAACTTAGATATTCTTAGCACATCGAACATTTTCTTAAAATATTTATGCTTTATCATAACCAAAATTCAACAATTCCACGAATCAATTCATCTCATTTGCTGAGTGACGCAGTGAAATATCCGAAAAAACAATAATGCAAACATTAGCAGTCACGGTCGGTGCCACAGACTACAATGACATCATAATCGCAAAAGCACCTGCTGTCACACGGACGTCAGAATTCACAGCATATTTGAGTGATGAGTAAAGAGAAGACAAGACGAACTCGAGGGAGGGCACATGACTCATAATCAGAATTAATAAAAAGAAAAAATGATTCCCAGGTGACCAGTTATGACTAATCACAGATCTGGCTATGTCACGGTCCAGCATTACGTAATACGATACGGTTATTAGACGGCACGGATTTGATAAGAAAATCCAAAATGGAAAACACGCTATACAATTTTATTTACGTTAGACCTTTTACTGGCTGGTAGTAACAGAACAAATCGTAGTGGACCCTTAGATAAAGGTGTTTGCTAATCCTACTAATATTATAAACGCGAAAGTTTGTAAGTATGGATGTATGGATGTTTGTTACTCTTTCACGCAAAAACTACTCAACGGATTTCGATGCACACGGGTAGATCATGTCCTCGAATAATACATAGGCTTATTTTTATCCCGGGAAAACTTTATAACGCGGGCGGAGCCGCGGGCAAAAGCTAGTAAAGATTATAATTTATGAATTTGACAATAAAAGTTAACCGCTGATTTATATTAAACGTCGCGTCGGTTTCTTCAGGCACTACCAGTAAGAGTAAAAACCATAAGAGTTGCCACAACACAACCATTATAATTTAGGCAAGAGACGTGACAGTAACCTGTGACTGTTGCTATCAAAGAACAAGCTGGTCATAAGTCTGTTTATTCAAGGAATTCCTTAATAAAGACCACTCAAGGCCATTGAGAGTCGAGCAAAAGCAATATCACTAGTTTTGTTATCAAATGATTATTTGGCTGATATGCGATCAAGCAAAACATTCAAGCTAATTGCTAAAGAAAAATTAGGTTTTCTTTCTAGTTTCAACAAACAAAGCTCTATACCCATTATGTCAGAAAACCCATACAACATATCAAGAATTGATTAGTTCACGGACACTAGTACCGGTGCGACACGCAACGATTACCGGATGTAAATTAACTAACAAACACATAACAGATAACGTTTAGTATAAACAAACTAATAACTGTTCATTAGGGTATAATAAAAACAAATTAATTACATCTGGATTAACGGTTTAGACATAATAACTTAACCTCCATAATACATCATCGATTACATAAATACGCTTTAATGTTGATGTATCCTAATCTTTATCAAAAACATATATAACGAACTAAGACATAGTTTAAGGAGTAAGTAGTTTTACCCGGACATTAACACTTTATCCTGTCAGCATTCGAGGTGGGACCCGGGTCCCATGATGTCTCCTGTCAGAATGCGAAAATAGGTTTTACTACCTACGCATAAGGTTCTACCAGCTGTCAAACTGACGAATACTGAAAAATTATAACTAACTAACTAAACTAGACACAAAAACAAAGATGTAATTAACTGAACCGCGCGTAGGCAATACCGACAAAATAACTCGATTATATTAACAAGCGCAATCACAACCGGTTCCCTTTGAAGGAACCATTAATTACTAAAATTATAGCATTGCAAGTGTTTCCACGTCATACAAACTATAAATGATTATGACCATATTTCTACCAGGAACTACTATTAATAAATATTCAATTATATTACTAGAATGTGTGTCACATATTATCGACTGTTATGAAAAAACTATATAAGGTGAGAAGCATTTGCATTGGAAATAACGATTTCTAGCGAACGATGATCAAACGTCGCACGAGACGGCCGACAGGATATAAAATGACAAATTGTTACAACCGCTGCAGCAGAAACACGTGTTACACTAATAGCATAATCATCATGCACTAGTCATCACATCAAAACGCGCACAGACACTCTGAACTATATTAAAAATAAGTAAAAACGGTGTTTAAAGCATTTGGAATGTTTCGTTCCACATCAAATAGACAAGTACGCAAATGCGTACGTGATTAGTGAAAACATTATGGCAGTAGTAAATAAATTTCTGTAGGGCTTACTCATAACATAATATTGAAAAAGTGTGTCTAAAAAAAGTATTGTGTACAGTCAACAGCATAAGTAGCTAAACAAAATCAATATTTCAAATCGCCTATATTCGCGTTCAGTTAAACTGAAACATTGTTTCTTCGTTTGAAGTAAAGCAAATCAATTTTATTTTATTTTTGTGAAGAGAAAAAAAAGATTAGTAAGAACACAAAAGTATGTGGGCAATTTGAAATTTTGAATTTTTTCAGCTACTTATGCTGCTGACTGTACGTGTACGATTAGGAACAACAAAAAAATATATAATATAGAAGCGCTCTTTCAACCCGGAACTAATCTTGCAACACATTCATATTAATGGTCACAATAACTACTAGTTCAAGGAAACCCATAATTGCTCGTATGCAAAGAAGAAACACATTAACACTTATATATTGCGGAGGCAACACCTCATCGAGTCTGTGAGAAACAATAAATCAAAACAAGATCAAGGACGGCGTCTGTTATTGTTCGAAACTTAGAAAATGCATTGGATTTTCCATTTGATGCAATTAATTTGCATAATATAGCATTTGCGAAGAATAACAAGAAAGTGGTAATACCGAATGAAATGTCCGCATTCATGTGTTGATATCTCGGAACAATAATTAAAGCAGATTGTTCTGAGGTTGATATTAATGTTCGAATGACACTGACTTTGCAATGAATCACATTGCGCCTGCATCGAGCCTTATTCGGAATTCAGAGACGCATCTCGTCCACAGTACGTCAAGTTGTTACTTTGACACGTTCGTTTCGTCACAGTTGTGTTTATTTGTAAAACGTTATAAATCGTGGTATAGGCATTACGTGAATTGTTAATTTTAACGGTAGTAGTCTTTTTGACCTGCGAAACACTTTCTATATTCGTATGTTGAATTGCAAAAATAGGTTTTAGGCTTAAAGCTATGAGAATTACAAAATTAGATTAATGACAATATAAACTTATGTTTTTTATTCCGTGAAAAAGCTTGTCCAAACATTTCAGTATCATCACCGTAATTTACAAACTAAAAAAATAATCAAGGATATAAAACAATAAAACCAGAAAGTGTTCACAGGAGTCAGGTACCAGATCGCGAAACAATACGCGTCAAATGCCAATTTCATAAGAATTCCCCCAATCGACATGCAACGCCATAATCAGTTAACGTTAACTCCTTATTTGACAGAGGGCAAGATCGATCGTGAGTTAAATATTCAATAGATGTGTGGTCGCACGTGGTCGTTGACACCACGACGGCGATAGGTACATGGCAATCGTGATGTTTGAAACGACCATCACTCATCGGGTTTTACCATAGGACCTGAATCAATTTTATTGCATGGAAATTGACTACACAAACATACGAGAGCATCTGTTTATTTTATAATATACACAGATTTATTCGTATGCACTTGGGACCTTTAATTTAGAGCACAATAAGACGGACGAAGCCGTTAGCGAAAACTAGTGTTTCACATCTCGTGGGGAATTTTTAACCCTTTAAACAACTATGCTAGATATAACGGTTCTTATATATGTGCAATATTATAATGAAGTTATATGACTATAATATTAATCATGCCTATGTTTCATAATGTACCAAAGTTCAACATAAGGTTCATAGTCCAACAAAATCAATGCAAAGGTCAACAGTTACTCACGTGTTGCCTCTGTCATAGTCACAGGGGGACATAACATTAAAGTTAGTAATATTTTTTTACGTTTAAAAATATAGCTAACGGCCTGTAAGGCCCTTGTTCATATGGCTCTTGCAGATAATAGATATCTTTGAAATAAATAAAAAAATAAAAAGACTCGTGCATTTTTATGGATAGAAATATAGAGCCCTTACATGATCTGTGTTGTAAATTGTTATGCGTAATTCACTATATTATTTTTAATCCTCCCAAAAGATTGATAAAGCTCGGCCATGAAATGCGATCATCTACTAATTACTCGAAAAAAATTGTAATCCTCCTAGCCAGTTTCGACCACGGCGGTCAATCTCAACGGAGATCAGCCAGGTACGCTGGAGATATTATAGTGCACAAGTGTGTGCGCAATACACAGGTGCACTCGCTATTCCTTCACCCTCATAGTCCGGTGAGACGGCAATCCGACATGACCGGAGAGAGATCTGGTGCAGGACCAACGGCTTTACGTGCTTTCCGAGGCACGGGGGTATCACACCGCCAACTTCCTGACTCCGAGCTGCAACTGAGTAATTTTTAAGATGGAAAAACCCAGTCACAATGTTTTTGGTTCGACCCGGGATTCGAACCCAGGACCTCAGCGCGCAAATCGTACTCGTAACGCGTACGCAATAAAACTACGCCACCGAGGCGAAAAAAATTAATGCTCTACTAAATACGCAGGTCGAAATGCACTTACAAACGTCCAAGCAAAAGCAGTTTGTGGTCTTTTAGACACTAACAATTTAAATAGACTGCAAAGAGTATAAATAAGAGATAATTACTAAATCAACAGACATTACATTGCAGAATAAAGAGGTAACCGCGTTAAGTCAGATCGCGATAACGCCAGATAAGTGAAAAATAATTTACATTTATATTACAAAATAATTACAGTGCGCATTGTTAAAATGATTAACGGTCACCTCTGTTAGTGGTCACACTAGGTGCTTACCATCAATCATCGTCTAAGTATTTCTTACTCGGAATTGTCTCAAGAACGCCAGTGTTTCCTTCAAGTATAAATATGGGAAATCACCTTTGTATACTCACGTGACGTGTTATTATTAATTATTGATTACGCTGTTCAGAAAAAATGCTGTTGCTATATTTCCTATCCTTAGAAATTCCATAAAGCTATAAAATGTTTGTACGATATAGGTATAATTTAGATTCGCTTACATTAATATAATAAACTAACTCTATTTAAATATAATTTTCGTAACAATACAAAAAAACCCCAGTGCTTTGCCTTTCATCAAATTTATGATTATACTAGTGTTGCTCACGGCCTCGCCCACGTGAAGAGCCATTCCCGCTAACAAAAGTCCCTAAAACACAGTACGACGCCAGCACCATCTACTTAAAAAATCAGAGTCAAAATATACATTACTTCCCATGGGAGAAAATTACCTGATTAAAAAGCCTATGTGTTAATCCATATGGATATGATCTACCCGTGTGTCAAATTTCATGTAAATCCGTTCAGTAGTTTCCGAGTTATGCAGTAACAAACAGCAAATTGCATCGAAATCCGTTCAGTAGTTTCGGAGATGTGCAATAACAAACAGAAAGAAAAAAATTACAAAAATCGCTGATTTGTGTTCGATTACTCTTCTTTAGTCACCCCCTTTCTTTAAATGTACAGACACACTGGTTCTACTGCTTTATTATATGTATAGATTAACCTACCAAGGACCATTATATATGAAACATGATTGAATATTTATTAAGTTCAAATTATTTATGTTATAAAAATAAAGTTAATCAATAAATCGTTATTGACTATTGACTCGTCTATTTATATACCATCTATCGAGATGGGATATAAATAGACGAGTTCCAAAAATTTCACAAGAATTTCGTATAATTACTCAAAACTACACAAGCTGTCAAAATATCTGTTTCAAAAGAAAAATATACGAACGTCTCAAATATGAAAGGTTAATTAAAAAATCTTAATTGGCATCCATATACTTTTATTATTATATCTACAGCCTTAAAAAACGCGTTATCACTTCCACCATGCACCGGGGGGATAAGTGGAACGGTTATGTTGGTTTCACCGGTCTTACGACCCAGTGTCGACGCTCGGTGGTATAGCATCATCCGAGCGAGCATTGGGCGGAGTCCCTAACGCTATGTACACCCTACACTGGCATAACAACCAAATCCCGCGGTGACCTTCTTCGGCGCATACGAGATGGCCCCGGGTTATCCTGTTGCACTAAGATGAAGACCATCCCTGCCCGATGCCGCCTGCGGATATCGTACAGACTTGCCATTCGGCAACCTCTGACAAAAATGTCCATGCATGCATGCAATGTCCGCTAAAGTTTTACCATCTGGCCGAATTTTATTTTTATTTCTGATAGACAAAATATTTCTTACTGTGAAATTGATAGATCGATGTTTTTTGATTCCAACACGACTACTTATGAAGCGAATGAGGTCATATACCGAGTGTTCGTGTATTAAATACACAAAAATACACTGTATTTTAGAAATAAGTATTGTTTACTTGTCTATAGCCTTCAGTAACGAAGTCTTAAAAGTCTATAAAACCATAATCATCGTCTCATCGCCGTGGAACCATTCCACACGACATGTGAGAGACGAGTCATTATTTATTATGACAATCAGATTTAACGGAAGACACGTTTAACTAAAATATGTAGGAACTTAAGAAATTATGATATAAATATGCTTCTAAACAGATGATATTACTCCAATCATACATTATATATACTTCTCTTATTATTTAAAAACATCGTCATCGTGAAAATTTTAATTAACAATTTTGTTACCAACGCGTCGTCTACATACAGCATCGCTACAAGCAAAACAGAATTAAATTGTCCTTCAAATCTATAACAAAGTGCAACAAAATTCGCATCACCGCTGTATAACTTAATCGTCAAATATAATAGGCCCAGATACAACCAGTATATCATATAATTAAGCCAGGCATGTCACAAATTGATAATAAAGCATTACGCACGGTACTCACGAGCGACACAGTTGCATACACAATGGATACGCGCGACGCCGGCGTACAATTTACAACATACAATTATTTATCGAACAGGATATCCATCTGTGGGAATGTATAATTAAATCTGCAGATAGATGATGTTGATCAACATTCCGTCACAACGTTGAAATAGTAATATCACACCGTATAATATGTAATACTAGTTATCGAATGCGATTTCGCGCGGCTGCAGTGTAGAAATTCGAAACATCTTTTTCAATGAATTGGATATTATAAAATAATTTAAATTTATGAAGTTATATTGAACTACTATTCGTGTAAATGAATTCGTAAACATCGCATATACAACGCGAGACTCGTTCCAATGTTACTGCGTGAAAGCTTAGAAAAGCTTTAGCAATAGTATAGCCTATACTTATATAACCTTACTAATATACTACAGGGGACTGCCTCGGTGGCGTAGTTGTATTACGGTACGACTGCAAGGCTGAGGTTTCGGGTTCGATCCCCGGGTCGGGCAAAGTGATATTGGATTTTTCTATTCAGTATCAGCCCGGAGTCTGGAATTTGTGCCCGGTATGGCGATAGGCTCGCCCCCTATCACATCATGGGACGGAATACGCTTGGCGAAAAGTGGGTGCACTAGTTGCGCCTCTGCCTACCCCTTCGGGGATAAAAGGCGTGAGCATGCGTATGCGTATATACTACAGGGAATGGGTCTAATAAAATTACAAGCATCCGACAAAGCATTGCAATATCATAAGAATTACTTCAGAAATATCGACGGGTGAAAGGGTAAAATCGTTAAGGGACATTTTTTCGACAGTGAGTGTTATACATATCTGTAATTAGCACAATTTCTCTGTTTTTGATCAAAGTTAAAAATAAAAAAATATACGTTAAGTCAATTAGCCTCTCCACCCATAAAATATACAAACAAACATTGTCATTAGGTTGTCTAATACGTGCATAAGTTATGCACAACAAAAAACTAAACAAAACAGGTGTTAATAAAAAAAACTATACGTCAACGTTGTTAATTATTCTGTTAGAAAATTCACCTTTTTTTCGCACAAAACAAACACCTCTAGGATATCATTATAAATGTCAATGTAATATTTAAATTGCGAATTATGCAACATTATGTAACGGATACAAAACGAGAAAATTATTGTTAAAAAACGTTAATAATTTAACTGAGAAAATAAATTGCAATGCAATCAGCCCTGTATTATATACTGTCCACTGCTGAACACGGGCTTCCTCTTCTACTGAGAGGGATTAGATCATAGTCCTCCACGCTGACCTTGTACGTGTTGGGAGACTTTACATACTTTCGAATTTTGTTTTGTTTTTTTAAAGAACTATGGTATTTAGGGTTTCCTCTCGATGTTTTCCTTCACTGTTAAAGCGAACAATACACACGTAACTTCGAAAAGTCAGAGGTTTGCGTTTTAAACCTACGAACATTGTCTCGGCAGCCCGTTCCATTCCCAACTGGGCTATCGTCCACATTTTAATCTTATAAATTCAAATGCTAAAATTGAGTGCTATGAAGAAAATCTCAGTAATTTGCATCATAAGACCAGAAAATACTAAGTTGAATTCGGATATTAGTCATGATTTAACAATGTTCTTAGAAAATTATACTTAGTTAAGACTATTTGTATATAAAACATCGATATAAAAAATATAACTTGGTTAATAAATTTAGGATTTGATTCATAAATTACTAAACAATATTACGTGATTGTCCAAAATAAACTCGTTAATAACTCGTTAAATCTTATGTAGTGTATGATCAATAAATGAACAGCCGCTTGTCTTAATGGTGGAAGAAAACACCGCGAGGGAACCGACATAACAAACAATCTAAAAGACATGCTAAGTTACGTTAAGTTTGCCAACCCGCACTAAGCCAATTTAATAGAGAAAAGCCTAAACCCTCTCTGTACTAAAGAAGACTCGCGCCTTCCGAATTTATTAATTGGTAATTGACTAAAAAACTCATTCACACTTCAACAACCCTACAAATTATATCATCAAAGCAATGGTATGAAACAAATTGTTTAGATTATCATCATCAAGAGAACGAACGTTAATTATTCGATCATGGAAAATCTATTGAAAAGTGCCAATGTCGCACCGGCAAGCGGAACATCCGGTTAGCGGGCCATTAATACCTAGCTAGTACCATTAGCGCTCGCCCGGGCGTCTACGTGTCGGTTCTCAGCCTTTGCAATGCAATCGGCTCCTCCTCGACTCTTGAGAGGGGTTAAGCCTAAGTCCACCACGCTGGCCACTAGGCCAGCCACCTTCGATATTCTCAAGGAGAGAATTATTCTCAGCCTTTACTGTACCGCAAACATAACTATAACATGTAACACTATGAATATGCAATATTAATTTATAATGTTGGAAAATTTACTGGTTCGTACGTGTATGGTTTTTCTAATGTTAATTTTATACCATGAAAGGACACGTAAGTATCTAGCCTTGGCTTGACGTCGCGATATTAAAAATGTGCATATTATGAATACGTTGCAGATGTTTTCGAGAATGAAAAAGGCTGTGGTAGGATCATGTTCAATTATTTTAAATCAGAATTATTGTACAACATTAAAGGACCTTGGTAATTGTGCCCTAATATAATCGTAGATTTTTCTTAGAGGCGTAGACAATTTTGCATGAATTTAATTATTTTGTAATATTACTAATAAATATTACTACATACTCTATTTCAATAAGACTGATCATTCTCTACACAAAGACATATACATACTAATTAATTATCATATATCCTCGCAATAAATCATTAAAAGGCATACCTGTATAAACGGATTGTAGAGTTACACGGAATGCAAAAATAGTTCATTAGGAGATGAAATTGATGTATAATTTAAGCAAAATAATACCTACGCGTTAGTAATAAAAATCTGATAGCAATTTAAAACAAAATTTCAATTAACTGTCTGCAATCATAATATTTTACGATCTTATAGTGCACTAAAATTTTGACGCGCAGTCATTCGGCAGAGGTAAATTGTGATGAATAATCTTCCCAAGATTCGATGAAAAGGAAATAAAATATTATGATGTGAAACGTATTAATATGACACATATGGAGGTAAATGAAAGTTTTTTTTAAAGTCAACGATCTGATGAAATTATTATTGAAAACGTTATGTCATAAACATGACCCAAAATACGAAAAAAAGCAATTATACAATGTTCATTCTGAACCTTGCCAATAATAAAATTACATTTCAATACCAGAATTCCGTAGGAATATGAGATTTTACTTAAAATATTAAAACTCAACAAATAAATGCAATTTTCTCATCACTGTCTTTATCTTATTTTCTTCTTGGATCTTGGAAATCATCATCAAAAACATAACAAAGAAAACGACATATGTATTAATAATAATTCATATATTATGCGTGCGTTACAGAATGCCACGGACCCTCATAAATATCAACAAGTTTTTTTGTCTGGAGGTATCTTCTATTCTATCATTAAAAATTAAAAATAAATGCTGGGGAACTCTAAAGGCAATATTAAAAGAAAAACATTATGAACCTTATATCATAATGACTGTCCATATTTGTTTTACAATCAAAAACGTTAATATTGAAGAGTTTCAACATTTTATACCTACAAGACATTTTAAAATACAATTTTACAAGGAAATTTATTTAATTATTGTTTCGTTACCCTTTTCCCAAATAATTCGTGCAATAGTAATGTTAGAATATGGGTAAATTAAAAAAAAAAACGAGTAACGATACTGACAATGCTCTAAACGACGACGCGACGCTTGAAGTACTCTACTGAGGTATTTTCCCACTGGTTCCGTAATCTAACTCATTATAATTTATGATATTTTTTATTGCACTAATAAGAGAATTTACATAGACCGTCCCAGGGGATTCGAAGATAACATTACTGACGTCAATAATTATATTGGCAATAAATTTAAAATGAAAAATATATATCTTTTATCACAAATAAATCATATTAAGTAGTTTTTCATTTCCGTTGCTTTATAACGCCTATCTGAGGAATTCGTTATACATAAATAAATAATGTAGAAGCCGAATGACGTTGGGACGAGATCTGGTCACGAACTTGGCGCGATGTTGACCCCACCCGTAAATTATCTGTGGCCAAATAACACTCAACGTAAAAAGTTAATTTAATTAAGGTAAAATATAACACCAATCCATGCCGTCATGCTTTTCACGATATAAGCTATTCAAATGTAAAAGTATATTTTGTTTCTAGTAACTTCTGAGAGTTGCACGCGAGCCCGTTCAATTTATGAAGTTTATTCTGCATTTTAATAACTTTATTGTTTATTAAATACAAGTATATTAAAATTTATAAGATATGTTGATAATAAAATATAGGTGACACGAAGCGATTAAGTCAATTAATCTGCAATATATGCCAGTGTTGGAGCGTCCGGTTTATTTAAAACAGCAATGCGATCGACTCACAATTACCCAGCTGTCAATTCATCGACACTTTAAAGTGACCACAATGGGAATACCAATAAGCACACAACAGTCTGGAACTCTTTAAAAAATCCGTTCAACACATGATATCTACACGTGTTTTACTCTAAGGCGTCATTACTACAGTCTAATATCCAAATACTCATCGTTGACAGTTCGTCAATTCGACCTTAATATGCAACATGTAGACCCTCTCAGTAGTAGAGGAGGCCCGTGCTCAGCAGTGGGCAGTATATAATACAAGTCTGGTATGGTATGGTATGGTATGCAACATGTGGCACCTAAAAAAGGCGTTGTTTATTTATATGAATAATAATAATGTGTTTGATGGTTGTAATGGGACATGCAGTCGCGACGACCCGCGAGGAATGCTAGGGAAATGCGGCTACCAACCGCCGGGCGCGGCAGATGCGCTCCAGTCAAGATCAAAAGGTCAGCACGCTCTTACAGACAACCGCAACAATATTGACACTACTACTTGTAGAGACGCTTCCAATTGAGTGGAAATATTAATCTATAAATAACATAATTTAGCTTTAAAAATAATAAAAGTTACAATAGACATTCTAACCAATAACACAATGCACGAATGTTTCTTGAATCTGCACACAAAACGACAAGCGGCAAATATATGTGACAAGTGGTGCATTTAACAAATAAAATTGCCAACAGAAGTATTTGCGATTGAAACGTGACAGCGGGCTCTAGAATAATAACGATGAATTCTATAAAATTGTCACATTACTCTGCATTTGAAGTTAAAGAAAAAGCTTACAACTTTAATTGTAGACAAAGAAAATGTCATTCTCATTCCACAATTTTCATTTATTTTATGTTACACAGAAAGTAGAACTTGCTAGAGTTAGAAATGCAATCAAAGTCCGAGAAATCCCATTTCAAGTTACTTCACGCTCAAACTGTCTAAAGATTAAAAACCCGATGAAATGTATTTTTAGACGCGAGACAAGTTTTAAAATGATAAGAGCTTATAAAAATGACGACATTATGGGAAAAACCCCTACGGACTACGGCGTTTTAAAAAGTGGGACAACAAGATTATATCTAGGTAGTGAGCCCCGTGCGATGAACCACTGTTGTCAAGAGAGTGTGTGATAAATTATGAACATAAAAGTATAAAATTAAAAATAATACAAAAATATTACACCATTTTTTATACATTATTTACACTTGGTGTGAAATTAAACAAACCGAGAAATTATTCATTTCGAAGAGTTAGAATCAAGTTGTAGTTAATACATGACGCTAAGCTTGCTTAACAAACTATTAATTACAGAGGTAACCATTTTAACTGCCTGCCTCGGTGGCGTAGTCGTATTACGGTACGACTGCAATGCTGAGGTCTCGGGTTAGATCCCCGGGTCGGGCAAAGTGATATTGGATTTTTCTATTCAGTATCAGCCCGGAGTCTGGAATTAGTGCCCGATATGGCGATAGGCTCGCCCCCTATCACTTCATGGGACGGTATACGCAGGGCGAAAAGTGGGTGCACTAGTTGCGCCTCTGCCTACCCCTTCGGGGATAAAAAGCAATTACGTTTTTAGTGATAATGGGCACTAAATACAAAATGCTTTCGAGGTAATGGAACGTTATTAGAGTACCTACGTGATTGTTTTTGAAAACATATTATTTTCTCAGAAACACATAAAGAAAACAAAAGTTTACCTTATTAATGAATTATTCGAAACAATTAAATTTATAATTCATTACAAAAGATTTATTAAAAACGAAACTTTCCAAATCAAATTGATCATCGAATTGTTAGTCTTCCGTTATTCTCTCAATGGTCAAGAAAGTTTACAAACATCATATAACCTTGCACACGCTGAGTCCACAAGCTAGCAACATTGACCCGGCACTCGCCGACCCGTCTTCGCGGCACGCAAAAACAACAAACATTAGGAAATAATTATGCAAATTACGATAAAATATTATCACCCGCTGTTGCATCAACCGATTCAATTGTCTGTTTAATTAATACAAACAGATTACAAAAGGCGTGCTATTAACTATATTTAATGGCAAATTAATTTGCATAAATATTAATCGGCAGTTAATATTTTATTTGACGTTCGTTTACGATTGTTATATTGTATTTTTATCTCGTTTTGAGAACAATGGACACGATATCGACACATGTGCGAGTAGTTATCTACTAGATGACGTTAATCTGATTAAATATGAATAATTTATTCTGTAGTTGTTACATAATCGCCTCATTGCTCGAGCAGTACGCTTGTTCTATAAACCACTGGGATTTGAGTATGATTCGCAGGTCGGCCAACTAATGCTCGTGAAAGTTTATAGGAGTCTAAAAAGCACACACGAGTTGCCTTATATTTTAGGGTTAATTTTATTTTACTACAGCAGCAAGTGGCTTGCCTGATGCCAAGCAATACGACCGCCCATAAACAGTAACAACACCGCACAGAACTCTGAATTACAAAGTACTGCGTGGCACTCCACTGCGCTCGTCACCCTGAGACATAAGATGCCAAGTCTCATAATGCCTAGTAATTACGCCCAGTGACTATATTAGAGCATGTGCCCTATGAGACGAGATGATCAACTCCATATCACCATTCATAGGAAAATCACTACGTCGGTATCAAGTATCGTTAGCGACTACAGAATAGTTTGTGCGATCAACATGAATGTGCTTATAATTGAGAATTTTCACTAGGCCGAATGGTCGAACGGGCCGCGTTTCAACCGAGGCACGAAATAGAGTCCATCCATATCCATCCATACCAGCCCTGTATTATATACTGCCCACGGCTGAGCACGGGCCTCCTCTACTACTGAGAGGGGTTAGGCCTTAGCCCACCACGCTGGTCTAGTGCGGGTTGGCAGACTTGACATACCTTCTAAATTCAGAGAACTTCTCAGGTAAGCAGGTTTCCTCACGATGTTTTCCTTCACCGTTAAAGCGAGCGATAATTCACAAAGAATACACAAATAACTTTTTAGAAAAGTCAGAGGTGTGTGCCCTTGGGTTTTGAACCTGCGGACATTCGTCTCGATAGTCCGTTCCACTACAAGCTAGGCTATCGCCGCTTAATAGAGTGTGAAGACGAAACAATGCCAAAAATTGTTACAGCACATTGTTTAACTAGCTCCTATTGTCACAACTTTTCCCATAATCTTTGTAAAGAAGCATTTCTTCTTTACGTAATAGGTGAAGAGACGACATATTCTGCGACACACCCGCGACCGGTGCGTTTACACAATGGCATGTAAATATTTTGATAAAATATCACACTCTCATCTAAATGAAGTAATAATTGTGTTCGGTATTACGGTGGGCGGTTGCGTAAGTTCCAATTAAAAAGTCGTAATATCGTGCAATTTCAACGTTACGTAGAAAACGTTAGCGGCAGAGAGGACGTGAAAAACTGGTCAAGTGCGAATACTTTAAAAAGTTATCAGAGCGTTAGGCTACATGCAATCTTCTGAAAACTGTTATACATCAATAACACGTCATTTATACTTTGCTTTAATGCATGCAACATTTACGAGCCGTAAACTTTTTTCGTCACATAAATTTTAATATTAACTGCTATTCAACGAAGTATTTTAACAATAAAGTAAATTGAAATGAAAATATTTTGCGGATTTTATCGCGATTTTTTAATTTTGCTCACATGGAATGAAGGCTGCAAAGCCTTCGAAATGTCGAGAGAAAATACAAAATTAAGAAACTGCGATAAAATCCGCAAAATAGTTTCATCTCAATGTCTAACGCATGCATGCTCACGACTTTTATCCCAGAAGGGGTAGGCAGAGGCGCAACTAGTTGAAGTTATTATTTAAAAATGTAAAAAAAAACTAGAAAAATCTAAAAGAAATAATTCTTAACTATTTTTAGTACCGGCCCTGCGACATTAGTCAAAATATTATGCTTTCAACAAAATATTTTCAACCTAAAACAGAACGCAATTCTAAGCCAAAACAATCCAAAGATGTCCTAACCACGGAAATCCCCGTCCATCACAAAAATATTTGCATAACATTATATTGCACAGTAAGCCTGTGAAGTACATCTATTGTGATTTCAACAATTAATTTTGTATCATGTTGTTGATACGAAAGCATATAATTAATGGTGTAAATGGTACAAGAAAGTTATGAAATGTACTTCAAATAAATCAATCTTCTGACATGTTAAAGAGTTCAAAAACAATCTACTGTAATTTATGCGTAATGTACAAGTGCACTTAGAAGAGACTATAAAAAAAATATTATAACGCTCCGCATGATCGTTTATCGGTCGAAATAAAAGAAAAAGTGAAGCAATTTATGATGTTTAATATATTCATTTGACGTGCTAACATATGATAATATGTGTCAATAAAAAACAAATGGCCCATAATAACTGAAAAAAGTATAGTCTAATTCTAATGTAAGCGGGTTTCTGTTTTGTCGGGACGTATGAAGATTAAAAGACTAATTGTATCGAATAAATAAAACAGCATGCAAATACATAGCGAATTAATTGGCAGATTGAATAATGGAAAACGAATATAGAAAAATAAAAAGATAATTAAAAATGAGTTAGATACAAACGTTAATGAGTTGTCCAAGAGTTTTATATTAATACACTAATATTATTACGAAGTGTTCACTGTTTTTGATATTAAATGATATGTATGTTTAGTTAGTTATATTATGCAGCAAGTCACATATTTTGATAATACAAATAGACACTCATTTCGCCTCATAACTTGAATATTTTTACCAGTTTACAAACATTCAGCCCATTACGAACAAACTATAATTGAGCACAGATATACTTAGATTGAAACGAGTAATTAATTTAAACAAGCAAAAGTATCGATTGTTAAAGCCATGGGAAAATCTTTCTCCGCATATCTACAGTCGGGAAAGTGGAAGTCGACTTGCAATGGCACTTTCCTCTTGCACTTTTGCAATAATTAAAAACAAATACTTTCTCACAAGAGCTGATAAAATTAGATACAGATACATGTATAAAATTATCAACAATCAAAGAATCAGATATATTCAGACTAATAGTTAGAATAAAACAACACGACCTATAAACTATCTAGATTATAAAACATTGAGATACATTTTAAATGTATTTTAAAGAAACGGCGGTGCAAAAGATAGCCATACTAATAAAATACTGTTACAAACATATGTGCTTGATTTGTATCAAATGTTTAAGATGTACAGAGCTGTTTAAATGTATGCAGCTGCATACGAAAGTTTCACTTGATTCTGATGGTCAGATAGCACTCGGCGTCGGGTCGTGAGCGGTTTGATATTCACAACCACGCGCGACATGTCGAAAATCGCGCATCTTGCCAAAGTTTTCTCCATTACAGCCCATAAATAACTATGAAAACATATAAAGAAACCGTAGTTTCTGGACTAAACGTTCAGAAGTTTAATTTTTTTTTAGTTTTATTTTGGATATTTGTAGTTATAAAACTAAACTGAAGTGGTAACAACATGGAATATCAGAAAAAGCACTAATATTTCACGCCAATACTTAACCATAATAAGAGTATCCATTTCATTCGCAACTTAAAGATACTAGTGTATTTTTCATTGATAAAAAAGACAGTCTACGCTACTACACACACTACTAATTTTAACACGCGTACTTTCAACTTAAAGAATATGATTCGATACGCTATCATCCAACTCATCCATTATTTTCTTCTGTGACATAACATGTCGGATGCACAACGATTACACGGAATAATTAGCGATTTAAACTCACCATTAGTGTAATGAGGACCATTGTTTGTTAGCAGTTATATACGTTTATAGACATAACAAAATACGCGAGCAAACAACAGTAAAAAACTTGATAGAGCTCGAGACGTCGAGGGAAATAAAACTGTACGATTTGCGTCAATTATTAAATGCCTGTTTCTAATTATATTTTTCTAATCTATCTCTTGACTGTTATACAGACCTACCTCAATTGACGTCTTACTGGCTAATGGAGATTACTAGAAATGATTATCTCCATCAGAGATTACAGTTTTAATTAAATGCAAAGTAATTACATCTATTATATTGGTTAGCTAACAGATCTTACTATTCGAACACCATATTACCTGCGTTAATAGAAAACACATAACTGGAGGCAGAAAGTATTTGCAAATTTTAATTTAAAGTAGGTATTGCATTCTCATATTAGACTACAAACATGCGAATGCATTTAACTTAACAATACATAATATACAATCATAAATGAAAAGAACAGATAAAAAATCAACAATCCTTCCGAAGCGTCACACATCATCGGTCATGATCATTCGTTCATCACGGATTTTCCGCAAACTGCAAGTTATTACCATTTTACAGTTTACGCAATTCGTCCCCGCTAAGCCATTCATTTTATGCCATACCAATTAGAAAGATAATAATCATCTCTGAGAAGATAGTGTTTGTCAGAAAATTATGATTGGTTAACAAAGTAAATAAAATAAATGAAAGTCATTAGATAACTATGGAATGTGTTGAGAAGTCTCCCATGCGTGGTCGGAGCTGTCTGTCCGTATGTCCATTGTTTCCCTTTATAGACTACGCAAATATCAAATGGACGCAGGCTGCGTGTCCAACCACGTAATTACATAAATGTGCCTTGCCATTTGCATTGGGAATAAAAAAATAATTAACTTTGTTTTTTCGACGCGAGTACTAAATAATGATAATTATTAAACGTCAACACGCGGCTTTTGTTTGTGTTTTAATGTTAAAGTATGGATGTGATTAAAAAAATATAAGGATAAATCTAATTACAATATTTTGATAAAGGTAGAGTCTTGATACTGTTTGCCGCAAGCGTTCATCAGATAAAACAACTCCAACGCTAATTCTGCGTGAAATTAAATGGGCAGCTAATGCGTATCCGATGGTTATATTTAATTAATTGCAATATCAAATCTGTTGAAAAAAGAATCGAAGTGCTTGACGATATATTATAAACTATTAAGTTCTTATGTTTCTATTTTATCGGCAATCAAGTTCGGCTTGGAGACAGCCGGTAGCATCACGGATGCTGTTCAAAATACTTAAGAAACAGGAATGGTTTAAATATATTATGATATATCGAACTGGTAAGTATTGGATGCATAACCGGTAAGGTAATAACCGTTAGATGCCACTAGATTACGTAACTTGTGACTTTATAACGAATAACCAGAAGTTCATTTATTATTAATTTATGTTTTATTTAGACTTTCAGGATCCACGTTCGATTTCCAGTTTGGGCATCAAACATTTGAGGGAATTGTTCGATTTGTACAACTTCAACTGGATTGGCCAAGATTAGTATTTATACCCGATATGATGTTAGGCTTTTTCCTGTATCTGTATTGTAAATTACTTATGACAATTTAGTACCATTTAAAGAAAGATAGATTGAAATTAATAAAATAATAGCCCGATATCCGATTATTGCGTTAACGTTTATTCCCACGACCCAAAGAAACAATGAATTTTACATGAATATTTACTTATACGCCAATTACGGATGTAATAAATCAACTCGTATAAGTGACGAATTCCATTTGGACAGTTCTTACGTGATAAAACCAGCATACAAAAAAATATTTACGTAAGAAGACATACCATGTGCAAAAACCTTGCAATTTATAGTCGGGGGATATTTAACAAACGTCTTTAATTTTGTTGTTACACAAAACGCCATTTTCTAGACGTACGTGGGCGTTGCATTTGATACAAGAAGGTAAATGCCACGATCGGTCAAATCTAAGTCATCGAATATTTGTGTCATATATCGGCCAAAATAAAACATAACGAAAACTAAATATCACGCGCTATACGTGGTCCAATAAATAACAAATGATTAGATAAATGCTCGCACAAAATTAGTACTTCTTGCCATTTCATAATATCATTAATCAACTTTCAAATATATTCTTTAATTATGACTTAAATAGACGTCATTTTTATTTATTACTTTTTGACCTATCGGACTTCGGAGTAGGTACTTTATTAACATATTAATGATCCTTTGCTAAAAGTTATCTTTGAAAGTGATCAGTTTTTCAACTAATCACTTTTCGTCACTTTACGTCAAATAATTTCATATTCAAAGGGGCTAAAGGAAGACCAGAGCAGTGCTTAGGTAACTGAGATAGTATAATGTTATTACTAGTGAAAACCACCTTTTATATTGGTATTTTAAACGTTATTTCAATGCCCATGGATATAAATAAAATGACGATAATTATTCTAGCTTTTATACAGCAACATTGTAAACAAAGCTATGAAGGAAGCAGGAAGGCGCACTTGAGCGACAAGCTTGCCCCATCTGCATGACTGCCCGAGCATCTTAGCTTCACTTAAACACATTTTGTATGCAACTGCACATTTAATTACGATTATGTGATGCGCCATTGCAATATCCAACTGCCTTGTATTGAAAACCTGATATGTGTTAAAATCAAATTAAAAATAAACATAGTACGTAGGTACTACGACACAACTCCACTTAGCTGGTCGCAGCTTATTTTATTGTAGGATTTGATTATCAAGACAAACCGATTATATTATATACATGTATCTTCGTTTAAACATAGGTTATAGTTGATTTATTTCCAGGTACGTCGTAAAATATAAATTATATTTAAAAAAAAAAGGTCTAGTATTATGGCATTTTAAAGCAGACTCATAAGTCCATCGATCATATTATTTAGCATTGTTATTATGAAACAAATTTTCTTAACGAGAAATATCTTTTTTTTGTTTACTAGCTGACCCGGCAAACGTTGTTTTGCCATATAAATTCTATTTAGACATTATTTCAGTAGAAAAATAATAATAATTGATCAGTTACCGACCGGGGTTAAAAGTTATTAAATTACTAATATCGCTATTAAAAAATAGGAGATGATGGAAAATATAGGGTTGTATGTATTTTTTAATGCCACATCATAAAAAAAAAGTCTGTCTGAAAAATATATTTTTTTTGGAGTGGGCCACCCTTATCACTTAGGGGGATGAAAAATAGATAACAACCTATTCTCAGACCTACCAAGTGTGAATATAAAATTTCATCACAATCGGTTCAGCCGTTTCGGAGGAATATGGTAACAAACACTGTGACAAGAAATTTTTATAGATATAGATAAGATAGATATATCATAATATTTGTAGACGCAAAAAATTAAAGAGAGACTAGCCACGAAGCCCGCTCAACATTAGCATCATTACAAACAAAAATACGGACGATACCTGAACGATAAATATACGTGTTACATAAAATATTTTATTAAATCATACGACCTTGCTAGGTCGTGTGTGCCGCGTGCGTGATATACCGCGTGTTTTTATTTCTTTCGCGTAACATTATTTATAC
Organism: Sphinx pinastri; assembly: GCA_947568825.1. Taxonomy (NCBI): domain Eukaryota; kingdom Metazoa; phylum Arthropoda; class Insecta; order Lepidoptera; family Sphingidae; genus Sphinx; species Sphinx pinastri. Next base: position 6,266,191 of record OX387634.1, read on the forward strand.
TAGGAAAAACTCGCATAGCTTTGCGGTTTAGAGAAAAAAAAAACACTGATTAGTAAAAGGAAATAACTAGTGATTATGGATTCTATGAATACTGAATACAGTCTGAGGTGATTTACAGAAGTTCCTATTGTGATTTGTTGCATTTTTTATTTATTTTGCATAGACGAAATAGCAACTATGACGTTTATTAGAAAAATCAACTTTTTTAAAATCATATCCGGTACGACTAATTCTTGACATAATTAATACTTAAGATGATAAAAAAATAATTATAATATTGAAGAATACCCTTACCTGAAAGTATCCACTGACGTTACTGCGCTTATGTAAAAAGTAATTAACATACCTGGAACAAAAGAAAATACGTTATTAATTTATTTTCCAAACAAAACCACATTCTTCAAAGCTCTAAAAGTATCACCTTACAATTACACGTAAATTCAAACATTTAAAGGTTACCATTCATTAATACGGTAACTGATAAATAAATCACGTCTGAAATACGTGAAATGCAACCGCATTCAAATTGAATACGAAATTACTGTAGCGCAATCATTTTCTCTGTCGACCGCCCCGTTGCAGCCATGCGGCGTGGTCCGACGGAGTCCATTATAAATATAGTTAAGAAACTTTCTTTTCGTCCTACTTTTCTCTACAAACGAGCTTCATAAATATATGCCGCGGATTTTAACCGTACATTTCCCATGGCAACATTAAGCCAATTCACCCGTTCTGCACTGGAAGTATTACTAAGGAACGTGTATAGCATTAGATTGTGCGCGTTTAGCGATAATTAAGATACTGCGCTAATGAATGAGGCGGATGTTTAATTCTTGTCCTGTCTACTTTCAATATTGATATGTAAAAATTGTGGGATGGACAGCGAACTAAATAACTATAAATGTTAAATAGGAATTTCAATGTAAATCAAATACTTCTAGGAGTTGGTGTAAAGAGCGATAAACTAAGTGGATATATATATTCGGGGATGGAAAATACTAAATGTCAACTAATATACCAATAAACACATCCTTTTGTATTTCGTTTAATTGAGCGACAACAAATGAATTATTTGAACAGAATAAAATATTTATTTACATAAATGTACTCTTCCTTGAAAGAGACGCATAGTCACGGATGCAAAACGCATTTTAACTTAAATAGTGTGCAAATGCAACTTTTACAAATATCCTTCGACATCGGAATATGGTAGACACGAATATAGTACAAACAGTGCTGAAAATAAATAAAACAAAATGTTCGCCACTTGGAAAACAAAATTAATTTGACGTAAGGACTCGATATGATGACCAGAAACTGTGTGCCTCGGAAAAAGGGGCTTCTAAACAGCTGGGAATTACCAGCGTCATTAAATTTTTCAATAGTTACGTTTATAATTTCAAACGTCATATTTGCAGACTTCGTCATATTAACCTTTGCAATCAGGCGCCTGTCTGTCCATTTTGCGGTTGGACAATTTGACGCTATGTTTGCCCATAATGCAATAATTATAAATATCCTGAGACGCATTATGACGTCCAATAGATTGATCACATTCTTGTTCTTTTATTGCGTTTCATAAAATTTTGGAATTTAACCACTTGTTCATTTTCATGACGTGCTTCGATATGGCAATTACGTATTGTTTTTTTGCAACCTGACACTCTGGCTATCTTCAATTATTATCGGGAATTCCTGTGTATGTAGGATACCCATTATTAAGTAAAAAATGATAATATATAAAAACGTCAGGTTTTAGCTATGGAAGCGCTAAGTTTATTGAGAAACTACTACATCATATTAAATCTTTAAATGTACAATCCTAATTCACGTATAAACACGATGACTTAATGAATTTTACCCATCTAAATTTATGTTTATAACATCATAAAGAATTTTCAATACGTAATAATTTTAATATTAATGTATGATTCTGTACAATATTTGAGGATAAACAATTTATTTATTTATAATTTAACTGCATCGATAAACATAAATTTAATTAATCACACGCGGTCATCGCATACATCTTTCTTAAACATTATTATATACTATCCGATTTAGAGTTTTAATAATTACTAGAATAACATTAACAAAGACAATAAAAATTATAAGCCGCTGTAAACAGTAGGTACAGTTTAAGGAAAAATCGGACGGCCTTATTAACGAAGAACAAACTGCAGTCGATATGTAGGTCAAACAATATCTCCGAGTCGTGAACAGACATTCTCAGGCAAATATCACATTTATAAAGCGCACACAATTACAAAGCGAAATCGTGTTCAGCCATGACGAAGGCGGCCTGGTACCGCCCTGCATACAGTATAATGCATATTTGACAACTCAAGTCTAACCAAAACCAACCGAGGTATACTAGAATAATCCGTTGGATCACATTGAATAGATGAGGCAGTCGTTAAAATGTAAGAAGCTGTAACATAAATTATTGACATTGACAATCGTGCATTCATCGACGATAACAATGTTTGAGAAAAAGCGACAGTGAAAGTTGATTTAGTTGTAGCAAAACAACTCAATGTAAATGCACTGTTCATTCTTGAAAGCGTAGTAGAGATGTGCTCTGAATATTTATGGGATCACACAAGTTTTAGAATACATGGAATCTAAACTAGTTTCTATTCTAAGACCAAACACAGTTTCTGGCGCGATTTCGTACATTAATCCCGACATCGCACGACCTTTGTTTGTTCCCGGATACGGAAATCGATGTTATCAAGTATGGGTCAATTTTTTTTATTAATTAGGAGGAAACTTATAACTCTGAAAATATTTCTGAGTACCTTTTTGACCTCAGTTTCGTCGTATTTCCTTCGTCACTTCGAATTTCGTAATAGCGCTCCTAATATCTACCGCTGCCAAGTACCAGGTGTAAGTAAACAAATATGTATTATAAAGGTTCCAACTACCTTTACCAATTATTGTAAATTACATACATTTAATACATTTTTTACATACGTTACATTATAATAAACTCATTGATTTTAAATGTTCGTATCACGTCACTCATTGTATTCAAAATGTAATTACTGAAAAATATGAAACTTGTATTTTGTTTAACATATAGTTTATTTAGGTATCGAATTCTGTTTTACGGGAACGTATGTCTTGAGGGTATATCAGGCCGGGCGACTTTAAGTTGAAGCAGACGAAGTTGTGGACACAGCTACTTCGTTAAAATAACTTCTTTAAAAAAAAACTCTTATGAAAACATTATTAAATACACTTAGTGAAAAATGGCTCTGTAATAAATTTTGAGAATCAACATGATATTTTGTATGTTCCAAACATTCCTATCCAACACAAAAGCTATCTGAGATCATATAACCTATTCCGAAATCTTTAAAGGCACATTCAATATATACAAAGAAACCCAAGCCCTCACAGCAAAAGAGCAAAGGTCACAGAGTTAACAAGACAAACTTATTATCCTACGAACAGAAAAACTTACTAATAAAGACAGATAAAATCGCAAAATTATGTACCAAGTTACATTTCTAGTTAGAGTTTAACCTCACATTCTTGCATAAGTGAGCATGAAATTGCACAATTGAAATATAATTCAATTTCAGAGCATAAAAATGAATTTATTCCATTAACGTCAACAGAAGCTCGGTGCACTAGACAAGAATTACAAATATTAATTATGTCTCCTCGGCACCGAGAGACAAAGGCCGTGCTTTCATAACCTTGCTGTTACCTACCCACAATCAAAACCATGATTCATAGAGCTCTGTCTCAGATCATTTTATGACCAAACAAACACACGCCAGGTGCTTTTTGACGGCAACAATATATTTCTGTAAATATATTTGAACCGCTCATGAGACGAAACAATAAGACGTCGTTTCTGAGAAATAGAAAGCGCCAGTTGTGTCAACCACACAGAATTACTTGCATTAACAATACGTTAGGCGGAATATGTAAGATTTCACAAGTAACATAATTACACGTTTGTTTTCAACAGAACAAGTCACAGCAATCAAAATAACAGAGGAATTATAGCATTGCTGTGTCAAACTCTTGTTTGACAGAGCAATTATTATTTGCATGGTAAACACCATTATTAAATTAAATTAAAATAATTCTAGATGTATGCACTATGACAATAAATAGAGAGTTAGCAGAGAAACATTCAAAAGAAAATTAGCATCTCTATAGAATTCCCATATAGGAATACTTATAATTTGTAAGGTTCATTTAGTATCACGTTACTGTCCTAACACACCCCTTTACGATAATAATAACACAATATGGCGATTTGCGCGTGATACAAGACAGCGCGCTACGTATGAACACGGCTGACCTTGAGCATTTCAATTCAGGATGCAATGAGTAATCACAAACAAAGCGTGAAACTTTACACAAATGTTTTATAATAAAACTTAATGACTATATCAAAAACACTGCACGTATAAACTCGTTTTCAAATGAAGTATACACCTGTGCAAAACAAAAAAGTTGTTTCTGTTTGCCTAAAAATACAATAAAGAAAAACAAAAAAAAATATATATAAAAACCCAAAACTTCCGACACTTCTCAGGTTATCAGCAAATTTAAACAAACAACATAGCATTATCATATGCTTTTATAAGGCTATAGAGAGTACAGGGTTTTTGGGTATCGAATTGGACACTATAGAAAAATTAGAACTAAAATTTAATAGTATAAGGGTCGATTTCACTGCGTTGTATTAACCTTTAAAAAATTAAGACATCACACATATTTTTTATATACATAGGTAAAGCAAATGAAATAACTTGACGAAATCCATTTATCTGGAAATAACAATGTATCTGATCATAGTTTTATAATTAAATTGCCTGATAAAATTAAAGTGCAGTAAAGAACGATTCATTGGCGCTACTTATGTTATGCAGGTCAATAATAATGAAGATCGACGGATAAAATATTTGAGTAATCGAGTTTACGTTTTTTTCTTGTGTCTTTTCACAACGAGCGAGTCATTTGAATGTTAGGCATAACGAGGTTAGAGCTGTTCTCATTATAAAATGACTTGCATTATGCATCGAAAATTCCCCAACACAATAAATAGTGTTAGCTTCGAACTAATCTTAAACTACGTGACTGAGAGAGTGTTGCAACGACGTGACGATTTTTCATCTTTAATGAAAAACGTACCCATATGAAGAATCGTGCAATTTCAAGTTCGTATTACGTAAAATACAACTTCTATTGATTGGTTATGGTTTTTTTTTATGGCATTAAATGACGAGACGAGCATGCCGTTCGCCTAATGGTAAGCGATACGACCACCCATAAACAGTAGCAACACCATCCGTACTTACAAAGTACTGTAACTTCCGGACAGATACGACCTGGCGACCTTCAAAAAAAGAGCGTATTACCACCTAAAAGGCCGGCAACGCATCTCTATGCCCCCTAGTATTGCAGATGTTTATGGGCGGCGGTGATCACTTACCATCAGGTGAACCGTATGCTCGTTTCCCCCTATATAGTAAAAAAAAAATGTGTGGCATTCCACTGCGCTCGATATCCTGAGCCATAAGATGTTAAGTCTCATTATGTCCAGTAGTTACACTGGCTACAATGTCCTTCAAACCGAAAAACAACAGTGCATGCACACTGCTGCTTGGCGGTAGAAATAGACATTGCGTTCGTACCCACCCAGACGGACCTTACATATGAGAGACCTACCACCAGTAATTCTAATGAATAACAAGAAAATTAGGTTATCAAAGCACTCACGACCTACATCTTATTCCATAACGATTTGTAGTTTTTTATTATAGGGTAGGTGACTACTTTTTTTTAATACATCTATCCAAAATGTATGGCATCCAAAATCTAACGGAAACATAATTTTCAAAATTGGGGCAATAATTTGTAACTTATAAAGCTTTGAAATTTGGTGGAAGGGGTAGTTGTCAAATAACAGTAATATTACAGTGTGACGTCACCGAGAGTGTGCCATAATGCTGCGTGCGTGCGAAAGAGGTAGCGCGATATCCCCTCCACGTCCCCACTTTTGCCCACAACAATATTTCAAATATGAATAACTGCTTTATTTTTCAACCAATTTTGATGCTCATTTCACAGAAGAATTTCTTTTGCGTATTATTTTCTCGAAAACACAGGCAGGGTTAGCAGACTTCAGATACCTTCGAATTTCCTATAGAAAACTTCTCAGGTATGTAGGTTTCCTCACGATGTTTTCCTTCACCGTTAAAGCGATAATTAATAAACTATACACACGTAACTTCGAAAAGCCAGAGGTATGTGCCTTGTTGGGTTTCGAACCGGCGAACACTGTCTCGGCAGACCGTTCCATTCTCAACTAGGCTATCGTCCACTTGTTCTAGGTGTAGGTCGGTTAAATTCAAACAATCCTTACAACAACTCATGAAGATATCTGATTCTCTCTTAGACTTTTTACAAATAGAACTGAGCAACGCGTAGGTTTTACTGCAGTATTTTCCTCAAACAAAAAGTAAAGGATAAAGTATAGAAGAGCCCATAAAGTCATGTTAAATTCACAACACGTTAGCCCGTTCAAGTAACTAACTACCCACCAAAACAATGAATCAAACGACAACAATATAATTAATTCTACAACAATACACTCGGAAACCTTGAGCGCGCTTCAATTAAGTAATCCGATAGAAATTTATAGTAAAGATAATCCACAAAAGTCTAATTTGCAGTCAATACACAGCTGACCTAATAATTACATGACAAAACAATGTACCGTAACATTGCAGGAGGCATGTCACGATTTTTACTCCCCAGGTCTCTGGGTCAACGACTGTCTTCGAGCCTTCAAAACATAGGTAAAATAACCAAACACCTCAGTCACGTATGAGTGCTGGCCTGTTTCTCAGGTTTTTTCATCATTCCGTGGCATCCTTATAAGGTGCGTAGATACGACCTTCGAAGAAATATGTGTGGAGCAATTTGTCGCCGCCGTGTGCAGTGACGCAAACTTGGCAATGTCACAGTGTGCATAAAACGATGTAAGCCAACGGTTTACATCCTTTTCAGATATCGCATCTCGAACGCAAATTGCATGTGACCATCATTATACAATCGGCTTAATTCATTCAAGGACGTCCAATGAGTATGTTTACTCACTTAAGGCTCAATCATATTGTTCCACGGTTGTCTTTTCAGAAGGTGATTTATTACGCATTATTGTCGCGAATCCATTATGCTAACACACATAAATTGATCATGTAACACAAATCATAATCACAATTCCCTTGTTGATAAATGTCCGTGAATTTACCCGATCTATACTGCGAAGTTTCATTACTAAGGCTTTTGGGTATACTCCTTTACGAATAATGGTAATATTGTCTTCTTTGCTAAATAATTTGGTGTAGACAAAACGATGACAACTTTTTTCTTCTACGTGCCAATAAGGTTTACGTAGTTTTTACGGCATTAGATAAAAGTTTTTTAGAGATAACATTAAAGGGTTAACATATAATAATAAGTTTTAAAAGTTTGATCCTATACTGGCCAAGTATAAGCATTTTTCTAATATTGCCTGTTTGTTTAATGAACCATAACTGATTCAAAAGACTCATCAGTTTCTAAGAAATCGTCGTGTTATTTCCATTTTACAACTTGGAACCTTAGGCGAGAAACTGTCTCAGTCTCATGGGAACTGATATGCTAGTTCTGCAATTAAACGAATCTCTAGACCGACTCTAATTGCAGGGTATTGGATAAATGTTCAATGCATTCAACCTCAAAAGACAAAGAGGTTGTAAAAAGACATTCCTGAACACACCTTTATAAGGCAATTTTATATTCCGGTTGAACATAGCAACAAAATCAAATATAGCGGTTAGTAGCCGCTCTAATATCGAAACTTGTTTCTAAAAACCCTTTTATGGAAGTATTACCGCCCACGTTTTGGTTTAAAAACGACGTTTTATCGCCGTCTCGGTAACAATAATATCCACAACAATATTTGAAATCTGAACGTTGGTTTGTTTGTCACGTTACTTAATTTGAAAACAAGTATCAAAGAAATGTTTTTGCCTTAGATGACATGTAATTACACATTGTATTTATGCGAAGGAATATCAAAGCATTATAATAAAAATAAATGTTGATGTACACCCGTCGATTTCACACCATTTTTTATTACGCATCAAATATGACATCTATATTATAATCATGACAATGTTACTTTATTATCATAACATTATAATATGAATCGAATATCCTTCGCATATAAATACGTATGTCAAATACAAAACAAACATCACAATTGTTTTGCAGCATGGGAATTTTTATATGGTTCGTTTATAAATTTTATGTCACTATAATTTTCTATTAATGTTACTGACCTACCCTGACCTGTGTGGATTTTATTACTTAAATCCAATAAAGTTGGTATTATTTATATTAAATATATATAAAAGCGAAAGGTCACTCACTCACTCACTCACTCATCACAAAATCTCAGTAACTACAAGTGCTAGGAGTCTCAAGTTTTGCATGGGGGTTTCTTTTAGGACGTAGCTGCTCACTCAGACGGGATTTTGCTAAATTCAATCCCTAATAAAATATTTATCCTGGCAAACCTTTTACACGCGGGCGGAGCCGCGGGCAAATGCTTGTATTAAATAAACACCAATTAGTTTGTCCTTCATAAAGTTGGAATAATCTTGTCATGGCCGTAATTATTGATGTCAGCACCCTAATGAACAAGTATGATTAAAATATAATTAAAGCACAAATATGGCAGCATAAAGCTGTACTGGGGGACTGAAAAACGAAAAAATCTTCAGTTTTTAAGCATTTCCTTGTTTCCTTGACATCCTTCATCCATCATCCTTACATAAAAAATCAATGTTTACAAATTTCTAAAAGCAATTGCCAATTACATCAAATTCGCACTTGCTCGGAATATAGCGAAGATCAAGAGCATTAACCAACCGGTGACCACACGATCTTATCTGTTTCAAAATCATAGAGCGGAATAGCGGCACGTCGAAGGCTCACCGGGCCGCGGCCCGCGGCTCGTCTGCGCAGGCGCATCCGTAACCGTACCGGTCAAGTTCATGGCGCCGGCGCCGGCCCACCGCAAGCATGGCTTTACATAGACCGGCATAGCAATTGTGATTGATGGGCCTTTGTGACACCGACTACCATCAAAGATGGCCTAGCATAAGAATTATAATAGTTATAATTGATGTCTATCACAATGCTTTTGATGTTTTTTTCTGAAGTTGAATTACTATCTGGTTTGGCAGCGATTAGGTATACGGAAATGTACCTAATTTATGTAAATATCGCCTGGAGCTACACTTCATATAGAACCAGTTTCCTTAACTACACAACTTTTGAAACAATTATTTAAAATTTTCCTCAAGTGCTGCTGGGAGTAAGCTGCGCTGTATTTATATGCAGGTATTACGTGATCAATACCTACAATAGACACATTTTGAAATACATTTTAACATATACGACAATAGAACATCACCGACGACATGACATTCATCAACCCGTGTGACTGGTTACCGAGTACTGACAGAGAAAACAAAGCCCCACTTATTCTTAGACCTGCCCGTATGTTTCACTATCTGCCGTCGATCACTTATTGCATAAAAACTTGTCTTTGATGCGATCGCTACAAGAACTCTTAACTACTTAAGTTTTGCGTAACGATCGATATGTGTAACAAACGCGATGTGTTACTCATTAAATAAATATTGGTAGAATAAAGTAAGTTTAAAAATTATATTTATGTCCTTTATTCGTCGCATTTTAATATTGTCACGAAACCTAATGTCATTAAACACATTATAATATCATTAAAATACATTGTGATATTAGGCACACACTCCAAAATTGATAACCAATATAATATACAATATGTTTGTATTGTTTATCAATTATCGTTCGCTTTAATGGTGAGGGAAAACATTGTGAGAATTCTCCATAATTTCGAGGGTATGCGAATTCTGCCAACCCGCACTAGGCCAGCGTGGTGGACTAAGGCCTAACCCCTCTCAGTAGTAGAGGAGGCCCGTGCTCAGCAGTGGCCAGTATAATATAATACAGGGCTGATTACGCTGCATATACAATATATAGGTACTAATAATTATTTTATGGTTTTTATTAAAACAATACATATTTATGTCCATATTCAGTTCAAACTATAAGTATAGTACCATAAATTCAAAACCTTTCCGTCTTATTAATGCGTATGATACCGTTACAGCCACAACAGTACAAAGTGCCTGATAAATATTTTGAAGCACGAAAGACCTCAAAATTTTCACACACTGGCACCAGGCCAATAACGGAACATGCACGATATGAAACTCACGACATGTCACAAACTGTCCTTTCAAATATACGATGGCAAAATGGCGAAGTGAAAACGGTCAAGATGCAAAAGGTCAAGTCCAAGGCGAGGGACGTAGCGGCACATTCATGACATGGTCTGGTGAGCACAGCATCTATTGACCTAGTCCCGGCATCGTGACACAGATACACCGGCCTAGGACGAGCAGCTTGCCGATCGAGAGCCATAAGCCGCATACCATTAAAAGTATTGCCATTTTAGAGGACACATACATGTGTGAAATAGAAATACGAGATGATTTATCTTCGTGACTCCTATACACAAGTATCATTTCATAATGCAAGTACAAAGTTGTCACTGTAAAACAGAATATATATATAGTTCAATTTCAAAATATATAGAGTAGACTTCTAAACCATTTTAGTAAAGCTTAAATAATCGACAAATTTGTCAAGATCAAATTCAGTTTAAGATTAATTTAATTTTTTATTAATTCCATTCGAGAAGTCATCATGATTTGCACAAGAGCAATTGATGAGGATAGTTTACTTTATTTAATTTTGTACATTTTATATATAACAGAAAGTAATAGGCAAAACAAATAACCATCAAACTTGAATGAAAAAAATTATAATACAAACACGAATTGAGAACCTCCTCCTTTTTTGGAAGTCAGTTAATAAAGTAGTTCTAATATATTATTCTTGTAAAAACATAATTATTCTTATATTTGAGATATTGTTGTGATACTATTATACGGCTGCATATTTCCCTCTTGCTTTGAGAATACGTCCATAATCTTATTTCATTATCCTAAATGCCTGTAAATTTTATTTTAATTTACAACTATACAACTCACAAAAAACTGTACATATTCCAATTCGTTAATATTTGCTCGATATTTCAATGTCTCATAAGCAGAACGCGATCTCCAAATATGTCTTCTGATACATATTTGCATTATCGTTTTTAAATAACACACACGCAACAGAACTACTGCGCATTAATATTTGCACCATTTTAGAAGTTAGAGATGTGTGCAACCTAAGAAATAATTATAATATCTTAATCATACTCCGAATTTATTTATCTTTATGCAGAAGAGTAAAAGAAAGAAGATTGTGAAGTTTATTTTATCCTCTAAGGTTATTGTGCAGCTTCTCCATCCTTTAAAGTCAAATTTATTCAAGCTATGATAGATATCTTTTTCTACCAAATGATACTTTGACATTTAATACATATAACAGTCATTGATAAAAAAATAACAGTGGTGCGTCTCTTGCAGCATGTCCCAAACCCACGCGTGTTGGATGGAATGAAAGGTCTCCAAATAAGGTTAGGTCAAGGAGAATTCATCGACAATGTGTTATTATAATAATTTAAAATAAATTTGACTTCTATAATAATACACATAAGCTTTATTATATTGTTATGGGACAAAAAACTCTATTAACATTCCGATATTAATGAGCCGTTACATCTAGGCGGCCGTTTACAAAAATAAACGAAGGCATTATTGTGAAATCCAATATTTTCTCAAATTAGATTGTGTATTTTGATGAAAAAACCTAACATTGTTAATCGACATAATATACTGTTTTTTATGTGAAGACGGCGACGCTATTTTAAATGAGATAACATTCTTAGACATACCTTAACAAGACATCGGTATCCGTCTCCAATTTTAAATGGGCATCATTTATTAAGGAAAGCATTATTAATACGTTTATCTCATTATGCAAACGATGTGATGCAATAATTCAAACTGATTGTGGACGAGGTGATTCGGTTAAAGCTTAGTCGGCAAAAGACATAGGACTGTTATGGCACGCACAAACCAAAATTGTTTTGATCAGCTTTATATATTTGTAAAACAAATCATACATTTCATCATGCTTCGGTGCCAAGGCATAATGTCGTGGCGTCTCTATTATTTTCATGCAAAACCTTTGACATAGTATTTCTGTAGGTCGACCAATTAATTTGCTGTAAATATGAATACGTGAACGTAAACTAACTTAAAATAAAAACGACAAACAAAGACATTTTCAGCCGTATCTAAAATCTTAATGGTTATCTTGGACTAGACCAACCGCAAAGCTAATAGCACAGGCATATATACATCCGCATACTTATTTTTACAATATTTAACAACAAAGACTCTACTCTCCTCTCTTCGTGTTTAATAGTTTTATAAAAAAAAAACAACAAAAGTTCGGTAAAGATAAGTTAATTGTCATTAGTCATACAAGTACTTGTTGCACACAGTATGATACAATTTGAACAGTAAACAAGGGCCAGTAAAAAAGCCGCGTGTTTCCCCACATTTTTGTACGATTCATTCATCGTGTAGATATAAAATAAGGTAATAATTACAGTCGTATACTGCGCAGCTCACGTAGACCATACGCTTTATGACGTCGATGCATTTTGTATCGTCACAATAGGAGTTCGACGTCGGCATACGTCACCGGTTATACCCGTCGTCTCATCAAATTTAATAATAGGTATCTAACCATTCAACCAAACAAAGAGTTATGTGATCTATGACATGCTGTTTGTAAGCTTTAATTCGTTTATTGACATACGAAATTCCGAATTCTTTAAGGCTTAAATCATTTTCTGTGTGTTTTCCCGTATATATTCCGCATAAAAACTTTATTACCATCATCTTTTATTCTAGATAAATGTCTAATTTTATCAATATCATGGAATGCGTAAGTCAATTTGCTTCTACTAATTTGTATAAATGAAAAAACAAGTTATACGAAAAATAATTAGCACTATAGATTGGCAACTTACTTTTTTATTTTAATTACATTAAGTACAAAGGTAGAATAAGGTCAAGCCTCCGTCGACTTGAGGTTTTTAAATGTCGCAGTAATGTGTATTTGTTTTCAAATGTAAACTGATAATAATCTTGGAGCACATAGAAACTTCGAAAAAACACAGAAAGGAATCAAAACATATTCTTTTTTTAGTTTTATTATCTCATAATATATTTATAGGTGCTCATAAAATACTTTTTAATAGATACTTATATCGTATCCCTAATGATAGTAAAGCTCACACTGAAAAGAAAGTTGTAATTAGTACAACACCTACATCACTAAGCGGAGACAAGAATTTGATTTTGCATCAATCAACTTTGAAATGCGCCGTTAATAATAGTTGTGGAATACGACACAACAAATAATTCGCATACTTTTATATTATTACATTTAAATGACGAGACGAGTTTTCCGCTCACCTGATGGTAAATGATACGATCGCCCATAAACAATATCAACACCATACAGAACTTTGAATTAGAAAATACTGCGTGGTAATCCACCACGCTCGTTAACCCAAGACACAAGATGTTAAATCTCACGTCCAGTAATTACGCTGGCTACAATGTCCTTCAAACCGGAACACAACAGTGCACGCAAACTGCTGCTTGGCGATAGAAATAGACATCGCTAATTAAATAATCGTCTGTTATCGCATTGATCAGTAGTGTCGTGTTACGTGTCGTATCGTAAGGCAACGACCTCGGAGTGTCATACTATTAGATCACAAGCACACAATATGTGTGCGTGTGCTAACTGTACGAGATCACGAACAACAACCGCCAATGTTTTCTATAATACAATTTTAATTTTGTCTCGCGTTTTTAGGGTTTTTGTAGGGTGAGTACTTCACGGTAAAAGTAGGATAGTCTTTTAGTGGGATAAATTTTGTTTAACTTATTTATGTTCTGTTTCCAAGACTAAGTTTCAATCTCTCTGTAGCATTTTATTCCGTAATCAGTGGGCAATTTTGAATGCTTTAAAGGATTAGATATTATATTAATTAATAAAACACAAAGGATTCGTATTTTCCAATTTAAAGTTAAATACTATGTTTATTACTTTGCGTCACTCCTGTATAATAAAAAAAGTATGTTTCGCAAATGCCGGTCGCTTTCGTAAATTTTAAAAACTTCATAATTCGTTTTTAATTATGAAAGTATCATTAATCATTTACTTTTTCTGAGGAAATTATTACATAAAACAAAAGCAATTAATGAACCTGTTTTTCGATACATACAATACGTATTCAAATTATATATTCATTAATCCTCTCTCCTAGTGACGAGCGATGCGACTGCCCATAAACATAACCAAAAATGTATTATAAAGCGCTGCTTAGCATTGCGATGCACTCGCCATGCCCAGTCAAGACAATTATACAAATCGAACCACGAAAATGTTGACAGTCTGTACACAAGAGGGGTCTAGCATGCATGAGACCAATCTTGTAGTGATTAGTCGGAAAGTTGCACCACATAAATAAAATATTTTTTTCTACTGGTCTCTCATGTGTCCGTCTGGGTGGGTACCACCGCAATGTCTATTTCTACCGCCAAGCAGCAGTGTGCATACACTGTTGTGATTCGGTTTGAAGGACATTGTAGACAGTCTAACTCCTGGACATAATGAGACTTAACATCTTATGTCTCAGGATGACGAGCGCAGTGGAATGCCACACAGTACTTTATAACTCAAGGTGCTGGATGGTGTTCCTACTGTTTATGGGTAGTCGTACCGGTTAGCATCAGGTGAACGGCACGCTCGTCTCGTCATTCAAAGCATAAAAGAAGAACGTAATATCGTAAAAAAAATAGGTACGCGCGTTAGAAGTTATACTTCTTTGACGTAACAAGATAAAAATATTTTTAAATAACGCGCCAAAAGAAGTATAACTTCAATATCTTTCGCCTTATTCTACGTTCAAAATTCAAAACTAAAATGTTGACTATAGCTAACTTCAGGGTGTCGGTATTTCTACGTTCAAAATTCAAAACTAAAATGTTGACTATAGCTAACTTCAGGGTGTCTGTTTTTCGTGACGGTGTGCGCGCGCATCGTAAAAATTTACTCCCATCATTTTTCCCTAACGCGCCATAAGAAGTATAGCTTCAAAAAAAAAACAAATGAAATCTATATTTACTAGGATACTTACTGTTGTTGGACGAATGCTCCGTGTCCATTTAATTTTATGAAGCATGGCAACAGTACAGACACTTATTTACATTCCACGTTTCGTTTCCGTGCCGGCCCCGATACAATTCTAGCGTATTATACAATAGCCATTGACCTTTGGGCTTTATTGCTTAATATGATCCAATTATATGTGCCCGGTATAATATAATCAGTGTGCAATAAATGTATATAATATATGTTAATGCATAACATAAATAGAGATGTGACTGTAACACATAGCCAGAGTTGAATTTAACAGATTTTATTTGTTAAGATCTCTAGAATTGTTGTGGATTTGAGAATCGACTCGTTCACAGAATTTCGTAAATTACTAGATAAAACATGGTTACACAAAAAATAAACAAATATATTTATTTAAGACACATACAAAACATTTTTAAACACTAATTAATACTCAGAACTCGAAATAAAAACACATTCCTCACTAATAAAGCGATAATAACTACTCGTACCCTAATAAGTCTCAACACATTAAAGATTAGCCAAATTAAAAATCTCGTACACATAATAATTTACGTATCTGCAAAAACGATAGCAAATTATTCACTAAACTTAAAATGTGGGTTTCCCTTAAAACGAACACAAAAACAAAGACTACACCCGTGACATTTTGTAATTATAGTGTGACAAGTAATAATTACGGAGATTTTTTTTACCCTCGGGCATAATACCAATTTACGAGATTACAACTAATTGCAGTGTAATCTAATATCGCCCATTTTTCACATCATTGGAATAAATAAAAATTATTAATGCATTCTAATTATGTTTACAAATCTTTTTATGCCTTGCCGGTTTTAAGTCGGTTTAGAAAAAGGAAACCTAATACAATTAATGACAGCGCTTATAAAAGATATAAAACATCCAGTAGGAATGCATTCCGTATAAATTATAGATCTATTAAGTCCGGCAAATCTAAGGATGGATATATTAAGCTCTACGAAGTGTGGAGTGTAAAGTAGTAAAGCAGTATGTTTTTTTCCAAAGTTAAAACAGTGAGCTTTAGTTAACATTTTATTACAACTCATCGAGGACCTCGCAAATAATTAGCAAAGGCGCTCGGAGAAACGGCAAGTTGGCAACCGGTATCATCGTGTTGTACACATACCCACTGGATATGGATTACACAGCATTAGCTCACACCACTGGTGTTACTATTGGCAACGTAATACAGAATTACCGTCGAACAACGCGTTAACGCAACCACAATCGTCGCGACTTAATTATTTCGACAGCCGACGGAGCCACCATCTTGAAATCAATACCATTGCGAGAAAAAATTATAACCGTAGCGTCGTTAAAATAAACACATAACCGTATTATCTTAATGGCTTCTTGATGGTTGTTCTGATGAGAAAATTCTTGGAGACATTGTATTTCAAAATTTAATACAGTCGCGTTATGTAACACTGCTATACAATTTCGTTCCTCTTTTTTACAGATGATTATAGCGAAATACCTTCGTCAATTCACAATTGATAATCTATTTCATTATTCTGATCGTGAACAATTCCGACATAGCGTCTAAAACTAAATAAATATAACATTTTGCGTCCGTTTCACTGTTTATTACTTCTATTTATTTTATATAACCTAAAATCGATTAAAATGTTCGTTAAAAAAAGAACAATTATGGCGGTCGTAACTTTTCAAAGTAAGTACTAAATGTCGATCTTGATTCAAATATTCATAAATATCAGCATTCGATAATGTTGTGCATTTAAAAAATCCATTTTAATTAACAAACGATATTTATTGGTGCACAACATTAACATTTTGAATTAATGAAGTGTATTCGTGGCGTTCGACTACGTAGGTAATAGATGACATCTGCCCATAAAAAATTAACCATGTCTGGAACAGTTCTCGTGACTTTTATCAACATTGCAGTATTAAATGCCTCGGTGGCGTAGTTGTGTTACGGTACGATTGCAATGCTGAGGTCTCGGGTTTGATTTCCGGGTCGGGCAAGTGATATTGAATTTTTCTATGCAGTATCAGCCCGGAGTCTGCAATTTATGCCCGATACGGCGATAGGCTCGCCCCCTATCACATCATGGGACGGAATACGCATGACGAAAAGGGGGTGCCCTAGTTGCGCCTCTGCCTACCCCTTCGAGGATAAAAGGCGTGAGTGTGTGTGTGTACAGTTTTAACATCGCTGTATATTTAATTTGAGGACTGAGTATATTAAAATACTTGATCTCTAATAATAAGGCGATTTCGATATTATATATGTAACATAAAAACCTATAACTTCATAACAAACCCAAGACAGGTTTTCACGCCAAAAGTTGACAAACACGCATCTGAAAAAGGCTACTTGTATTGAAACTCGTTAATAAATCAAAACGTTCACAATCAATTAAAATCATTGGACGAGCAATAAAATGCCACATACAGCATTCTAGTCAATGAATAAATCTATTATAATATTAAACGTGACATTGACGAATATACGTATTAAGTTATGTAAATAATTTTTGGTGTTATAATAATCTTATTCTAACGCGATATGCCTATAAAATAATTATTTCCAAAATATGTATCCGTAAATAAATATTGTATACCAAAATTCAATCAGAAAGACAAACAAATTCAACACTACAATACAATACGCTTTTATTAGCTTCAGACGTATGTATGTATAAGTGTATGTAACGGAAACTTTGAACATGATTTTTACCCCGTTCAAAACGTCGGATTAAATCGAAATTTGGCATACTTATCAAAGACCGATGACAATTCAATATTTTAAACTAAAAACACGCTTTTATAGAGAATCCAACTAAAAAATGAATAAATAATTGTTTATGTATTTTTAGTGACATCTGTTGGACTATAGTCGATTATAACTAAACTGGCTACTCTTATGTGTAAAAAAACCTACTTGTCCCAAGATGGCGCTTTCGTTTATTTTTGTGACATCTATTGGACAATAGTAAAAAAATGTATTTTATTCATTGATGTATTAAAAGGGTTTATTAATACATCAATGCTTTTATTGTAAAAAAAAAGCGTGGGGTGCTTTTTAAGATATTATCAAAATGATAATCCTTATACTCATATTATCTGTCAATAAAATATTTATAACTATTGGCACCATGCACCCCACGCTTTATTACAATTTTTTTTTTCTTATTCACACTATTCGTAATCCTTAGACGCCCGCTGTGGACACCGGTGTCCATTTATATAAGGAAATTAGCTTATAGCTATATATAAGCGGGCGTTGATGGGTTAATTCATATTTATTAAAATTTATTTTCTATTTTTAGTTGGATTTTCTATAAAGCGCGTTTTTAGGTTTTAAAAACTATTATTTATTATTAGTCAAGCGCTAATCGCTCTGTAGTCATCATAGTAAAAGATTTCAACGGCATCCCTATTTTTTTAGAACATTTTCTTAACATATCATCAGTATTAATTAAAACATTACAATAAACAAATTCGAATGTAATGAAGAATCAATTACCCATTTTTAAATGGTTTTTAAAATCATGTGTCTATGGTAAATAATTAAGCATTGAATGCATTTTTATTTTTTTACTGAATACGAAGTTAACGAGCAAGTAGACTACATGACTGTAATAAAACCCACAAATAAATGCTCTCACAAACCGTCACTTCGATAAAACCTACCGATACGCATCTAATGATAATTGCTAGCGAAAGACGCTTTCTGGTTGTTGATTCTCATTGTTTTACACTATCCATTGTCTCGAACCATTCATTTACATGCATCTCTTAATAACTTTGTTATGTAACCTCTGTTATTATTCTATGACACCTGACCGAGGCGGATATCATACGGGTATTAATTTACATGTAGCTAATAGCATTATGTCGTAATACCTATATATGAAACTGAGTGTGATAAATGGCGCATCTGTCACCTCTTTGATCTTAAAATTATAGTGTAATCACTGAATATATTATCCCTTCCAATTACAATACTCGCACACCCACTATATAACGCAGATTGTTTGTCACAAATAATAGTAAATATAAGTATTAATTAAAGAAAATAACGTTGACAAAAAAATAAATAAGTATAGTACCTATATGAAGTGCATTTCCTGAAAGCTTTGCGTTGATTGACGATGTTCATGAATTAACCATTCGGTGCACCATTATCACCAATCATAGTAAGAATTTGGTAGAAATTATGTCAATTGACACGAAGAGTTACTGACGACCTCTAATATTTCTACTATATTTTACAACACATCAGCAAATCTATACAAATATCTCATGTCCCTAAATATTGATATCACATTAATCCGAATTGACTACTTCTTACGTAATGGACCAGACGCGATTTACATTTCCAAAAAGATACAGAACCTAGACAAGCTTTATGCAAAGTAATAGCGTAGGTGCCGCGGCATAAGTTAAAATGCGACAAGACGTATTAAATCGAATATTTTTCTAATTAACATTTTCTACAGCAG
The DNA here is from genome assembly GCA_947568825.1 of Sphinx pinastri. Lineage (NCBI taxonomy): Eukaryota > Metazoa > Arthropoda > Insecta > Lepidoptera > Sphingidae > Sphinx > Sphinx pinastri. The sequence goes on from OX387634.1 coordinate 6,285,999, forward strand.
CACCTTTAGTTTATAGTCTTAACTAAAAATAAATGATGTTTATGTATGAGTTAATTTTATAATCTAAATTAATTTACTTGTTAGTTACCTATCGATTAGGAAAGAGGCCAAACCCGCATTTTGCGTAGTAGAGTATATTAATTAGTTCAGAAACTATTTGCTTGTTTAGCAACACCAGCAAAGACAAATGTAACACGAAGTACTGACATTGTCTACTGAAAACATTACCTTCACTCTTCAGCAATGAAATCCACTGCATAATCTAACTACGTTCTATTAATTGATACAATTCACGTGGGGTTATGCAAATTGCTCAAAGAAAATGTAATAACTTTCCCGCAAGGGAGCCCATTGTTCGCCGGATTACGATCGCGCCTCGCATCTCCGCAGCATTGTGCGCCGGTGCGGGAAAGTGGAAAGCGATCGGGGTTATGACATTGCCAGTGTCTAGGCCACTTTGCATCGCCCGTGCCGTCTTCTCGTGTGAAAAATTAAAACAGATGAGTAATTATTCGCAACGTATGATTGGTGTGGAAAAACTAAGATAATTAATATTTTCACAAAGGTCGAAGGTATAAATATATCCACAAGAACAGTTACCTTTCTATTTCCTTATACTCGTACAAACGACCAGAAAACCTTGATCTTTTCAAAAACCTTTCGTAGACATTTGGCAGTCATTATTCTCTAGATACAACTAGTAATGCCTCGGTGGCGTAGTTGTATTATGGTACGACTGCAATGCTGAGGTCTCGGGTTCGATCCCCGGGGTCGGGCAAAGTAACATTGGATTTTTCTCTTCAGTATAATATTGATAGGACAATTTGCAGACTTTTAACTTATAATCCAATTACATCAAAATCTAGACAACTATTTGTAAGTGATGCAAATTTCTCAGAACTCGCGACCTTTCATTTCTTAGTTAGTCTACTGAGGTCAACCTAAACCGTCTTATTACAAAAAGATAGCTTAGTACTGGGTTTAAACCAAGACTAAAAAGTCTATGTTTGTTACGGTATTAAAGTTAGTTCTCGGACTAAAATTCATTCTTATTACAAATCCAAGACTAGCTGAGGATTATCTAGTACCGAAGATAGTCCCTGGTTCAATTAGTATCCACAGATTATAAGCAAAAAATTACAGTTTCATTCACTCGGCGATTGATTCACCGTTCATTTTAACATAAGTTTGTGTGAGGAGAAAGCCAAACTGTTTAATAAAATGTGATTTTGACGATGGTGATGATGCTAAATATATAATATCTTGTCATTTAAATATATTTTAAATCTGAATAATTTCAAATGGCGTGAATTTTGTGTTACTGTCGACTAGTTTATTTAGCTAGCGTACAACGGAATGAAGTGTGCGGCGCGCGTATTTGGATATTATTGAAATGTTTACATTTCGGTTTATTTATGATTCTTTTGAATAGCAGTTCAAATAACATAAAGAAACGTTGTTCTTTTATTATAATTATTTAGGCACGGCAATAGGGTCACAAGTGCAATAGTTTTTGTTGTGAAAACACGTACTAACGTATACGATAGTTATTCCAGTTGAAAATGGAGCAATCAAAGAAAAAAAGGGTGAAAATTTGACTTTTGAAGTAAAGGTTAGTCCAAATCAATCGTATTATTAATAAACAGTGTAATAACATTACATAATAATAGTGAAACTATATTTATAGCTAAAATCTTCATCACTTAATTAAAAATGATTCACGCGACTACGGGGTCTATTAAACCGCTGGTTTGTTTCCAACACTTCCAAATACATTAAATCAGTGGAATTTATGTCAATTTTTATATTTTTGTTGATATTTGATTATCTTAAAACATAATTGCGACTTGATATTCAACGTTTCGAGGTTAGTACTGGAGTTAAACTAGGGCTCAGGGAGGTTTAACTTTAGTACCATAGATAATCCTCGGACTAGCGATAAACTCTGTTTTGTAATAACGTTTATTTTAATACATAGTTTAAACCTGGTACTAAACATGGTACTAAAGTTAAACTTCGTTTTGGAATAAGGCGGATAGTGTTTGTACATTATTATATACATCACACCGGTGCAGATGTCTCAATATGTAGCAAAAACATACATAATAACAACGACTATTCATAGTTGAGAGTGAACATTATGCTTTTATTAGATTTAATTAATTGCACCTTAACGCCGATCTGCATTCATCATAAACAATGGGGAAAACTTTAATGAAACGATAAGATCCGATTTTCAAAACTTTCTCGTATCGGGATTATTGCTTTGGTGAAATTACGATTACTGGAAATCGATAAGTCATTGACTAAAAATAACCTCCTTTTTTTGAAGTCAAATAAATAATATATCATCGGTATCAAAGTGAAAGAAATTTCAGTATCGTTTTAGTAGTACCATAAATGACCCCGTACGGGTAAACTTAAAAATACAACCTGTAGCGTAGCAAAATCTTTATATATTATTAACCACAAAATTATTTAGTTACAACACATTTATAGCAATTTATACTTCTATTCAGTATGCCCGATCATTTGCATATCACAACTAAACAAAACTTCTAAAATAATCTGGTCCTATTAGATTAATAAATCGTACCAAAATATGCCAAATGTTTTCATGACAGTAAATTACCGGCCAAGCCCGTTGACTGTCGATATTGCAATCAAATAATTCTGATGTGTTAAGTGTGAATTTAATCATGCAACTCCATTATATCCTAAGCAGAGCCAACAATTCTACAGTGTTCTAGATATCAAGAATCGTATTTTATTGTACTTTAAATCAAATAGCACCTTATTTTTATTTGTTTAGATACAATCTAAATCTGTCTCGTAATATTCATAATTCTAGTTTTGTTCCTTGAAATCGAATATATTATCGTCGTTTTTATTGTAGTAGGTATCGTGTATTTTGTCTAACATACCAATTCTATGTGGAAAATCAAATCACATAAAGTGTGTAATCGAATGTTTTCTTCGTTCCAAACCACTAACTATATAAAATGTAGCGTTTGCTCGCGGCTCCACCCGCGTGAAAATATTTTCCCGGGATAAAAAGTAGCCTATATTAATTACATGTTGTTAAAGTACCTTTATATTGGTGAAAGATTTTTAAAATCGGTCCAGTAATTTTTGAGTTTATTCGTTACAAACATGCAAAGATACAATTAATCTTTCCTCTATATAATATCAGTATAGATAGTATAGATTCGCTCATAACGTCATAGTCACTTTTGATACACTTATGGCGAACCACAAAAACCATTGCCCCTCACAAAAATAATTCACCCCGGCTCATTAACCAATGCATTATCGTCACTATAATACCCCACACAAAGGTCACGTTACGATCTTGTTCGTTTTTAAACATTTCGACAGATTTGGTCGATGCGTAGGAGTATATTTATTTCAAACACGTCGCGTTCGCATTGCCATTACAATTATAAATTAATAAATATTCTATACGAAAGTCATAACGATACAACACAAACAATAGACAACGAATTATGTCGTAAACAATATTGTATTTTCTTTTTTGCTGTCGTATTTAGCTCTCATAAACTTATCTCTCTAGTTCGGTGGAGATCTAACACAGAAGTCGTGTCTACCGTTTGCCATATTTAGTATTTACGACTTGTTTATAGTTGGTCAACATTAATCACGTTCATGGCCAAAATATCTCTTGCGAACACCAAAACGACAACAATCTTGTACTCAACATTATATTTTTCCACGTTGGCGCCATGGCCTTGTTCATTTAAATACATTATTTTTATAGCAAGCGGCGTATATTTCAGCTGATTAATGAGATACTATATTTGCGAGTTTTTTTATGGAAAATTATGGAATTAATAAAACGTTAAACTATAATTCAACACATACATGGAAATTCACTAAGACGATCTACACGAACGGTTCGACCGCGACCGTAGCACATTCGAGCACAATCTTTCTGAAAAATCCACATTAACACAGCATTAAATTTGTGCATAGTGACAGAAGCGTGTTATTTTGCTCGAAACGCGCGAAGGTTGTTTGCGAGCCGGGGCGGGAATTCCGCAGGTCGTCCGACGGCGACGCATGCGGCCGTCCCCGCGTGGAATGCGGAGATGACCGCGCTTTTCGGCATGTGCCATTCTGATTAGCATAACGCCGGCTCGCCGCCGCCCGAATTTACCATGATTGACGGTTTGTACGATCATAAAGCGCCGACCGGTCCGGTGGCATCGTTAAACTACACTCCATTCGAGTCGACCGCTTAGTATGGGCTAAATCAATATTATTGACTAATCTTTAAAACTGTTTTGTGTGGTGTAGTTGCATCTAGAATATTCAATGAGGAATAGTGTGTTAAGGGAGCGTAGTTAAGTGAAAAAGGATTCAGTATCGAAAAATAAGAATGGTATGTTGTGGTTTATGCACATAATGACATGGATGATGGAAAATGTAGAGATTCTGTACGTGTGTATGGACAGATAAGAAAGAAGGCGATAGTATGAACGAACTTATGTCCACTAAATCGCTGACGTGCTCGACGGACAGATGAACAATCATATAAAGTGATGAGAGTCCACGAAATGTTGAATGAGACAAGATGAAGATAAAGTTGTTCCTTTATACAAACCTTGTATGGAAGACCATAGCGTAAATGATGAATGTATGTATGATGTTAGTTACTATCGTGTGGTTAAACGATTTATTGATGTGATTCTATCTAATCAAAGACGAGGTTGCAATGAGATATAACACAGATTAAATGCTATAAATGCAACGAAACGGAAGTTAACACCACAGCATATTAAAGACCAAATAACAAGTGCCAACTGAATGTGCGTCATAAAATAAGTAAAGGAAGCGTCGATTTGGCAGTTCTAATGCATTATAAACAAAAATGAGTCAAACTGCTAATGGTTTATTAAAATAAATTATCCGGAAGGTATTATAATAAATTCAAACTAATGTAAAATTTCCAGATATAGATGCGATGATGTCCAATGGTGTTTTTCACAGGATAGGCTTAATATATCGCATGGTAAGAAAAACAGCAACAATAAATCTTGACAAAGTTATAATTACACCAGTTTTTGTGTTATAATTTTAGTGAAATGGGTTTCTTGGCCGTGGCCGCTTTTTACATAATATTTATAATTATATAATATTGTTTAATTAAATCATGTTTAAACAGGCAATCGATATTCATTACATAATCATACTTTTGAATTATAAACGTTAATATACAAAACTTGAGTTATATTACAATGTAGTTTGACATGAACAATAAAGTCAAAAAAAAATTTACTTTTTCAATTCGTATTTAAGCAGCTATTAGCATAATTAAAATAATCGTGGGCAGTGCATTTATTTTCCCAAAATGTGATATGTTTGAACTCATTTTACGGTAGATAGTGACCCGGGGTAATCCCTTAAACGTCGATTCATTGACTGCAACAAAAAATTACAAAAGGCACACAACAAATGACAAGCACGCTAAACGCTCCACTGTTAAATTGATAACAGCTCTCATCTAATTGTAAAAACCATTTAACTTTATCCGGCGATACCACTTACCATCAGATTACAGACCTTACGCCAAATCGGCAACATCATTAAAAGGGATATGACATTATTCTATGCTTCTACAAGGAAACCAGAGATTTCAATAAATTATAACCGCTATAAAATTTATCTTGTTAATTTAATATGAAATACTATGAGGAAACTCGCGTTTAATTCCGTAAAGCCAGAACAATATATTCCTCGTGTAAAGTCGGAATACGTGTTTATATTACGAAGCGCGTCATCTAGGATTATCTGTACAAAATACGTATTGCAGTTGATTTGCAAACAATCATTGTTTGATTTATCGGCGCGTACATGTCAGCATGGGCAGGTATCCGGTGCACTCTGGCGCTGCCATTATCATACCTAAAACGTATTAGTTATTCCGTCCGAAGAATGTTTGTGTAGCACGGAAGGCGCCGGCGTAAAGTCTATGAAATGCCGAAACTATAGATGCAAGTAGCGTATGATAAACGCATATATTAAGAACGACATGACAATCTTTTGATGTGTATGCTTATTTATAATATGAATTGTAGATATATCTCAATATTTTACGTGTAGTGCAGTCCAAGTATAGTGTCTTGTCTAAATTACTCGGCCTAAGCGGCTGTTGTACTCGTAAAATATTAATGAATCCTTACCATAGTTTTAGCCTAACTAGTATCAATGCAAACTATACACATTCAATAAATAACATGTTCATTCAACATTTTATCAACCAGTAAACCGCAAACGTGACCAACACAATTACGAGGAACAATACATCAAGGGACATTATTAATAGGATTGTGCCCAACCCACAGATGAGTCCGTGTCACGTGACCTTAAACTTGGGATGACGTTGAGGTCACCAAGTCGGCAGATCAGCGCGCTCCCAGATAGCAGTTAACGTGAAACGGAACGTGACTCAAGCCCTTACGTAAACGGATAGATATGAGTTTATCGGTGGTGCACTCGACGCCCACGCCCGCGCCACCCCGACGCATAGGGTCAATGGAGCAGTTATTGCGAACTATCAATATTGGGTCATCGTTGTGGCAATTTCTCAGTACAGCACAGTCCAGTGATAGTATGGAATATGCATATGAGTCGACATGCTTAAGATAGCAGGGCAGTAATTAAGAACTAAAAGGAATTATTATTTGCGACATTATGCGTAACAAAATGATTATAAAATACAATTGACCTTTATGACACTAATTACAAGTAAGTAGACATACATACATTGAAAGAAAATTATAAAACATAAAATTGTATGGCAAAAAAGAAGGAATTGTTTTAAAGTACACTAAATACAAATCGGCAGATGCATTTAGACTACATAAATACAAATCGTCGAAAGACATTGATCATAGATGAAATATAATAATATTTCAAATACGCGAAAGGACCATAAAGTTTAATTCAATTTCGAAATAGAACGAGGAACTGTATTATTTATGCTTTTCTCATTGCCAAGTGTTAACAGTCGTAAACAACAATTTTATTGTATAAAAAGTAATTGTGTTTGCTGTATTACTTATTTTTATTTTATTTTGCTCTATTTCTTAGTTGGGAAATACAAATACGGACTCGCTTTCCCCAAGTTAAAACTCATACATGGAGGGAACAATAAATCCTACCAATATTGTAACGCGAAAGTTTGTAAGTATGGATGTATGGATGTCTGGATGTATCGATGTTTGTTACTCTTTCACGTAAAAACTACTGAACGGATTTCGATGAAATTTGGCACACGGGTAGGTTATGTCCTGGATTAACACATAGACTACTTTTTATCCCTGGAAAATATAAAGCGGGTCTTTTATCCCGGGAAAACTCATTCACGCGGGCGGAGCCGCGGGCAAAAGCTCGTTGGTCTATATAACTTATAACTGACTAAACACAGTAACTACACAGTAACGTTTGCCGTCATTCAGAACTCTTGAGCAGTATTTTTTTACAGCAAGAAGTTAAGTAATGTGAAGGATAGTCACCTGATGGGAATTGGCCTCCTTCACTCTCACTCCTTCCTTACATAGTATGAAACAAACTCGCCTTCCCCCTGTGTACGCGATAAACTCCAAAAGTACCTAACGGATTTCGATGAAATTTGGTATGTAGTTCGAGACCTTGGGAAGGTTTTAGGCTACTTATGTATACCGGTAATTTTATACCGGATAACTATCTCACGCGGGCGAAGCCGCGAGTTGTTTTGAGCATAACCTAGATAATTATAATTAGCTGTAAGTTTGGAAGGCAACAGCAAAACTGCATCTTTACGTTTTGTTATCTGTCAGAACGCCTAGCATTAGTGCTATATAGCAGACTATTAATACTGTAGACAAAATTGACAACAGCATGTTTCTATTTATTGCAACAATAACAAAACTAACAATTCTGGAATATAAGCCTTAGAATTTGACACATTCCCACTTTCAAGTCTTAAAACAATACCAAAACGCCTTTCGTTTTACCTTCATAGTTCATACCAAATATACATCTGCCTATAATTATAATTGATCTATACGCTTCGCACGAATAAAGTAGATTATGATGATTACGTAAGTAATAGGTCGCCGGGGTCATACATGCATACATCGACGTTAAATATACTCTTGGATATATTATACACACGAACTGACCGGTCGTGTACTTTCTAGTAATTATACTTTCACTGAAGAGACTGATATTAAGAGAACCTGTGAAGTTTGAACCTATAAGGTCTTAGTTACGTATAACTGTTTAATTCATTGTTCTCACGCGAAAGCTCCTGTGACAGTCATTTTGACGAGGCTACTTGTTTATATTGGGAATGCACGTAAAGCCGTTGGTCCTGCGCCTGATCTCTCTCCGGTCATGTCGGATTGCCGTCTCACCGGAGTATGAGAGTGAAGGAATAGCGAGTGCACTTGTGTATTGCGCACACTTGTGCACTATAATATCTCCTGCGCACCTGGCTGATCTCCGTTGAGATTGGCCGCCGTGGCCGAAATCGGCTAGGAAGGGATTATTATATTGGGATTGGCATGTTGGAAGATACTTTTGAATCGGCCCAAGATACGACTCAACAAAAGTTTATATATTTACAAATATTTACTATTGGCAGATTTATCATCACTACATTAATATAAATGACTTCACTATATTTATCTATTTTGGTATGTATATATTATATTATTTATTTCTTGTAGTTTAGTTTATTTTAATATGTAGTCTTTCACTTCTATTATTCCATTTTAATGGTTTTATTTATGCACCTACTTTCTGATATCTCTGCACTACCCCGTCAGGTTGACTGGTAGAGAATGCCTATGGCATTAAGTCCGCCTATACACCTTGTATAAAGTGTTAAATAAATAAATAAAATTTGTCAATACTTGTTACAACTTCTTCAACTGCAATTATACTTTGGATGTTCTTTTACATGACAAAATTACATTACGATTTCAACCACGAATGCTTACTATGACATCAATGAAGTAATGCTTTAGACGAGTGCTGTGCCATATTTAGCTCCCTCATGGCTTAACAAATGAGATCGCATGACTGGGACACTGACTAATTCATAATAAAGTGTCATACTACAACTATTAATTAATTAGATCGTGTAATGACACATCTAACTACCACCCACGCATTCCGCAGGAGCACCTCAATCGCATCGGATTCGATTTCCGACTAACGATTACATACATACATACACTCACGCCTTTTATTCCCGAAGGGGTAGGCAGATGCGAAACTAGTGCACCCACTTTTCGCCGTGCATTTTCTGTCCCATGATGTGATAGAGGGCGAGCCTATCGCCATATCGGGCACAAATTCCAGACTCCGGCCGATAGTGGCTAGAAGAAACCCAATATCACTGCCCGACCTGGGGATCGAACCCCGAGACCTCAGCATTGCAGTCGTACCGTAATACAACTACGCCACCGAGGCAGTCTAAGACACGTGTTAAACAAACAAAGTGCAATGAACCTCGCAAAATGGCGTCAATTTTAACAATTACATATTAGCAATACGCACGTCCCTCTCTCTACAAACGTAAGTGGATAATTAACATCTCGCATATGGCTTATCACTTATCTGTATTTTACAGTTTAACTTATCCCAAGCGTGTGTTTGCTGAATATCACTCGAATGTTTTTGGCAAACGTAACGGCTCTTGTATTTATGCGTACTTATATGCAAAGTTTACGACACTCACCAAGCAGTGTCGAGCTCAAATTCAATACTGTTACTCATATGCGCTCCAAATTTGATTAATAAACAAATTGCAAAGATATGATTGCGTCTAATTTATGATACGATACATTCTGTGAAAGATCGCAATCTAGATACCGAGGGATAAAAATTCCACGGGAAATATGGAGTAACAGCTGTTTTATTGCAGTTATAAAGTTCAACAAGCATTGACCACAAAGTGGATCACATGTCCATGGAAAACAAAAACATTAAACAGTATAGTTAGTTATAGACCGGACATCAGGACCAAATTTTTCATCCACAAATTATTACCAATTGGTAATAAGTAATAATTTTTAAATAAACGAAATATGCCAATTTGCACATTACCATCATGTCAAAGTCTGTTCTAATGCCATTTTAATAGGTGATTTGCAATTTTATGATAGATTGGGTTACTGACGAACAGGCTCAAAATATTTGTATGACAATTTTCCCAATGTCTGCTCTATGGAATCTTAGAACTCTTTGATAGAAAATAACGCACCTGTATTCGTCAATAAATAGGTACTTACGTATATAATTGTGTCTCATGTTGTACTTTAGCTTTATTTTCAAATCTGATCTAATAACTTTATTTACAAAATGCTAAGGCAGTAATTAAATATGTACTATGTATTTTTCTAATGAATGCGCCTCCACGACCGGGATAAGATCGCTGTCATTGTAATTTTTTACAGGTGGTGTAGATGACATAACATCAGGTGACCATTAGCTCGTCAAGGGGCCTAAGCTATAAAAAAATTGAATCACTACAATCAAGCTACGATGTCCTATTACTCTTTCCAATCTTATAACTTAACTAGACTTCTGCTCGCGGCTCCGCCCGCGTGAATGAGTTTTTCGCGCGTTTTCCGGGATAAAAGTCCCGCTTTATACTTCCCCGGGATCACATAAGTGTGTAATTGAATGTTTTCTTCGTTACAAACCACTAACTATATACAATATAGCTTATGCTCGATGCTCCACCCGCGTCGTAATGTTTATCCGGGATTAAAGTCCCTCTTTATATGTTCCCGGGATAAAAAGTAGCCTATGTTACTCGCTGATAATGTAGCTTTATGTTGGTAAAAGATGTTTTAAATAGATCTACATGTTTCGGAGCCTATTCATTGCAAAAAAACAATCAAATCTTTTCTCTTTATAATATTAGTATAGATTACACTTCTCCGCCGTAACTTAAAGTAATCAGAAACAAATATCAAATTTTCTCACGACAAACACAGACCCGCTAAGGTTGAACGAGCGCCAATAAAAAATAGTTAGCACGAAACCAATTAAAATAAGTCCGCGCCGCGCGGAACGGATGCACGGGCGATATCAAATGATATCCCTTTCCCTTCGCCAGGTCCACTTATATTTTCTACAATCCACTTTCCACAGAGCCACGTCCGCGGGAGACGCGCGTCCGTTGCGTAACTGGGTCTTTATAGTCCCATCTGCGAGTGCTAATGTCGGTATTATCCAATACGTCTTCAGGAAGCTCAGCGTAACAAACACCCATACAGGTGCTAACTCATGCAAAGGGTTTAGTTTTATATATTTTAGTGACCTAAATGATATGCTAAAATGTTTTAATATGGCAATATTAAAGAATAAAAAACAAAATTTTGTATTTTAGTAATGCCAAACCGCTTGATTTACAGATATGTAAGAAGCCGGGGAAATACGTTTTCCGGTCTAACATACCTTTTGGGTTTCAAACCAAAAGCTAAGGTGATTTTGAAATTAATTATTATTATAACACAAACAAGTGTTCATATTAAGATCTTAGAGAAACAAGTGATATTAATAATTAGTAATCAATATGTTGATATAATTAAATGAAGTGCATACCAAAGGATACATATTGCATGCGCATCATTAAGTCGGTAGGTAATTCATTCTAGTTCTTACTCATTATATAATCATACTCCTATGATATTAAAGTTCATTAGCATTTACAACCGCATTCCTATCACGGATTACATCGATTACCGCCACCCCGACTTTATATCGATAAGTAAGCATATCGATATCAAGAGAGGTGAAAACGCTTTGGTATATCGCGTAATACGGGCAGCTTAAACCGCCGACGCCATAAATTAACCATTGCTTAAAAAAGTGTAAAAAGGCGGCACGGAGGACGCGGGCAGCGCGGTCCGGCGACGCGCCGACGGCGGCCAGGGATCCGCGTACATCCCACTCGTTTGCATTTTATTTGTTATAGTTCGGACGCGACCCGGCCGCGGCCGAATCCGCAATCTCGCCAGTGCGACGACCTTGCTCTTTTATGAGCCGTTATGAATAATTCGCAAGGGCATCGGCGAGCTGAGAGCGCGGGGGCGGGCGGGGAGATTCACATGTTCCATTGTTCGCATTAAAGCTTTTTTTGCGATAAAATAAATCTACTGAATATTAATAAAATTGCTGCAATTAACTTTTGACCAAAAAACGTAAAAGAGGGTGTTTTGGCGCCAACGTAATGGCATTCTTTATGAGACAGTCTATAATTTTTCTATTGTTATTGCATAAACAAGGCATTTAAAACTTGGCTGAGGACTCGGGTCACAGGATCAAATTCTCATCATCACCATTTAATGCCGATGACAAATTCAGTATAATACGTGTCTATTTACCATTAGTTACACGCATAATATTCGAACATAGGGCTAATCGTTAATGACACCGTGTCTGAATAATAACATTACGCTGCTAAGCGCCAATTTTTAACGCCCCATTCATCACAATCCGACTTAAATGTCGCATCTGAACCTGAATTGTTCATAATAAGAGCAAAACTCCTAAATATAATTAAAAAAAAGCGATACATTGATATCAATAATAACTCACATTTGGTTCGCTGTCGGGTCGAATTACCATAAATTCCGGCATTTCCCGCTAATGGTGTAATAAATATTATGGTTGATTGATTAGACAATTTCGTCTTTTACTGAATATCAAACTAGATCTTTATCTTGGACATAGTTTTAATATAAATACTTTAGATATTTCAATATTATATATATATTTAGTATTTGTTGTCAGCATAAACTTGGACGTTTAGATATTTTTATTTGTCAAAAATCTTACAGTACTTAGGTTTTAATTGCATATCTCAGTAATATTTATGGGTTTTTAACATTTCTTAAGCAGCATTAAGCCACTAGCTTGTTTAACTATTTATACCGAAAAACACTTACTATCGGGTGCCCCTCATATAAAGATAAGCATAATCTACCTACTTAGCTACCTATTGATTACATCTGGATCTGAGATAAACGTCTTAGAGGAAAGGTACGACTAGACCTGCATACCTCAGAGGGCTTTAAAGGGCATACCCAATTGGCAATGACGCAATCATCATTATATTATAAACAAAGATACGTTCTTACTACTCAGCCTTGTAAACTGTGCTTTTGGAACGACAATGCGTTTTAATTTTGTACTTTTACTGTCACGTCTCAAGTTCATAAAGTCTATAGTTAAATTTTTTTTTGAAAGCGGCCCAAGTATACTTTACTTCAGCAGTCTGCCCCCGCCCCTTCGTTCAATTGCATAAGAAACTATTAATATCTACTACTACTGCTGAATTTATTTACCTAATTAAGTGTTCTATAACTTTTCTCAGTGAGTACGAAATTCCGTGGTAATTTATATCAATAATATTAGGTATAAGAAATACAGACCCGTAATACTTCTTGTCATTGATAGCCGATACAGCTTCGCCAGTGAATTTGTATCGATACATAATCTAAACTCAGTTTAGCGTCGCACGGCAAAATTATTCAATATTACACAATTCATTCTAACTACCGTTGCATTCTCTGGAATACTACCAGGTAATAAAAAAATGTTTAGTATTCATAAATACAAATTGTAGTAAAACAATACCTACCCCTCTTGCCAATAAAAGTAATTAATGTTTATCACCGTTTTGTCAGTCAAGAAAAAGTTCGAATGCCATAAAAAGTAATTAAAAGGCCCTTAACTATTACAGAAATCACTTATGTCCTACATATAATTTTAATATTTGTTGTCCCATACGTAATAATTTAGAAATTGTAAAATATAAGAATCACGATCTCACATCTAAATGGTTTATAAGCAAATTCGAACATAATTTCGATTAAGCAAGGTATTGGCCAAGATTTAGCAACATTGTACCGACCGGAAACATTTCTAACGGTACCATAAATCTCGGAGCTCGCGTGCAGGGACTAAAGGGTTCTTTTGAGACCTAAATACTGGTTACCAATTAGCACTTGCATAATGTTCGGCCATATACGCAAGGCGCTAACGTACCGACGTGCTAAGAGATGTGCCAAAACTAATTAGACCGAGGTATTACAACAGAGTATGAGAAAATAACCAAAAAAGTAACAATCGAATTCAAAATAATTCAGATGCGTGTACTAAGTGGTGTTCGATTAGATGTTAAATGTGTTTTCTATTGCAGTAGACGTTATGCAGGCTTATGCGAATTTCGTGACGTGTTAAATAAGTGTTAAATTTAAAAAACGTCTGATACATTCAATGAAAATAAGTAGCGCTAAAGGTCACCCTCTATGACACCTTGGACATCAAAGAATATACAATAAACAATCATAGTTATATTATAATGCAAAAATATAACCAATATTATTCTTATTGTACAAAAATTGCTCGAAATAGTTGAACTTGTCACACTATTAAAATGTTTACGAATTTAGCGAGAAACGATTGGCATTTGAAATATTTCGCACACACCTACATATAAAAAACGTCTGTTCTACATATTAATGTTCACTATAATAAGACATTTGATCACGAATTAATGAATCCATGCGAGTTCGTCACGGAATAATTTCGTGTTACCACCAAATTATATATTCTAATGTTAAACTCCACGAATGATAAACAATAACATGGTTGAATAACTTATACACATAACTTGATATCAAATAAAATTAACACATATGTAATAAACTAACATAAAATATTTGCTTGTGCGTCTGTTTGTTTATATATGGATTAAGAAAGCGATGTCATCGAAAGAACTTTATACACGTCATATTTCATGTTTCTGTTATGAATCCCGGACAAATCACTCACATAAATACATATTAGCAAATAAAAATTAATGTTTTTATTACAAGAATATGTCATAAGTACAGTTAGGCACATAAGTTACTGAACAAATTCAAAACTTCAGATCGCCTTTACTCTTTTGTATTCTTGCCAACATATTTTTTCACAAAAATAAAAGGAATTGAGGATTGATTAACACAAAGAAAAAAATATGTTTGAATTGATCTTAACATGTAGGTATAGGCGATTTGAAGTTTTCTAAAGAGATTATTATATAGCGCCTACACACGTTCTTGAGTGTTATAGCAAGTATTTGAAGAGCTTATTATGAGAATTATTCTATTATTATTTACAATAAAAAAGAAGTAAATTTAAGGTTACCAATAAACATGTTAAATTGCGAATTAAAACGTTGCCGTGTACTAATAACTCTTTGGAACTTAATAAACACTGACACACCACGCAATCAGGATAAATCAGATACAAAATTGCCTGTCCGTGGAATAAAAAACAAATACAGACACTTGAATCTCACGATTTTATTACATGCTGTTACTAAGGTTCGTAAATATTGTTAAAAGTACTATTTCTCGTATTTGATTCCTATCATAACCCGTCGACAACGACATACTTAAGATAATGCATACCAAAAACATAACAATAAATGTTATTTCCAAACAAAATATTATAAAAAAGCATAAAATATATTGTGATCGATACATCATCTGTTGTGTTAAAATGTTGAGATATAATTTATATAATTATATGCCGAATACCCTTGTTTGTACCAACAAATTAGATTTACAAACATTAAAAATAAATATATTCCTAGAAAAATATGATTGCAACAGTAGCGATTGTAAAAAAAAAAATTTTTATAATTTAATACTACTCTGATATCTGTACCAGTGTAAAAACGCAAAGATTATTATAATGAAAACTAAACAATGATAAACGGACATCATTACCCAAACAGGTAGAAAATGCAAATCAATACTAAATGTACTCAAGCTCATCATAATGAACATGTTCACGATTGTAACAAAAAATATCGTTGAAGCGTCTATAAATGATGAACAAAAGCCACGGTATACAACTAGTTTCTCGCACAAGAAATAATGCACCCACCAAAAAGGCATCATGAATATTCGATTACATAATTTAAGTGGATGGGCAATGGCGATTTTGGCGGGCGCGAGTCCGCCGGCGCCTGCGCCGATATAAACACCCTACCAATGTTACCACGATAAGCTTTTAGCGAGACACGTCTCACGTAGCTTTTATCGACAACAATAACTTTGCAACGCGCGACATCGACCCGCTACGTATTAGTTTACTACTAATGATTTTTTACGTTAATTACGGCCGTACTAAAATCAATTAATGTACTGTTACCATGTTCTACAGTGAGAATTACTTTATTTGTGTAAAATAATTTAAATGTTGTAAATAAAATAATTAATAAAAAAATATATTGAAGCGAAACATAAAATTTTACTGGTGGTAGGTCTCTCATATGTAAGAGTCCGTCTGGGTGGGTACCACCGCAATGTCTATTTCTACCGTCAAGCAGCAGTTTACAGGCACTGTTGTGTTTCGATTTGAAGGACATTGTAGCCAGTGTACAGTACAGTGTACAGTGTACTGGACATAATGAGACTTAACATCTTATGTCTCAGGATAACGAGCGCAGTGGAATGCCACACAGTACTTTGTAACTCAAGGTGCTGGATGGTGTTGCTACTGTTTATGGGTGGTCGTATCGCTTACCACCAGGCTTACGGCATGCTCGTCTCGTCATTCAAAGCAATAAAAAAAAATGACAGAAAAATTAGCAAATAGTTATTTCAGACATTTTAAGCAATCATCTAGAAATAACACATTAATAATTTTATGTTTACCCCTCAGCCGCAACTCAAGCGCTTAATTCAAATTCGTAGAATGAACATTAAACACAGCTGCTTCATTCATTTCAGTACATCGACTCCGTGTTATGCGTAATCACAGCCCTAATATAATTCTGTGAAATCACTGGTGACATTGGGTCTATTAAAAGATATGACTGCAATAACACCCTACACTCTAAAGAAACAACTCAATTATTTTAGTATCGAAGTTAGTAAAGGGTTGAAAATAGTTACGCCGTACGCGATACAAAAATAACTCGATACTATCCTAAATAGAAACGGTAGTGTTAAAACTCGAATACCAAATGAAGCATGTTGTCGCCGCGACACATAGTAGGGCCGGCCGAATTATGAAGTGGTCAAACGGTCAGAGCCGGCAAGCGCCTCGGTGTCGCGGAATGTGGTACGGACGCGCCGCGGCGACACCACCTAAACACGATTCCGAGAAAAAAAAATGAAATATAGCAAACGAGCATCGCGGATCGCTCCCACCGCACAGCCGCTGGTAGGACCGCAGACAAGATCTGACCGTAACGATTCAACTTATCACACGGCCACTATATTGTGTAATGTGTGTTGACAAAAATATCACACGTAAGTTGGTGTTTCCGTTGTTTACAAAAGTGCTCTTATCGTTAATAACAAAGTTCTCAATGTTTTCAAACCGTGACTAAACGAGCGTGGACAAATTGGCGATTTAGATAAAATTTTATATCACAAAACAGATTGCTACGAATGTAACAATTTAACGTCGATAATCAAAAAATAATAAGAAAAACTTGTCAGCAAAAATATAAATATAAATCCACGTGACGTGTGTGTATATATTTTCCATAGAAAAATCTAATTTTAGACGATTATTAAAGAAGGATCTATATATTTTTAAAACAAAATCATATTTCTAAGGAATTATCTAATCCGGCAGTATTAAAACCAACCGGCTAGGCTAGATATTCTCGGTACGTGTCGATAAAATGGCTACAGTATAACAGGATACGGAACGCGTGCAAAAGAAAAAAAACTTGAAAACTGGACCGCGGCAGTCTGGAATCTCGCCGTGGAGATCGTTATCAAAAGGTCCCTTTAAAAAATAGATCCGGGACGTTTCGACCGGCGGAACATAAATAAACAAATTGATACACGACATTGATAAAGCGACACGTACAGGGCTGGCGAGCAGTAAAAGATTGTCCTTTCTTGTTGTATCACAACCATAACGAATGAATGTAGGTGGCAGGTAATAAGCATACTACAATTTTCTTCTGTATACATTGAAATATGACTTGGTCGGCGAAAATCTTTTAAGAAAGAAATCGAATTTCGCGTCGCGATAAATGTTTTTATAATTTCTAATTTTAATATCGAGTCTGGTACGACCAAAAGCTTCTGATATTTTTATATATGACTTTTGTTTTTCATATACACATTCTTTAATGATCGTTCTGATATGTTGAGGTGTGTTATGGTCATAGACGCGGCCGCGACAGCAACCCTGCAGAATTATGGTAATGGGCCGGTCCCGTACGGGCTCCACGGCGACCTTCCGAGGACGCCGGCCGGTGTCGATGACTCGTCTCCGCCTTGCGCAACACCGCTCGACCGTACACATACCACTTAAATTCCAATGGCACTTACACTCATGGTCAAATTTAGAGGATTGCAAAGCAAAAAAAGTTTAAAATTAGCTCAAATGCAGACTTTTCAAGTTTAATGAGGAATCGCCTGAAGTAAATGGATTATTCTAAAAAAATTCACTTACAATACATATTAAAAATATATACAGGGTGAAATTGAATTCATGAGCATCCTTTGAACCTAATACATTACCCGTAATACTCTTCTTAATGGGACTAAAATTACCCAAATCAAAATTGTTATTAATGTAATATGGAAAACCCAAAGTGTCGTAAAACCTGTTCCGGTAGATTGCTTATTACTGCAAACAAATATACCAGGAAAAAAAACTAATTAATAACCGTTAATACATCTTTAAATATCAAAATCTAAGGAACTTTACGCTGTTTCGTGGCGCGCGGAACAAAGCAGAGAGGTAAAAAAATATTGTTCTATTCACATATTAGATGACTTCTAAGTATTCCTATTAAGTATGTAGTAGAATGATGAAGGAAAATTCTTGCGATATGACTAAACTGATCATAGATTCTGCAGAACTCACGTGGTTAACATTGTATAATTTTACATCAAATATAGAAGTAAAATTAAACTTGACGTCAATTTATAACGAATGGTAAAACGAAAATAAAATGGCTTTAAAATGTCATTTTATCTTCGTTAAATTATTTACATGACGTCAAATACTAAAAACAACCGGAGACAATTTTAATCAAATTAACAAAAAGTAAACAATCTTTGCAAATTTTATATTAAAGGGTTTTTAATATTTAATATTGTTTAATTATATTAAACTTATTATTAGCCATTACGGTCGCATTGTTCATTATTACATTAACACTAATTTTTACTTGAACAAACAAACACAAGGCAGGAGTTTTATTTTTCCAAGAGACATGTAATTTTGTGAAGTTATCTTGGCGTGGATTTACACATGTTCGTTCCGGGGGTGTTTTGTGGGACCAAAGGACCAGGAAACCGCTGCAAGGATTCATGCATAGGTACCTATATATGTCAATTGTAAAAACCTAAAATCCGAAACGTGACATCATTAAAAAAATGTAGCAAAGGAAATTACATACGTATAACAAAAACTTGCAATAATAAAAATAATGCCCATTTAGCACAAAGAAAAGGTTAGTTTTGAAAAGGGGTATCCCAGGGTTCAGGGGAATATTCCTAATCTGTTAATTTATTAAAGTTCATTGACCAGTCAGTCGGTCATACAGCATCGGGACTTCCATGTAAGTGCAAAGTAACAAAAAAAAGTATCTAAAACACATAATACCTAACGAGGAAAAACGCACTTTTTCCAGGCGTTTTACCTATAATATACAAATTAACCGAGAACAGAAATCGTACCGATTAACACACGACGCTGCGCAGTCGACAGGATCGCAATTAGGAAACGAGAAACAGGAAACATGGAACCGGAAACGGTGGCATACGATACAAGTACTTGGGTACCATTTATTCGCGATGAGTTGAGTCACGTGGAACATTTTGACCTTACGCACGATAGCACAGGGCGACGCGACGGCGTATCGGAGACGAATCAGTCATCTGACTCAATTATCCAATGCGAGTTATTTTCAGAGGCGACTTAAGATATGATATTTCAATAATACATTGGAAATCTTGTGACTAACTAGAACTAAATATGAATGAGCAATGTCAACTTGTGTCATTGGTACGGTTAAAGTAGTAGAAGAGTTTAATAACATCTAGATATGAGAGGCTTATAACACAAGATCGTGTAAATGTGTTAACATATTTGAGATTCCAAAAAACATGCTGAGATCAGAAATCTTAGCTATTGTTATTCTGAGGAATTGGTGATCTCGATTAAATTGCAAATAAAAGACAGCAATATGTTGAAAATTGAGTTTACGGAAATACCTAAAAATGAAAGAATAAAATGAACTTTCTACAGGCCAGATGATTATGTCTCTAAAATATGCAAGAATAGGAAATGACGTTAAAACGCCGTATGAGCTCAGTTAACCGCAGAATTAAATATTTAACGTAAAACCACTGATTCGCTTTCTAGTTCCATAAAACAACTATTTGTTATATTAATATTTATTAGCATTACCAACAATGCTTTTAAAACTAAATGCTTTATAATTTTATTTAATGACCAAATTTAAACAGTCTCAGTAAAGTTAGTTAAACAGTCTTAGTTAAGTAAAGTCGACTGCCTCGGTGGCGTAGTTGTATTACGGTACGACTGCAAGGCTGAGGTCTCGGGTTCGATTCCCGGGTCGGACAAAGTGATATTGGATTTTTCTATTCAGTATCAGCCCGGAGTCTGGAATTTGTGCCCGATATGGCGATAGGCTCGCCCCTATCACATCGGGACGGAATACGCTTGGCGAAAAGTGGGTGCACTAGTTGCGCCTCTGCCTACCCCTTCGGGGGTAAAAGGCGTGAGCATGCGTAAAGTTATGTTCAGACTAAAGTACAGTCCCTAAATTAGAACACAAATGTCTAAAAATAGCCGAGCCTTAGTCATAAGTTGACTTGCTAATAATAAGCATCCAAATAGAAGCCATACATGACAAGACATGAATAATTCAAGTGTGCGCGCGTAATCATACGGTTACCTAAACACGACATCCGTTTGTACACGAGGATGTTGGGGTCCTCCCATCGATTTCATGTGGTAGTGTCATCAAACGCATCACGCATCGGAGGCGCTTGACAGTCGGTGAGTCCGGCCGCCGGCGACACAGGTTGTGTGCGTGTGGGTGCGCAGGCGCACAGCAGTGTGCGTGGGCGGCGCGCACGCGCTACGCCGCCGTATTTACACCGGCGCCCCCTACCACCGGCGCCACTCATGCGCCGCGCGACCTGACGAACACACGTGCACCCCACTACCGGCGCGGACCGCGGTCACCCTCCGGACTCTACACTGCACCGCTGACATACCCGCGACACCACGCAACCAACCCCACATTATGTGCCAGTGACTGAACCAGTGCAAAATAAACTCAAGTGCTGTGACTTTCGACGTGTGATGTTCTGAAATTTGTTCAAGAAAAGTGTTTTTCAGCCGCAGCCTCAACCGTTTATCAGAAAATGTAAGCTTGTGTTTGTTTATGTTATGTCATATAGATGTTAGTAAAAGCGTAAAGACAATCGAAATCCGTAGGCTTTCGACCCAGATCCCACGGGCTAGGCTCCGGTGTCGGCTCACCAACAATGAGCCGGCTCCAGAGACAATGCTGTTGATATACACAAATATTATAAGCACAGTTTCACAGAGCTCAGCCTTCGACATGAGGCTCAATGACGCCAGAACAGAAACACCTGTGAGAATATTTAAACAAAAGTTTCTCATTCGAACACTACCCATGCTTTGTGAACGTGTAATTGCACGAGAACGTAAAAATTCGCTCCGAATAATAATATAATATCCTCGCCTAGTTTCGGATTCGCGCAATGTCAAGCTGACGAGCTTTACACATAGTGTAGTGGGAATATTATTTACATCACACGCAACACCTACAGGTGATTAGCCCACACCAAACGATTCGGGTGTCGGTGAATAGGGTTTTGTGAATGAAAACAATATTAGTGTGATCATCTTGAGTAATGAATGAGGGTGTCAAGCCTTCTAGGATAATAAAATAGAAGTTCAAGCAGTGTTCAATAAGCGCGCGGAGACCGTCTCAGCCGTTCAATTGTTACGTCTTCAATTAATATTACAAGCGGAACGTAAGCCTTCGGAAACATTAGTCACCCCTAACAAGTTATTATTGTAGCTGTGAATAAACCGGCACTTAAAATTCAGGGAATTCCAATAACACGCAAACAAAAACACCAAAGCCTTGAACGAACGAAACATTACGGGGTCTCGAAGATATATAGATAACGGAATTCTAAATCAACCGGACCTACATACGGACGTGTGCAAAATGTTTAATCGACGACCCGTCAAATATTTTTACAAGCTCGTTTGGAATTCCACCCGGCAATCAGGCATTAGATCACGTATCAAAACTATCAACCGCTTAATTGATCCACAATGATACAAAAAATCGTGATAGAATCTTGTTTTAAAAAAATGTGAAAATAACACGCGGTGGTCGAGTGACACGTTGAAATCAAGCATTCGGAATTCTAGAATAATTCGCTGAGACAAGACTTCAACGACTTTGTTTATTCGGTTTGCGATAAAGATCTTTTTAGTATTTGTTATAAAAACTTAGAACCGCGTTTTGTTTAAAAACAATTTTGATTATTGTATCAAAGATAATAACAGAAAAAACTAACAGTCATTTGATTCGTAAAATTCCTTTTTTTACTTTGCGATGTTATTTAAAACAAAAATAAGTTATACTAACAGGAAAGTAGTGTGTTTACATAAAAATGACTAGTGTTAGAGTAAATCGCCCGTTATATCATAGTAAATCGGTATCTTCCTATACGATAGAAATAAAATCGAACGAAAGCGTCGAGAGTGCCTCGAAAGTTTAACATGTAACGTGACATAACTTAACGCGTACGTCATGCGAATGCAATAAAAACAATGGTTTCCTGCACGGATATTGTGAAGTTATTTAGAACGAATCATTCTGCCAATGATCAGCACATGTACCGCGTTACAAATAAATCGCCCAGTAAGCAAATCGTGAGAACGTATCAATTAAAACGCGGACATAGCCGATATCCGTGAGTGAGAAATGTTTTAGCCATTCATAAGTTGAACAATTAAACGAAATCTCGAGTTACAAACGCCATGTCGCAATGAAACATTGACCGGTACAATCAACTTTCTATGCAAAGAATTTCTATGAAAATATGTTGCTAAAATTGACACGTCTTGTCGTCTAGAAATGTGTGAATCGCAAATCGCATTCGACGCCCATCATGGGTCATAGTTGCGATATGTTAATGTCACCGGGTTAGTACCAATTCGGATAACACTTGTAATTTAAATGCCGTGCTCGGTTTACATAGTAGTTCTATATCCTGTTATGCAACACATTAATAAAATACAGATAAACGCGTTGTGTAAATTACCATTGCCAATGCCACGTCCTGTACGAACTCGACTTAATAGCATAAGTTTAATACGACATTAGACTTATATTTGGCTGTATAAAATAATAAATCTATTGACACTGTATTTCGATAAATAACAGTAATAAAAATAAAATAAACTTAAGACACTTTTCTAAATACTTTCAAAAACTTTTAATATTTTCTGACAGCTTGAATGCAATTCGTAAAATAATTGTTATGTTATAAACGATATTACTACGCAATGTGTCGATGTTAATACAGTGAAAAAAAACTCCACAATGATAATGCCGCTAACAGTTGGAATGGTTCTGTGGTGACACATCGTTCACAATCGCAGGCGGTTCACCTTTACAATCCCGGAATGCCGCGTGTGTTGTGCACAATCTGAACTCGCCTTGACCTTACAGACTTGTCGTTTAATAAAACACTACATAATCGACTGGCTGATAGAAAATAGCAATCAAAATACAACTGCAACTACAATACTGTTCAATTTTATTATTCAATCAAAAGTGCATAATCCGCATTTAATTGCGCATACACAGCTCAAAGCAAACCCCACGTGTATTGAAATCATTCAAATGCACTGAGAAGATACCTAGAGATGCGCGAGTCGCGACCTCAATGCGAATCAGTCAGACCGTGAGAATTTACAAATGTTAGCACTTATATTAAAGTGCCATCGATCCGATCGCGTGTACAGAACATATGAAAACATTCAATTGCCGACGAATGTATACGATTCATGATAACATAAATAAAAGCTCGCGTCATCGGTCAATCCGTACGCGGATCAACAAAAAAAACGTATCCGGTTCGTGCGATGAAAACTCCGCGATATCAGTTGCAGCAAAAAAGGGGCAATAACACTTAGATGAAACCGGTCCGCGTATATTTTGCGTATGTGCAAAGTCTACGAAAATGTAGAGAGTAGAACAATGTACAATGACAGTATGTTTTACGCGTGTAGCAACCTGCTTATCGTTTGAACAATAGGCGCGCTCTCAGCAATTAGTTGCGCCCGCGCATCGTCAGCACCAAGACACTCGCGCGCAGTCATCGCCAACACACAGCAGGTGCACACCGTGACGGACATTAGCCGTCCTAATGACCGCCCTTAGCAAAACAAACTGCCAATTTCACCTTGAATAATAATTGTATTGACCGATTATCTTATAGATAAACGGAGCGATCGCAACCTCACAAAATGTTACAAAATTCGCTATTAAAACATGCAGCTTTTCCTCGCACGACTCGGAACGAAGGACTCGGGCGCAATCTAAGGTTGCCTATTATCCGCCACGCTCCGAAAATCACCAAAAGGTAACAACACCACCACAACAGCGGAAAAATTTTGAAACAAATTGCACAAGAGGTGGCTCATATTAAACAATACACTAACTAATGGGCGACGAATTATCTATCCGAAATCAGTTAATTGATGTTTACGTCACAAGTGGTGCGCGGGAGAACCGCCCACTCCAATGCGATACAATTTAATGTGCGTGCAACAATCTTACTCACCGTCGAGGCAGAAACGATGGCTAAATCACTTACCTGCAACAAAAACGGGCGTGTGTAGGTAAACAAAACAAAACATTATTCCACGATGCATGCGCAAAGTTCAAATGTTAACGAGACTCATCGCGAACAAGCCCTCGAACGAACGTGCGCCGCGCTCATCATTACCCGTACGAGCCGGGCCGTAACTAAATGTGGAAAGTACGTAAAAAAGACTCGATGCGGTAATCGTTGTTACCGATGACACGTGAAACACCGGTCATTACGCACCTCGGGAGCATTTTGCCCAATTACGAAACAAAGAACATGAAAGTTACAATACAACAAAGCAAAAGAAAGCATCCACATAACGAAAGCGTATCACGCGCTGATAAATATATTTAAAAGTAACCGCTGGTGAATATTTATTAAAACACATTTAAATAGTAGCCGTCCACTAATATGGATCTTGTTTTTTCTCAACTTCCTTCATCTCAAGGATATTTCGGATAGTTGCATAGACATAATAAATAAGAGTAAATGACGCCTTGCGTGAGACGCGACTCGGCGCGGTGCGGCGGTCAGACCATAGACTTACACGGCACGCCACGCGGAAGCTCTGACATTTTAGTCGTTACGAATGCTATTTTTAAACTCAAGGGTGGGATCGAGAACATTGTGTGCGTAAATTGCATTATTTATCGACGAAAAATATATGTACATCGATGGCATATACCAGTAAAAGATAAACTTGTTCTCATAAACAGTGCGCACAAGTCTGGTTTAAAATGCCACAATAAACATTATGCTTAACCTTGGGATTTTTAAATGTAAAACGTTATTACCGGTAAATAAGCAAAAAATGCGCTATGGTAATAATATGACAAATCACGTAGTAGAAAATAGTTTGAAATATTTCACTACGAAACTACAGTGAGACGGCGTGTGCCACTCTACAAACGAAACCGGTCACGACTCCGAGTATCGGTTTTTTGCTGGTGACCTTAAAATTCCAATAACAACAATAGAACCTACTGTACAACGTAAAAATACTCGGTTTTATAATAATAGAGCTGCTAATGAAATAGAATTAAATCGAACGTAGCTTAGTTATAAAATCAGCATCACTAAGCGACTGTGTGCAGCTCAAACACAGTACACGTAATAAAGCATGTCAAGAAAATTGTGCAACCGCACTCCGACCATATTTGCACAAAAAACACAATTTACTGCAACACATTTCCAAATTCAGCTTTTGTGATAATCTAAATTAATACTTGGGAGATTAAGAAAAAAATTCCCACATTAAAATGCGAGGTCGCATGAACGAGTGGCTCGTTTTATGTTACAATCATAACAAGGCATTAAATTCTATGTAGATTATGCGAGACCACGTACTCGGTGACATAACAGCCGACAGTCTCGTACCATTTCAAACTGGTTGCGAGGATAGGATGCTCCCTCCTTGGCCGAGAGCGACATCTCAGCGCTACAATAATTGCTGCTAAGCCATGACATTATTAACATTTCTCAGCACAAATTCCAATGTAAAACTAATTGACATTTAAGGTGGCGACGTATACATAACAAAATCTATTCACGTCGTACTGCTAAATTCTTTTATGCGCTATGAACTATTTATATCGTTTGTTTTTTGTATGCGTCGCGTCATTAATAAGGATTTACTATTGCATAAGGCAGTTATTTTTTAAACGGTGCAAGTTAAGGTGGGCCGCGCGTCAATCATTAATCTGCGATACAAACAAAGGCGCGCAATTCGCTGAGGCTGAGTAGACACGGGCACTGAATAAAAGCGCACTTAATGAGGTCGTAGATCATTCGGCTGGCACGCGCCTCTTTACGATTAGGAAAAAGTCAGGGTTGACGCTACAAAACAAACTATTCTACTAAATGGTCAAAAGAACAAATTATGCTAAGGTAAAGCATTTGAGCAAATAATGTTCATAAATATTTATTTTACAATAAACTTCCAATAATTAAATTTAAGAGAAAAACGTATTTGCGTAAGTGCAGCGATTTACCTACCTACAAGGAAAATATTGATTTCATTTTATAAATGAACAAATAACCGCAACCATTTCTAAATCGATTATCGATAACTACAATCCATATCTACAACGATATAAACTGTGGAAAGGCAACTTCTATATATTGTTATATATTATTATTATAACCATGTTTCTAAACATAGTTTAATATTAGGAATCAATAGCCGAGTATCTAATGTGATAATAATTCTCAGTATCTTGAATAGAAGCGTCAAGTGACCTTACCAATGTTACAGTTTTGGATAAAATATACTCTACCACGAGGATCTATGTGAAATAGTAATAAATTATTATAAAAATCATACATCGATTAATAAAAGGTATAACATATAATTTTTCGCGATAACCCTAAGTTAAAACTAACGATGCACGCTCGAACATCCTATTATCGTTTCGATCTGGTTACCACTTCTCACAATTTTTGATTAATCGTCATGCAAAGCCCGCACGTGTCGATATTCCATTGTTTTATATACGAACTAATATAAAAGATAGTGTAATGGTATAAATGGAACGATTTGCGGCGCTCGAGGGTTCCAATGCCACAACTAGGCGGCAATTCGTTACAGTTTCGTAAGAAGTCACAAACACGCCGCGACAAACTGGCTTAGTGAAACACCAGGGCTGCCGCGCGCACGTATCGTTTAGTAACATAATATTATAACGAATAGAAATGTTACGTCTCACAGTCGATTATGACATCAAAACGCAATATATCTGTTAGTGTTATAGCATTTCACTTAAATACAACATTTACATTCTTTAGCTAACAATTATAGTTAAGAGAAAAGGAAATGATTTTCGAGTTTAACGGAATCGATTAAAAATCCCCGAGTATGGCCAATATGATAA
This sequence comes from Sphinx pinastri, assembly GCA_947568825.1. Lineage (NCBI taxonomy): Eukaryota > Metazoa > Arthropoda > Insecta > Lepidoptera > Sphingidae > Sphinx > Sphinx pinastri. The sequence goes on from OX387634.1 coordinate 6,313,828, forward strand.
ACTTATCCGTTTTCCTCTATGTGTTATACCCGAATAGAATGTACGGCAACCCTGCGCAGGTACGGCGGGCATATGCTCGTTTTATTGATAGTCGATTGAAATTATTATTACATATTGCGCAATTTTTACGTTTATATAGCGACATGCATGCCGGACATTAAGGAGTGGTCGACAGTTACTAAACCTAACAAATAGCTGTGTTACAATACTGTGTAATAAATAAAAGGCCCGTTTTCCGTCGTTCCGCGAACTCAAGGAGAGCAATGTATGCAATTACCCACTGCAACGTACTAGACCTTAATTTGCCGACAACTTATCTTGATAAATACAAGAATTACCGCCGCCTAGTTGTTCAGTGCGCTAGCATTATACGCATTATTGGTTAAAGTAAAGCCTGCCTTGGCTCACAGTTTCGTGAGCGTCGCGTGCCACCCACAAACCTGACGGTACCATCGTGGCTTTAACAAACAAAGAGCGATAGAAAGTTGGCGCGTGGGCTCCACACCTAATGTTGAATACTAATCATTGACAATGCATCACCCGAGAGAATTTCCCAACGCTGTCATAGTGAAACTAGAGCGCCAAGAAAACTTTTTTTACTGACACATTTGAATGAACCCCGCACCGGTGGTGGTACGCACGGCGCAAGGCTACGGGCATTGTTGTAAGCGCGAGCGACACTCCCAACCGCTAGTTGGTTAATCACTTCACGTTTTGTGTTGACCGCAAAAAATCGGGCACCTTGCCACTGCAAGGCCGCGTGCCGATTGTCTTAGTTTCCATCGCTCATGTCCAATAATTACAACAACAATGCTATTACATTGTCAGATTTTAAGTTCGAAACGAGTGCGACACAATTTTTACGAAGGCTAACTGGATATCGCAAACGAAAGGATGCGACCACGATGAGCTCGAGCCAAATGTCAAACTGCGATATTCGCAATGAACTTTGCGATTCACCTGTCTACGCGTACAAAGGTTGCAATCTGCGCGCTTTATATAAACTGCCACCAGACACTTGTGTATCGTATTTATTGATTCGCCTGTGATGAGAAAGTGAGTAGATGTTGCATCAGTGTTGTTCAACGGAGCACGACTTTGATAAACTTATTGAAACTATAATAATAATCAAGGTTATCATAAATCACGCACACACCGTGCTCGACTGCATTTGATTTTCGAAAGAGACGGCGAACCTTTCTGAAAATAACAAGACGCAATCAAACATAATAGTAGTCTATAGAAAAATCTGAAATGGCATCGAGAGCACAATCGTAGCCAATTAAAAGGTCGGTGGAGCGCAAGATTGCGGGGCGCGTTGGCATCGCCGGCGGCGACGCGGCCGCCACTGCGAGTTGCAACTAGCCGCCGCTGCACCATTTTAGTAGTACACAGCGCACCGCGATCAACTTAACTAGTATTTTATCGAAGGCGAATTCAAACGAGTCAAGTGACCGCGCCTTTCACACAACTATGGTGGGCACACCTACCTAAACACAATCCACAATTTTGCATTCACCGAATAGTTCAATATCTGGTCATTACATCGTCACTCGTATCACATTTGTTTGTATAGTCTGGCTACTGAAAGTTGATACTGAAAAAGCGCGGCAAATTTAAAAAATACCAGTAGGGCAACCCCATTATTAAAAGAACATTTGGAACAACCTAATTTGATACTTTGATATTTTTATATTTAAATTAATTTATGTAAAAATATATGGTATGTAGGAATATTTTTTAAGCTACTAGGAAATAGTTCTTTATAGGTCGGTTTAGTGGATACTACGTTTAGACTGCAAGGTGTGACACAGGAACATATATAAAAATAAATAATAGTTTAAAAACTAAAAAACACGCTTTATATAGAAAAGCAAACTAAAAAATAGAAAATAAATTTTAATAAATTTGGATTAAGAATAGTTTAATTTTTTTTTAATAAATATAAATTAAGAATAGTGTAAATAAGAAAAAAATGTGTTACTGTAAAAAAAGATATTGTCGAAATGATAATCCTTCTTCTCACATTTGTCAATGAAATGTTTATAACTATTGACACCTTGCACCCCACGCTTTTTTTTTACAATAAAACATTTTTTTCTTATTTACACTATTATTAACTTATATTTATTAAAAAAAATTACACTATTCTCAATCCAAATTTATTTTCTATTTTTTAGTTTGCTTTTCTTTATAAAGCGTGTTTTTTTTTAACTATTATTTACTACTTTTTAGTATGGTTTTAAACTTTTTCACGCAAGTGGAGCCGCGGGCAAATGCTAGTGGTATATAAATTAACAAAAATCTCATTTTGCAAATTGAATTATAATAATAATAATAATAATATAATAATAATATAAACATTTATTGCACACAACACACACAAAAAAAAAATACAATTACACATGGAAAAATAAAATAAAAAAGGAACATTATGGCATAATCTTATCACATTAGTGTATTGTCATCGGTCCTCGACAAATCTACAAAGTTTGAATAAAATCTGACCGTTTAAAGTCGGTTACAAACATACAAGTGAAGCTAATATAAAGCATGTATATAACAAACATTACCCTCGTTAGGCAGGGTAGTGTAAAACATTCTAGTAATATTTATAAAATGTGATTTTAAGAGCAATCTGTATCTACAAGAAAAAAGATATATTAAAATTATCATTTATTAATTCATTCATTATAATCAAAATCAGAATCTAAAAATTCTGCTTCAAGAGATTCGTCAGAGCCACTTGTGTCATTGTCATTTCTAACATTAATTATAAATCTTTCCAAACTATTTTCGGTAATCCTATCTCTTTCTTTGTATTTGTTTTCAACATGTAAGACATGGTCAGTCATTTTCTTCCAATCATCTGCTGTTGTGCTTTCAAAGGCGTCTCTTATGATTTTCTCAAATTCTTCGGAAGTCAGATTTACATTTCTGCTTGCCACTTTGCGTTTTGCCAAACTCCATATTAATTCTATCGCATTTAAGTCACAATGATAGGGGGGAAGTCTTAATACTTCATGACCATTCTGCCTCAAAAGTTCATCAGCTTCATAGATTGGCTCTGGAGTGTTTTTTTTCACTAAACATAGAAGCTCTGCCTTTGTGTGGTAGTTTTCAAATGAAATATCATTCAAAGTAAGCCAGTATATTATTTCAGACTTGCGATTTTGTGTGGTAGGTACTTTATTTACGATGACAGAATGGTATGATGCATTATCCATAACTATTACACTTGGTTCATTTAAATTGGGCAGAAGCTTTTCTTGTAACCATTTATTGAAGTTAGTAGCATTCATGTCATGGTGGTAATCGGCCATTTTAGATTTTGTACTAAAAACTAATAAAGAGTTTGGAACAGAGCCTTTCTCTGACCCAGCATGGACAATTATATAACGCTTTCCCATTGCAATATTTTCAATAACACCACTTGTGGATGGGCCTTGCCAAGATTTTTTTGGTTTATATGATTTGTGAATATAAGTCTCGTCCAGGTAAACAATCTGCTTTCCCTCTGCACGCTTCAGAGCTATTGTTCGCAAGAAGCGATGTCGCCATGCCGAAATATCATATCTTTCATTTAAGATTGACCGTTCATTGTTGTTTTTTTTAAATTCAAATCCATTGGCTAATAGTATACGGCGAAGAGTCTCACGACATCCACTAAACTCAATGCTGTCTTTTAAAGCTGGTAACAAAGTTCTTAGTGTAGGAACTTGTTTTCTCACAATATAGAATTCATTAATTTTATTTCTAATGGCATCAATGTCAAAGCTATCTAAGTTTGACAATTTCTGTTGGTGTGGTCTTTTTTTACCTGGAGTTCTCCAGACACCTTCATTCACCACACCTTCCTTTTTAATTCTTTTTAATGTTGCAATACTGGTTCCTGTAAAAATACAATCAAATGTGTATGATAAATAATTATGATTAATAAATAAATTTATTTCATGGTTATATCAGTCACTAAACATTTTCGTATGCAGCAAACATAACATGTATCTTGTTGTCTTCCATTTATGACTACAAAAGTAACATTCTGAGTGAATTTTGTTTTTAACATGAAGAAATGACTAGCTGTGCACAAGAATGACTGAGATAGATAATTAAAGCCATTATATAACAAGTACCTACTAAATAAAACCTTACCAGTTAGTGAAGATATTTCTTCCATGTACTCGTTCTGAGTTTTAATCGTATCTTTTTCTTCTAAATCAGTTAGTCTTTTAATTGTTTCCAATACTTCACTAACCCCCGCTACATTATCGAGATTTTCTGAAAAGAAACATATGTAAATTATAATACAACCAAAACTAATTCTCAGAACTTTGTAAACAATGGGTAGGGACGCTATGCTTTATCATGTCATAAATCATGTTAATCATGTGAAAATTAAACAAAAGACAACAAACAGTATGAAAAGACACACAAAATCAGAATCAAAGTATCAAAACATTTGAGGCATACTAACCTAAGAAATTTACGACAATATGTAAACAATCCTGTTTCTGCCGGAATTCAGAAGCTTTTTTCTCTTGTTGCTCTTTAAATTTACACATCATTCGAAACAATAATTCTCGTACTCCACTCTTAATAGTTTTGTTCATTTTAACACTCAGAAATCCAAACAAATACAACTTAACTCAATCTCAACACAACAACGTCAAGGCGCCATCTTGTAAACATTAGATTTTAGTGATGCCATTGATCGATTTTGGTTCCCCGTTTTTGGGAAAAGTCCCGGAATTTTATTTTATTATTTATTATATTCTCGAAACATTTTTTGTTTACTAGAATGAGCAATTGTATTAATATATAGTTCTATATAGATATAAAGTTTGCTTGCTTTATTGTTTAAAAAAACAATAAATTGCATGTCGTACACAAACTCATAGCTACGTTGAGTTTGTGTACGCCTAGTTGATAAATACAATAATGGTTATTATATAATCAGGTTCATGTTTATATTTCATTATTATAACATTTTATTTATTTTAACCCTTAAAAATACTGTGACATCAAGGGAAAATTCTGAACGTTGGAACACTTAAAGTATTGCCATGTGAAAAGTTTGCAAATAAGTTCAGTATCAACTTTCTGTAGCCAGACTCTAGTTGAAACGTAATAATATGCAACATTCCCCTGTAATAGACAGCAATAGAACACCGCGGCAGCTAAATCTGCAACGAACTGTTTGCTAACGCGCACTGAGCTAGCGCAAAATATATTTTGCAATGAACAATTTTCATTTAATGCCGAACACAAAAAATCATTAATGACGATATTAACGACGCGCATAGTAGAACTTCACCAGTTATGGGTTTATAGTTGAATTATCTTTAATTATCTGTGGGGTAACGGTGAACACGTGAACATGACAGTTCGATTTTTTGTTCTTAATTAGACTTCGCGGCCTTCCTGTCTCGCTAGCGTTAATTCGCCATTCAATTTCCAATTAAATGCTTGATTCTCAATGCCAGCCGGGTCGGAGGTGGTCGTACAACAAACTTGATAAAAGGCGGGTGGTGGCGCGCGGCGCGCCAGTACCCGAATCGCTGTTCGAGGTTTTTGTCTCCGCCGGTCCTTTCACTTCACTTCGCTCGCTCATGAACGACGTCAGAGCGCGTTTAAACGACAAACAGAACCCCACTTAGATAAGTTTATCGACTGTTACAAAGTGTTGTGATAATAATTGTGCAATATAACTAAGAGACGATGTTTTTCAAATTTTCAGATGGTAAGAGGGGCGGCGTTGGCGCTTACGCTGGCGCTGGCATGGGCGTGCAGCGCGCAGGCGAGCGTGCTCGTGCCCACGTACGTGCTGCCGCCCGACTCGTTCGTGCGCGACCAGCGCAGCCTCGGCGCGTCCGACACTGACGCGGCCGAGTCCACCAGGACCATCAAACGACTCGTCGGCGGACATCTCAAGATTAAACCCGACAAAGAGTATAGTTCCTCCAAAAATGCCATATCGTTCGACGAGAAAGGTGAGAGTGGCAAGTTCGGTGTGATCGCGCCGGACCAGTCGGGCGGCAATGTGGGCTGGAACCAGGGCATCTGGGACGACGGCATGCTCATGTCCAGCGCCGGCGAGGGCAAGGACGGCCCGAAGACTAAAGAAGATGACGAAGACAAAAAGACATTATCCGATCAGGTGGCCGAAGGCAAATATGGTCTGATACAGAATGAAATATTCTCCAAGACACCCAAAAGGCCGGGCATAGTGAGTTATGAGCCAAACGCTGAAACGAGGGCAAAAGATAATTTACAAAGCTTTGGTGGTTTAAAGAAAGATGAAATTTGGCTCGCTGAAGACCACCTTTTGGTTCTGAAAGGAGGCTCATTCCCGGAACGCACCAAAGAGACCGAACGCAGACCGTGGCCACCGATTGACGCCTACGAGGCGCCTAACAGGCAAGTAAAGCTACCGCAGAAACCAAAGGTGCCACCGCCCTTTCCGGTACGACTCTCCGACGACGGACCGCTCGTTTTCCTCACCCCAAATGGGAGTGTCCCTGCGTCCCTTTTCCCTCCCTTCTTTACGAGAGAGAGCGAAGGCTTTCTACCTTCTCCGCCATTCCCCTTCGCGCCGGGAGAAGCCTACCCCCCGGGTGATTATAAGGGAAACGCTACTGCCGGGGGAGCGCCGCAGCCAGGTCCTCCGTTCCCATTCCTACCCGGGAATGCGAGCGAAGGAGCATTCCCTTTCCCCCCCTCCATGAACGGTTCTCTTCCAGAAGGCTACCCTCCGGGCGCAGCGTTTCTACCACCACCGAGCAACCAGTCAGACCTGTACGACGAAGACGACCCTTCGATCTACTATCCGCCGCCTTACAATTTTTCTTACCGCGCTGACTACAACAATAAAGTTCCCGCTGGACCATTAGTACCTGGAATAGTACTACCGCCTCCGCCGGATTTCTTCGCGCCTCTAGAAGAAAAAACAACGACGGAGACAATCAAGACAACGACAAGGCCTACAACTTACACGAGGCAAAAGACGACAACGAAACCGGTGCCCACACACACCGTGCACCGCACCAAGTACAAGACTCGCCCGACGACAACCGAGTCTGTTCGAACCACTGAGGTGCCGACGACATTCACGACGCCGCCTCCGGTAGAGATCGTCACTACGCCTAAACAGAGAAAGCCACAACGCGTGCCGACAAGACATCCCGTGCGTGTACATAACTTGCCAGACGAAATCAACACTAGGCCAAAAACTGAAAAGCCTGTTTACAAAAGCAGAACCAAACTAACATCTAAACCGTTATCTGTGTCGGTCATTTACGACTATCCGGAGCAAGTGTACGATGCGCGACCTCCTGCGACGTCTGAAAAGCCATTCGTCGTTTATGTACCACATAAATCACACCCAAATGTGGCCAATGACGTAACTTCAACCGCCGTGCCATTGAGGGCTTTCTATTCTAACACTCAGAATGATGTTCCTACAACGAAATTGCAACCGGTTTATAACAGAAAACCAAACGACAACGCTTTGGCATCTTTCTACTTCTTCGATGAACAGCCGAAAACGTCACCATCTCCTGCAACTTTCTTCGATGGAAGAAATTATTACAAAACTGTTCCAGTTAATACTCAACATTACTCGCCGCAACAAGTAAACACTCAAGCGCAGTACAGTCCAGCTGTCGATGTCACATACGGCGCTATAGATCAATCAGACGACTTTTTCTTGTGGCCACAGAAACAAGGTCCTAGAACGCTAACACAGGAATATTTTAGTATCCAAAAGCCAAAACTGCAACCAGTGTTTGTGCAGCAGCCGAAGCAGAGACCCGATTTCTACCAACAGATTTCCGATATTCAACAAACCATAGATTACTACACTACGAAACGACCCAAAGTACACTCACACAGGCAGCACACGCATAAACCAACATCCAGGCCAGTTTATCAATTGAACTATCAATCTAACCACCGACCAGAATTGCCTTTCCGTGCTCCAAAATTGGACCCCGAGCCCTTCAGACCTATGGTAAGCTACAGTAAGCCTTTCAACTTGGAAGACTTCAACACCATCACGCCGTCAGCTTCCCCGGGCTACCACCAGCAATATTTAGTTGAAAACGTTCCCGTGACAACAGAGACACCATCTTCCACAAAGTACTATCCCAAATCTAAAACAAGGGATGACGATTACGAAGACGTCATCGTGGAACGAGATGTGAGAACGCAGAGCAACAGAAACAACATACCGATACAGAACGACAAGCCGGCGGCCGTTGTGTCACACCACGTCACCAGGTACCCAAGCACCACGCCCAGCCCGATCAGCCACGGGTACTACACCAAACAAGACGAGAGATACTTCGACGACATCACCAGGAATTCCTTCGACATCTTCGGCAAGAAATTAGAGGACAGCACGCATGACATCCATGGCCTAGCAGTGACGGCGCCCCTAGAAACTGTTAAGACTCCAGTCGATAATAACATTAATCTTCAGTACGCCTACGAGATCGTAGACACGCAGAGTCTCAGCGCGAACCCGCCGTCGTTAGATCACGACACTCTTGTGAACGACAGGCATCCGCGACCACCGATCAATCCGGACAGCGAACCGGTGTACAGACCCAACGCTGAACTGGTGCAACAGAAACCACCGTCACTGGCCGGCGACACGCTTGTCAACGAGCGGCTGCCCAGGCCAACCGTAAACCCTGACAGTGAGTTCATACCGATCGCGAACCCGGGCTACAGGAACGCTCAGTACCGTGTGGCGGCGCCGCAACTGCACAGGCTGCAGTACACGGGCGAGCAGGACGACTTGAACCAGCCGCCGCCGCCGTCGCTGGCGGGAGACACGGCGGTGAACTACAAGCGGCCGCTGCCGACGACGGAGCCGGACGCGGAGTGGATCGGTCCGGGGGGTCCGGGGGGCTCGGGCCGGCCCGGGTCGCTGGTGACGTACCGGCTGCCGGGCGAGGACGCGCACGTGTACTTCCTGACGCCGGCGGCGACGCGCGAGCGGTACCGCGCGCCGGACTACGGCCGATGAAACTGAACCTCTAGTCTGGACTGTTCACTGTTCAAGTGTTGACGAGTGACGCGCGAGTCGCGACACTCCGCGCCTACCGTGTAAATAATAAAGCGCAAATGTGATGTTATAAGTGTCCTAAGTAGTGTTAGTGATGAAGACTAGCGGGGCGGCCCGCGTTGCCATAATATTTAAAACGAATGTTTTAGTTGTTTTCTAGCGATGTTTTGATAACGGACGCTCTAATTTTGATACGTTATTTATTAAATTATTGTTAAGAGACTGTGGTGCATGCATAATGTTAATTAATTTATTTATGTCAGTATTTTCGACGAACTGTAAGGAATGATGTGATATAAGTATGTGGCGTTAATTGTGACGTTGTTACACCTGACAAGTAACGATGGCAGCAATTGTTATAGTAATTGTTATTTAAACAAACTTATGACAAATTTTTATGTGATTTATATATTGTATTTTTAAAACAAAGAATTATTAAAATAAAATAATAAAACATTATTATTATATGTGGTTTTCATCATTCATTGCCCTAAACAAGTTCGACTAAGATCGCCGTATAAGGCGAAACACTACACAGACGCATTATAAACTTAATGCCATTGACACGAATAACACGACAATTACAGGACGTACCATAAACAGTAATTGCAGACATATAATTCAACTTGAATCAAAATTAACAGCCATAATACGTTACTTCAAAGTCGTAAAAACTTATAAAATGAATTCGTTAATTAAAAAATCTAAAAATATTTTTTTTTTGGTAGTAAAACGTTCGTCTAATATGTAATTCAATAAACAAATAATATAAGAATACCTAATTACAACAAATAAACATCTTAAATACCCTGGTACATCTTAAATAATCGTTCGGCGTACAAACGTAATATCATTCTAATTCAATAACGAACAACATCAATAGCAGAATAATAAAAAATGTATCACAAACTTGTTTTCACCTACAGCCACTAGGACCGATTCAGGAACGTCACATAAAAACTGAACTCGTTCAAGTTTAGAAGCAAAAACGCTTCAAAATAAAAAAAACAAAACTATAGACACTACACGCAAGATCTAGATAAATTTAGTATTGAACGAAACAAGCTCCATATTTTCTGGTTACTTCTGTGTTTACTAAAAATATTCATAATAATTTAATAGGTGGTACGTCTTTGTATGTGAAAGTCTATCTAGGGATGTACATACATACATACATACACACTCACGCCCTTATCCCATAGGGGTAGGCAGAGACTATTGAGCGCCACATGCTACGATCTTGACACACCTTGGATGTACTATCGCATTATTCACTTCTGCAACTAAGTAGCGGTGCGGTGCGCACGCGCAGTTGTGTTCCGGCTTGAAGGATATTGTGGCTCGATTAACCACTAGGCATTCTTAATGCATATCTAGATTCTAGTGACGAGGGTAAGGCAGCCACATAGTGCTTTGTAATTCAAAATTTTGACTAGCTTTGTTAATATTTCTAATGGAAAGTCGTGACGCTTAGCTTTAGACGAAGGTTTTTTTTATTTCGTAACTTATTATGTGATTACAAATATTTATTTTGGGAACTAACATGTGAAAGTGTTGGTATGTTTTTATACGCCCAGTTTCTCAAAATCTTTGATATTATCTATCAACATTTAACGTCAATTTGATCCAACTGTGCGTAATTAAAATTTTATACATACTGTTGGAAACACCCTGTAGATTAATTATTATTGTAGTCCATATAATATTTAGATATAAAATCGCATAGCATACTATAACTGCTAGACATATTAATAAATAATCATGGTAAGCAATGTTTTAAATGCATTTGTGTATACAGTTATGGTAGAGGATGAGAGGTGTAATCATGTCTATTTCATAGTTATACACAAACACATCACGCCTTTGTTCCCGAAGGGATAGGCAGAGGTCCGATTCGAGAGAATCCGGGCACCCACTTCTCGCTTTGTTTTTCGTCCCAGGATGTAATAGCGGGCGAGTCTATCGCCATGTCAGTCATAAAAACCTGATTCCAGACTGATGCAGAAAAATCCAATATCACTTTGCCCGACCCCGGATTCGAACCTGGGAGCTACGGTATCGTACCGCGCACGTAAAACAACTTTGCCACCTATTCCATTTGTTTCGTAAGTCCTAAATGCACTCTAGATAAATGTGCAGATTTAGTAAGAATTTAAATCCAAGAGAGTAAAATGAGTATTTACATACAAATTACAATGTTGATAGTGCGATGATGAGTAAAAGGTTTGTTTACACTGTAGGACATGAATATAAATCGCCTTGTTGCTTCAATATTGTGATATTTTGTTTTTTTTTTTTATATTTTAGTGTTTTTCATTTATAAAAAATATATTGTGTCGAATAAACATGTTTTTGGAAAAAAAAATCGATTTTTTTTTTCGAACTTAACACGTCATTGAAGCAAAGAGGTGAAATGTGTATGGTGGTGCGTGGTGGTGCGTGGTGGTGCGTGGTGGTGCGCGGTGGTGGGTGGTGGTGCATACCTGTGTCGGGCTCGGCGGTCTGCGGCGCGTCCTGCAGCGGGTGCGTGTGCAGGCGCAGGTACACGGCGATGGCGGCGCGCGCGCAGCGGAAGTAGAACGGGTGCGCGCGCAGCACGTCCTCCAGCCGCAGCAGCCCCACGTACGACCGCAGCGTCATCTTGCGCATGCAGTACGAGTGGAAGTCGAACTGGTCCTCCATTATCTCCGAGAAGTGCTGCAACACAACACAACAAATACAAATACAATAACAATTCTACCACCATTACACAACTAACTAACAAAATATTGCAAAATATATTCGTCTCACATTTATGCCATGGTCTATTTAACAAGAAACATAAAAATGTATATAAAATTAGTTAGTTACGTCACATGTCATAATTAGCTATTTAATGCTTAAAGCATTTTTTGCTGGAGGTAAGATATTCGTTTCCGCCCGTATAGCGACTACCAGACCCAAGTTGGAAAACCTACCATAAAAGCCACACATAAATGTATTCCGAGATCAGCCTATATATATCAGACTTTAAACAGGCCAGCATATACCCACAGGCGAGAGATAAATCATCACCTCCCTTCAATCCATACTCTATTTGTACGCCACTTGAGTTATCACTACAGAGTGGAATCACTTTCCTGTGGCCCGTATAAAATAAAAAAATAAAAAAAACTTAAGTTACCCTATCGACTTCGTGCGCTTTCTTCAACGCCTCGCCCCACTGTTGCAGGCGTTGATACGCCGCCGCAGCCTCCGTCTGGAACCACATGCACTGCATCTCGTTCAGATTCTCTGTCGCGGGCACACCTGAAACATTTATAAATATATTAGATACGGGAAGTCTACGATTTTATTACAATACTAGCATTGCGTGCGGCTCCGCCCGCGTGGAAAAGTTTTTCCGGGATAAAAAGTAGCCTATAGGATTCAGGAGTAATGTAGCTTCCTATTAATGAAAGAATTTTCAGAATCGGTCCAGTAGTTCCTGAGATTAGTATATCTGTGTACCGTGTTACCGCGTTCAAACAAACAAACAAACTCTTCAGCTTTATATATTAGTATAGATTATGTAATTAAATGCCGACTGCCTCGGTGGCGTAGTTGTATTACAGTACGATTGCAGTGCTGAGTTCTCGGGTTCGATCCCCGATTTTGTGCCCAATATAGTAATAGGCTCGCCCGCTATCACATCATGGGATGTGTACAAACGACGTAAAGTGGGATAAATGCGTGAGATGTGCGTATGTAATTAAATTATCGAATGACATGATAACGAAACTAATCTGCGGAAATTTAGGGTTCAATTCCAATATTTTCGATACACTTTCTCTGAAGATTTATTTGATTATTTACCACTGACTGGATTTCCAATGGGATTTAGGTAACACACGTGGCCACTCACAATTAACTACTCATATTAACATAATTAATGAAACTGTCGTCATCACTTTGAGATATAAGAAAGGGCCGATTTCACCACTTGATATATCTATGCTCCTTAAATACTGTCACTTTTATGTTTACTCGACTTATACATTTGTGACAAATAGCGTTTATCAACCACCGGTGAATTCGGCCCTAAATATTATAACAATGGCTACAATCCTTACTAACATTATAAATGCGAAAGTAACTGTCGCGCTTTCAGGCCAAAACTACTGAACCGATTTAAATTAAATTTGGTACACAGATAGTCTAGAGCCCGACAAAGGACATAGGCTACTTTTGATCCCGGGAAAATATAAAGGGAAACTTTTATCCCGGAAAAAGTTTTTAACGTGGGCGGAGCCGCGGGCCTAAGCTAGTGCCCAATACACATGATGTACCTTCCCGTGTGAACTTGGCGCACATGTCCTCAGCTCGCTTGATGTGTCCGGCGCGGAGCATGTACCGGGCACACTTGCTGTTCACGTAGCGGTCCGCCGTGTCCATCGCCTGCGCCTCCTCTACCCACTGGTACGCCGTCACCGGGTCGCCGGCGTGCTGCAACATTACATACACCGTGTTCAATAGGGTAGATGTGAACAAAAAGAACGGACGACAGGTGGGTCAAAAAGGTTTGGAGGCCACGTACTTCTAGTAATAGTAATGTAGTCTTCTAGTAATCTTTAGGCGGGGCCTATGTTCAGCAGTGGACGTCGTGTGGCTGATCATGATGATGATGAAGAAAAACACGAAACCATGGATGGAAAAAAAATATGGCTAGATGAAATTGTTTTTATTCCTTTATCAACAATTAACAATAGTCAAATCACAGCGCACAAAGAATTAACAAAATGCGCTCGAAAATAAATAAGTTACAAGAAGGAGTTTTGGCGGGAACTTGGAAGTGTCATGAGGTGCTCTTGTTTTAATTCATTATTTTGGTGATATTTAGTGTTATATTACATAATTATGGTGGTATATTATCCAATATAGTTCTATTAAAGAGCTCAAATGAAGTGAATTGAAATAATTGTGCTAATCAAGTGTTTTTTTTTTTTTGTTGCCTTCAAAAGTCCTCGATAAAGTCTTGGTAAGGTAGCCACTGCTTTACTTCGACATACTACAGATAATAAAATAGACAAACCAAACTTGACATTGGCAAAATGTGAACACAAACGCCATTATAAAAAAAAATTAAAAAAAAAAAAGTTACAAGAAATGGTTACTCAAACAACAACAAAAAGAGTCGCGTAGACAGACGTGACCGATCTTAAACGGTCGTGATGCTGGCACAATAAGTGGAGGAATATTCCTACTACGCGCCCACTTTAATTCGTTGCAATTTTTTAAATAGGAATATCTACCTAATTTGCCAAACAATTTTTATACTTTCAATTAATTCTTTTTATTATTATTACGGTTATTATATTCATGTACTTAAACTTCTAGTAAAGCATGGCCAGCATAAATGCTAGTCACTTCTGTTGGTATGTGTGCGAACGGATTACACCATTCAACTAGCCTTTACACATGCGGTTTGATTTACTCCTGCCTACCAAGCATATGGTATACCTATGCTATCTAAATTACCAGATGCAACATTCAATCCATGTCATTTTGATGCAGTGTTAATAACTTAAGTTGAAGTTTAACAATGTGATTGACACCTAGATAAATGATAAATACACACAACAATCTCATTGATTCTATGTATACTAAAATACATACTGCATCAGTAATCAGATTTACCTATATAGCCCAAATGGAAATTTAGTTATTCAAATCCCACAAAGAAAAGCAAAAAATCAAAACACCAATTTTGTTTCGAAGTTGGCTTCTCCTCTGCACTACGATAACAGTATAAAATAACGTACGTATTTTATAGCCTTCAAACGCACACCAACAATGAACGCACAAACCTTGTATATCCGTCCCTTGACAATAAATAGTTCTATTAAGGTAGGAGTGTGTTCTATCGCCGCGTCGATATAATGTAGCGCTCTGTCCGTCTGCTGCTTGTAGTCGAAGTGTTGTGCCGCATAGTAATACGCCCAGAGGAGCGCGCTAGCTGGCTGCTTCACTTCACTTGGCTCCGGGCCGAACGTACCAGTCTTTGTAAGATTCTCTACATATTGTAACACTAATTTCTCTATTGTGTCCGATTTAATTTGATCCTCGTATAAAGATCTGAAATATAAAAATAAGTATTTTAAAATAAAATCAATTATATTTGGGTGGTAAAATCTTAAAATCTCTTGTAGTGCGTTTAATATTTAAAAGCTGTAGCGAATATGGCTATTGATAATGCGTACCTTATGTCGACAAATAGCGGGGGTATGCCTTTGTGCAGGCCGTGCCTCAGGTACTCGTCGACCAGCCGCTCGAACACGGGCTGCGACTGCGCCTCAGTCAGCTGCAGCCGACGCGGCGCTATTGCTTTGGGATACTCTTTCCTAGAAACATCAATATTTACTTTAAACATACCATACATTTACTTAGATGTGTCTAACAATAAACACCGTAAACAATATCATTACCTTCCATAAGGCAAGATTATAGTCAAGTGGTTTCTATAAAGAAAACTTCTTTGTTAACGCACTGTAGCTTAAATATTGATTGTGGCTAACAAAAATATATCCAACTGGTTAGAAAGCATATAAGTATTTTAAAAAACAAATTTTACTCATTAGATAATGCTTGCTGCAATTGAATCTGACATTGAATTTTCTGTATCTAAAATATGTATTTTTTATGCAGTTCATAATATAATGGTACTTTCTCATAAAATAATATAGAAAAATAATATATTACGCTTTTATTAAGTGCCAGATCTAGTTACTTGTTGGTACCATAAAATAGCATAGAATTTGTATCGCATGTCAACTCACTTATATACATCGTAAAAGGCCACTTTTTCATCAGGATCACTAAGTTGTTTAGCTTCTATAAGTTTTCCATAATACATCACATTCTCAGGATTTCTCTTTAACAAATCCTCATACACTGCCTCTGCTTCTTTGAACCTGAAGTGTGATTAAACAGAACCTTTAGCATATACATATATCGAGTTTTTAGTATTTTAGTACCCATTTTAATCTATACTAATATTGTAAAGCTGAAGAGTTTGTTTGTTTGGTTGACTGCGCTAATTTCAGGAACTAGTGAACCGATTTTGAAAATACTTTCACTAATAATAATACATTACTCCTGAGTGCTATAGGCTACTTTTTATCCTGGAAAAACTTAACACGCGGGCGGGGATGCGAGCGATACTAGTATGTTATACACACACACACACACTCACGACTTGTATCCCCGAAGGGGTAGGCAGAGGCACAACTAGTTGCACCCACTTTATGCAGTGTATATTCCTTCCAATGATGTGATAGGGGGCGAACCTATTGGCATATCGGGCACAAATTCCAGACTCTGGGCTGATACTGAATACAAAAACGCAATATCACTTTACCCGACCCGGTGCTCGAACCCAAGACCTCAGCATTGCAGTTGTACCATAATACAACTACGCCACTGATGCATTTAGTAGTATGTTATATGCATTGGATATTTTAAAAAAAGAATATTATGGGGTAGATAAAAGATTCACCAAATAAAATGCACTTAGAGAAACTCACATGATTTTAAAATCATAAATAACTGCCCCATTGACACTGTTTATGTTGATGTAACAACACTCACTACCATAAAATCAGTAACTCACCTCTTCAACTTTAAATAATATTCACCAGAGGTCTCTTTCACAGATAACTTATCAAGAATTTGGCTTTGGAACTTGTGTAAATGTTGTAGAGCTCTGTCATACTGCCCTGACTCTGCCAAAACCATATTCTGGTATAAAAGCAGCTCTGAATGTTCATAGTCATACGGGCCTTTCATCTGATGGGTGCGGAATGCATCTAAGATGCTGTTCGCCATCTCATAATCACCTAAGAGGTGATAACTCATGGCAAAACCAATCCATGATGCTCTTTGTGTTGGTCTTAGCATAAACAGCTGGTATCGGGTATCCTGTAAGAAAATTTGTAGAATTATCATTCAGAAGTCAATACTGTAAATTGAATTAACTAGTGTACAATCCAAACAAAACCAATATTTTAGTAGAAACTCATAATATTGAGGTAAATATTCAATATCATTTTGAGTAGCTTGCTCCGCTTAATTACTATTCTTTGGAATCATAGAGTTTAGGCAACTAATAGTCAAAGCAAAGAATAGCTTAAACTTCATACACCCTTATAGCATTAAAAGTTTACTTATGCACAAGTTTGACACAAAATAATTATTACCTTTCTTGATCGTACTACAAAAGTTAAATCATGAATTCATAAGTTAGTTTTTATTGAGTATGTAGAAGTATATTATAATGCAAATACAAAATAAAACTAAGAGACTCCCATGCAATATTAAACCGTCAACGCAACCAATGGACACCAGTGTCCGAGTATATAGGGAAATACTCTTATATCCATATATAAGCAGGCGTTGACGGGTTAAATTAAGTACAACATATTCTGTCAACAACAGTATTTAAACACTCACTTTATAACCTTCCAAATCCCTCATCTGAATTTGAAGTAAAGACAGGTCTCTCAATATTTGAATATTCTCTTTTTCCCACTTGAGGGCATTACGATAACACTTAATGGCCTCATCATACTTCTTATCAGAACGTTGGAGCAAACCGTAAACATGCCAACAAACTGGGGACTTCAGGTCATTACGGAGGCCACGCCGAACATATTCATATGCTTCATCTTTGCGACCCAGACAATTTAATGTCAATCCTTTCATCGCCAAAGTTTCTGAAATACATTAATGTTTAATTAACTATGGGCTAACACTACTAACTTCGAAATAACGAATCAAGCACTTATTTCCAGTTATATTCTTTCATTCAAATTATTTGTATTATCAATCTGATCCATCATTACAACAAAACCAATATTTTATAAAGTTGTAACTCATTTGATTACTTCATTGTTAGTATAATTTCTGACAAGCATGAATGGAACACATCCCTTTACTTGTTTGTATATAATAGCATTGTGTTCATCTTCATAATATTTATAAATTCACTTACCTCCATGCTCTGCATATTTAGGGTTGGACAGAATCTGCTTGGCGAATTTCAACCCATTTTTGTATTGTTTATGTTCGTAGCATCGCTGCAAGATAACGAAAGGCTTATCACTCGAGTGTTTTAACCTATTATTTATTATTAGATGCAGCTCAAGGGTACAAACACTTTTCCATTTTTTCTATCCATAAAAAAATAACGTATCTGCAACATTGGTGCCTATTCAAAATTACTTTATAGCGTTTCGATATCAGACGCTAATGGGAAGAACATAATTACTAAATATCGAGCCGCATTCAAATGCAATCTTCTAAAATTCTTCATAATCACTTGGGATGACAGGCTATACATATCCAAAATTGAATGTTTACAATCTTACTCACCAAAATTCTTTTAAAAAGAGCATTTTCTTTAGGTGGCAAAGGATTGCTGGGTGGCATTTTGTTCGACGAATTTGTGGTGTTTTTTTATTATTTCACTAATAAATTGAAATATTTCTAAAAACCTCGTGGCTATAAACCAAAGAAGTCGATGAAGGATTTTATTGTCTATGACACATAGAAGTTGGTCACGTGATCAAAAGTATTGCTAGCACAAATGACTGATTTATAAAAAAAAATATTTTCGTGCAATGCGTGAATTTAAGCCGTGTTTAGACTAGCAAGTTCGTGCACTTCTCGGGAATAGTGCTAGATAATAATGCAGTATTGCATGCTTTTTTTTTTTTTTTTTTTTTTTTGTTTTGGCCCTACCGGCCAGTAGCCTGACGCGAGTCGGCTTTTCTGGCCACACCGGACTTTCGGGTGAACGCTTTAGGCGCTCGCAACCCTTGATTTAAGTAACCATGCTGAGGGCAACCCACTAACGGGTTACGAACCTCGGCTCAGGACGGTCACTGGGAGAGGATGAGACATCAACGATTAGTGGGGAAGGTTGGTGTTTAACCTAATCCTATCCATTTATTTCGTCGGCACGCGGGCCGGAACTGTTAGGAGGGTCGGGAGGGCGACGGGGAACGCGGCGAGGTCCTCGGCGGCGAGGACGGAACTGCGGTCGTGTGGAGTGTAGGAGTTTTAGGAACTCGTTCTTACTGCGAATGGCCAGAGTGATATCGTCCTCTGGATCGGTTAGGACTGAACGCGGCCGTCTCCATTTGGCGCGGTCGAATGGAGTGTATATTGACGCTTTGCGGACTAACGTATTTGGGTGTTTAACCGCCCGGTCGAAGTAGCGTTTGCTGGTCATTTGCATGAAATGCCTGATGGTCGGCATGTTAGTATCCACGTGGAGGTTGCGATTGCGAGCGAACGTACCACGGGGCACCAAGAGCGTGTCGAAGAAAAATGTTTTGCAATACCTGCATACGCTTAAGACGAGCAGGCGGTATATGGGCGAACACGGGAGTATTGCATGCGTTGCAATATTTTAATAAGTGTGTACAATCGAGACTTGCCGCAAGCCCTTCAACCTCAAAAATTGGCAGATGTCAGCTTCCCGTGATTGTATACACGGTAAAAATAGCTTGCAGAAAATAACCTTTGCAAGTTTTCTTGCTAATCTAAGCCCCGCCTTACATTAGTACATGGCATGTAAAAATATAATTTCGGCTGCAAATTTAAAGAGATGCTTGCAATGCGTTACGACCATAAGCGTATATGGAGGGGGGGAGGAGCGGGTGGTCCGAGCCCATCCCAGAATTGCCTGATACCTACTCTAAGGATTTTGAAGCAGCCTTGTTCTGCTATATATTTTTTTAAAAGAACAAATGTTTTATAAAGTCAAGAAAGAAGTAATATTTTTATTTTTTAAATCTAGAAAGCTGGTCCCTTGGAAAATGATTCTAGCTACACCAATGGTTACAACCCTGTGATCTAAACCCAGTGTAAAATACAATTTTGTTGAAATCTATCGAACACTCACACACATGCTGAATTCTTGCGTAAGGGACTGATAACACTATGCAACACCAAAAAAATCACCGGTATCCCGAATGGTAATTCTTATAGAGCGTACTTAGTCAAATACAGAAAACAAATTTATATTTAGATATCACGTCCCAAAAAATAGATAACGGGAATCTTACTTTGTTTACTTTCTCCATCACTTTTTTGAGGGTAGTCATAAAAATATATCTTTTCTGGGTACAAAAATCATCAAAACAATTATATTACTCATAAATCTACAAAATGCCGTGTGTTTCTGTTAATTCTCCTAACTTATTTTGTTAAGCTTGTGGTGAATTCACTTCTAAAAGTGAAAAAAACCCATTCATTCTTCCTTGTTTGAGAAGTGTTATGAAGCTGATCTTAAGATTGCAATTAAATATCGACAAATCGTGGGTGCTTTAAGTGTGTTGTTTAAAATGCTATAAGTATTTGACGGGTTGGCACAAGGGTACTATAAAACAAATGCCTTTTGGTGTACCAATGCAGTGGCGTGAACCTAAAAATCACGTAGACGACTGTTACTTCTGTTTGACAACTTAGAAAGGTTTTTCAAAAATTCAATACACTCGATTAAGTATGCTAACGTGTCATCCGTGTCGATGCCACTACCACATTCTCCAGACATTTCAGTACCGGAAAGATTTTATAGTTCGTCGAGTTCGAGTATGGAAGAAGACGTCGAAGCAGGCCCATTTAATAGTGGAGAGGTATTTCGAGATCAAATAACTACAGAACCACATTTGATTAGTCAATCAGAACTAAATGACCTTATCAGATTTAGATTTGACCAAAAAAAAAACAGAAATATTAGGCTCGTGATTAAAACAATAGAATTCATTGCAAACTGGAGTCAAAATTACAACAACCCGATTTCCATGAAAAAATAAATATAATGCTGGATGCTTATCAAAAACTAGGATGCAATATATGTTGCTAAAAATCCATTTCCTAAACTCCCATTTAAGTTTCTTTCCAGATAACATGGGTTTAGTGAGTGATGAACACGGTGAAAGATAGCATCAATAAATTTCAAAGTAAGAGAAGCGTTATCAGGGTAGATGGCAACCAGCCATGCTTGCAGACTACTGTTGCAGCCTCCAGAGGGATACTGCGACTACTGACTACAAGTGGAAAGCCAGTCGTTACAAAAAAAATATGTTTTCTTATGTACAATAAAAAATGATGTCACTCCATACGAATTTGAAGAAAATCAATAAACACGTTCCACTACTAAATCTGACGTGATGTAAAAAAAATATTTATATGTTTCGAATAGTTTTAAGGTGATGATTCATAATTACATACAGTTAGTTCAGTGAAACAAAAAAGTATCAAATTTGTTGCATAGTGTAATTAATGATTCTTCATTTTAGATAGACCTAGAAGAATGTTGTTAGAAAAATGTTCTAACTTCTAGTGATTGTTTGGGAGATCCGGAATTTGTTCCATTTCACTCAGTTTATGTTGAAAATGCTAATAAGTAGATGTCTGATGTTTTTTTGTTTTTTTTTTTTTATTGCATTGGATGTTAAGTCCATTGATGTATATTATTTATTTATTTTCAAACATTAAGTGGACGCGCTGGATGCAAGTCGTTCATCTGGAAGTCTTTAGGGGAGGCCAGTGGCGTAACTATAAGGTGGCAGAGGTGGCAAAATGCCACGGCCCCCGCCCCCCGACCTGAAAGGCCGCGACGGGGGGGGGGGGGGGTACGTCAATGTGAGAATTTTTGAATCTCCATCCAATCAATTTGCCACGGGCCTCAGGTGATATAGTTACGCCACTGGGGGAGGCCTATGTTTAGTAGTGGACTTCATGTGGCTGATGATGAATAAGTGGACATTTCATAAGCGAAACGTCTCTGTTAACAAGTTAAATACTTTATTGAATAAGAAAAAGAATATATGAATATGTGAAAGAATATATTTTACTTATTCGAAAATGTTATTTTCCTAAGGGAGTTATGTTCCCCTAATTAAACTAATTATGAGGAGTTGTATCAAAGAATATAAAATAGTACTACGTAGTTGTATGCTCATAAACAAAATTAACTCTTTATTGGTCTGTAGTGATCAGCTCAAAAATTATGTTGGTAAAAAGCTTACTACTAGATAAGTATTCATCTCGATATTTTAGGTCGATAGTTGTAATATCTATTATACAGGAACCCAATAGGATATATCATCATCATTTTCAGTAGTATTATAATTCTTTTTGATCATCATCATCAGCCACACGACGCACAGTGGGCGGAAAAACGGGTCTCCCTTTCATAGGAATTTCGAAAAAAAAATTACGAGGTTTCTCAAATCTGAGTATGCAGTATTGTTAATATCATTGGAACATTTAATATTATTGCAATTTTGGACAGTTTTTTATGTCAAAAAATGAAGAAAATGGAATTTGAAAGTTTTCAATGTATGAAAACGTCTTTTGTTTGCCTCATAACTTTTTTCCATATTAAGATGTTAAGCTGAAACTTTCAGGTATTGTAACTTAGGCCTTACCCAAGCCATATGACATTTGACCTTGACCCCGGCCGTGCCCGTTTAGGAGATATAAGGTAATTAAAAATGCATGTTTAGCCCATACTTTGACACAGACTAATATACCTTAAATAAATTAATTTCTTAATTTTTTCTATGCAGCATTATTATACGATAGTTGAACATCTCAAACTACTTTTCACTTTGACCTTGAATGACCCCGTTCCAAAGATATGAATTAATTAAAAGTGCACAATATTATGATCATATTGTCATACGGGCATAACTACATAACGCAAGTCACTGTCTTTAATTTGTTATCCTGGTCAATATCGTATAACAATTTATGCGTTAGCTAAAGACCTCATTAGACTTTTAACCATGAACTTGAAGAAGCCCGTTTATAACATATAAATGAATTACAAATGCTTATTTCACTGATGATACCACACAGAATTATGAACTTCAAAGAATACAGTGTCTCAAATTTGTTATTACATAATAACTAAACACCCCATTAAACTTTTGACCGTAATTCCAAAGATCTCCATTCATGGAGTATGAAAATTATAAAGGAGATGTCCGCTTTTTGTATGGGTGCTGGGCCTCAAAATCTAACCATGTTCAAACTTTAGGGATACTAATTACTAAAGGGTCAAAATATGAAAGAAAGAAAGAAAGAAATATATTTATTTGTAACAAGCTAGATTAAAAAATAAGAATTACAAACTTAAAATTAAAATTGCTCGTTACAAAAACGACCCCAACTCAGCATAAGCTGATAAAAACCAGCGCTGGTCTTCCGTTGGGCCGCTTTGTGATGTCACGGGCGCCAAAGGCACAAACAATGTACCTTGTTACACCTAGGATGACAATCTTGACAGGTCACGCTCATTTTTTCGATGTCAATCGATAATCGGATAGGTACATTAAGGATTGTACACTACCCTCCTCCTTATTGTGACCTGTCAAAACTATCAAAACTATTACCCAAAATCAGCAAGGCATAGTGGAAAACTAAAACTAAAGGTTAAATAAAGGTAAAAGCAAAAGAAAATGATGAAGCTAAAGAGCTAAGGACCAAAGAGCATTATTATTTTCCGTAATAATACTCTTTGATTACATGAATGCTACGGAAACTAAAGAGCATCATGAATGCCCTGTGCAAAACATACACCAAAAAAACATGGGCAAATGAGTAGACATCCAGATCGCAAAGGCCAAAGGAGTACAACTAATAGGTAAGTAATAAAATTAATTTGAGTACCAACTATTAAAGCAGAAAAGTAAATAAAAAAAATAAAAAAAAAAAAAAAAAAAAAAAAATTTCGGTGTGCAATAGTAAATGATAAATATGTATGTGGAATAAAATGATATATAGTAATAAAATTAATGGTAAGGTGCATATTTAAATATATTTATATATGTATATATATGTAATAATTTATTTTATATGACACTAGTATCATGTCTCAATTGTTCCTGAGCTATTTGATGAATTAGAATAAATGTTTTTAATTTCAACCTAAAACTGTGAATACATTGCAAATTCTTTATAGGTGGAGGGATGTTGTTCCAACACTTGGTAGCAACATAGCGAAAGCTTCCTCTAAAAGCGGCAGAGCTATGACGTCTAGTCGTAAGCTGTTTTACACACTGCCGGGGCCCATATGATTTGCGACTTGATATCCAGGACAACTTACTAAGAAGATAGCTAGGTGCTTTATGCTTCAAGACCCCAAAGAGAAGACATGCAAGATGTAGTTTGCGCCTGTGTTTCATTTTTAAAATATTATGTTTATTTAAATAAGGTGTGACATGTGCTCTCAATGGTATATTGAAGCAAAAACGGGCACAGGCATTTTGCACTCGCTGAATCAATCTTTGTGTCCTAGCTAGCAACCGTGGACCAAAAACAGTGTCCATATAATTTAGTTTGGATAGGATAAGGGACTCCGCAAGCTGCAAACGCAAACTTTCCTGAATATATGGTTTCATTTTATATAAGACCTTTAATTTATAAAAACAATTTTGTACTGAGCGTGCAACATGTTTCTCAAAGCGTAAATGACTATCCATATGTAAACCTAGATTGCGAGCTTTTGAATAAAAATTTTCGGTTGTGTATGTAATATTTTATAAATTTGTATGAAATTTGATAAAAAATAATATAAGTAATAAAAATAGAAATGTGAGTAGAAAGTGTTTTAAACCAAGTGATATTAGCAGTTCGATCCAGATGCCCACACAAAGTCATAGTACGGTAAAAGAGTAGTAATTCTTGCACACTTTTTATCACCGTTAAAGCACACAAGCCAAGTTTAGAAAAAATAATTAGGCGTACAAAATATAACATAACAATGTGTATAGCGCCAAAGGTTGGAAAAAAGTAGTAGTAGCATGGTATTGAGAATAAGCTCAATTGCAGACAGAATTTTACCCAAATAGAAACATAATAATATATATACGACCGATGCATTATTGTACGATAATAATATGTAAAACATGTTAAAATAAAACTATAACTTCTACTAAACCCTAGATATCGATAGGACCAACTGGGTGCTATCCAAAAATTCGACTAATGTCGTCTTCACAGGTGATACGTTCAACTTTCCGGCCATCCTCCTTACGAGCGAACACCCTGCCCCCTTTGGTCCACACGTACCTCCATTTATGTAGACTGCCTGCTTGACGGGCTTTATAAAATATGTGACGGTTCGTACGTGTCAAGCGCTCATTTATGTAGACTCTGTGCGCCGGTCTTGACGGACCGCCAATCCCGAGCTCGCTCGTATCGAAGCCGCGGCGCACGCGCGCCTCTCGCAGTAATGCATCGCGAGTCGTGCGGCGTGCAAAGCGAACGAATAAACTTCTCGGGCGCTGCGCAGAGGGGTTGACAGAATCTTCAAAATCCACCCGGTTACGTCGCGTAGATCCAATACGCTCGGCATGTACGATGTCTTTTTCATCGATAGCGACGCCCAGTTTATTGGAGAGAACCTGTACAAGGTGCAAGGTGCTTTCGTCTTTGCTCTCAGGAATTCCCGTCACCTCGACGTCGTTCAGTAAGAGCTCCTGATCCCGTTCGTTTAGTTGTGATCTCAACTCTGCTATGACGCCTTCCACCGGGCTCTTGTCTGATGCCTTCTCCTCCAGTTTGTGCTCAAGAGCATCCACCCTCGCGTCAAGGCTATTCATCCGCTCAGCACATCCCTTAAGGGAATCCTTCAGCTCGGTCATCTCTGTACGCAATTTGAGAACTTCATGCCGCATTAAACGAAACTCGGCACTTCGTTCGATCTTCGTCGGATCTTTCATGGTTGTTGTTCATGTTCATGTCCTTTAGCTTGACATTTCTTAAAGTAAAGGCGGTATGCTATGTGTCATAATATCGGCTAAAGCATTTCTAACTCATTTATATCTTTTAAACGGGCTTCTTCAAGGTCATGGTTAAAAGTCTAATGAGGTCTTTAGCTAACGCATAAATTGTTATACGATATTGACCAGGATAACAAATTAAAGACAGTGACTTGCGTTATGTAGTTATACCCGTATGACAATATGATCATAATATTGTGCACTTTTAATTAATTCATATCTTTGGAACGGGGTCATTCAAGGTCAAAGTGAAAAGACGTATAAGATCTTTAGCTATCATTTTATTATAATGATACTGCATAAAACAAAATTGATTTATTTGAAGTTCATAATCCCTTCTGATATCATCGGCGAAATAGGCGTTTCTAATTCAATGATATCTTTTAAACGGGCTTCTTGAAGGTCAAGGTCAAAAGTCATATAAGGTCTTTGGCTAACGTATAACAATACCAGGATAACTAATTTCAGACAAATAGTTACTAGATGTATTTATGCCTATGTGTCATTATGGTCAAAATATGCACTTTTAATTGATTAATATCTTTGGAACGGATTCCTTCAAGGTCAAAGTAAAAAGTAGTTTGAGATGTTTAACTATCGTATAATAATGCTGCATAGAAAAAATTAAGAAATTAATTTATTTAAGGCATATTAGTCTGTGTCAAAGTATGGGCTAAACATGCATTTTTACTTACCTTATATCTCCGAAACGGGCACGGCCGGGGTCAAGGTCAAATGTCATATGGCTTGGGTAAGGCCTAAGTTACAATACCTGAAAGTTTCAGCTTTACATCTTAATATGGAAAAAAGTTATGAGGCAAACAAAAGTCGTTTTCATACATTGAAAACTTTCAAATTCCATTTTCTTCATTTTTTGACATAAAAAACTGTCCAAAATTGCAATAATATTAAATGTTCCAATGATATTAACAATACTGCATACTCAGATTTGAGAAACCTCGTAATTTTTTTTTTCGAAATTCCTATGAAAGGGAGACCCGTTTTTCCGCCCACTGTGCGACGTCCACTGCTGAACATAGACCTCCCGCAAAGATTTCCAGACGGACAATAGGTAATATATGCTTAAAGCACAGAAATATAACAAGCCATAGAAACCGGGCTAAAATAACAGTTGCGAAACATCAATCTTATTCATCTCTGATAATACAGCTTTTACACGAGAGTGAGTGAACCAGTGAATACTCCATGGTTTTTATTTATTTCTAAAAAGTCAGAAAAGAAATGTCAATTTGGATACATTGGTTAAAATTATGCATCTAAATAAAAAATATGCGTTCTTTATACGTCATATTTCGAAATGTCATGTCGCATAAATTTAGTTGGATTGCTAATGTGTCTGTTGCATTGAGGACGGTAAACGTAAAATTGATTTAAATATTTATTTACATTAATAATTTAACAAAAATATTACATAATTTATGTGTCGATACTATGTCGAAATTAGTTTTAAGCATGGCGTGAGTGGTAGTTGGTTGTAAATCACATACAGGGCGAAAAGAAAAATTTTCGGAAAGAAAAATTGGCGAAAAAAAAAAAAAAAAATTTCTAATATTTTAAAAGATTTTAATGTGTTAGTTATATTCTTATAATATTTTCCAATAATTTTATAAACTAATAATAGATTAAGCATAGAGAAATCTCGAATAAATAAGTAACAACATAAATCCTATCACGTTGTGATCTCGGTAAAAAAAAATATATGTATAAAGTACTTAGATGCGTTTAGAAAGTTGGAAGTTTATCGTTATCAAAATATATAGTTTTTATTCTGTATCAGTATTATAAATACTAACAAAATTATTGCTGAAGTTATGTTGCGCAAGCTATTTCTGCTGTGTAAACAGTCACAGAAAGCTGACTTCTGCGATATTTTGAAGCTTGCAGGACTTCTGGCAAGTCGCGTGTGTAAACACTATTCGACAACTTGCGCGAGAACTTGCAGTTTATTCTGCGAGTAGACAAAAGTTTTAACTTACTGAGCTAGTCGATTACGTTTTTTTTTATTTGTTCCATACGGAATGGGCTAAAGTCAAAGACCATGCTGCCAAGTTATAAGATTGTAGTATTACCCATATGTCTATTTTTGCCGCCGAGCTGTAGTATGCATGCACTATTGTGTTCTTGTTTAAAGGACATTGTATCCAACGTAATTACTGGGCATTATAAGACTTAAATCTTACGACTCAGGATGACGAACGCAGTGAAATGACACGCATTGCTTTGTAATTCAAAATTCTGTTTCATGTTGATAATTTTAAGATGTTTATTTTGTTTACAATCAGCATCGGAAGAGCATTATATTAGATTCATAAAAATCAGACAAATTGATTGAATGATGAATGCCTTATTATGCAGTTTTATGAAAAGCTGGCTGACCCAGCGAACTCTGTTCTGCCTTAGAGGCAATAAATAAGCAGATTTTGGATTTTATTAAGTTCAATATTTTATTAGGAAATACAAATAAAAAAATTAAGTGTTTTAATGATTTTTTATTTTTCATGTATTTTGGTCCATAGGTTGCACTCTTCAGTTTGCCAAGACATCAGCGGGTATTGAAACGTGTCATATGAACGATGTGTTTCAGATATTTGTTGCAGTTGCCCAGTATCGCGAATTAGTATGTCATATTTTGTGCATTATATATGTATTTTATGATATTTCGTTGTGTTTTATTTCTTAGCTATCTCTTTATTGTACACTGCCGTCTATTTTTACATCTGTTTCTGTCCATCCAAAGGTTGTCTAGCAGAGATCGCTTTTAGTGATAAGACCGCCCATTGTAGAACCATGATAATATTATCTTGTATTTTGTTTCTTTTTATGTTGGTTATACCTACAATAAAGAGTTATATCATTATATTATTATTATTATAACTTCCCTATTTTTAAATATGTTAAGTACCGGGACATCATAAAAGTTAAAACACAATACTCACAGAAAACTATTTTTCGGGATAAAAGTCCCGGTTTATTTTCCCGGTCCCATAATATCCAGGAATTACGTTGACTACAATGTCCTTAAAACAGGAACACAATAGTGCATGCATACTACAGCTCGGCGGCAAAAATAGACATATGGGTAATACTACAATCTTATAACTTGGCAGCATGGTCTTTGACTTTAGCCCATTCCGTATGGAACAAATAAAAAAAAACGTAATCGACTAGCTCAGTAAGTTAAAACTTTTGTCTACTCGCAGAATAAACTGCAAGTTCTCGCGCAAGTTGTCGAATAGTGTTTACACACGCGACTTGCCAGAAGTCCTGCAAGCTTCAAAATATCGCAGAAGTCAGCTTTCTGTGACTGTTTACACAGCAGAAATAGCTTGCGCAACATAACTTCAGCAAGTTTTCTTGCTAGTCTAAGCCAGAGTCTAAGCCCCGCTTTACTGCGACATACTACAGATAATAAAAAAGCCAACCCAAACTTGATATTGGCAAAATGTTCACACAATTGCCATAAAAAAAAACACTTCTGTCAAATGTCAACTAACTGTCATGAGAGGTAATTGTCATCTGATTGTCATCAATTGTCATCGGTGATCGGTAAAGTAAAACAGACATTGATATTCTTGATTTACTTAAAAAGTTTAAAAACATTATAAAATATAAGTGACACGCAATTTCATTTGTGTTTTCACTTATAGTTTTTATTAAGAGTAGATATATTAATATGGGTATAGAGAACATGCGTCGTTGGCCTATGTACATTATTTTTGCCGTCTGCATTTTGTTGATCCTTTCACTATTAAACAGTTGGAGTCTAGAGAATGAGTTGCGAAATAAAATCGCCGAGGTGAGTACACAACTGCAAGAATGTTCAAAACAGCAAACAACATGTATGGAAGAATCTTTAACTTTGCTTGAACAGCGCGATGGCTACGTCACGAAAATAAACGATTTAGATAAACAAAAAAGTAAACTAGTCGATGATGTTGCGGAGTACAAAGATAAATTGGCCAAGTCCGAAGTTCAAGTGAATAGTACTCGCGTAGACGTCGAACTGTGTAAGACAGAGCTACAATCCTTGAAAAACTTGCAAGAAAGCAGATCGGCAGTGTTAGATAGTTTACGTGTCGACAGAAACACGTTAACAGCTCGTCTGGCAGAACGGAAACAGAGAGTTGAGGAGTTGGAGAAAGAGGTAGAGAGGCTTAAGAATGCATTAACAACAAAAAGTGTCCCCAATCCATCTGCACCCCCCAAGGTTACTCCGGCAGCCCAACCACCCAAACTGAGCTCTGCATTGAATGTTAACAATCCAATTAATGAACCTGTGCTTGAGAATAATGCTAAAGAAGAATTAGAAGACACTAATGCATTGAATGATGGCAATGATTTTGATTCACAATTGCAGTAATATCTCTGGATCACGTACTGGTATTATGTTATTGTGATACATCATCATTAATAATAGATGACAAAATATCTGAAATTGTATTGCATTTTATTCCATAAGTTTACATTTTTATGTAATATTTTTACAATAATTAATTTTTAATTAGCAAGGTTTTGGTTTAAAAAGTTGGAATTGGACATGTTTTACTGACACAGCTCTCTTATAACTTGCAGAACGGTCCAAGGCTAATATTGGATGAACTTTCACACCATGGCAAATAAACCATACTATTTTTATGATAGTTAAGAAAAACGCACTAAAACTCTCTTATTGAGAAAGGTCATGTTGTGTTATTTAAAGAACGCCAGCTGAGTATCCATTGTTTTAGTATAAGTTTTGTAATTCTTGGAATATTGAATCGAACTGCCATTTGCAAATAACATGCTTTTAGTTAGGAACAAATTAAACACTACTTTATTGATATGTAAAAAAATATGGACTTAACCTTTTGACCTCTTGATTTTATCTGTTGCAATGCTGCCGGTGCCCTACCATTAATCACTAAACATTCATTTACATATACATATCTTTCAATAGCAAGTATATTTATAAAAGTTTTGTATATACTGTTCCGTTAGCTTTGTACATCTCATGAATAAATAAAAAAAACTAAAACATACAAAAATATATCGTCATTTTATGATGATAACTCAATTTTCGATTGTTTTGAATTGTGTCGTTTTGTTCTAAAGGTGCGATATTTGGAAGGTGCTCACTGGGAATGACTATTGTGTTGATCAAAAGGTTAATATTATAATGATTAGGCAAAGACATTAGCCTAATTCTGTGGGAAGTATTTGAAGTGATAATATGCCATCACAGTTGTGTATGTTTGAAGTATTTAACTAATATTTTGTGTCCATGTATTGTCCTCTATATTTAATGCTAGTAGAATATATTGGAAAAACTTACTCCTTTTATTTGTAGACAGAGCATAGAGGCAATATACACTATGTAAATATATGTATAAAAAAATAAAACAATCAAAGAATAATGTAGTTCGGAGTATCATCATAGCCAAGAAGGCTGTAGAAATACAATACAATACTTCAATTATGATTAAATATAACAGTACAATCAAAATAGCTTTGATTTAAATTTGTACTAATTGAGCCATAATGAAATATAGTAAGCATGAGTATGTGCCAATAATTTATATATAATATGATTTGTAGTATGCAGTTTGATAGTAGCCAAGAAATTCATGCATTGTCTGCATAAGAGTACCTGCTTACATTTTTAAGGAAGTACCATTATTTGTCAATACACAACAGTTAACAGACTTGCTATATTAATTACCATGAAATAACTGTCAGGCACATTTAGCACTTTACACTAAAAATGTCAACAGGAACGATTTTCATTCAATATAAATGTGAGAACAGAACATGAGCCAAGCGTGCGTGCGTGCGTGCATGTGCGAGCATTACACGTACGAAAGATACCTTAATGTTAAGGACTTATTGATGAAACTGAATGTACGGAGTAATGTATAAATTTTACAATAAACTTCCCTCCGAAGTAGCCGATTTGCCCGGACACCAGTTCAAGTGTTATGTTAGGCGCGAGTTAATGTCTAGAGCGTATTATAATGTAGCGGATTACCTCGATGATAAGACGGTTTGGAGAAGTGGTCCTGCACACCATGGCCAACCCTGTTAACACTTACTAGTGATTGACTGCATAAAGTGTCTCATCTGTATCTATCTTTAATATTGACATTACAATAATTTTAACTTTTAAATCTACTGTGACTATTAGGTATATAACCTAATTATTACAATTATAAATATTCCCTCATTCATATAATTTAAATTTAGGGAAGACGACCGACCGATCATTTTGTTGCGCTTGCCTTTATAAGTTTCATTTTATTAAGAAAGTAGGAAGAGCAATACAACAAAAATAATTTTGTAAATGTAGGCGAATGCACATTGTACACCGTTATTTTATTATTTTTTTTGTGTTATGTCCAGTTTTACGTATTTGTACATGCCTGTCCAGGTATTCCCTAAATCCCTTCATTTGGATTTTATCTTATTTCAACGGTGATGTGCGTGCATTAGCTTATATAACTAATCTGACTTTGTACACAGCACAAAAGAATTGAAAAAAAAAAGAGAAAGAAACAATGAACAATTGATGACAAAAAAAGTAAGCCCGGAGTTTCTTTCTGCCTTTCTTCTTCGGGTCGTCATCGCTTAGGTAGCTAGTGAAAGGCTGGTAGGTTAGCTAGGCTAGGGCCTGTAGTGTCCTCACCGGTGAGGATCGCGACGCGTTCCTCCCATTATTTTAATAAAATGATGTCCTTTTTATATCCCCTTTCCTGCCAGCCCGAGCTGTTTTTTTTTTTTCTGTTTTTTTTTTTTTTGTTTTTGTTTATTTCTTATCATAGATTTACTCCCAATAAAAATGTCGGTAGTTATATAAGTGACCATTGGTATTTATAATAATTATTAATATAATCAATTTAATGTATCTTGACTTATCATAAGTGCAACTATGTTCGCCTACGTGATGAATAAAGTATTTTATTTTTATTTTTTTATTTTAATGATTACAAATTGTCTTCACAATTTATTTTCAGTTTTTAAAACTAGTAGCGTTTAGTTAGTTATACAAAGTAGGTGGACAGTGTTTGCCATCTTGGTGCCACATATTTATATATTAGATCTGAACCAGTATTAATTGCTCAATCTGGATATTATTGTAATTCGTAGTGAAATCTTACTCATACTGGTTTTGTGTTTTCTTTTGTTCCATTTAGGGGATATAGAAAATACATATAGCTTTACCAATATTTGCAATTCGGAGCAAAACTATCTCATCTGGAGATAGTAAACAAGCATTGGTAACTTTCAGTCAGCAGTTTTTTTTTTTTATTAATGTAATAATTCAGGACAATTATTGAGGTCGCAAATGCAAGAATGCTCTTATTTCAAGTAAAAACTCTATAGGAAAACTAAACATGTAAAAAAATTACATGAAGACAACACCTAAATATGTAATGCAAAATCATTATCTTGACAATTTCATTTGCAAATAGACCATTCTTGCACTTATAGCATCTCAATTCATTTATTTATGACTGTATTTAAGAAGATTTCAATATTTCCTAAATAATACAAAATGTTTATTTCTAAACATGTTTTATTTCTTATACATCTCTACCATAATGAAAACAAAAAAATCTCCCCTTCCATTACTTCACAAGTAATGTTACAACAACATAAACCTTAATTATAATATCTAAAATTAGTGGCATACAAACATTTACTGAGTTCATTTGCAAAACATACCTACCTACTACTTCACTTTAGTCAAATGTTTAGAGAAAATGCTATAATGTAATATGTATGAAAATATTATAAATAAATAAATTAAAATGTATTAGCAATTCTCAACTGTTTTCACTGGGTCAGCTTTCAGAATATTTGTACTTTGCACATAAATAGCAATTATAACACATTGACTGTGAACTTAGAAAAGGCTCATGCAATATTGCATTTACTGTACTGTATGTTTATTAATATTAAGTCAATGTTGAATTATCGCAGAATAAATATGATGTACATTGTTCATAATCATGGCAGTGGCATAATTGCATTGGTTAAATTAAAAGGTGCAATTAAAAAAATTCGGAACGAAGTAATCCATCAGAGAACCAAGGTAATCAACAGAGCTCTGAGAGGTAGTTTGAAGTGCCAATGGGCTGGCCACAAATGTAGCAGAACAGATAAACCAGTGGAGTAAGCGTGTTCTCGAGTGAAAACCGCGTCTTGGCAAACGTAGCGCGGGACGCCCTCTGGCCAAATGGCGGGACGACTTGCACAAGAGGGCCGGCAGCAACTGGATGTATGAAGCGGCAGACCGGGGTCTGTGGCGTACCCTTAGAGAAGCCTATGTCTGGCAGTGGACTGCAATGGACCGATGATGATGATGAAAAGTTGAAACATAGGAGCAAATAGGAATGATTGAGAAAATAGAAATAACGCTAACTTAAACATTTGCGACGTAACTAAATCTACTATAACCTATACTATAGGTCCTATAGTGTATAAAACTATACCTAACAAATAAGTCGGTGGTATGGCGAAACACGAAATAAAACAGATCTTGTGCAATAGTTTACAAGCAGATTTAAAGCATGCAGAAGACGTAAAATTCATTTCTAGGGATATTAAAAATAAAGCAAAGAACTTGCTTGCTTTTATAACGCTGTAACAATCTAAAGCTGACAATACACAATAAAAATGAACATTACATGTACAAAAATACAGTCTATGTAAATTCATATAATACTGAGGTACAGCTTGGTCAATCTGTATAAGAGAAAAGTACATAAAAATATATGTTATATAACATACAAAAATATATCACATAGTATTAAATTAGACATTGCAGTAGTCCAGCTTTGCTATGAAATGATCCCAAAAGGGAGTCACAATTAATTAGAGATAATAGCATTATATATTTTTCAGTCCGTCCTCCCTGGCAACTTCTTCAAAAGCAGCCAGCAGATTGCGTCTACATTTACTTTCATCAGTATATCGTACGGCCCATATGATATATTCTCCAACATTTAGAGGATCTTCTGAATAACTAATTTGTACTTTAAATTTCCTTTCCCATTTCATAGCATCTATGCTACGACTGTTTCTAGTTCTTGTAAATTCAATATAACCATTGCATTGTACTGCTAGTTTGGGCAACTGAGCATTCAGAGCATCATGTGACCTGTCTGAATCAGTACCACTAGTGGATGGGAGGCAGTCTCCTTGCCCAACCTCTTGATTTGGTGGTGTTATGGATACACATTTTCTTTTCACTTGTTGCCCAATGCCATCACCATTGTGACTGATTTCCAAATTTTCATCTGGATATGGCCTTTTTAAACTTGAATGTTCTAACTTCATACTGTCAATTGCATGATTCAGTTTTGATCTCTTATTTTCTGCTGGTATTTCGTCTTGAGGCTGGCAACCCTCGATCCACTCTGGACTGTTACAATTGGATCTCAATCGTCTTTTACTAGGTCTTTCAGATTTTATTACTTCAGGGGAATGTAAAGGACTAGCCAATTCAGCTTCATCTTTTCTGTAACAATTTTTAATCTTGCGAGATGATTGTTATATATGTATGTGAAAGAAACTTGCTGGAAATATAAATTACTACACAACTGATCATGTATTGACAGTATATTATAGGGTTTGTTTTTTGAAATACTTTCTATATTCAAAATATGAAACAAACAATTGTAAACCTCAAATAAAACAAAGTAGTGATTGATAGAAATAAAGAGTATCAATTAAAGGTTTACAAATAAGTATTAACCCGTCAACACCTACTTATATATAGATATGTATGTGGTTGCCCTATATACCCGGACACCGGTGTCTGCCGCGGGTGTTGACGGCTTAAGCAATATATTGATCATAAACTATATTTATTAAATATGCACATTACAAAGTTCAACTGTACACAAACCTCTGTAGCCTGTCATTTCTGCTTTGGATCTTTTCAATACTCTCCACAGATGTAAAATCATGCCTTGAACATTGCATATCATGCTTTAAGAATGCTGTAACTTTCTTTCTAGTCTTTATTGTTCTCCCAAACCATTCTAGACTGGCATCATCAGCTAGATAGAGTGCTAAATTCTGTCTCTCATTGTCAATCATGCGTTTGTACCATACTATAAATGTCCTTGCTTGTTGTCGCTCTGAGAATTTATTATTTGTATTATTGTTACTCTCGTGTATGGTTTTTATTGATCTTGGATTTCTTTTACGTGGTGTTGGTGGGGATGACATTGTAAACTCTGAAAATAAGTGTTTCTATATTATAAGATGTCCTTTATGTCTCCTTATACATTGTGCACTCTTTTAGCTACAATTATTCAAATGACAAATGAAAAAAGAATATAGGAAACACTGAAATCTTGTATAAAAGGTAATCAAAGAGTTCTAAGATAATACAGAGCAGACTTTGGGAAAATTATCATATAAAAATTTTGAGCCTGCTTGTCAGTAGCTCAATATACCGTGAAATAACAAAACACCTATGTAAAATGCATTTGAACATACTTCTGACATGATAGTAATGCGCAAATTGGCATATTTCCTTCCAAAATATTGCTTTCTTTACAAAATTGGCACATACCGAGATGTCTTGGCACATGGATGTGTCAGATAAGACACCAATTGGTAATAAATTTGGAAGAAAAATTTGAGCCTGGTGTCTGGTCTAAAACTAAGTATTAGTAAGTATACTGTTGAATGTCTTTGAAGGTAATATTACATTCATCTTGTGTCTGGTTGACACTTGACATTGTATATGAATCGTAAACAGTAAAGTATTCAATATATTATGGTAAAATATTCAACAATCAATGCCCAATTTCATTCTCGTGATCTAATAAAGACGTCATGAATCAAAACTTGAATTAAAACCTAACAGAAAATTGGAAACAGTCATGTTGGTTGGTAGTTGGTGATGTTTTGGTTAAACATAGTGTTCACTTACATTTCTCCGATAATATATCAACGACTTGATGAGAATTTTTAGCCTCGTGTGCCCAATCCAAACGGAGAGTTTTTAAACGTTTTTTACTTTCTTCGATGTACGCAGTGACCGAAAGATTTATTTCTAATAATTCTTTGTGTAAAGTTGTTATGTTTCTGTTATTTACGAAGATTTCCTCTACAAATTAAAAGAATTGTTTTCACAGATGACACACAAATAACAAAACAAATGAAACAAGGCTAAATTCTAAAATTAAAAACATAACCTACTAAAACACTTTGTTGCTTCTATTGCTAAATTTTCTCGGGTCAAATCATCGGATACTGTTGAATTCATCTTACACTTGCCACAAATATATATTTACATTCATATAGTTATATCTAGAAAAATGATGTAGGATTTAATACAAATTAGAAAAAACATGAAAGCTTTAATACACTTTACAATAAAAGCGTCGTTTTCGCAATACAAAATGGCAACCATAAACAAAAACATATAGATTTCGATGGTATAGCATTCCAAATTGAACAAGTTAATAAAAATAGCATACAAATATTAAGCGGGGTTTACATTAGCAAGAAAACTTGCAGAAGTTATGTTGCGCAAGCTATTTTTACCGTGTAAACAGTCACGGCAAGCTGACTTCTGCAACATTTTGAAGCTTGCGGGATTCTGTCAAGTCGCATGTGTAAACACCATTTGTACAACTTGCGCGAGAACTTGCAGTTTATTCTGCGTGCAGATAAAAGTTTCAACTTGCTGAGCTAGTAGGTAACTTTTTTTATTTGTTCCATTCTGAAGCAGCTAAGGTCTCAAAGACTATACTGCCAAGTTATAAGTTTGTAGTTTGACCGATATGTCTATTTTTGCCGCCCAGCAGTAGTATACATGCACTATTGTCTTTCTGTTTAAAGGACATTGTAGCCAACGTAATGACTGGGCATCATAAGACTTAAAATCTCATGACTCAGGATGATAAGCACAGTGTAATGCCACGCAGTGCTTTATAATTCATAATTCTGTTTCATGTTGGTACTTTTAAGACGATTTTTTTATTTACAATCATCATCCAAACAACATTATAATAGACTAGTTTTTGCCCGCGGCTCCGCCCGCGTGAATGAGTTTTCCCGGGTTAAAAGTCCCGCTTTATATTTTCCCGGGATAAAAAGTAGCCTATGTGTTAATCCAGGACATATTCTACCCGTGTGCCAAAATTCATCGAAATCCGTTACTTTTTGCGTGAAAGAGTAACAAACATCCAGACATCCATACATCCTTACTTACAAACTTTCGCGTTTATAATATTAGTAGGATTAATGAAATTTAGGCAAAAGGATTACGTGCCTTGTCATTCAATTTTATGAAAAAAAAACATGGCATGCAATAAATATTCCTCGAGTAATGTAAACAGTTTTGCAAGAAGTTGCGCAAGTTAACTTGGTAGACCACTTGCAAAAGCGTGTTGCTAAAGAAATATTGCCGCTAGTGTAAACGCATCTGAAAGTTATTGCGCAACATATTGCTGAGAGAATTTGCTAGTCTAAACTTAGCATAATGTAAACCCCGCTTTTGCACATGCGACTTGTCAGAAGTCCTGCAAGCATCAAAATATTGCAGATGTCAGCTTTCCGTGACTGTCTACACGGTAAAAATAGCTTGCGCAAGATAACTTCTGCAAGTTTAGTCTGAACATGGTTTTATACTTTTAGTCCAGTCAAATTAGCGACCAACCCAAATGGGAGATTATAAGCAGATTTTTCATATATAACTTCATTTTGGCGTTCTAGAAGTTGTCTCAAGCCTCATAACATCTCGTGCCTGCGTCGTAAGTTATTCAAAGTCAAAGGTCCCAAAAATCGTTCTTGTACAAATATCTCGCTTCCTATGGATTTAATGCTCTTTGGGACCTTTGACCTTGAATGACTTAATTAGTACATAATCATAGGAAAACAGCTCAACGCGACGGTCAAGGACATTATAATTACCGAATTGTGTCGATATGACCGCAAACATAAATAGATCTTCAATACTTCACCATTTTATGCACACTAATATCTTGCTAATCCTACTAATATTACAAACGCGAAAGTTGGATTGTAAGAATGTATGGACGTATGTTTGTTACTCTTTCACGCAAAAACTACGGAACGGATTTCGATGAAATTTGGCACACGGGTAGGTCATGTCCTGGATTAACACATAGGCTATTTATCCCGGGAAAATGTAAAGCGGGACTTTTATCCCTGAAAAACTTTATAACGCGGGCGGAGCCGCGGGCAAAAGCTAGTATTATAAATGTCAAAGTTTGTGAAAATGTTTGGATGTTTGGACGTTTGGAATTTGGATATTCGTTTGAAGTAAATAAAAATAAAATACTTTATTCATCACGTAGGCGAACATAGTTGCACTTATGATAAGTCAAGATACATTAAATTGATTATATTAATAATTATTATTAATACCAATGGTCACTTATATAACTACCGACATTTTTATTGGGAGTAAATCTATGATGAGAAATAAACATAAACAAAAAAGAAAAAAGCTAGCTCGGGCTGGCAGTAAAGGGGATATAAAAAAGAGATCATTTTATTAAAATAATGGGAGGATCGCGTCGCGATCCTCACCGGTGAGGACACTACAGGCCCTAGCCTAGCTAGCCTACCAGCCTTTCACTAGCTACCTAAGCGATGACGACCCGAAGAAGAAAGGCAGAAAGAAAATCCGGGCTTACTTTATTTTTAACCGACTTCCAAAAGGAGGAGGTTATCAATTCGTGTGTTTGTATTTTTGTCATCAATTGTTCATTGTATTTGTCTCTTTTTTTTTCAATACTTTTGTGCTGTATACATGGTCAGATTAGTTACATAAGCTAATGCACGCACATCACCGTTGAAATGAGATAAAATCCAAATGAAGGGATTTAGGGAATACCGGAAGTAAACGCAAAAACTGCTGAACGGATTTGGATGAATTACCATGTCCTGAATTAACACATGGACTACTTTTAATCCCAGTAATTTGCTCCCATGGGAAATAATGGGATGTTTAAATAGTTGACGCTGGCGTCATACAAGTGGCACTATACATCTTTACAGTGTTTCAGGGACTTTTGTTGCGGGAAAGACCTTTCACGCAGGTGAAGCCGCGAGCAACAACCAGTGATTCAATAAATGTGTGCATGGTAATTTGATCTTATGCCTTTGGCAGAGGTAAAGATTATACAAGCCGCGTCCTTTATATATTGTCTAAGATATCCCAATTCCAAACATTTAATAATAAATTCCATGCAATTTGCTCTAAAATACTGTAAATGAAGAAAATATATTTTAAAAATTCTTATTGAAAAACATTTAAGCTGGAATTTTTCACTCTATTTCCTGTTTTCCACTTCGTCGGTGAATAATTTCGGATAGGCTAATTTTGACCATAGACAAAGTATTAATTACGAGAACGATTGGATAGTCGAGCATACCCGCTACTTGGGGAGTGGTAATACCTCGAACCAATCTACTGCGTCGCTGCGATCATTGACATCGGCCATTGGTCTATCTTTTGTCAACCAATCATTGAAAAACCAGTGAGGACTCAATGTAAGTTTACAGTTTATTTTCGCCGAATATCCCTTTGAGATGGTTGTACAATCGAAATATCAGAAAATTTGTAAAACTTTCAAAGTTTCTTTATATCATTCCAATATGTCCAGTGAAATTACCTGAAAAGCAGCCATTTTGATTACGTTGGCCGATGTGGCCTCGTACTCGTGACGTGTTGCTAATTTTTCGTCAAGGCACTGGAATTTTATGTTTACTTCAATTACAGTGGTTTTGAAGTAAATACTTTGCATTTTACATTTTGTTAGTATCCAGCATTTGCCTAGGTTATGTATATTGAATGGTCAGAAGTCTATGACGAAGAGATTCAATAGAAACTTCTATCCTTCTCAGTACATAAGTAATCAGAACTTATCAGTATGTGAATTTCTCAGAAATTGAAATGGGTACAAAATGTGATATTTTTTTTTGTATAAATTATGATCTCTGCCAGCGACCATATAACCCTTAGGCGCTGATCGCTGCTTATCCTCTAGACAAAATCAACCATAATAATTGATTGTTCTAGATCCTAGAACATAACTGCCTGATTGTGTTTTATGTTAGGTACTCTTATTACTATATTATGTCTCAAACGAATTGGTTGTAGTAAACAAAACATTGCTTATGTAAACAATTCGTATTTACCACTACTTCTAGTCTTGGTTTTACATTGTCAAGGGTAGTACACAAATGCAATAAATATTTAGAACTCAGTTGTTTCCTTATTAAATTCTGAAAGAGGTATAATGACAGTTTATATTTTACTTTTTGAGCATAAATAAACTATCCTATTTCAGCGTGCAGCAATGGAGCACGCTCAAATCCAAAGCTCTGATGGCACGCAAGTGATAACCATCAATGGACAGCAGCTGCAGGTGGTGCAGATGAACAACTCGCCACACATGATACAAGGCCCCAACGGCCAGCAGATAATGGTTCACACTATACCATCAACTGCACCAACAATACAGGTGACTACACTTATTATTATGTACATTGTGTTAGATAACTAAAGAAAAAGTGAGAAAAAACTTATAACCCCCTGTGTATTATGTACAGTCAGCAGCATAAGTACCTGAACAAATTCAAAATTTCAAATTGCCTACATACTTTTGTCTTCTTACTAATCTTGTTTTTCTCTTCACAAAAATAATATAAAAGGTATTTACTTTACTTAAAACGAAGAAAAAAATATTTCAGTTTAACTTAATGCGTATATAGGCGATTTGAAATTTTGATTTTGTACAGATATTTATGCTGCTGACTGTACACATAAAATAGATAGGTGTTAAATTAGCAATGACAAATTCAGTGATGTATTGTATTTAAAGTATATTTTATGTTTTGATTAAATTATGGTTTTCTATTTGCACATGCATTCAGATTGGTGGCCCACAAATCCAGGTAGTTGTATTTTTTGTATTTTAATTTAAGTCCAAATAAATGTTGACATGTAGATGTTGGACATGGTACATATTCTTAGTGGTTCTGCACTATATCGACTTCAGCGAACGAAAAAATTAAAGAACATAAATAGCTACCCATATTCTACATAATGCATGCTCACGCCTTTTATCCCCGAAGGGGTAGGCAGAGGCGCAACTAGTGCACTCACTTTTCGCCAAGCGTATTCCGTCCCATGATGTGATAGGGAGCAACACTATAATAATGCAACCATCTATTTACCTGCCCTCTTTGAAAAAATGTCTAAGTACTTGAATAGCTAAGAAATACCATGTAACTAACATACTACAATAATATACACAGAACTAGAAGGTAGAAGTAAATTTAATTCGTCATTATATTACCTGTACAATCAATATATAGATATAGATCAAAGCTATAAAAAGTAGTTCAACAGAACCATAACTGTTTGGAGCATGTAACCCAAGGTCGCATACTAGTTTTTATTCAAATGTGTTACATTTATAGATGGCGACAGCTAACGGCCAGCAGTTGCAACAGCTACAAGTCTTGCCCATTTCTGGCATTCAAGGTAACTCGTTTTTTTTTACAATTATCTCAAATTAGTAATCAGAATACATATTTATATAGATAAAGTTAGCTCTTGCTATCTATACTAATATTATAAAGAGGAAGAGTTTGTAGGGGCTAATCTCGGAAAAACTGAACCGTTTTTGAAAATTCTTTGACTAATAGGAAGCTACATTACTTCTGAGTGCTATAGGATACTTTTTATCCCGGGAAAATATAAAGCGGGGCTTTTATGTTTTTCAGTTCACGGGTAGAGCGGTAAGCATAACTAGTACTAAATAAATGTAATCAATATTGCAGGTGCAAGTAATAACATTCAACCCATGCAGTTAGTGCAGACACCAGATGGACAAACATTTCTGTATCAGCCAGCGGCGAATGCACAGCCCACAATAGACCAACATCAGATCCTGCACCAACCAGCTGGTAACTATTTGAACATAATTATTTTATATGTCTGCAGGCCATACAACTTACAGTTTTTAACCCTAAAGAGGTAAAGGCACATTGGTCTTGGACTACACAGAGTATTTTTTTTAAATTTTGCAATTGATTAAACCCAATTGTATCTAAATATTATAAATTTGTGATCAAGCTATGTTTTTTAACTAAATGTTTTAATTTTCAGTGATCAATTTAAATGGTAACTTGGTGCAAGTTGCGGGAGTTGGTAATACAGTCCAACAACAGCAGATTGTCAATCAACCCAACATTGTTATGGTAAGTATTTAGAAATTTATCTTGTTGATGGTATAAAATATAATGGAGTATAGTTTGGTTTTCAATATAAAATGATCTGAGTTTTT
Organism: Sphinx pinastri; assembly: GCA_947568825.1. Lineage (NCBI taxonomy): Eukaryota > Metazoa > Arthropoda > Insecta > Lepidoptera > Sphingidae > Sphinx > Sphinx pinastri. The sequence goes on from OX387634.1 coordinate 6,357,060, forward strand.
CATCCTGAATAACAGACAACAGTCATATTCTGCATAGGATTAGATTTGTCTCTGATAGGCAATATTACAGAGTGCGCCAGAAATACTATTCGCCACCTCAATATTATATTTTTGCCACCTACGAGCATAGTGTTCAAGTGTAACATTGACTATATCCAGATGGTGAACAATGCAAACAACGCAGCGGCGGCAGAGCCTACGACGGTGGCTGAGGGCCCTGGCTCCTCCGTGGGTGGATCCGACGAAGAACCACTGCTGTATGTAAATGCGAGGCAGTACAAGCGGATACTGAAGCGACGCGCCGCCAGGGCCAAGCTGCACGAGCAGGGCAAGATACCTAAAGAGAGGCCTGTGAGTATTTAATTATCAATTAAACATAGAATTACGCCATTTTTCACTCTTTAGGGGTAGGCAATGGTACACCATTATCTACATTTTTCCAGCATTGTTAGGTTCTATGAAACAGGGAGCCTGTTACTATTTATCTAGCACAATTTGAGACTGACTCACATTGAGCATTTTGTGACTGAAAAACTAGAAATATAGATTAATAAATATCTTATCATAATGTATTTGTATTACAGAAATACTTACATGAGTCACGGCACCGACACGCTATGAACAGGATACGCGGTGAAGGCGGAAGGTTCCATTCAGGCAGCCGAAAGTAAGTGCATGATGATTTAAAACTAGGGCTGCACCCAAGACGCCTTTTATAATCGTCAACGCCAATAGAAACAAAAAAATTGATGAGAACAACATATCCTAACGACAGATTTATCGATCTGTAGGCTTAGAATGTGGCAAAAAGCGCAACACGTAAGACAATGTCGTTTAATTTTGATGTTTGTGATTGATCGAGAGGTCAATACGTCAGTCACGTGTTGGTCTCTCAACCAATCCCAATAAAACGAAACGGAGACATGTCGTGTTCTTTTTTACCACATTCTAAGCCCACTGATATGTGGCGTGGACGATTGTAGAAAGGCGTCTTGGCTACAGCCCCTAAAATTGATTATCATAGGCCCCTGTTTTTGTTTACAAGAAATGTGAATTGTGAATTCAACATTGTGTCAATGAATATATTATGTGTCTAATTGGTTCACTCAAGTAGTCTATTATTATTATTATTTCATATACATAATATGATGTATCCATATTCTATATACATACTTTTAAATTATATAATATTTCTCATTTAGTGATTTGAATGATTTCAGGAATATGAAAGAGGAGCATCTAACAGAAGAGCAGAAAGCCATGGAGGACATCAAACCAGAAACAGTGTCCATCACAATCATACAGGTATGTGATTACATTCATTCCTGTATTCATTTATTTATACTATGAAAGGTTGTAGAAAACAGCTCACTTGTATATGTTAGGTTTAATTATGGAAAATAAGATTATAATTTATGTCCATGCTTCTAATTTGTCTACAAAGGGATCAATAGAGGCATTTATAAATTACTGGTTTCAGTATTGAACCCGTCAACGCCCACTTATATATAGTTATAAGCTAATTTCCTTATCTAAATAGACACTGGTGTCCACCGCGGGCGTTGAAGGATTAAGATTGCCACTTTAATTAAGAATAATAAGAATTAATAATCATAAGTTTGAAATAAAATTACATAGATTTTAGGTTACGCTTTTAGTATGCCTGACATATAGGTTCTTCTTGCTGATCAAATATTAGTTGCAGCTGTATACCTCTTGCTAAGTAGTTAAATCCTATTTATTATATATGCAAATTGTCACTCCATGCATGTACACTCTGCTTTGCAGTGACTAACAAATAATAATTTTTAATGTAACTTGCATTGTATATGTGGGCGCAAATTAATATTTAGTGATTATATTATTATGAAAATGTCTAGAATATTTAAATTTGATATTTAAATAGTTATTTACAACCACAATGCTGTTATTTATCAAATTTCAGTATAAGTTAGAAACTGTATTGACTATTTGAGTGTTTGGAAAACGTTGGATATTTATTTAATTCATTATTTAATGATTAAACGTCTAAAATAAAATCAATTAGAATTGGTAATAATTCTAATTGATTTCTTTGTCGTTATTTTAATCTATAAGTAAAATATTCACAACTTGTTAATAGCTCCATCTGTTGGCAAGTAACGGAGTTTGCTTACTTAAATGTTATTTATGTAAAATATTATCATCTGGAGATATGAAAAATTCATTATAATATCAATTTTGAATATTCAGCTATAACCCAAGATTTATTGTACAGTAATTTCAAAGGAGGTTGCAGTTATTATAACATTTATATTCACTTTGAATGTCTATTGGATTAAAAAAGAATCCAGTCAGTTCATGATTCGATTGACTTCTGTTCCAAAAGTCAACTGGGAAGAAAACTAAGCAATATTCAGTTTGTATTTTCATTACGATGGATTCCGAACACGAAAACCCTGGCACCTCGCCGACATATACATATGTTTATCAGTATTTCACCATTAGCTTTCATAGTATACCTATTTTCTATATACTACACATTTATGTTTTTGTGTAAGGTATTGAGAAAACATGCACAAGAGACCCAACCTTACCCTTGCTCAAAACTTAGCCTATAAAAAACGTTGATTAGTTTGTTTATAACATCCTCTATTAAACAATATGAATCATAGTTTCACAGCAAACATATGTAATTGTTGCAGGATGACGAGCCGCAGGAGCCGCAGCAGACCCAGTGGAGGCGACTGGCGCCGCACCAGCCGATGCAGTCCGCGTAGCAGATAACCGTAGCATATGTGCAACAGACAGACTCACTGCCAAGTGATTAACATGGAAATTTATTAATAAGTGTGGAGTGTTTGCAAGTGAAGTGAAGTGGGTACATTTTCAAAAACGAAGCAGCGCTTAAACTACTTGTGTACAGTAATTTATAGTGCCTATTTGACAAGTATATGTAATTGGGAATTGTATTAATATGGACCCATTGCAAGATATGGACTTTGTGAATAATTAGGACATGTACAGTCAGCAGCATAAGTAACTGAACAAAATCAAAATTTCAAATCGGCTATATACGCGTTAAGTTAAACTGAAACATTTTTTTTTCGTTTGAAGTAAAGTAAATCTCTTTTATTTTTGTGAAGAGAAAAAAAAGAGTAAGAACAGAAAATTATGTAGTCAATTTGAAATTTTTGTTTGTTTAGCTACTTATGCTGCTGACTGTACATAAGCAACATGCCTCTGTGTTAGTGCAGGTAAATATTGTGATTTACAATGTTGGAAGTAGTTTATAAATTATGGTGTATGTGAAGTGTATACATTATCTGTGAAAACTATTGCTATAATAATTATAATGTTACTTTTTACATTGTTGTGTAATCAAAAAATGTACTTAGCAGTTCCCCAAACACATGTCAGTTAAGTTTGTAATGTGTGCTTTGGTTAATACATTTTTATTTTAGTTGCAATAATGCATCAAGTTAATTAGAAGACAATAGTTATTTCTTTTGATCATTTAATATGGTATGCATAAAAATATATTATAAAAATTAATATTTAAAATCACTTTAATTACTTTTAAATGGATTATAAGTTTTATATTTTTTAGTTGATATTTATAAGGATTTATGTTCATGCATATATAATTTTTGTTGAAACATAAGTTGTGTATAATCTGTTCACTGTCAAACAATTGAGTCTAAATTTGTGCATAATTTTCATAGTTATGTCAATGAAGTAGGAATATTACAGCAGCATTTGACACACTAATCATAAGTTTACACATGCAAATAATGATTGACTCCTAGCCTTGGGGAACTAACTCAAGAGCCACATCATATTTAAGTTCTCCCAAGCTTAGTGCTGTAATGGATTGGATTGATGTACACGTGTTGTTGGTTTAAGATACTTTATTAGAGTGCCTCCAACTCACTTGCAATTCGTCTTACATCTACTTATATACTACACCACACCTTCCCCCTTTGGGAAAAAAAAATATAATGTTACGTACATTCTTATTTTTTTTTTAACTTATATAAAATTAAAACCTTATGCTATATAATATTTATCTATACTTAAAAAACACTATCATTAAATCATACACATAATCTTTTTTTATACCCGCTATACATATTTTATTCTTAATCTACGTTATACCTACAGATCTTCTATCATATACTTCACACATTTCTACAAAATATTGAAATTCCTTGTTTTCAATGGAATATTCGCTGCCTACCTCATCATTACTTAGCGCTACATTTTCATAATTATCATTTCGAAGGTTTACACTATTTGACCATTTAACTATACTTTTCAATATTTTTCTCTTATTAGGCATCTCACCATTTAACATTTTAAAATAATTATTGTTATTTTTCACGTTATCATTTTTCCCTATATATTTACTTGTTACTTTCTTTACGTTCATAATATCTATAAACTCATTATTTATTCTTATTCTTGGATTTCCTACATTATATTTCCTTATTAATCTTAAAAACTTCTTAATGTCTTTTCTACTATTCTTATTAATTTTCATTTCCTTAATATTCCTATTCCTACAAAATACTTCGAAATCTTTTATAAAATTCTTACCTATCTCTAAAAACTTCGAGTCTAAATATAATTTCTTTTCAGAAGGCACATAATTACAAAACCCTTCCTTTGATTTAACTATCTTTTTATTTTTAATACTATCCTCTATATTATTTCCTAAAATCAATTCTATATGTCTCGACTTCTTTACTATCCCTTTTTCTAATATAACATTTTCTGTTTGAGGTTCCTGGGTAATTAAAATGTTATCACAATTTTCAATTTGTACACAAGGCTCAACTAATTCTTTTTCACATTTAAACAGCTCACTTAATTTATTTTCACTGTATGTATTTTCGAGAGTGTTGGATACTAAGTCGTTACTAAGGCATACGGAGCTAGTATTGGAATCAGATTTCATTACGCTGTTGTTAAAAATATTCAAATCGGTGCACTCCGACAAGTCGCTACGTGATAATCGCTGAGCTTGCAGAATGCACTCGCTACCCGACATCTGATCCACATTCCCTAATTTGGTGCGCGGATGATCTGTGACTAATTTGGTGTGAGGTGCTGCTTTATAGAAATAATTATAATTATTGTGTAATATGGGTTGAAATTTGGAATAGTATTTATTTTTTGTATAATGATAGGAAACACTGGTATTTTTAAAAATAATGTCCTCATCTATTGCAGTTTGAATGGCTTGTGCTAACGATCTGAACTGTCTAGCTGCTATTATAATTCCTATTCTGTAGTTGTTAAGACCACGTCTAAAACAATCTATTGCAAAGTTTTCATTTATAGGGCGAAGTATATGTAATTTTGAGTGATCTCCTTCACATTGCGCAAAAGTTAATTCTGTAAATAAATTTTCTATCTCGGAACCAAAACTCTTAATAGACCTATTTCCTTGTCTGCAAATAATTAATTGTTTTTGTAAAGAAATAAATGATTTCTTTGGCGATAAATTATTTCTCATGTCTTGTAATAATGATTCTATATTAGAATAATTTTGTTTTAAAGAAAATTTTGCGTGTTCTGTTAATCTAGTTTTTAATATGAAATTAATAAGTAGTGGTTTAGAAAGGTAATTTAGCATGTTACCATAAAACTCAATATTATCAATTAATTGTTTTGTAATGTTTTCATCCCCTGTCATAGCTGGTAAAAATTCTAAAGCTGTCTCTAAATCAAAGTTTTCTGCCATTGTTAAATCTTAATATGAAGTTTGTATTTAAAAAAAAAATATACAAACAATAAAAAAATTAACCAAATTATAATGGCCTTTAAAGGTATTCTCTCTAATATATATTATTAAAGCCTATCAGATTTATAATAAATAATATTTTTTTAAAAATGTAAAAGGATACTAAATCCGCCTTCTTCATTGTGACAAGACGAGAATTCGCTCGTGGCTCGACGATGCGGCTGAGCTGCTACCTGGTGCTGTTTACTGGGTGGGCCGGGCTATACCCTGGACTCCTGGGCCGGGATTACCCTGGACACCGCTCGAACATTTTCATTCTTCTTTATTTTTCTTTCTTCCATAATTAATAAAAAATGTGTCTTCATTTTCATTATATTTCATTCTTCATATTTTCTTTCTTCATCTTAAATTATTTATTTTTCATATTTAATGATTTTCGCCTTCTTTCTTCGTTTTTCTATTTATCCATCTTCGTTAAAAATAATATTCTTATTCTTCGTATTTTTTTTTTTCTTGCTTCAATTTAGCTACTTGCAAATCTTCATTAATATGTTTTTTTTTCTTCTGAATTTCAATTTATTTCCATTATTATTATTTCCATGCGCGCCGCGCGCTAGCGCAGGGCTGCGCCGACGCGACTGGCAGGGTCGCCATGTAATGGATTGGATTGATGTACACGTGTTGTTGGTTTAAGATACTTTATTAGAGTGCCTCCAACTCACTTGCAATTCGTCTTACATCTACTTATATACTACACCACAGTGCCCCTTACTAAGGCGATTTTAACGCTTCGACTGTGTCTGCACTGGTTGTGTTTTTAAGAGTGCAACACAAGCGTGGTCAAAAAATCTACAAATAAGTGGAAATAACACTTACTACGCGTTTAAAAATATGTACTATAGCAGTAAAGTAAACCACAGACGAAGAGTCTTGTGTAGCTGACAGGAATTTTTAAATAAAATGGATACATACAGACATACATAGGGTGTTAAAATCATTACCCTTCCTGGCTTAGCCGTAGTCGGGTAAAAAATGTCTGTTGTGTTAGCCGCATTCCCGTAGCGCTCATTTTCATACACGTAGCGTGTGCCAGCACATTACTGTCTTGTCTTGCTTCACGAGTGCCCAAAAAAGCCTGGCGTGTGATAAGCAGCACGGGTTGATATTCTTATTTTTTAGCGCCTTAACTCGTTAAATTATAGTATTTCTATTTATGTTATCATAATAATTCATTGAATAAGTTATAGCAATACAATGCCTCTGTAAGGATAATGGTCTCTATATTATGTAAAAAATGATATTGTTGCAAAAAAATCACATTACACAATAAAAATATATTACTGTTTACATTAAAATTTATACTTTAGTATGTATTTATTTGATGTTTAGTAAACCAAAGAGTGACGAGTTCTGAAAACACAAACAATGAACACAATTGTATAAATGTAAATATCTGTTAGGTTATGAAAGGAATAGAATTTTGTATGGTATTTTATGTACAAAATAAATTTGCACAGAAAGTAAAGATGTTGTTGTTATTACACCTTAGGCCACCTCCACACCTTGGACCCAACGCTCGTGACAACGTCCGTTCTATGGTCGCTGGTCGGTTGGTTAATATCTTGAGGCGTCCACACGTAGGCTATTATACTAGTTCTTTCCCGTCAGTAAGTGAGGATGTACAATACAAAAAAAAATTATAACGTTGAACTAGGCTATATGGTCACTGGTTGGTCTAGTAGCGTTGCGGCCAACGTGTGGAGCTGGCGTTACACCAAAACTACACTCAGGAGGTATTAAGAGGGATTCAATAAAAGCATACGATATAAATATCAAAGTATTTATTGACAAAAGATTCATAAATACGTTTCCAAAATGGATAATATCAGGTAGATTAGTTGCTTAACTAATTTATATAGAGTTGGCATCGAACATTCGTACTAACAATGTTGCCTTCTAATTATCTAATCTTAATTCTAATAAATATAAAACAAAAGTTCAATAACCGATAACATGTTTAATGTAAATCTTTAACAATAAAAAACGGCTTGTAATTCAATAAAACTAATACAAGCACCTATAAATTACACCTATGATAAAATTATTATTAAATCCAACTCCAAGTAAAATTTAAAAGCGTTATAAAATTAATAAGCTGATCTTATACAAAAATATAACCTCAAAGTCTGAACCCTAAAACTTAAATCAATAATTGCACTATTTCACGCGAACATTCAGTTTTATACTTGTACTCGTTTTATTGCGAACCCTTGAGTTCTAGAAAAGTAGTACTATTCAGTAAGTAAGTGGTAATAAATTAATTCTGGTTCAGTAGTCGGTATAAAATTCTTAAAAAAATGATTAGGGATGTTTAAAATCTAATGGGAAACATATTATATCAAAAAAATAGCGCAATTCATATCATGAAAATCAGCATAATATTTAAAGCTACCATCGCGTCGGAACTTATATTAACAACTAGATGTTGCTCGCGGCTCCGCCCGCGTGCATTGCCTTTCCTGTTAACTAAAGTCCCTACAACATTGTAGCCCTTCATAGCGTCACCTGTACGACGCTAGCGCCATATGTAAAACTAGCATCGCGAGCGGCTCCGCCCGCGTGGAAAAGTTTTTCCGGGATAAAAAGTAGCCTATAGCACTCAGGAGTAATGTAGCTTCCTATTAGTGAAAGAATTTTCAAAATCGGTCCCGTAGTTCCTGAGATTAGCGCGTTCAAACAAACAAACTAACAAACACTTCAGCTTTATAATATTAGTATAGATTAACAAAAAATAAAACCGTCTTCAAAACCACTACAAACCAAATAACGAAAACCCCACCCAAATCGGATCAGTAGTTTTTGAGAAACTCGCGGTCATACAAACTGACATACACACTCCTTTTTTGAAGTCGGTTAAAAACTTATTTCCCATTAGATTTTCTACCCGTGTGCTAAATTTCGTCCAAATCCGTACAGCTGTTTCTGCGTTTACATCTAACACATCCAAATATTTTATCAAACTTTCCTACCTACTCTAGTTGATGGATATAGAATCGAAATGTGTATAAAATGAACAATAATTGCATTAAAGTGACTCCAGTCTGTTTGACCAGAAAGTAAACACAATATGAGCATCCTTCCAACGTCCTATGAGAACCTACAAAGCCAGATGCTTGCCAGATGTATCGTGGCTGCGTTACCTAGCGGCCAGCGGGCCTTATTTAAGTTGCTCCATCGACACACTAACGGATAACTCGAACAGTAAAGCTTGGTTTGGTAAATGACTCCTTTTTTCATGATTATAATACATAGATCGCCATTCCATTCTAGTAAGTCCATTTATGATGTTGCAAAACTTCACAGCAAGATTCTACCAAAGTCCCTAAAATATGCAAAATCCTAATATATTTGGCGTTGTAAAATGATACTACGAAGGTTTGGTGGCGTTGTCACGGATGCGTTGTATCTCGGTTTTGATAGCTGAGATGAGGGGCACGGCGGGGTCCTCCGGAGGCAGCCGGCCCTCCGCCACTATCAGTCCAGGGTTCACCACGGGCGCTGGGGGGCGACCTGCGGACTGGGGTCACTCAGCATTGACCACTATTTACACGTACTTATATCCTGAATAAAGGTTAGGTAATTACGCACGCATTGCTATATAGTCATCTTTACATTGGTCTACGTTTATTGGTAACTTTTATTTTATTTCGTTGAGCTTTATAACTGGCATGGTTCAATTTTAAATACTCTTACAAATTAATGTAAGTTGTCAGGATTTTAATTAATCGCATTTTCGTGATTTTCTTCTTTAAGCTGAGTCAAATTATAATTGAGAATCTGCGACAAAAACCTAGTCGAAGAGGCCTTTGCCCAACAGTGGGATGGTATATAATACAGGGCTGATGTAAAAAAAAAGTTTAGTTTAACAACTATCATACCTGAGGCGGGGTGGGTCCCCAGGCCCTCGCGGGCGGCGGGCCCCTGCGCTCGGCGAGGGGTCGCGTGAAGGATGTGCGGGGGCGCGCGCCTTCCGTACTACTGCTGGCTTTACCGCCCCGTCTGTGAGCAACACCACGCTTGTAAGCATTGGATATTAATATACCTGCCTGACTGCCTCGGTGTATTACGGTACGACTGCAATCCTGAGGTCTCGGGTTCGATCCCCGGGTCGGGCACAGTGATATTGGATTTTTCTAGAATTCAGTATCCGCCCGGAGTCCGGAATTTGTGCCCAATATGGCGATAGGCTCGCCCCCCCTAATGGGACGGAATATGCACGGCGTAAAGTGGGTACACTTAGTTGCGCCTCTGCCTACCCCTTCGGGGATAAAAAGGCATGAATGTGTATGTGTGTATTAAATACCTACTTATTATAAAATTAGTATGCTTTCATGTTATTTTGTAATCATAGCATTATTGGTGAACATATTTTTTATGCGAGCACGGGAAAACGACTCCACTGCACCTGATTGTAAGTGCAGTGGAGTGCAAAAGAGTATCGATTCAGTAGAGATGATTACCCCACGCCAGTCGATACAATTATGCCGGCCTGATCGAACCCGGATATTCACAGGCTGATCCTGAACTAAATACCCATGAGTCCCACGACCAATGAAAGAGTCTCACCCAGGGCCAGCAGATTTCCCTCGAACAGTGTCCATGGCAGTATATGGTGATCCCGGCAAGCGTACATTGTCGTTCCGCGCTTGCGTGACTTGCGATCCTTCTGTAAAAACTTGCACAACTTATTGGCTTTGTTGGCAACGGAGCTGATAGCTCGTTATAAATAATCACCGTCGCTCATGCATTCGGCTATGCCAGACAGAAAAACGTTGCAGAATACTTGAAACCACGAGTGGAGATATAGCTACTGTTTTCAGAGAAAGTGTGACAGGAGACTGTTGGTAGCATGACTCACGTCAGATCAGCTTTAAAGATTGCCGACACTTTTTAAGGCAATGGCTTACTGCTTAATAACAAAATTTAAACACCGCTCTTTTTTTATTGCTTTGAATGACGAGACGAGCATGCCGTTCGCCTGATGGTAGGCGATATGACCACCCTTAAACAGTAGTAACACCATCCAGCACCTTGAGTTACAACGTACTGTGTGGCATTCCACTGCGCTCGTCATCCTGAGACATAAGATGTTAAGTCTCATTATTTCCAGTAGTTACACTGGCTACAATGTCCTTCAAACCGAAACACAACATTGCATGCACGCTGCTACTTGGCGGTAGAAATAGAGATTGAGGTGGTACCCACCCAGACGGATGAGAGACCTACCACCAGTAAAAATCTCGCATTCCTTGGTTATTTTGATTATATAAAATCAAGCTGTATCATTTACAAATTGGGTGACAATTCTGCATCTAGCTACTCACCCCTTTTATGCTTGTCTTTGTCTACGTTGGTCATTTCTGCGTCCACAGTATACGTGTCGTGCGAGTTGGGACTCGAACCCGCGCTACCGAACAGCGTGAACGCGTCGTCCATCAATTCATTGAACCGCTGACGCATGCGTGAAGGACCGGCGTCCTTGCGGCCGGATTTTATAGGAGTTGAGGGTTTGGAAGCTGGAACCAAAGTGAACTATTTATCGCTATCTTGTATTATAGGTGTGGGTTGAAAAGATTAAAGGTACTGCACGGTCTGGATTCCAATGTTCAGGTCAAACCATACATTAATAATTGTTTAAGATATTCACAGAAATATTACCATTGGAACTTAGCAAAAACAATTCAGGTAAAGGATATAACAAACTTACCATCCTTAATCCGCTGGCAGTGCAGATCCCACACCAAGGGCCCGATGACGCCAGGGTCCTTGTCGATGCTGCCGAGCCGGACCAGCTGCGACGCCATCTGTCTGCGAGGCACCACGTCTTTTGCCCTGGCCTGCTCCCTGGCCTTGGGCGTAGACACCGGTGAATCGATGTCCAGATGCCGGACCGACACCGGCTCTAGTATCCTCGACAGAGGTTCCACCACGTTGCCCCTGGTGTTATTTTTAAGTATATTACGAGAAAATTTTGGCATGCGCGGTACGACTACTGTTCTGAGGTTTCGGGTTCGAATCGGGCCAATTGATATTGCTTTTTTCTGCTCAATATGCTGGCTGGAGTTTGATACATGTGCTCGATAATATGGCCATAGGTTCGCCCCCTATCACATCTTGGGACAGAACACAGTGCACGTAGCGAAAAGTGGGTGCACTAGTTGCACGTCTGACTACCCCCTTCGGAGATAAAAATGCGTGAATGTGTGTGTGTGTGTCTGTGTAAGATCCTATAAGGTAATTTTTAAGCTTAAGGCATTGATATGTAAAAAAACCCTAAAGGCTGAAAATTTGAACGTTGCAGGAAATGTTCTGTACCTAACAGTAAAAAACCTGGAATAATTCTAGTAAGTTCTAGAAAATATCGCAATAGTCCAATACCTTGGAAACGAGTTGACTGAAGGCATGGAGAGGTATGAAGTGGGCGTGTTAGGTGCTGATGGCTGGCCGCTGTCAGAGCTGTCCAGCCCTGCCGCTTCCAGCAGACTATCCGTTGTTCCAACTGCATAAAATGTTCGACAAATGCATACCAGTAAGGGGTGTCCAAAAAAGATTGTGGAAAAGAACTTCACATTAGTGGTATTATAGAAGGCAACTTTATAGTGAATGTCGAATTGTTCCCTGTAGAGAGAGATTGAATACAGTGTTTTTTGGAATATCCCTTACATAATTTCTGTTTTACAAGAGTTGCAATGCGGATATCATGTGATTTTACCCTCATTTTTACAATTTTGGCACAGTGAACAAGACGTCTGCTTTCAAACTGAGTGACTGTAGATTTGACGCCCACATTGATAATAAGTGTAAGTAATATGAAAATTAAGCTGCACCTCGTTTCTTCTGAGGCATTCTCAACGCATGTGGCTTCTTCTGCCTACGACGTAACGCTGCAGCCACTTCTGACACTCCGGATGATGTTGTTGATGAACTGGCAACAGAAAACGTTCGCGTAAGGTATAGTAGAAACATTAATCAATGTTGATTAAAATTTATATAGACATTATTATTTACCTGGAAGCACTGGCGGCTCTGTAGATGGGAAGCAGTGTACTACTGGGCCTTGTCCTGCTTGGGGATACCACGCTTATCAACTGCAAATACAAAAATATTACAACAAATAGATATTAAAAGAAATAAAAGATAGAATAATTATGTAATACGCACCCTTCCATCTTTCTCTTCATGAACCTGTTTCAACTGATTTCGTTCGGCTTCCCGCATCAATTCGTTCCTATACGCGCGCAAGGATGCAGCTGACTTTAGTTGATTCTTTCTGAAATATTCAATCGTGTACGTCTTTATTAAAGAAATATCTTCGATCTGTTTATACGTTTTACCTATCAATAATCATAAATCATAATGCTCAGACTAATATTAACAAATATTATATTGGATTCAAAATTAAATATCATCGACATCTCGGTGTCTGCACTCACCTGTGCGCAAAACACAACAGTGCTAACAACACGATGAGCAGTAATATAGCGACAGTGGCTCCCACCGCGAGGGCCCAGAGCTCGGTGCCGTGCACCCCTCCCGCACCCGCCTCGCCCTCCAACCCCTCTGCTGCCTTCAGGTACGCTGCTAACCACAGTAGTGATTTATTACGATCTATCTTCTTTCGCTTGCTCTTATACCACTACAACGTGTGATGGGTGCAAAACATTTTAATCAGGCATATTGCAGAAAGGAATTTGGCTAAGTTTACGACCGGTGCTCTGCCTGAAGTCAAGTGACCGCCTTTAGGGGAATACAACACAAAGCGTTGCAACACCCGACTTTGGATCTAGGGCCCGCTGATCATCGATATATATCTAGTCTCTACCATAAGGCCAAGGAGGCGGTTTACAGTTATGAGCTCTGAACTTCCAAAATTATTGAACAACTTTTTAATTAAGTTATAATGTTAATTTATTATCTTACATTGTTTACACATAATGGTACTCACGCTCAGCCTTGGTAGTGACTACGGCGCCCAGTTCCCTGGCGACTTCAGCATCCCTCACGAGCTTCATATCCCTCGCAGCGACTGCCGCTGGCACGGCTCTACCACCCACCAGGACCACGTAAACTATTTGTACCGTACCTGTTTCTGGGGACTGAAACAAACAAGTTTGTGAAACTAAGTTTCATGTAATATTATCTAATATATATTTTTGAAGAGCCATTTCATCTTTAAGAACTAAATTTATAAGTAGCTAAAGACAAAATTAGTAACTATAAATTCAACATTCAAGCGATATTTCTGCATTAGATACTCAGTTCCTGGAACGCACATTTCAATCCAATTAATCATGAGTTGTTTCTTTACCTCTGTAATATTTTGTATGTGCACCTGCACGGGCGGCTGTTGATCAGGTCTTATTATTTCTCTCTTGAACAACATTGTTTCATTTCCTTCGTTCTCCAAAGGGATGTCTATTAGATCTCCATTTACTTTATCAAGTTCCTCCTTATTGTTCTCTTCTTTATCTCCAACTTCTCTTTTTCTCAAAACAACAGTTGGGGTTGCTAGTATCCACGTGTCCACTTCGTTTAGCTTCGTCGCTTTTATTTTTAGACTCATTGATATTGGATCTACATTATCAATGCGGTACATTTCCGAAGCCTCGTATAATTCAGTATTGGATATATTAAACACTGTTATAGATGCTACATCTATTTTTGATGAAGATATAGTAGTTGGGACTATGGCTGATTCCCATGGTATTTCCTTCGAAGATTCAAGATATTTGTGTGGTGAACTTATGCTGTGAGTTGCTGGGTTGATATTGTCTTTGTTTACTATAAATGAATGGACGTCATGTTTCTTTCGTGCTGTTGGTGCGTCTAAGGATTTAATTATGCCCAGGTGTCGTTCTTGTTGTCTGGAAATTTGAAATATTAACAGTAAATCAGTCCCAAAATTTTGCCTTTAGAAAAATTTTGGAACTGCTAAAACAAAATATATAAATAAATAACAATCTTTTAGTCTATGTTCATAAGTAATCATAATATAACACTGTTCCAGATTTTGGTAGTTAGTAAAATTTTAAATACCTTAAAAATGCTTTTTGATATAGCCTAGCGAGTCGTAACTGTAGACTGTCCGGAGTAGAGCCTTGGATGACAGTTAAGAGCCAATATCTCCGATCTTCAGGGATCTCGGGCTCCAGACTATCTGGCATGACCGGCTCTCCACAGTTCAGGACGCATTCTCCTGTCGTTCTATCCGTCACCGCCTGTATATAGAAATGATTAAATTATTGTAACATCGTCAACAATTTTGTAAAAAAACATTGTTGTTTCTATGTTTTTGGGACTAAAAATATTTGTTGAATACCTGTATACTGCCGAATTCTTTAATGGCAATGATATCTACCTTTGCTGAATCTTTTTCATGTTCTTACCGCATTACCAAATTTACTAAAACCAAAACACAGCATAACCTGGGGAGGATAGGAATCAAGGTAGACGGTGGCGAGCACTGTGGTGGTTCGCACCAGTGGCGTGGACGGCTGCACTGGTGCGAGGGCTGAAGGATCTGCAGGCGGCGGCGGCCCATCCCCCGAGCCCGTCCAGAAAAAGTCCTCCAGCCGCGGAGTGCGCTGATGCTGGTCAGGTGACACCAACATGTATACTGATGGGAAAAACGTAAAGTAAATATTTTTTTTTTTTTTTTTTTTTTTTATTTTTTTTATTGCATTTAATGACGAGACGAGCATGCCGTTCGCCTGATGGTAAGCGATACGACCACCCATAAACAGTAGCAACACCATCCAGCACCTTGACTAACAAAGTACTGTGTGGCATTCCACTGCGCTCGTCACCCTGAGACATAAGATGTTAAGTCTCATTATGTCCAGTAGTTATACTGGCTACAATGTCCTTCAAACCGAAACACAACAGTGCATGCACACTGTTGCTTGGCGGTAGAAATAGACATTGCGGTGGTACCCACCCAGACGGCCTCTTACATAATGAGAGACCTACCACCATAATATGATGGAATCCACCATTTTGGATGTAGTCTGCGATGTATGGATCAGAAAGTTGATACATGTCTCTCCAATGATGAGAACCAATTGAAATATGTTTGAATTTTGTGTTAACATCAAATGCAACAAAAATTATACATATATACACAGTACACACTCACGCCTTTTATCCCCGAAGGGGTAAGCAGAGGCGCAATTAAATGCACTCACTTTTCGCCGTGCGTATTCCGTCCCATGATGTGATAGGGAGCAAGCCTATCGCCATATCGGGCACAAATTCCAGACTCCGGGCTGATACTGAATAGAAAAACCCAATATCCCTGCCGACCCGGGGATTGAACCCGAGACCTCAGCATTGCAGTCGTATCGTAATACAACTACGCCACCGTGACATTTAGAAACAAAAATTATAACGCTCCAAAAACAAAATCACTACCTACAAACTATTGAGCTTTCAACTCACAGTTCCATACATCAGCACATACATTTGCGTTTAAACGAAACAATTTAACTTTTAGTCATATGTCGAACTTTAAGATACATTATCCTTTTAGCAAACACAGGGAATAACAATTTGTAAGGATTGTCTCTTTCGACAGGTCAACAGACGTGAGCAAACATCGCGTGATCTGCCCAATAAATGGATTCTACAGTTTATTGGCCTGAAGTTTCAGTTGCTTTGGCTTCATCGTGCCACCGCCGCGCTGTGCAAGTTATGTCTGCGAGCGGAATAATTCATAGGGCGTCGATTGAGGATTCATGTTCAATTCTGCCAATAGGAAATATGCTGGTTTTTTTTCAAAGGCTATGGATTTTACAAAAATAAACAACATCAAGTATACTCGCGTATCGTCTGTTGCCTAAATAGTTTCATCAGTATAAGGAGTTAATTGAGTACGACTGTCGTAATTATATAATAGAGACCAAAGACATTAAACAGTATAGCTATAGTGCGGACATCGGCCAAATTTTTCGTCCAATAGTTATTACTAATTGGTAATGAGTCGCTGTCTTATCTGACACTTAAGTGTAACAAGACGTCTCGGTATGCTTAAATTTTGTAATGAAAAGAATATTTTTGAAGGAAATATGCCAATTTACGCACTACGACCATGTAAAAGTATGTTCTAATGAATTTTACATAGGTATTTTGTTATTTCACGGTAGATCGAGTTACTGACGAACAGGCTCAAATTTTTTGTATGCCCAGATCTCAGTGTCCGCTCTATACATATAATCTTAGAACTCTTTGATTTCATTTCATACAAATTATAACGCCGATCTTTGAAGTCTCTTTAGATCTTTATAGTTTTTGATTTTTAAATCGTTTAGTAACTTTAGTATGATGGTCATACAATTTTTTGTACTAATTAAATAGTTGAAGTGCAACACACCCCCTCTGTTCTCTTTTGATCTGTCTGAGTCTAGATCGAATTATGTTAATTGTCCTGTTATTACACGCTGATCGTTTATAAATTGTAGAGTAAGGGATCCGCGGCACCAAGCCGTACCATGCCCGGTGGCTTGTGACGCTACTGAACGCATTTCCGCGATGCCACGTTACACAACCAACCTATCTACGTAAACTAAACAGTATAGACGCATTGGCTTGGAGTTTACAGTACGTTGGATCATCATCCAATTATAAGTATTATCATTAATACCAGAACACATGTATAATCTTTTTTTTTGTATAACACGTCAGTGACCCCACAAGCACTTGATGGTAAGCGGAGTGGGTTTTGATAGAATATTGTATGAGAGATGTCTACCTCGTCAGTCGACACAAATACGCCGGAACACGACACACTATAGGGGGGTCCTAGGATATCAAAATTGTTGTCGCCACATGACACTGTATACACCCAGCCCCCTTCCCCATCACCAAAAGGAATTTTATGGATGCTATGGATGTTTGTATGTTTCTTAGAAGTGCACACAGGCATTATAGTGCACATGTTTTGTGACCCAGATTATTTTTGTTGTAAGCTAGTCCGGACGCCCCCTAATATATACGCACATGGCCACAATCCTTTTGGATTAGTCAGGTATTAAGGTACCCTGGGTCTACTGGAGCAGATCTATGTTGTGTGTACTGTGGCGATTTATTTTGAGCGGATTCCCATACACATGACGTGTATAATATTAACAGCACTAAGTAGATGTTCTGAATTCTTTTCTGAAAGAATAAAGGATATTATAGAAAAGATTAAGTCAAAGCTGCGTAAAGACAATTTAAATTTAAACATTTCTAAAATAACTACAATATATTGATTGCATGACACCGCTTGATGATTATAATATAACGTAAAATATTTACTTAATTTATTTGCAATTATAATCTCATTAATCAATCCGTACATAAAGCCCCATATGATGAATTTATAATATACATATATTCTGTTCTCATACATACCTAGTAACTACTCATACTAATGATGAAAAGTTGTGCAAGTAAATAAAGAAAATTTCAGTGCGGTGCACCGCTTGGTACCGAGTTTCTTTATTGAGAACGTCACGATAGCTACAGCTTACATGCTGGGATTATAATTTATTTTTTTCGTATGAATGACAAGACGAGCTTACTGGCTTGATAGAAAACTACGACTGCCCATAAACAATAGCAACATGGACATAAATTCGAATTACAAAGGCGTGTAGATATTGCTCTGCAGTTTCCATATCACCCTGAAATATCAGGGGCCGTAGATGAGATGCCTTTCTACAATCTATATAGCTAGGATACGCAATTCTCATACATTTTTTGTTTTCTATTAGTGTTAATGATTATAGAAAGGCATCTTGTCTGCAGCCCCAGATGAGAATTCCTATACTGTCCGGTCATTATAGTGGCATAGTGGTTATGTTCCCTTTGTTATACTGGATAGTGCCACGGTGTCCTTCAAACGCGGAAGTAGAAATGACGGCATAGTCTACGGGCGAGCAAATTATGAACCTAATCTATACATCTATACATACATACATACATACATACATACATACTACATACATATAAATAAAATTGGAGTGTCTGTTTGTAATATTGAAATAACCGTTTTTTTACTACATGTATATGAATATATATACGGTACATACACCAAAATAACATTTTTCGCAATTTTTGTCTGTCTATCTGTCTGTCTGTTTGTTCCGGCTAATCTCTGAAATGGCTGGACCGATTTTGACGGGACTTTTATTGGCAGGTAGCTGATGTAATAAGGAGTAACCTAGGCTACTTTTTATGCCGGGAAAATATAAACCGGGACTTTTATCCCGGAAAAACTCATTCACGCGGGCGGAGCCGCGAGCAACAGCAAGTATCTAATAAATGTAGACATTTATACACCTTATCATGCAATATATGAAGTAAGCGAACATGCCGTACTGAAAATAGAGCATCATCACTATGTTTACCATCGTCGTGTATTTTTATTAACTGCGCAGATTCCATTGTATTGTGAATTGTGATTATTTTAAGCAAATTTTTGCTAAATTATGGACTTTTTACTATGTTTATTTCTTATCATTTATGATGAAGTCTCACACCCGTATTCACAAACAATACTTAGAGGACGCATAGTGCTCCCGAACGCATAGTGTCGGTTGTTTTATCGTTTTCTTTGGCCTTGTTCAGCTTTGTTTATCTGACAGCCAACTGATGTAAAGTTGTATCTCAATATTAGCCAATCACAGCGCCCCTTGGCCTACGCAGTGCTTAGGCTGTCATGCCCAAACACTCAACCCGAGGACGCATAGTATTCTCGAACGCACAGGGTCCGTCAAACTTATTCTTAAACAACACTTAAGGGACGAATGACAGTATGCATTTAGGAAAATGAACGCATAGCAAAAGGAGCTCGCGAGCTATTTTACGCAACGCATAGTGTGACAAATCAACACAAACGTCAATCTAGCACCGGGTTTTACAGACCACGTAAGTTAGGTTTGTAAATTCGTGTGATTTTCTTGATTTGATCCGTTTTAACTTGCGATGGACTGCAGTAGCGAAAAAGAATTTGATGATTATATCCTTGAAAGAGACCTACAGAGAACGAATAACACTAGAAAAGTGATCGAGATTTTCAAATCTCACTATCACAACCAGGCAATATTTCGAAAGAAAATTACAATAAAGCTAACATAAAAACTAGAAACACAGTAGAACGTACAATAGGGGAGTCGAAGAGGATTTGATCCTTGTTTGACCAAAAAGTTGTTACGAGTCTCATAACAACGTGCCATGTGATTGTAGCAACTTCGATTTTATACAATACTAGTATTGCTCGCGGCTTCACCCGCATGAATAAGTTGTTCCGGGATAAAAATATTTTCCCGGGATAAAAATTAGCCTATAGCACTCAGGAGTAATGTAGCTTCCTATTAGTGAAAGATAGTTTAGATTAGTACATCCAATGGCATCATTATCGAAAATATAAATGATAATAATATAAATTATAAAATACCTACATACCGAGGCGCTCCGATACAGGAGATAATTTATAACACAGCATTTTTAGTTAATTTGGTCGGATAAAATAAAACAAATATATTTAAATTTTCAAGATGTATTTTTTATCGTTCTATTTCCAATTTTTTTTAATTGTAAAGCATGGATCTGTTTTTATAATCTAATATTTTTTCTATACGCATCATACTCATTGACTCTTGAGAGAGCTCCTTTCTATAAGTTTTATATTTTCCCAACATCTTTTCAACTGTACATTGTCCCTGGGTGTAACATACGACTGTGCATTATAAGCTATTGTCAGTTTATCCCAAGCCTTCTTCTTTGGCTCTATATTTTGAGCATGCGTACGGTATCTTCAATAATAGGCCGTTCCCGCATCAAAGCCACGATTAATTCCCTCTCTGAAGAAGTAAAATATGGTAACTTCTTTGAACTAAAAGAAATCAACTTCTGTTATTCGTCTTATCATTTTATATTATTGTAATATATATAATCAGGAAACAAACTGGAAAACATCATACTTACCACATTTTAGGAGATTTTTACTCAATAAAGGAACGAAACTTGTGTCCATAATGCAAATGCGAACATAATAATTTTACAAGTTGTCTCCTTCTTTCGTGTTGTGGTTTCTACCAAGAATTTATCGGTGATGTCGCATGTATATAATGTATTTTTACTATTTGAAATCCGTGTCATTTTTAATACCTATTGATAATTTCCGATAATTTCCATCAAAATTGAAATTTCAAAGTCAATGTTTGATGTTTTCTGTCAATCTACTCGAGGAAGTTTCATTACAATATAAACCAATCACAATGCTATGGGAACGCACAGCAAAGAGTCCCTTGAGTATCGTTTATGAAATGAATGGCTTGCCAGTGTTACTTCTATACTTATGCAAGTAATGTTAACGAAAACAGACTTATTATCATAGCATTGAGCTGTCTTTAGCTAAGTATCGTTTATGAATACGGGCCTCAGTCACGGTCAATTAACTGAGGGTAGTAGAACTCGTGTGTTAAATGTAATCTATGGATAGGAAGCAGGATTCAGTAATAACGTCCCACATACGTGGGTACGTCGTAGTTCAACTCTGGCCTTTCCAGATTTTAAAAGACGTACCATACGCGCAAATAAAACATTTATTTTTCATTTATTTGAGATTGCATTAATGCCTTTTCACTCTTCGTTCAAAAGAGGTAATGTAAGAGGAAATGAGCCCGGTTATTAAATATTAAATCAAGCGTCAAGTTTATACCAAGATAAAGAACATACACAGCAGTATTATAAAGCCTATCCTATGTACCACATTTACACTGGGTTTATAGAATTTGAGAGCACATCCTGTGGTATTTCGGTGCGTGACAAACGAACAAAAAGGCATATAATAGCGGCGGTTACCATCGGCCGGTGCGCCTGCGCATTGTTGCCGCCGGAAGTGCGTACAGGGGCGCTCGTCCGTGATCACAAGATTATCATAATTAGTGGTCATTGTAGCCGACTGGTCTGTGCGGAATATCTGTGACGAGTCATGGTTTAGATGCCAACTTTCATAAATTCCGCCGTGGACCGTCATAATATGTCGTCACAAATTACAAAATATAAATCCGCCCAACAAGCATTCCATCTATTAACATCTTAATCCTGTTTGATATTGTAAGTACTGTACTAAGCAGAGCTCTGGACTTACACCAAATTTCAAAAACTAGGATTTGAAGTTCGAAAACCTAGGACAATTCAGTTTAAAAATAGGAAGCAGTAATAGAGTAGTGGGTAATATTTAAATGAAATTTCAAAAAAAAAACTATCAGGATTCAGGGCGCTTTAAAAACTCATGACGCTGCTTAAAAACAATGCAGGACATCCTAGGACGTTAGAAAAACAGGACATGTCCTGCGAAAACAGGATAATTGGCAACCTTACTCAAGACCATGTCTGAAGAAAAATGAAGTTGCTCTACATAAATGGGCCTCAAAATCGAGTTAAGTTAGTCTTTAATTTGACCACAATCCAAGCCTTTTATAATTCAGATAAAAAAGTAAACCAAATAGTAGATACACGTACTATAGGATACGGGAAAATATAAAGAACAATAATTACGACTTTTTTAAAGTTTTTCTCTCGTGAACCATATGTAGAAAAAACTCTATTATTTTAGTACACAAAATAAAAGAAGGCACTGAGTTATTTGCTTTTAATAAACAGGTATTGGATAATTATCTTTATACCATAAAACAATACGATACTATATTATTCATGGTCCTTCGTCAATAAGCTTTTGTAGTGAAGTGACATGGCGTGCTCGCAATGTATAAAATGATAGACTATAATTGCTACGCTGAATGATGTATTATGATCGCAGGATATGATACCCTGCATATGTCAGGTCCCCATATAATACTCTTATTATTGTTGTATTTGTTTTTTAAATCTAATCAAAATTCATCGAGTATTTTATTTATACTTATTCAGGTAATACTAGAGGTTGAATTTACAAATTAGAAAAAAAACTACGATCTTGTGTGCACAACGTAGAACACCCGTCTCACGGAATTCCGCGAATTAGCTACAATAAATGTCTACAAGTCGAATAAATGCTGTGGAAATGCGCTCCTTACGGAGTATATGTGGAGTCACCATTGCTGATCGCATGAGGAATAGTATGATAAGAGATCGTTGTAAGTTGAAGGATGGTGTGGTGACTAAGATTGAAAGAAGTATGCTGAGATGGTTTGGGCACGTGGAGAGGATGGATGAAAGACGGATCACGAAAGGTATTTATCGAGCGAATGTGGATGGTACGGTTGGAAGGGGACGCCCGAGGAGAACGTTCGCTGACCAAATAAATGATCTTCTCCGAAAGGGGCAGGTCAGGAGTACCCTTAACCGACGAAAATGTATGAAAAGAACTATGAATGTGGAAGAAGCGAAAGAGGTGTGTCAAGATCGTAGCATGTGGCGCTCAATAGTCTCTGCCTACCCCTATGGGATGAGGGCGTGAGTGTGTATGTATGTATGTATGTATGTAGCTACAATAATACAGCAAATTATAACAGGTGCTAGTTTTCCCTGGAAAATATCTTTTTAGTTCCATATAAGTAGCTTATACCTGTGGTACCAGTAAGTTTATAGAAACCTATACCTAATATAGAAAAATAGTTTCTTATTAAGACCTCAATCTTTGATTAATAATTATTAATCAAAGACCTCAATATTATCCTGCGGGAACCTGCATACAAATACATACTTTATTGTATACGGTTTTTTTTTGCTTTCATTTCTTTTATTTCTTTTCTAAGTAAAATAATTATATACTAAAAGAACACTGAGGATAGTTATGTTATATATTTAATTAAGTAGCTTTCCCTTTTATTTATTCAATGGTAATAATTGTTCTTGGGTATAAAGCTCATCGTGATAAGCTAGTCTTATAAAGCTTTAGAGAATGTATCGATAATTGTACCATTTTAATTTTAACCCTGCTGTTTTGGTGACGGAGTCTTGAACAATATTTATACAAAAACTAATTAAAAGCATAAAACCACGAGGAAAATGGTATGAAGAATACTTACATTTATCATCACTATCGTAGTCTTCGGAGATCACGTAAATAATAAATGTAAATAATAAACTGATCAATAAAATATTTAATTTTAACATAGCGCGTTATTTATGCCCGGGCTTATTATAAATAGCTACAAAAAATATTGACTCTAAGATGTTTATAGAACGTTTACATCTTTTATACCAAACATTTTTGGATGCAGTGATTAAATTTGATATTAGTTAATTTCACTTAAAAAGATTTATAATCATGGACATATAAAACGTTATACACAATAAATTGTTTTACAAATAACACACGCGTTTACGAATCTGCCTATTTTATTCATTGTGACACCAAGCCGTGTACGAAATCAACCAAATACTACTGTGCATTCGAAATATATTATCATCACGTTGCTAAGCAACAAAATTGAATAACGCGCGCTGAGCCAGAGACAATAAAGGTACTTTATAGTATCGGAAACGACGCACGTGACATATTAGTAAATTCAATTTCACATTTATTATCCTAATTTATTTGCAAAAACTTTTTTGAGTGGAATGACCTCAAATATTTTTTTAAATTAATAACTGCACAATATTGTTCTTGCTAAAGCTTTTTATTATTTTTTAAGTGACAATGACATACAAAAGACCTACGGACTTGTCTTTGAATTATAGTGTTGCAGCGTAATAAACTTTCTCCCTTTTTGGTAAAAAAATCCTTGAGAGACGGAGTGTTCAAAATTTTAATATACCAGTGACAATTTTTATTGTCGTAATCCATTTGTTTGATTGTTGTTTAAAATAATAATATGGTTTACAGTGTATGCATATACATACATATACACTCACGCCTTTAATCCCCGAAGGGGTAGGCAGAGGCGCAACTAGTGCACCCACTTTTCGCCGTTATTCCGTCCCATGATGTGATAGGGGGCGAGCCTATCGCCATATCGGGCACAAATTCCAGACTCCGGGCTGACACTGAATTTTAAAAAACCCAATATCACTGCCCGACCCGGGAATCGAACCCAAGACCACAGCATTGCAGTCATACCGTAATACAACTACGCCACCGAGGCAGTCAGTACAGTGTATGCCTAATTTAAAAAAGGGATTTAAAGCTTATAGAGGTCTTCACTCCGCTTTCACTGGGTTTTCACGTTAGTTACAATTTGAAGACTTTTTGATAGTGTAGTGTAGTAGGAGTGATGAGGGCTAAAAGTTATTAGTTTGTCCCGATTGTTTTTGTTTGATTAATCGGAGAAAATTTTACTTGTTATTTAACTTTTATTTATGTAAGTTACCTGTTATTTTACTTTTAAATTTACTTTTTGCCAGTATAATAAATACATTTTACAAACTACACGAACAGGCAATTAAATTTTTAAATATTGTAAATTCCTTAATTTTTTAAATTACTTTTTTATGATATAGGGGCTTTTAATTGTAAAAGTTCAAAACAACAAACCTAAAATATCAGAAAACGGCACGCAACACAAAATACGAAAACAAAGTACATGCGACTGATATAATAAAAAGTAAAAAGTTGGGCATCCTGAACAGAGCCAAGCGGTACTTCAGGTCAGGTCATTGGTTAACGCTCTACAAAGCGCAAATCCGGCCCCACGTGGAGTACTGCTTTCATCTCTGGGCAGGTGCCCCAAAATACCAGCTCGACCCACTTGACTCCTTACAGCGCCGAGCTGCTCGAATCGTCGATGATGCCAATCTCACGGACAAATTGGAGCCGTTAGGACTGCGGAGAGACTTTGGGTCTCTCTGTGTATTCTATCGTTTGTTCCACGGGGAGTGCTCCGAGGAATTGTTTAAGATGGTACCTTCGTCACCTTTCTACCATCGCACCACTCGGCACCACAGTAGAGTTAATTCGTACTACCTGGAAACGTACCGTTCCCGAACGGAACGGTTCCAGCGTTCTTTTCGACCACGTACGTGTAAGCTCTGGAATGAACTACCTGTGTCGGTGTTCCCTGAGCACTATGACCTGTCCTTCTTCAAACGAAGCTTAAAAAGAGTATTGTCCCCACGGTAGGCAGCGGCTTGTCTGTGTCCCTGACATCGCCGAGTCCATGAGCAGCGGTGGCCGCTTACCATCAGGCGGCCGCTAGCTCGTCTGCCTATACTGGCAATATAAAAAAAAAATTATGTATACCAAGTGCCAGAGGGACTGGATCCACCTGACATACACCTAAGTACGGGATCTTAGACTTAATATTGCTTGTGAAGATAGCGAGTTATAGCGAGTTATTTCGCCTAGACCTCCAGTCCCCTAGCAACTACGAATTATACATCATAAAAATATTATAATTTTAGGCCACGACATTAGTTTTACACCAAGGATCCTTTTATATTTCTTTTTATTTAATATAGTAATATGCAAAAGTAAATAAATATTACGTCGCTATGTTGGGTCACATTTTATGTCTGCAAGTGGTATTTTTTTATACTGATAATAATTCTATAAGAATAAACAACACGAGCCAATTTTGTGCCAGTCGTAAATTAACAGGTAATTTTAATATGCGCAATAAATAAATAGATAAATGTTGATCCTCTTACTACCAATAGTAGAATTTTAACGTGAGTCTGGCAGCCCTCAGTATTGTCGTCGCACGCAATTCGTTGCTTCATTCGTGTGAGTTTGTCGCTTCCGTCAGTCAGAAACACTGCGATGTAAACGGGTGTGTGCGAAAGTATGAAGTGAAATCGTACATAAAAGTGTGTGAAATGTTTAGTGTTAGTTTTTATTGTGCTAAAACACAAAAATGAGTGCGAACGGATAAGCGCGTTCTCCTTTTTCGGTCCACGAAACATTGTACACTGGTGTACACGTAACATTTCGTAGAACGGTTTCAAAATGGCTGTGTTTTGAAGGACCCTTTGTCCGCTTTCGTGTCCTCTTCAGCATGATAGTGGGATCGTTCTGCAAGAAATTTGACTTAGAAAGGTGAGGAAGACTCTTGTTTAGCTCGGGAGTGACTAGTGAGAAAATACGGAATGGAAAAGTACTGGTAGCCGTCGATCTTATGCGTCGGTTGATTGCTTTCTAAGCAAGCGGGCGATACGAAACTATTATTGCTTGCAACGTGTGAGTTTCTAATAACCTTTTTACTTTGTCGTTTGTGTATTGATAAAGCGTCGGCGGCTGCGCTGGCCTTCTATTTGGTTGTATTGTTACCGTCAGTACAATTCTTAACTCAGCACACTCGAGGCCTGCCGCAAGAGGTAAACATATGACTTGATTTATTTTTAGATGTTACCGTTCTGTCTTATTGGATTCTTATATTATATCACGTGGCTTGTTGGCATTTCAAACGCATAAACTGCTCCATGTAATGCATCCGTACAAATATTTGGTAATTATAATTATTGTTTGTTATCATGCACCCATTGAAAGTTACAGCACTTAAGAGATTTGTTCGAAGAACTTTAAGTCAAAATTGTTTCGTAGACATAAAACATATAAATAATTGAAGATAATCATTGAACCGTCATTTTCAATTAATTAAACCCCACGCCCGCATCTCCAATACGTATTTTTTAACCCCCACACTTGGATATTAAATATTGTGTGAGCTGTATTCGTTTTTAAAAGGGTTAATATTTACACCAGTATTACGTAGGTATTTGTATTACTTAATTGTTTAAATAACAATATCATATCAATGTTAAATATTTTTATTAATGTCTGTTTACTTTTCGCCCTCATTACATCATTCTAGAATATTTTTAGGCCTACGATTAATTTACAACATTTTAAATAAAAGTATTTATACTCTGCCATGTTGTTTAAAAATGTCTTTCCTTTATTCTTTTGCATTAGCGTTAAAATATTGGTAAAAGTGTAGAAAAAAATAATGTATGAAAATACAAAAATTTGTTCAGGGAATCGAAAAATAAATCATTAATGTCTTCTTAAATAGAATACAAAACAGGTATTTATAATTAAAACCTGAATGTTTCATCATGGTAATTTATAAGCAATCTAGAACTCCTTTAGAAAGTTTAAAAAAGTTTGATACATACATTAGTTAAAAACAGCTTCCTAGGTGTGAATACATTAAAAACATAATTTACATATTGCTAAGTAGGTATGTGATTCAGTATGTTAATAAGTATTAAAAAGGTTTAATTAGTCTGGATCTAATCATAATATTATGGATGTCACATTTTATGCAAAAATATTGTAGTTTCATAAGATAATTATCATTGTTAATGTTATAGACATTTTCCAAGCAGTTAGTTTTATCTGTACTTTGACAAAATTATAAAAAAGAGAGTTACAAAAACTGGTATACCTACATAATATTAGTATCCTAATTTCACATTGTAAAATTAATTATCTACATTAGAACTTATTTCCACATATTATTTTGATGAATGTAACTTTTACCATAAGACAATATGAATCTAACATTCTGATATAATTAATGAACTCCAACTTCTATTGACAATTTTAATGGATATGTTTTATGAAGTAATTTTAATTAATAATAATTTTAAGATATAAATTGTATGAATAAAATTTGCGATTGTGTTTGAGGTTTTACCTTTCATTATAGTATAATTTTTTAAATTATTATCCAGAAGAAGGGATGGCTAATGGTTGGTCATGCAACTATATTATATTGTTCTTTTGTTTGATGCAAAATACAATTTTTGGCTTATCTCCTCTTTTTGAGAAGTCACACCTGTGGGTGCTAGTTATAGACAAAGGCTACAGAAAATCCTGTAAATATTAACATAAGAAATCATTCTGAATGAATCTGAGATTTTTTTGGTTCTATAAAGTGTTTTCTAAGATGGAATAGTACAATGATTGCGCTTTAGAGATGGTTTTCCTGAAGGGGGCTGATTATAACAGCCTGGGTCGTGATTTAGTAAATGAATCCGCTATAGTGTCACGCGCGTGAGTCACGTTGCGATACCAGCCAGAATCTATTACTTTTTAGGGCGGAACGGTGTCACGGTGACCGATTAAATTCGCCGATTCATTAGTCAACGAAATTATTCTCTTGAAAAAGGTGTAATAGTTAAAAAAAAATCACTAAAACGTCCTAATTTCGCTCGATGATCAAATTTACCAGCGGCGGTGGATACCGTTAGATAGTGTGGCAGCCGTGAGGCCGAAGCTTGTTACTGCGAAATCAGTTTTATTGGACACTGTCCATTGTATTTGAACCTCTACGCATTCTGCTGTTACCCTGACTTCATGTTTTCGAGGAGGCTATCGCGTGAGAGTCGCTTGCGTCGGCATGAGCGTTCGGCCATTTACTTTTCATTATTTAGTGTATTCAAATTGCGCGGTGCGCGTCCTTTTACTCCAGAATATTAGCCGGCAAATAGATATCGAATGACGCAGGAGGCGGAGATGTAACGAGACATATGTACAGGAAGGAATTACAGAGAATCAAGAACGTCACATTGTTACTCAAATATTCATTCACTCGCGTCATCTTGTGGAGAATGTGAAGCTAGCGTTAGTGTCCTGTCGAGAATAAACACTTCATAAACAATTTAATATTATCCTCGTACAAATGGCAATTACGTCTTCCGAATCATGGTCAGTGGCGTCGGTCTTTGATGTTTCCAGAACAGTTAATAGTCAAGTATTTATGTCATGTCTATACTAATATTATAAAGAGAAAAGATTTGTTTGTTGTTTGCATTGAATAGGATCCGAAACTACTGGACTGATTTTAAAAATTCTTTCCCCAATATAAAGCTACATTATCAGCGAGTAACATAGGCTACTTTTATCCCGGTAAAATAAAATATAAAGCGGGACTTTTATCCCGGAAAAACTTAATCACGCGGGCGGAGACGCGAGCAAAAGTCTAGTATTTAATATATTATTTGATACATACACAATAGGCAGATAAAGGCAAATTTGACGATAAAGCTAATAAAGTAGCAGGCTTGGCGTGTACTTTGTCAACTAATGTGGGTGTCTACGTTTAATATGGACTGTGTAAGAGGTCACGAGATTTTGTCATTTGGCATAGTCTGCGAATATATTATGAATTATATCGTCTCTTAAAAACGTTATGTTTCCACTGGAACTCCTTTTATGTAAAAGACACTTTTTTCGTATTCAAATTTGTACATATGATAAAATATATATTTTCAGCAGAATGCCATAATATAAATGTTGAATATAGTCCGGGAATCCATCCAATTACCGTATAACTGGAAATCCCTTTTAGATACATTATTTTTATTGTTCATTAGAGTATTATTTTGTCGTGGAAATTCCATTCAATATATGACGAGTACTTTACATGAATTAAGATTATTTCTAAAAATATGCTTTAAAAATACTGCTGATGCCAAATAGGTTTTTCCATTTAGGAAGTTATTTAATTCTAGATAACATAGTTTCAACATCACACATCATCATCAGCCACATGGAGTCCACTGCTTGACATAGGCCTCACCTAAAGATTCGAAATTGTATGGCTAAAATGTAACCCTGTTCTAGATTTCGCTCTATAGATAAAAATGATTTCTTAAAATAATTGTACTGTTCGTATATGTAATACTTTCAAAATGTCTTATTGATGCAGATTTTCTTACCGACAACAATTCTGTCTACATATATTGGTTGCAATTAAATGTATATTTCCAAAAATGTTTAAACGTGCAGTTTTTTTCCATCGTTCAGTTGCCCGATTCGCGTTGGTGTTAACGTGATGCCCGCGCCGCAAGAGCCTTGGTTAATGTTCTTTCATGTAAGGAAACCTGTTAGAAATGATGAGGTAAGCCGCCTTTACCCGCCGATATGAAAGCATTTTAGTTGGTAATGCGATAGAAAACTTATTTGAGTTTATTCGGGACTTGCTTCTTTAGGTTATACATAGGGAATGTTATGGTAATTATACGGTACGATTATAAAACGTACCACGAAAAAACTTTCATCATAACTATATCCCAGTCTATACAATAAATTCTTGTCCTTTAAATTCCATAGAAATGTGGCACCTGAATCAGCCTAAAAATCTAACATACATACAATTAAATTTCGCGTCCTATTCGCCATTGTGTTATTTATGACACTGAAAACTTCGTTATTAATAAACACAAACGTTTATATTCAAAACTGCTGTTATCAATGTTATTGCATTGACCAACGATATTGAAAATGCAATAAAGACTGCTGTATCAACAGCTAAGGTTATGTTGATTTCAGTTATCTGTTCGTTAAACAGGGCTCATACGCTGCGGTCGTTTGGATAACAACCAAAACATTTAAAGGTCGTTTAAAACAGAACATATATCTAGAAACCGACAGATAAATACAATAATAGAACAATATACATAAAACAGTGGTATAACCGTGGCCTCTAATGTAATACCAGACTTGTCATGGGTATCGGGAATGGGTTTTAGTTTTAAAATTTCAGATTTTTGGCAGTCATGTATACTACAAGGGTAACTGATTTAATACTGTGCTTCCCCTCAGGTTCAGTCAAATACGACATTGAAAAATGTTCTTAATTTCTGCTGGGCATTCGCTCTAAACAACTTGAATGATTTTGTATATACTTATGTCAATCAATCCTAAAAGTAATATTTTCGGGTACAATTATTAAATTTTATCTTGTAAGATAACAGCAAACTTAAAAGCATCGAACTAAAATCAAATCTATTCTTTACATATTTTGTGCAAATGTCGTTAATTTTTACACGGGTTACCCACCAGTATTCCAATCACACTAATTAACTTTGTATAAACTATTCAGGTCTGATGCGAGAACTTATAATACAAAGGCATTTCTCATTTTTTATAATTTATTATAGTTCCTAGATTTCGACGCGACGCAGAATGCGCCGTCTGCTGCGAAATGAAAGGGCGTATGTCCAATCCCCACATAGTCGCAAGAGTATTTGTTTCTGGATGTACGGGATATTAAGCATTTTGTAACCATGACTAGATAATAGATTTCCTTAGTCTTGGTGCTAGCCAGTAGTCAGTAATAAAAAAAACGTGACTAGCGCCATCGTCACGTCTTTAACATATTTTTTTAATGATGTATGCAATATAATTCTTGTTTAATCATGTATAATGGTTTTAAATATTCCCATTCCCTCGCTTTGGAAATGAACTACCTACCTAGATTTAGGTATACGTAGTTTTTCGGACTAATTGCTTTATTCAGACATTTTTCTTATGGTAATAACTTATACTTAATTGTGTGTGTTTCCCACATGAAATTCGATAGATTTCAGTTTTTTATCACAATAAATCCAGTTTAAAAAAAATACCTTTTTACAATTTGTCACTCAGATATTAATAAATGTCGATAGGATTTAATGCTATAAATTAACACACAGCACAAGCCAGTTTTCAATTAATAAAAACAAGGTTTTATACATTTTTATATCGTTGAACAAAGACGCTTGGTGCTTAATTACAGAATTGTACATTTTGCTCTATTTTACAATTATAATAAATTTAAGACGTGAGTTGAATAATGTCTCGAACATTAAAACTTCAGAAAACTTTAATAACTTTGTCAATTATACTTGTTCTCTGCATTGTATCATACTTCCTTTTAACCTTAATATCTCTTCCCCGACTTTCTTCACCAATTTCACTCAAAGAAGTTAAATACAAGTATCGGATAAGTTGGATTACACAGTAAAGCGAGATATTCCATTTACCGAGATCTGTACCCAATTAGTTGGGGATGTTGGAGGGTTTACTGTCTTTAATATTTGAGTCTGTTGGAGTGCCTATAAGCCTATGTTTGTGTTGCCGGGTCCCGCCCACGTATTTGGGTTAGAAAGTGGGTAGCGCCGCGATAATGCTACTTTTCGGCGCTAACGGCTTTCGTATTGTTCTCGATCTACAATACGATTGTAGTATACAATACTTCACTTCCGTTCCGATTGTTAATGTACATTATGCTATTTTATTGCAATTACATTGAATCGTGAGATGTTTTTTATAAGCATTATATGGTGTAGAAACCTTTGAATCTGTTAATATAATTTAAATCCATTTTTTCTTTAAATAAAGTATTGAAATTAAATGATGAGCTATTGTGATTGGCAAAGCTGTAAAATTAAATTGATAATTTTGGCTCGTTGATTGCAAAGACGATCATAAAGGAAATCCTTAAATCGCAGCGACTTTGAAGAAATTGTGGACGTTATTAGTATGGAAATGCTGACCCCCCATCAACTCAGATAGACAAAGGTCAGACGCAATTTGCGGAATATTTTAAGTTTCACCGTCCATACTTGCTGCGACATTAGTTTTTATCGTGAATAGAAAATTTTACGTTCGTGTAATGTTTTGGATTGGAAAGGTAGCACGTAAGATATCAAATAATAACAATATAAATCAATCAAAATAAATAGGGTGTGAGCGATCAAACTTTATTCTGATTCTGGTCTAACGATTGATCCGGAGATATCGATCAAACTCACACACACACACACACAAATATTGTTCATTCATTTAATTCATTGATCAGTCTTAGGTATTAGGCCACGTAAATTACACTGAATACGGGTAATTTAAATAAGTTACGAGACAATTACGTGTCATATGCTACAATGCAGCAAAACAATTAAATGAATATTTATATGGCTTTATGAATTATTTGCACAAACTTCGTCTGAATGTCAGGACAATGTCGAGACTCGAGCGATATCGACGTCCGACAGGCCAATTAATATGCCGTAATGTATTGTTTTAATTTCAGTAACCATTGGTTTCATCTTTTAGATTAACCTTCTATTTTGTTGTGCAATCTTTAAAATTAGCGAACTTTATATTGGCCAGTTGCTTTTGAAGCGTGACCGAGCAATTTATATGAAACATTGCAAAGATTTCGTTTTCAAATTCTTTTCAGTATAAATATTTTGGATAACTTTCTAAAAATATCAGATGCGAGGGACAACATTGCGAGTTGTGAGATAATGAACGAGTTCATTTTGCCCGGTGTTAAAACTTAAACATTAACGAGTTCCCAAGTCACAAGTTTAATTAACAACCGGCAAGTCTGTTCTGCCCCGCGTCCGCCCTGTGGGTACGACGTTGGCGGTGCATCGAAACTAGTCGGGATAATATTCAACTTGATGACTTTCACATGAGGATTGATATCGTTTTTGTAAGACGGATCTCGAAGGTTGTTTGTACCCTGGTAATTAATACAGTTTTTAATACCGTTTCTAATACGTGTCCTAAATTCCACGGATTGGTTGGTGCCGATGTCATTTTGATATCTCTGAGATTTAACGATCGTGATTGATTGTCATCAAATTAAGGATTTCATCAGCAAAATAGTATACGTTTTTAAATACGTTACTGTCATTTAGTCATTTCACTGGACAAAAGATAATCTATATCTATCTATACTAATATTATAAAGAGGAAAGATTTGATTGTTTTTTTTTTTTTTTTTTTTTTTATTGCTTTGAATGACGAGACGAGCATGCCGTTGGCCTGATGGTAAGCGATACGACCACCCATAAACAGTAGCAACACCATCCAGCACCTTGACTGACAAAATACTGAGTGGCATTCTACTGCGCTCGTCATCCTGAGACATAAGATGTTAAGTCTCATTATGTCCAGTAGTTATACTGGCTACAATATCCTTCAAACCGAAACACAACAGTGCATGCACACTGTTGCTTGGCGGTAGAAATAGACATTGCGGTGGTACCCACCCAGACGGCCTCTTACGTAATGAGAGACCTACCACCAGTTGTTTGTTTGTAATGGATAAACTGAAAAACTGCTAGACCGATTTTGAAAATTCTTTCACTAATAGGAAGCTACATTACTCCTGAGTGCTATTGGCTACTTTTTATCCCGAGAAAATATTTTTATCCCGGAAAAACCTCTTCACGCCGGCGGAGCCGCGAGCAGAAGTCGAGTTTAAAATGTTTATAAAATAATAAAAATAATAATAACGTTTATTGCCAAAATCAATATTGTTACAAAATTTTAAGCACAAAAAAAAGAAAAAAAAGCACAAAAAGCGTACAATATATAAAAAGATAATGACAAAAGGAAGTGGCTCAGCTTAACTGCTGTCTAAGATATATCTCATCCAGCGCTGATATTCAGCCACCCCTGGCCCCTTAGGTATTAGGCGGAGTATTTAAAAGTTAGGACTAACTGCTCCTCCATTAATTTTTAACTTCATTAAAATATCTTTAACAAATAGATAAAATCCATCACATATCTGTATTAAATGATAAATTATAATTAAAAATAAATATAAATGATAAATTATAATTCTCCTTTTTTAGTTTACTTGTTTATGTCACTTGATTAACCATTGAAAGTGCTGCTTTAACTTTGGGAGGTATAAAGGCGCCTTAGCTAAGTAAAATTTTGCACGTTTTTATGATATCTGGAATCTGGCTGTAAAACGTGACTTTTCTCGCCATTTGGGGAGGCAAACAACGCACGATCACGTGGCGTTTGGTGTTTTGCTTATATAAACCATCAGAGCAGTACATTGGGGGGATAAATTATTTGAAATTTTGAAAACTTAAACAATAGTACAGTATGAAACTTTGGGCTTTGTTCTATTTCGTATGGAAAGTTATGTCACGTGTCGGCAATGTTGTCGGGGGCCTAAAAAATATTTGTTTGCTTTGATTTATACTGCATTCTCTCCCACTCAACCTTAGGGTCGTGTAGGGATAGTCATGGTAGGTGCATCAAAGGTACATTCACAGATAACATTAACGTAAATCTTTTATCCCGAAAGGACTTCGTTGTTTTCGCCA
This sequence comes from Sphinx pinastri, assembly GCA_947568825.1. NCBI lineage: Eukaryota > Metazoa > Arthropoda > Insecta > Lepidoptera > Sphingidae > Sphinx > Sphinx pinastri. Next base: position 6,392,623 of record OX387634.1, read on the forward strand.
ACTGGTGATTTATTTACCAGCAAGTGAAGCACTTTATCGTTTGGCGTCTTTAAGAGTCAACGGCATTTAAATTTTACGTGATGTTACGAAATGCCTTGTTAAATTAGGTGCTAAATATAAACATAATATTGCCCTCGATAATATTACCTTAAGATGCGGTGTGCTGACGGTAATAGAGGGCAAAGGCTGATGTTTCAAAATTACTTAATACAGTGACCAGAAAGTAATCATTAACGTGGTATTTTTCAGATTTGAAACTTATCCATTCCGGCACGTAACTGTACCTTGGCGTGTTAATCGACCTACAACTAAAATTTAAACCATAGAAATTAGCTTTTTTTATTTGCTTCTGAATGATGAGACGAGCATGCCGCTCGATTGATGGTAAGCGATACGACCGTCCATAAACAGTAGCAACACCTATCAATCTATTTCAGGATTTAATGGAAAGCTCAGCCATTCGAAATTATCTGTAGTACACAGCGGACCAAAAACCACTGTAACGAAAGAGAATTATGTACTCTTATCCATTATTTTTATGTTATTTACACTGACTGTTGGGCGCGTTTCGCTTGCTTGATGGAGTTTTTCGCTCGTTTGGGATCTTTTCATTAACATTGTGTTCCTTACGGGTCGTAGTTTTGTATGATAAATAAATGGATCTACTTTGGGCTTGTACTAATTTAGGTTAACATATTATATTAAACATTTTGGGGACTGTAAATCTAAAGCTTGCCAAACTAAACTATCGATTATATTCAAGAATAACGTGATAAATTCCTGCGTGTTTTGACTGATTTAGGACAGTGTTCTAAATACTACGGAGTTCCATTATAGGAATACCAATTTGTATCTAGGTGTGATTTTCGGGTGTGTTGTGTCGGGTCATGAGGTCAGGTTAATTAAGTTTATAAAGCTTACAAAACCCCGCGATAGCGTGAAGTTAACTGTGATTTACTTTAAAAAACAAACTAATTAGTTGATTCACGCAGTTAAATGTGGTGCATACGCTATGAGTGGATTGCATGCTACCCTTTTTGTTGGATTATGTTTTCCTGCATTACAGGGATTGCATTAATTTGCCTTAAGGTTTACAAGGAGACGTCACGCGGGTCTGATAGAGAAGTCGACCAAAGACATCCTTTATATTAATTTATATTCTTTAAACTAAGGTGTTTTTGACATTTAAGAAAGAATAGTGCTTGTTTATGTTTATGCGGTATTTAAAAAAAATGTCGAGACTAAAATAAATTTGAGACTTGAAAAGAGCTTGCTTTCCCAAACGCAGATAGCTATTTATCCACACTTGTGCTGATAAAGTATTTACCACATGAAATTGTCTTCAAAACTAGCAAGTTTTATGGACTTATTTTCTCATAATAAAATTATTTTAATTAAGATATAAGAACTGTATAATGGTTGTACCCTAATTAAGCGTAGAGTTTATCCGTCGCAAACTATCAGCCGGAGCCGAGTTAGCGCGTAGAAATATGGCGAGGGAAAAGTTTGTTCCATAATAAAATCCATCACAGCACAGCGTTAATTACGCCAGTATTTCATGTTAACGTTAAAATAATGCTTCCATGGAGTTGATTTACAGCGGCTGTTGATTCGTGCTCCGGTTTCGGATGTCGCTTTATTTTAGTCCTTTCGGTATTTCATCGCGAATATTTTACACGATTCGTGCGGCTTGCTTACGCACGCGGGTGTAAGTGGGAAAAGTAATTACTAAGTTAGTCTGCTAATGTTACGTGATGGACTAAAATAACAAAATCGTTATAACTTGTGGAGTGGTTAATCTATTTAGATCTTATATTGCTTTTCTAAAGCGGTGATAGCCTAGTTGGGAGTGGAAAGCACTGCCGAGACGAATGTTCAAAACCCAAGGGCACGCACCTCCTGACTTTTCTTAATGTTATATGTTATTCTTTGTGAATAATTATCGCTTGATTTAACGGTGAAGGAAAATATCGTTAGGTAATCTGCATACCTGAGAAGTTCTCCATAAGAATTTCAAAGGTTTCTACAGTCTGCCAACCCGCATCAGGCCAGCGTGGTGGACCAAGGTCTAAACTCTTTCAATTGTAGAGGGGGTCCGTGCCCAGCACTGGGACAGTATAAATACAGGGCTGATATTAATAATTGCCTTTTTGTTTTGAATTGTTTACGATTATGTTCTCGATGTCCTCGAGTGAACATTCTGACCAGTTATATATCATTATTTATCCGTTGATACACATAATGTTTGATGATATATTTATCTTTAATTAATCTTAAAAGTTACGTCTTCACATGTCTTGTGTGAGTGGAAGAATGATAGATAAGCTGACTTCTGTTTCGGATTGAAGGCACGATTTATTCAGATCGAGATTATTCACTTTTCACCTGCAAATGGTATTTTAGCACCCAACATCAGGCTTTTTATCATGTGTTGATACGACACGAGCATGCACTATTTAAATGGTATTTTTATAACCGCATTAAATCGAGATATTAGATAAGATATCGATGGCGTTTATTATAAAGACGTTAGGTATGTAGCAAGATGTTTTAAACTATCGAATCTAGCTAGTAGATACACAGTCTGAATGTTTCAACATGGCTATTGCCGTTTTCATCGGGTTTTGTGAGAGCGGAATTTCTATTGTACTACGAAATCCGGTGACAGTTGCAAAAAAATGCGCGTTCCTCCACCGCAGCAAGTGAAACCCTGTAAATGTGAACAGATTTTATTATAATAAGCGGATTTCACGTTCGGCTGCGGGCCGAGTGTCTCGCCCGTTCAAGGCGAGTCCGGTTTCAATGTAAGTTTAGATTGTTTTGCTCCACTCGTATTTCTTACGCCTTTCAGTGTATATTGTATAATTAGATGTGTGTTTTGTCTACTACGAATAAAACAAAATAAATCAATAAGAAATGGCAACTACTTTGGGTCACTTCGTCGCCTAACACGCGACAGCCAGGGATTGTCACGGGTATCATGTCCGTCTACATGATTATATAAAAAGTATAAATAAATAAATTCTCATTGTTGTCGTGCTTGACATGCACATAAGATAAGATTTAGAAATCAGTAATGAATCTTGTACGTGCGTTGAATTACAAATCGAGACATTGTTTAAATGCATTGCATTTTAGAGGTAAAACATAACGTCATGTTGAATGCACTTTAGAGATAAAACTGATTTTAATCTAAATGTATACATACTAGAAAAACCCGATACTTTATTATTTACTTGACATTCATACGGAATATTCTCGTATTTTAAAACGAGCCCGTAATTCATATGGGGTCACCCCAACAACTTATAAATTCTTTATATTGTCTTGTTACATGTTCATTGAATAATTGCATGGGTTTTATTACAACATAAATAGTTAATTTAGTTCAAACTAAACAAGACGCGGGCGAATGAGAGTCCATTAAGATGATCTTCTCATTTATGCAGTCTAATTCTGCTGTACGTAGAAATTGCTTCTCAATTTCATAATGACCCGCCGCGCCGTGGTAAGAGTTCCAGTCGTCGGCCTTACGGCTCGAATCCACGACGACACGCTTCGCGTCCGCACTAATGGTGGGCTCTTAGCAAATGAAAACTCGATTTTTACGAGGCTCTCAGTGAAATTGCTTCGCTATAAAGACGAGAAATATTAAAATTAGACGCGCCGCCCTTTGGCGCGACGTCCTTAATCCACGTCGTGTCTATGTCGTCATGTTTGTACGTCCATAAGTGAGCGGAATATATGTGTAGGGGGCTTTAACGTTTCGCTTCGAGTTAAGGTTTCACGTCTTCTGTTTTATGGCTGTGTAAGACAGTGTGTAAAGATTTTGTGTTTATTTTTCAAAGTGATTTGAAGAGATTTGTAAATATCTCCCACATAGATAATACAGCATAAATGAAATACTAAATTATATTGCCTTAATGTGTTCCGTACGAACAACATCCTCATACGAACCTGCAAATATGACAGTGGCGTGTGTTTCGCAGGGAATGCATGTCATGTACACGGGGCCGCCGGCGCAATATCGCAGCAGTCAGCCAACGAACGCGCAGCCCGAGTACCAGCCGGCCGTGTCGCCGGCGCGCCTGCAACCAGCCAAGAAGCGTCGCGTGCTGAGCCCGCAACACTACAACACACAACAACACACGTTCGACGACAACACCGGCTACAAGGTAATTGCACACTCAAAAACTTGTATCAACTATAATAGTCAGTCATTTTGTCCCGCCTAAAGTTACCTCGCCTTGTAATCTCTGGAAACATCAGGCCAGTCAAAAATATTTACCATAACTGTACAGTCAGCAGCATAAATATCTGTACAAAATCAAAATTTCAAATCGCCTATATACGCATAAAGTTAAATTGAAATATTTTTTTCTTCGTTTGAACTAAAGTAAATACCTTTTATTTTATTTTTGTGAACAGAAAAACAAAATTAGTAAGAACACAAAAGTATGTAGGCAATTTAAATTTGTTCATCTACTTATGCTGCTGACTGTACATTGTCAACATCATCCGACTGCACACTCTTAAAAATGTGGACAGTACACTTGCAGTTTAGTTTTATAGATGTCTTCTAGTTCTACCGCATATGAGTAGAAGGATATCAACATTACTTATCTAATGGCAGACTTTATCATCAACTGGAACCAATAGTTTACTGAGTTTTAAATACCGTCTCTAATAGGCTAGTTGACTCCTTTTTTTTGTAAAACAATTATCAAAAATGCATGTTATGCAAAATTTTACGAAAAATGAATTTTCAAAATTGGCACAATGATAATTAGGTTATAAAGGTTTGAAATTTGGTAGAAGGGGTAATTGTCAAATAACAGTAATATCGAACTGTGACGTCACCGGCCATAACGCTGCATGCGTGCGAAAGAGATAGCGCGATATCCCCACCACGCCCCCACTTTTACTCACCACAATATTTCAAATGTGAATAACTGCTTTATTTTTCAACCAATTTTGATGCTGATTTCACAGAACAATTTCTTATTCGTAATAATGTACAAAATAGAAAATAGGCAACTACCCTTATTGTTCAGTATAATATACCTAGAACATGGGTGTGGCTAACGAAGGTATAAAACCTTTAAAGTGCAAGCAGTCATTCATTCAGTTAATGGTTTTTTATCATAAAGAACCGTCCTATTACTTACGTTCTATTAATTGAAGCCATACGTTCTCTACTCTGTCGATTTCGTCGTAATTTTATTACGTAAAGTTAAAACGAAAAACATAATTGGTGCTTGACTATAATGTGCATAAATGGAGTACCTACACCTGTCACATCAATTTGCGTAATATGTATGTATTTACAGAAACTATTTACTGGGATATTAGTGCTTAGTTTTATACTTCTACTTTTATTTGTTCGTGTAGTATAGCGGTTTAGTTTATTATTTTTTTATTAAAAACCTACTTCAATATAAATCAGTTTGCTCTTAACTTCATAATAAAGAGTTAAAAAGTATAGTGTTATTTGACAGTATTATCACAATATTTTTATCAACACTTCTGCGAAAAACGACGGTATAAAATATAAATTAACATAAAACAAACGTAAACTCGTCACGAATATTTGAAGAAAAAATGTACAAGGAAAATGAACGTCAAATGTGTATGACTCGCGTATTCAACAATTATTTCTGTATATTCCGCCGAAATGGATTTATTTGTATTTTGTTTTTTACAATTATAATGATATATCCATTAATGTATAAAAAAAAAACAAATACGCTGATATTTATTCTGAAGAATTGTACCCACTTTAGTGAAATTTTAAGCTTAATATTATTATTTCTATCAATTATTTGGCGAAGTATAATCGTACGACCCGCGCGCAGAAAACGCACGCACAATTTCTTTGTTTCTCGGTGAAAATGTGTGAACACATAATATGACGTGACGGGAAAGCAAATAAATAACACTTTCTATATGTGGAGTGGGTATTTCGACTCGCCTCGGAAAATTACACCGGTCCGTGCATAATGCAATTATAGTTATGGTCATTTCAAATTAAAGGTCACTTGAGATATTAACACTTCAGCAACACTCGAGGAGAATATACACTTGTGCCATCTAGCTCTTATTAAAATGTTTGTCGCAGATAAGCAGTGAAAGCTGTATCTCTGATTCTAGTAATTTACATCCTGTAGTGTTATTTATGCAATTCTAGCATCAAAACACAGCATCTATAAAGGGCTGCCCATACTGCTGTCCGCAGGTTCAAAACCCAAGGCACACACCTCTGACTTTTAGAATTTATGTGTATAATGTTTATTAATTATCGTTCGGTTTAACGGTGATGGAAAACATCCTGAGAATTCTACTTTAAAATTTCGTAGGTATGTGAAGTCTCAACCCGCACTAGGTCAGCGTGCTGGAACAAGGCCTAAACACTCTCCGTAGTGGAGGAGGGTTGTGCCCTGTAGTAGGACAGTGTATAAGGGTTGGTATTATCAATTTTATAATAATAAAAATGTAGTTGTAACCAACATTTTGCGACAAATATTACTGACTACGAGTTTCGATCGAGCCGTGACGATAATAAAGATTTAATTTCAATTTTACGACGTGCGCTATATATTCACATTTCGTGTTTTCGGATTCCAGTTAAACGTTACGAAATCGACGTATGTGGATCACAATTTAAATTTATAATGTGATTTAATCTTTGATTTTAAATGGCGCCTAGTATGGTCGAGTGTGAATAAAGTAGTAAAGGTGAATGTCGGTTGAAGGAGTCTTATTGAGGACTCGAGTCAGTGACTCCACCATGATATATTAATGTTTAAGGACGTTTCATGTAAACTAGAAATATGATACTGTGTTTCATACTTCTCGTTGAAAGCGTAAAAACTGACTCTAGCCTTAATAACTAACGCCGGTGGTGTGTTTGTCGATGTAATGTATGCTATAAAGGCGCAAGAATGTCAGTTGAAGGAGTCGCGGCGGGTGTGCGGTGTGGAGTTAATTCTGCGTGACGCACACGGGCCGCCACGAGACCTGATTAATATTTGATCGCGTCAACACTGCTTCACAAAAGGGGGAGCAGGAGCAGTGCCGTGCCGTATGAAACATGTATTTTCATGTAAATTGCCGTTTAGTCTATCGTTGCGTCAGTATGGCCTTTTGCAAAAATGCGCCCGAAACAATGGCGAATCGATGTTACGTACAGGCCTAATGGTTGCGTAAAAATTACCATTTCTTCGTCCGTGGATTGGTTAAAACGATGTATAAAACGTGAGATCAATATCAGTGTAAATAGGGTAGTTTCCTATGTTTGATTTTGTACATTATTTTAGATGTAACAGAAAATAATACTAAAAGAAATTTTTCTGTGAAATCAGCATCGAAATCGATTGAAAAATAAAGCAGTCATTCAATTTTAAAACATTCTTGTGAGCAAAAGTGGGGGCGTGGCGGGGATATCGCGCTATCTCTTTCGCACGCAGGCAGCGTTATGGCCGACGGCGCTTGGTGACGTCACAGCCTAGTATTGCTGTTATTTGACAGCTACCCCTTCCACCAAATTTCATAGTTTTATAACTTACTTACTATTGCGCCAATATTGAAAATTCTTTTTCCATTAGATTTTGGATAGCATACATTTTTCATAATTTATTTAAAAAAACGTTGTCTTATTCTTAAGTATGTAAAAAATATTATGAGGATATTGGTTGTCGGCAAAGAGGCAAGATCAACGTTGTTTTCTAAAAATTTAGAATTCGAACGCACAAATACAATTCAATAAATATTTGTAAAGTTGTATTTAATAATAGCTACGCTGTATTTGCTCGGGCAATTTCGTTGAGCAATTGCAAGTTTATTAAAAATGATTTCCCAAAACAACAGAAGGCAACTGCTACTAGTTATAACATGAATAAGGTATATTGTTTGCTCGCAATCTCGCCTCCGACGCCCACCCTTCGCAATATGAAATTCTTGTGAAATTTCAAGATAGATTTTTCCAGCTACTTTCGCCAGCCGATGTTATCGAATATGGCAAGATTTAATATGAATATTTTGTTACACTAGATTTTTAAATTTACAGCAAATATGTACGAAACGAAAAAACATATTACATTATAGTTTTGTTTAAAACAATAGTAATTTCTACTTGCTACTTAATACAACTGTTATAAAACACTGAATGTTAAAGATTAAAATATAATGTTCTTAACAAGATATAATTTGCAAACTTCATAATAATATGCAACGCCACATGTCGTGGGATGGTATGTTTACCGTTATCAGCATCTGGGGCAATTTTGAAAGTGACCTGTACCACGGCGGTCTTCATTATATGACCAAAACCCATGAACAAGTCCTTTGTATATGAATTTTGACCCTCCAGCAGGTAGGCATCAGTTAACAGTCTTTCTCGGAATATTATACTGATACGAAATTTTATAGGGACGCCACATTTACATATCAAAATTATCAGCATTTTCTATATTAAAATGCATTATAAACATAAATAGGCAATACGATTTTTATTGCATGTATTTTTAATTCAAAAGAGGAATATTTGCTTATTGAATGAATTATTTTGCGATATTAAAAGATTTTGTTTTGAATGTTCACATTTTAAAACAATAAATATTTAAATTTCTGAGCAGATCAAGAGCCACGTTTGTAATGGAGTCGATTTACCAATACACGTGGCTTCGTTTTGAAAAAGGTTTAATTATTTTTGGTGAGTATCATGTGGTTGACCTCACGGGCGATTGGAATTGTTTTTTTATTCGTTCAATAACAATCGTATTCAGATATCAGAACGCTTGGGCAACAGACGTGGCACGTGGTAGTCCCGGTGCCTCGTGACGGCTCAACGTGAGCAATGTCTCGAGGAACGTGAGGGAACAACGGGCTGCGCGTCAGACTGAACGACAATGTCGCACTCGATCTACTTCGTTTCTAAATAAGACCGCTGTCACGCAAATAGATTGAACGCAAACACGTTGTAAACTCGTATTTATAATGGCAACTCGTAAATTGCGCAAACCGAGCAAATAAACTAATATAAATTTGTAATATTTGCTTGTCAACGGGGTCAGTGATCGTGCATGGCCGGTACCAAAATGCGCATCAGTAGTTACCCGACATGTCACGAACGAGTTAGTGTAGAGATTCAGCATGTTCCACTACTCTGATGTATTCCATACAAAACTAGTTGATTAGAGCTTAAATTTTTTAGTATATCGAAAAATCATACATTATAAAGACGAGATTGCATGTGACACAAGGCTTTAAACCTTACGATCAACGTGTTACGGTCCAGTTGAGCTCGTTCGGTGATATGACGCAATAATGTTTGTTTACGTGGAGCGGAGTGAGTACTAGGGACGTGGGTATGTGCATTCTCGACTGGCGAGCGCTCGGTACGACGCGACTCGACGTCGACGTTGCCAAGTCGTGCTTGCGCCAAATTTGGCGGCACGATTATTATAACTGAAGCCCGCACGTCCACTTTTTGCCTGGGTAACGAGAGCCCGGCCGCCACCAAATCTAGCATTTAACGCGTCAACAGAACGGCCCATAGCCGTGACTGCCAAGTTCAAATTGTTCGTGTTGCTCCTCTCATTCTGTTCTAGAATTAATGTCAGCCTTGTATTAAATTGTCCCACCGTTAGGCACTGGCCTTCTCTTAAATTATTTACTCGAGACATTTTCTACTCTATGACATTGTACAATGATTTTATTTTCAGGGTGACGCCTGTTTGCCCGTATTGTGATTCTATACTATGTGATTACACATTGAATAGTCTGGTATTATTTAATGGGATGACTGAAATATCTGAATAAGATATTTTTGCCGTTAATTCAAAACTACGTGTCTCTATCAAGGACGTGTCCCGTTAATGCCACTGCCAGACTAAAGCGCCCTTTACTCTTTTCAGCAAATAAATGTTGTCAAATACAAAGGATGAATAAAGGTCAGTGCCTAAACAAACCGAGTATAAATTATGAAAGAAGCGGGAGATGAAAGCGACCCTAATATTCCGAGTCACCTTTAGTCTGCGACACAAAAATTTGCTTTCGTAACTCCACTTCTGTTCCAAATTTAAGGTCAAACTACTTGAAGGAATGAAATATTTAGGTTTTTTCTGAGACAGCTTTAGTATCAAATTTATTTATCGTTTAATTTATGTTCTGGCAAAGTGAACAGATAAGCAGAAATGTCCGCCATGACTGATTATTTATTTTATAAATGTAGATTGTAGAATATACAAATCTGAAAGTTGACTTGTTAGTTTACTTTTGAACCTGTACTCGAGAAATAATCATTTCTGATGAGTAATATTTTTCATTTTGAGAAGATCAAAGATACAATATATAAATTGTTATGGTCGCAGATCATATTCAGGATAGTTATATTTTCGTAAATTACAACATTTTGAACGCGATTTACTTATTGTAAGTTCTTGTTTCTTTATTATTTTAGGCCGGAAAGCTGTTAAACTTTGAAAATATCCAATATATTAACATTATAATTACTCTTCTCAAAATTTCTACACGTTGTACCTTCAAATCACATCACGACTCATAATATGGTCACAGCGATTAAAAGAAAAATAATTTATCGAAAAAAGTATCAAGTAATATAACTGGCACTAATTAATCCACTAGAATACCCATTCGAGCGACCGTCCAGTGAAGCGGTTCTCAATTTCGTGACTCCACGAATATCCGGCAAGACCTTGCGTCCACAGTGGCAATGCTGCGGATGACTGCTCCTCAAGTGCTCTTGCGAATCTGATTTCAATTAAGAGGAAGTCTCCTCAAGGACTTCGTAATTTTTATTAGGAGCCGTGTTTGCAATACCTTTTTCCTGTTTATGTTTTCCGACGTTTTATTAGGAAATTGGTGAAAATAAACATGTTTGCCAACCTCCCGCCGAGTTGGTCGTGTTTGATTCGTTCCCCAGTTTTATACGTATAATCAAATGTTTCCAGAAGACAATTGCGAATTGTTTATGGTTCGCGGTACGCTTTAATGTTTGCTGGTAGAAAAACTGTTTATACTTGTTTATGTGCGCTTCGAGTGAGCATTTGTCGAACACGTTAATGCGCCTTGACATCGTTTGTAAATCCGTCGAGGAGTAACGCCCGTTTTTGTTCACAATCCAACGTTGCACCGCATTTGTGCAATTGAGATTTCGTGATGTGATGTGATGGGCGAATTGGCACCGGCGGACCATACAGGTCAGTGACCCGTGGACCGCCGGCTCCCCTTCCGCGCGCACCGCCACCACCTCCCCTTAGCCTTACGTAACCAACTGCGATGTTGCCACACCGTCGACGACACTGCCAAAGTCGACTTTATACCTCGGCGGCGATCATTCGCGCCCGGTAATCTAGTCTTATCTTGTCCCCCGGCTGTATTCCGCGCACTTGCTTATCTATTGGGTTTCTTCACCGCGGCCAAAGGTCAACATATAGACGAAAGGTGTAACGACTCTTAAATTCTAACACATGTCATGGCAAGCTACCTACGTATAACATTGTATTCAATACGTCTCGGGCATAATTCGACGACATTATAAGAAGATTCGAACGCGCAATAAATAGTGGTGGATGAGAGTATTGCGTGTCGTGCAAAACCTGGCGATATGGGGTCCACCGGTAAAAAACAGCGGGGCTCTATGTCAAAGCGATTATTCAGTGTCACAAACTTTCACCTCGTGCATTGTAGGATATTGTATCTGTGACTCGCAAACATTAAACTTTCTCGGTGGTTACTTGTTACTGATATGGGTTTTGTGCCTGTTCGCGCGACCCCATCAATTGCGGCGCGTCGTCGATTCAACGTACGGACACGGCCGCGGTTTAATGTCCACGGTGCAGTCCGACGTTAGATACGCCGTCGGCTCGGATCCGTTTTCCATCCATGTCGATCCGACGCGGGGGGCAGGCGCTGGTAACTGGTAAGTGTGCCGCTTGCTTGCGGCTGACCTACGTATCTACTAATATGACTTTGAGGCGTTTAGCCGGCCGCGCACGCCCGCGCCCCTGCCGCACCGCCGCCAGCGCCTGCCGGTACTTCTCTATATGTCAAACTGGTTTATATGTTGCAGTTGTTTGTACAAGCATTAGACGTAAATCCTTTTTAATAAATCCACCTTTTTGCACGCGCGCGCCTTGCTCTCTTTACCGGCGCGGCGTCGACCTCATTTCTCGCGCTCGTTATAATTATACGAATATTTGACGTGCACGTTATGGAAAATAATGTGCAGTCTGATCAGCAAGCTGTAAAGTATTTAGATGTTTAATTACAAATTCTCAACTTTCGCCGAGTCCACGTCCAATTAGACATGGCGTATAAAATTATCTTTCATTATGATCTCATCGGCTTTGTTCTCGCGCGAAATTTCATTTCTCGACGTAGTGCCGTCGCCTGGGCCCATTTAGTGCGGAGATTCGCTCGCAAATCTTGAAGGGGAGCGCATAAACTATTGTTAACTGGGAAACGGCGAAATATACATTACGTCGGAATTTATCTTACGTCAACTTATTAATACAGATGCTCTAAATAAAGTTGGAGAGGAAAACTGAGAATATTCCAAATAAGTATCTGTGGGATTGTGTGCAGTCATGACCATTTATAGTTTGTGAAATATGTCATATGTGCTAGTCTGTTTGTAGGTCGTGTGAAATAGAGTCGCGAGTGACGGTTTGGATTTGATTTCCAAACGATACTGATTGTGTAAAATGTTCAATCTGTACGAAAAAATCAACCACGGCTCACCATGAAATGTGTTGATACCGAATGATGGCAAATGGTCAGGAACTACTGGACCGATTGTGAAAATTCTTTCACTAATAGAAAGCTACATTACTCCTGAGTGCTATAGGCTACTTTTATCCCGGGAAAATATTTTTATCCCGGAAAAACATTTTCACGCGGGCGAAGCCGCGAGCCAAAGATTATAAAATAAAAAGGCAATACTTACTAGTTAAGGTTCGAAACAATTGCACTTGTATAATCATAAATAATTACTATACAAAACGACGCGACGTCTTAATATTTCATTGAGCTTGTTTGTACTTAAGTCTATGAATTTATCTCAGCGAGAATTGACATACGGATTGTTTATCTCGCTTCTGTTTTTATCAATAGGTTCATACTATTGATAAGTTTATATCACACACGTCCAATTGAAGGACATTGTAACTACTGGACATAATGAGACTTAACATCTAATATCTCAGGATGACGAGCGCAGTGGAATGCCACACAGTACTTTGTAACTCAAGGTGCTGGATGGTGTTGCTACTGTTTCTGGGCGGTCGTATCGCTTACCATCAGGCGAACGGCATGCTAGCCTCGTCATTCAATACAATAAAAAAAATATGTAACGTAATAGATTTAACAAATCTTTGCGGTAGATGTATTAAATTGCTTAAAATATGTGATGAAAACACGTTCATCTTGTCCCTATTAAATTAAAGGAAAAAGCGGATGACCTAGATTTAAACAAATTATCCTCGTATTTGGTGGTCACTAGTGCCACAAAGGACAGACGAACTGAACAAAAAGCACATTTTGAAGATGTTTCCAATAACCTATAAATAAATTGTTTTGTGTACCAATTTTTAGTAGTCACTATTGATGGATATTTCATTTAACGCCGCATTACGAAAAGGAAATCAATAAATAGCAAAATTACTAGCATTTATAATATCTGTTTCGTTAACACTACTACCTCTATTAAAAATACGGTGCAGTACAATGATATTGGCGTCTGACTAGAAACGCTTCACCTTCAATGGGGTGGCAACAAGAGCGATAATCGTGTTTATTATTTAATAAAAGCTGTGTTTAAGTAACAATACTTACAAGCGTAGAAGTGAACACGCGTGCGAGGACGACGCAGCATTCCAGGATGTTTTGACACTGAGCAGGAGATGTGCAAACATCCTGCACGCTATTATTGTACGTTTGGTATACACTTAACGATTTGCCGTGAGTAGGTATCTGTCATGCGCAAGGAATGAAAACAATATTTTAATGTCGCGTAAAGTTACAACTGGTTCATACATACATACACATATACACTCACGCCTTTTATCCCCGAAGGGGTAGGTAGAGGCACAACCAGTGCACCCACTTTTCGCCATGCATATTCCGTCCCATGATATGATAAGGGGCGAGCCCATCGCCATATCGGGCACAAATTCCAGACTCCGGGCTGATACAGAGTAGAAAAACCCGATATCACTTTGCCCGACCCGAGGATCGAACCCGAGACCCTGACATTGCAGCCGTGCCGTAACACAACTACGCCACCAAGGCAGTTCATTTCAGTACAAAAATGATTTTAAAAGCAGTTCGGAAAGCAGTTTTCGCAAAGTGGGACGATACTAAACTATAGGGTTACTGTTTGAAAGTTTACAGGAGTTGAGAGATTGATCGCTAGCGAGAACACACATAGCGACTTGATATACAATGGCTATTGATGGTTGCAAGGGAGCATGTACTATGACGTTGCTTCAATGATAAAGTAACTACCAAGCAAAATATACACGCAATTAGATTATTAAGCTTAGTCGCCGCTTAAATTTAGTTTATGAAACATGCCAGATATTTACATAACTTGTTCTCAAGATTCAAACACGTGTTACACGGTTTTATACTAGGTATAGTTGGTAGTGGCCTAAAAATATTTGATTACACCAACGCGACACTCAAAATATGCGACAAGATGTTTTGAAACATAAAATTTCCATAACTTTGAAGGTGATAACAGCGCCAAAGCGACGCTTACTATCTCGCACATTATGACTTGCCGTTGAGCAATTGTTTGGTTTATGTTAAAAATGGCCGACATTCTTTATATTTGACGGGGACAGTATCGGAAAATTGCACTCATCTGTCAATCTGAGTGAAAACGGAGTTAACGTAAAATGTGGCTGGAGATAGTAATAAGTTTTTTTGAAATATTGTGTGATTTCAGTTAATCTATTTATATTCCGATGTCGCTTATGGCTATTTGATATTATGACGTGATATTTTTTTGGAGACATAATATTTTACATAGTCCGTATTCCTGAATTTAGTGCGTAGAAGGATATCATCCACTGCGTAAAAAATAGGCTATTGGTTTTTGCTACCAACGTAAAAACTTGCCAATATCCTTTACCTTCCAATTAATTGTTAACATATAAAATTAATATTGAGATAAAAGTTTATTTCAAAATATTCGACACAGGCAGAACTGTATGTGACACACATTTAATGAATTGATTAGTGCATATTGTAATATTTTCTCAAAATTCCATGAAATAAAAAACGTTTGTTAACATACCAATATAAATTTCTCGTCCAAGTATTTTATATTTATAGCGACATTGTGTTTTTATGATTAGCCTTATAAAAATCCAACACTGAGAAGTTTTAATGTGATTTAATAATCGGGGAACACAGCAATGGTTATTTTTAAACTTGAAATCAAGAATCTGATTTCGATATTATGCTAAAAATAGATCATGTCGTTTTGCAGTGCCTGATAAAATGCACAAACTAACTGTCCTTAATCACTTCTCCCTCTGAATACGAAATGGGGTCTTAGGTATTCTCGGGTCGTCGCCCCACGGCACAAAATAGCGCAGTATCTCCTACAAGCACTTACTGTTAATAATCGTTTTGTTATCAGTGAACACAAAACGGCACAGTGGTAGTCATGTCGTGGAAATAAAAGCTACTAAGAAAAATAATGCAAATTATTTCAAGACATCGATACTTGAGATCGTGCCTGAATTCATTATAGGATAGGCAGAGTTGTTTCAAAAGTGTAAATGCACTAACTGGTATATGTTAAGTGATCATGTTTTGACTTGGAGTAAACCAACATTCACATCATGTACAAATCCTATTGTCGAGTATGTTCACCGAACCGAAAATTTTAAGAACGGACAAGGCATACATTTTGAGAGCCACTACATATCAATTACAGTCTAACAACTTCCCACTGCTTTAAACATTCTTGTTAGAGTTTGTCCCATTTTGTTCTCTACTCTATCTATGGTATATGATCTCCGCCTCTTCACTCCGCTGTCCGTTACTAGGTAACATTATAGCTAGTGTCATGTCACATCGGCAACATGCAAGTACACGGGCATGGTATTGTGTGGAAGTATGCCGACCCCCGCCCCCCCGTTACACCCCCTTAGTCCGCCACTCGCGTCTATATGAAACCGTTCGCCGTGCATTTGTATGCGGGTGGACCGCATGTTATCTATTGTGTAAATGTGTACCGTAATGTCAATAATAACATACAGTGTGCGTTGTTTGTAAGTACATACATGCTGTGTACGGACTCTGTTTGTCTCAAGCTACGGAGAAAGCCAGGTTTTTTGTATAGATATGGAGGTGTTGTTTTTGTAACAAAATTTTACTTCTGCGTGTATTGTTGTATGCAGAAATAGTAACAGTGGATGCGCTCACTCTTGTAAAAAAAAAACAGCTATTGCCGTGGTTGTTTTTGCCAATCTCAACTCTCAAGTAGGTAAAAAATGTGAGTTTCTCGAATCTAAAACTCAACTAAACTTTCATTACTTGCCTGGGGAGCGATGTTAACACTTCAAATGTTTCACAGCCGAATTCCACTAACCACATCAACACGAAAATACAAAAGGAATTAATATAATTGAATTGCTTTGTAAAATACAGCAATGTGTGTCTCACCCGCATTTGGCTGCATGCGTGGTTGCATTGCCAACTCTCCAAACCCAACTGTGAACGAGGCCTTCGCTTTAGAGTGGGTTCCATTTAGCTCTTTGCTATCGTAAATACTTATCGAGTAAACTTAAGGATATAATTATCGTAAGACGTACAATTAGTTCAAGAATAAAGACTTGGCAACGATAAATTTATGTTTATTTAACATTTTAAAAATATGACGTAAAAATGCAAAACTACACGTCGATCGGGTTTCCAGTTATGTGATTGAGTAAAGAGAAACATTGAAACATGTTTTCTAATTAATAATACTGGTATTTAATTTACTTGCAATCGTATAGTGAATGGGAGCTTTAATAAAAAAAAACACATTGCCTCAATCTTGTAGGTACGTTTAATAAACACTAGACTTCTGTTCGCGGCTCCGCACGCGTGTATGAGTTTTTCCGGGATAAAAGTCCCGCTTTATATTACCCCCTGACAAAAAGTAGCCTATGTTACTTGCTGATAATGTAGCTTTGTATTGGTGAAAGATTTTTTCAAATCGGTCCAGTAGTTTCGAAGCCTATTCAATACCTAGCTTGTTGTCGCGGCCCTGCTCGCGTGAAAGATTTTTTCCGAAATGAAAGTCCCACTATATTTTTTCCCGGGGTAAAATGTAGCCTATATGTCATCCAAGTGTCTAACTCACAATTACATAATGTTATACAAAACATATATATTGTACCATTTTTTTTTCGGGCGCAGGAGTATTTGTGGAACAAAAAGTAGCCTATGCCCTTCCCAGGGTCTCAAATTATCTCCATACCTAAATTCATCGAAATCCGTTCAGCACTTTCGTAGATGTGCGCTAACAAACGAACAGAAAAGCAGACGCACAGAAAACAATTCTAAAAATCGGTGATTTGTGTTCTGACTTCTGTCATCCCCTTACTTTTTTACTTCCAATGTACAGACACTCCGGGTTCTACTACTTTATTATATATGTAGATATCATTATTGTCCCTGAATTATACTCTTTAAGGCACTTATGCTATAAAAGAAATATCTGTCGCTTCTATCTCTTTGTGTAAGCATAGCTCTTATTTTACAAAAAACGATGAGGATGAACCTTGATTGGGATTCCGCATTTTTATCTAGGAATTTATTTCAAAATACGGTTTGTACAGTCAGCAGCATAAGTAGATGAACAAATTCAAAATTTCAAATTGCCTACATATTTTTGTGTTCTTACTAATAATTTTTTTCTCTTCACAAAAATAAAATAAAACGGATTTACTTTACTTCAAACGTAGAAAAAATGTTTCAGTTTAATGACTTCTTATATTTACGCGAATGTTAGACATTGAAATAAAAGACTTTTCGGACCACCAACGCCTCAGTCCGCCCCGTGACCACGAAGTGCTGCAAAGCCTTCGAAACGTCGGGAGAAAATATTAATTAAAAAACCGCGATAAAATCCGCAAAATAGTTTTATTTCAATGTTTCAGTTTAACTTAACGCGTATATAGGCGATTTTAAGTTTTGATTTTGTTCAGGTACTTATGCTGCTGACAGTAAATTTTTTTTGCCCTGCTCTGCCTCGGGTAATGTCAAATTGTTTCTCCCCAGCATCTCCATTCTGTGCGCGAGTGTTCATTTCTTAAAATACTTTTCATAGTATTAATTTTCCTTCTCATTTATTTTTATTTCAGTCGTATAGTGGCGAACTGTTTGCACAAATCTCTATTATATTTGCTATTCGCTTTAAACGAGGTTGTTGCACTCCAGTCTTGTAAATTTAAGGTTTCCTAAATTAAAGGGTTTGTCCTTTGTAAATAGCGTGTGCTGGTTTATAAGATACCTTTGATTAGAAGTTTAAACGGTAGAGTCATGGTAGTAGCGGGCTTTGTCTATTATATTTAGTAGACAAATTAGTTTGCTAGTATTATTTTAAAATTTAAATATTGCATTTCATAAGGCCAATAAAATTGCAGGAAGTTGTGGCCGGATAAATCAGTCTATAAAAATGATTTTGATCATACGATTGATAAATTATAATCGCATTACTTATAATGAACATTTGTTATCGCTATTCTAGTTTTTGTTACCATTTTTTGCTTTACGTTTAATATAAGGTTAGGAAAGAATGATATTATCGCAAGATGTGCGCATTCTATTCGACTATTTTCAGACTGCGATGTGCTTAGTCCTACGTCTACCGGCTACTCTTGCCAAGAAGAAAAGCCTTTTGACAGAACATGGTTATCTATATACTCCTATAATTTCAAGCCATGCAAAGAAATTCATTCAATTCAAATATTTCCCACATCCTAAGAAACTCGTAAATTTTCTTATTTGTCGTCTATTCTTTATATTTTAATTTAGTTTTATTTTAATAAAATGTGAACGCTTTTGTCTATAACAGCTGCCATATATATCACCCACCTTGCGTCGCCCACAATTTAATTAAGTTTGACATTTTGTTGTGTACCTAGTGTTTTGGCGTCCTCGAAAATTTTCGGTTCAATGGCCCGCGTGCAAAAACCTAATTGTATGGTGATCTACGCACGCAGTTTCTTTTCGTATTTTATGTGTATAAAATATATTATATTTATATTTTTGGTGTTGTCGTCTCTAAAGCGATAGATATTTAAGGACATGTATTTATTAATTTAAAATATGATCTTGTACAGACGCCACTTGCTTTGTGCAATTCTTAATCCATGAAATTTCTTAAATAAATAATGATTAAAATATAAAATACCTTTTGTATAATCAAGTTTTTAAAGTATGTTTGACATTGACTTCAATCAATCACTTGTAATTATTAAGCTTGTACATATGATTTTGTGTCCAAATTCATATGCGAATATTACTTTGAGTAACACGTGAAAATGTAATTTGTATTTCTAGTTTCTATTTATCTACGAAACTTATTAATCTGCTTACTGCTTATTGAATATTTATGTTATCGCCACGATAATTAAAAACCGTGATACCAGAAATCAATTTGCATTGATCAATGTAAATCATAGAATATTATTTACGATAACATAAATTAATTTTACACTCGTAATTGAGTGACACGTGCGTGTTTTAAACGTTGTATAATCTTTTCATCGTTAACTCCCAAAGCGTTGTCACCTCAAGGGAGTTATGAAATTATTTTAAACTCGCTTCCTACATATAATCAGTGGCGGATTTCCCTATAGGCCGAGTAGGCCCGGGCCTAAGGCGGCAAAATTTTGGCTTTTTTTAAATTCATATAGCATTATTTATTTAATTTTTCATTCTTTACAGCACATAGGGGGGCGGCAATCTTTCGTAGGCCTAGGGCGGCCAACGTATCAAATCCGCCGCTGCATATAGTCTCTATGGAAACTAAATAATATGTAAAAAGGGAATACTTGCAGCAATAGAACTTAGTTAAAGCTGTCCTGTTAGGTGTAGCAGTATCATAAATATTCTCCTTGGATAGCCGACACAGTAAAGGCCTGCGATACTAGTGAAAGCCGTAATCGCTATTTGGTTTTTAAGGTTGTTTGATAGACGGACCGACATCTCAAAATTAAAATCTTCCAAATTGAAACACTATCATGTGATTGTGATGTTGATTGCATAAAAATCGTAAGTTAGTAAAGAATTGAAAGGTATACAGAATGCGAACGGTATTTCGCTCTCTACCAACATAGCCGAAGGTGATGGATTTTTGTAGTTGTTTACATAGTTTCAAGGATAAATCAGGCACTTATTAGAGACAATTTCTATCTGTGCGGACTCGATTGTTAGATGACGCACGTTCGCCGGGCCAATGTGACTGCATTCAGCGAGTGCATTGCACCGAGCGCGCGCCCGCGCCCGCACCCGCACCGCTGCTGGCTCTGTCGCCAATGTTTACCTATTTGTCAACTCCAAAGATAACAATTGGATACAAATTGTTTGCGACGGCCCTCATACGCGACGATTGTGACAATTTTTTTCTCTACCAGTTTACACAATAGCGGCCGGATTGCGTGCCGATCAGTGTTACTTTCTCCGGCCACGATTTGATCTAAAAAAACTTTTTTGCTAATGCGGCTAAACTGTGTATGACGTTGTGTGGTATAGTTTTACTGTACGATGTTCTATATAGTTCTTATTGCTAGAGACATAGAGTCGGCTTTATTTTGACTTGTGATATGATGCTCGATAATGTCCGCAGCTGGTTGTTCTTTTAACTGGTACATTGTAGTTGAGCGGACGTAGTGTTGGCGCAGTCATGTGATCATCTGTGCATTCGTGTTATGCCTTCCTATATCGAAGAAATTATTTATTTTTTATTCACATCCTACGCAGGAATGACGATTAATGTGAAGAGTTGTTCATATTCATTTTTTATAGCGCTTTATATGAATGCTTTTTCATTACGTAAGCTCGTTGTCCTCTAAATTTTTATAATGTATTAAACGTTGTTAGACGCGCTGTACGTCATCACGGCCTTATTCTCCTTTTGTAAATGCCTTGTAGTGAGTAATATAATTAATTAGGTCGCAATTATTGTAATCTCTATTATTTACTGTAATAGTTACAAGTTCATCTTGATTGCGTTTCAAGTAGGTATGTACCTTGAAATTTTAAACTTATAATAATTATTAAATAATATTCGTCTTCAACAACAAATTGACTCGCGATGGATTTATACATTTTTCATTGTGCATAGTTTACTTGAAAAACGACCCGTTTAAAATCGACCAAACTCAAATTCACAATATCACTGCTTTTTTTCTAAACTGAATCGCGTCGCTGCTTTACGGTGGTTTTTTCAAGACATTGCATTGATATCACACCGATTGAAGTTCTTCTTCCAGCAAATGTTACCATTTAGACACAACGTGATATCATAATATGTTATATGGAACAAAACGTGATGTACCAGTTTAATTTTTTATGCGAGACAACAATAAATATAGCATTTCTGCAAGTCAATGTATGAATAAATTGACAAGTTTATTTCAATTTATAATATTTCGTTTTGTTTTCCATTTGAGTACGCAAATGTTGCTGCAACAACACGTCTATATTTGGAATAGAATTTAGATTGTATATTAACATTGTGCCCGTCTGTAAATTAAAAAATGTGTTTGTTGCTTCGATTTACGTAACTTGTATTTGCTGTATATGGCTCATGGCATAATTAGAGAGCAGACTTTACCTCAAATGTGCCATAAAAGAGAGTCGATCAATCTTCTTGGACGCTTTAAAGTTAATTGCCTTTCTCGCAGTGGTCCTGCGTCTTGAGGTTAAAATAGTCTGCAAAGCATTTATATGATACATGTGTTTCATCTCAAAGTAATTAACTCTAGATACGTGTCTATCGTCAAATGATAAGATTTTGTGCCTTTTAATGGTTATGCCACTTAAATTCTGCTTCGGTGGTATAGTTGTGTTACGGTACTTCTGCAATGCCGAAGTCTCGGGTTCGATCCCCGGGTCGAGCAAAGTGATACTGAGTTTTTCTATTCAGTATCAGCCTGGAGTCTGGGATTTGTACCCGATATGGCGATAGACTCGCCCCTTATCGCATCGCGGGACGGGATACGCACGGCGAAAAGTGTGCATTAGTTGCGCTTCTGCTTACGCCTTCGGGGATAAAGGCGTGAGTACGTGTACCGCTTAGAATGATGCAGTAATATTAGAAAAATCACCAACTTCTTATTTTAAGTTTCAATGTGTCATCCGTGTTCTAAATCATAATATTAAATCCTAACAAAATTATGATATAACCAATAATCCATTTGCGTAATGGTCAAACGCCATAAAGCGATATGTCCTCGTTGGCTGGTAAAACCTCAATTCCCCGAGCGCGGGCGGGGTAATAGCAATTTTCCCGCAGATGGAGTGTCGCGTGGCCCCGGTCTATATCGTGGCCTGACGCACAGATTTCCATCGAAACTACATTATTATGCATTGGACGGATCTTGGTACAACTACGGTAACTCGTCACCACCTCGAAAAAAGCAGCGTGCCAAACTTGCGGGTTTGATTTTTTCAAAAAAACTATTTTTTTTAAAGGGCTCATTCATTTAGAATGTTCATTTGGAAATTTGGACTGCATAAATTCGTAATGCGAAAAAAATAAGGACCTCTGAAACGTTGTACACGCAAAATTAGAATATAAAGAATTTTGGCGAGCCTCAAATAACTTGATAAATGAAACATAAACAGTTTTCCATTAGGTTCATTTAAAATTGTAATAAGATATTATAATTTTACCGCATATTTTATCATACAACCTTGCTAATTTATACAAAAACCACTGCGAGATATTGTATTTTGTGTAAGTTAATTAGATATCAGTTACGTAAATACTTCGTGTCGCCTTTAGCCCTCTTATGATCATAAAATAAATGTTTCACTAAACAAAAAGAACCTAAAGTCACTTTGTTCCTTTTTAAAGATCACATAGTAAGTCAGTAGTCTAAAATCTAAAAAAAAAATCAAATGCGTCCGTTTAATATAAAAAGTAGTTTACAATAAATGTAGTTATAGTTTTATAACGCTCTCGTGGTAGCAGTGTTGACCGTTCCTATTTTCCGAGGTCGTCGCCCGCCTCCAAGGCTCACAAATGAATTATTACAAACTGCGGCATCGCATTTGATAGTTGTTTGCACCGAACAACTCTTCTAACATTGGAATTGTTCGCTCTTGAATCCGAATGTTGCTTTTTGTTTTGAAATTGCTGTGCACATAACTTAAATATTTTAAGGTTATGTTCAAATAAGTATGCCAAAAGAATCTTCATATCTGTCGTTACCTCATAAGTCATAAGGTGTTGCGTGAGTTATGAGATAATGTTTCAGATTTTTGTTTAACATATAGACGTTATAAACAACAATAGTTAACGTTATGGCTTCGTGTCTGACAGCTGACACTGACACTGATAAGCACTAAGACATCTTAGTGCTTATCTATCAATCCCCTAAATCTCCTTAACATTAAAGCTGAGCTTACCGTTTATCATACATGTCTGTTCTTTGAAATATTGTTGCTTAAAATACAAGCTACGTCTCAAATCCAGTCGCCTTGGGTGAAGTATAAAAATGTTCGAAACTCATGACAAGTGCGAGGCGAGCGGACGGGCGCGATCGCGTTCGAGTGCCGTCTAATTGAATTACCGAGATGTATGAACGAGTGTGTAGCCATGTCTTTAATGGTCACTTGGATACGGAGGTCGGTCGTGGGCGGATCTACAAATTTGTAAATACGTCCCGAACCGCACGCACCGTTGATGTTCATTGAATATCATTTTAATGTATCGATTTACTTTGATGTCAGCTATTTACCAATAAATCCTGCCCTGACAGTGCGGGGGAGGTTTGTAGCGAAGGTATTCGCTGTATGTTTTTACTACGTAAATGAAATGAAAGTACGTTTTAGCAATGTGAAATGTGTCTTTATCATATGAAAGTTTATCGTTATGAGTCTGTAGATTACGGTATTATGTGATTATTATGTCGTTTATATTTCTCAATAATTATTATGTGCCACGTGTAGACCGTTTCCAATCGTATTTACATGATCAAGTTTACTAATGATTGTTACGAATGATGTTACGTATGATTTAATATTTTACTATAAATTAGGAAGCTAAAACTATAATCGACTGCTTCTTCTATCGATTGATCGAGTTTTTCTAGAAAAAAAAAATATGCTATTTTGTACAGATTCAAGAAATAATAAATAAAAATAGCTGTGGTGCATCAATTTCGTAGCTGGACTCGTTTGCATTTTCAGTTGTCTGTCATTGTCAGTTCTCAGTACACAAACACACAAGAACTACTTACTTAAAACGCATATAATACAGTACACAATACATTATACCATTACTTAATCATATTAATTCTTTTCCATATTATCAATACCTATATTTTATGCCTTTATTGCGGTATATGAGCATGCCATTAAAGTGCATTAACTTATTACGTTGATCTATTTATATTATGGCAATATTGAAATTACCTAACGATAATAACACGCAAATGAATACTAATGTTTTACCAATTACCATTCAATCAGTTTTCGAAATAGAATGATCTAGAATCATCACAAACCATGCCGTCTACAAGAACCAAGACACATTTCCTGATGGGCAAGCGTCGCCCTAATCGTTATTAATCAAACACGTTGGTGTTCCAGAGAATTCTTTAACATAAATTATTCTTAATGTAGAGAAATTCTCCGGAATCCTCCGTGGCCTTAATGTTTCATCCTTGTAAGGAAGTATGCCGTAAAATTTGGTTACTCCCAACGGGTAATGGATGCCGGCTATGTGATTAATCGTTTGTAGGCAATTTACCTTTCATGTTTGTATTTTTATAGATGTTCAATGTTACGATATTACAGTGTTTAAGTCGAATTATTTTAGAGTGGACTAGCTTTTGCCCGCGGCTCCGCCCGCGTGAATAAGTTTTCCCGGGATAAAAAGCCTATGTGTTAATCCAGGACATGATCTACCCGTGTGCCAAATTTCATCGAAATCCGTTCAGTAGTTTTTGCGCGAAAGAGTAACAGACATCCATACATTCTTACAAACTTTCGCGTTTATAATATTAGTACGATAAGTTAAACATGTCGAATAAGTTTGACATCTACATTGATCAATATAGTTACCACATAGTTTTATTTGCGACTGATTGAAAAGGGGGAGCTGACGAACTCGGCTGATGATCAGCGCCTCTGACCACCTCGTTCCTTTGTGGCGGGAACAGAATCGGAAGTGACAATATCTAGGACTTTAAACTACAAACTTTTTTCAACACAAGATTTATTTATACACACACACACACACACACACACACACACACACACACACACACACACACACACACACACACACTCACGCCTTCTATCCCCGAAGGGGTTGGTAGAGGCGCAACTAGTGCACCCACTTTTCGCCGTGCGTATTCCGTCCCATGATGTGATAGGGGGCGAGCCTCTCGCCATATCGGGCACAAATTCCAGACTCCGGGCTAATATTGAATAGAAAATCGAATATCACTTTGCCCATTTATTTATAAATATATACAAAACCATTACAGATCTACTAAAGCCGTGTATTACAAAGTTATTTGCTATTGCCCTCAATACACCTAAGATATGGTGTTAATAATACTCAGTAATTACTCTGGCTTCAAAATGTATCAAAACGACTAAAGATAGAAATAAAATAGCTATCTATTAAACTTAGCCGCTTACGTAGATTACGTATTTTCATTTGAACATTTATTTATTGCGTTGTAAGTTTTTGCCCATTTTATAACACTGCTTACGTAACCATCGTTCTCGAAAGGTACGTACGGCCATTTGGGATAAATTATTGCGCCTAACAAGTAAATTTCTATTCTGTTTCAGGTAAACAATCCTTGGTTTATACAAACAATTATAGCTGAATAATTCGCCAGGTTAGTAAACAACACGAATTTCCACTGATATAATATGTATTATGTTCCACTTTCAATGTTTTCGACATAATTAAGGTTGTTGGAAGCAGTTGTATGGATAACTCGTTCATACCTGGTTGCGTGTATTGAATGATCATTTTAAGTTGTTGATATTTCGATTGTTTAATGTAAAGGACATGTCCAGAAACGGGCTAAAAATTCTAACCAAGACAGTTTATATATATTTGGATAGAACTTCTAGAAACTAGGCTTTTACAATAAATCGTTTAATTTTAAAGACTTCCGATTTTGAGATTTATGTAATTTTATTTTACTTAAAAACTACGCTTGATATGAACATTTTCAGAAAGTTAGTTAAAAATGGAGGGGTCTAAAAATATTTTTTTAATGGATCCAAGATCCATATATTGCCCTTTTAATATTCCTAAAGTTTGAGCCAGGTTAGATTTTGAGACCCAGCACCCATACAAAAAGCGGCCGTCTCCTTTAGTACATACAGCATAACAAATAATACTAATAGGCTTCTCCATTGAAGTAACTAAACTTGTTCTAGTAGTAGTTTTAGTAAAGCTAAAATGTGTGTTTTTTTATGGCATTTAATGACGTGACGAGCATGCCGTTCGCCTGATGGTAAGCGATACGACCACCAAAAACAGTAGCAACACCATCCGGCACCTTGAGTTACAAAGTACTGTGTGGCATTCCACTGCGCTCGTCATTCTGAGACATAAGATGTTAAGTCTCATTATGTCCAGTAGTTACACTGAGTGACTACAATGGCCTTCAAACCGAAACACAACAGTGCATGCACACTGCTGCTTGGCGGTAGAAATAGACATTGCGGTGGTACCCACCCAGACGAACTCTTACATATGAGAGACTTAGCACCAGTGTGTATGTGTAACGAAACACCTAAAAATCTAGTAATCATTAGGTTTATATTATTAGGTCTATTCAGTACCTGCTCGGAGTTTGGAATTTGTGCCCGATATGGCGACAGGCTCGCCCCCTGTCACATCATAGGACGAAATAAGCACGGCGAAAAGTGGGTGCACTAGTTGCACCTCTGCCTACCCATTCGGGGATAAAAGGTGTGAGAGTATGTATCTGTAAATTCCCACCAAAAGAATGTATTATTTCAACTTATTTTTATAAAATTATAACATGATACCAAATACGAGCTCGTCGATTGCTTTTTGTGTGTTGAATCATTTAATGCCGTTATTGGTTTGATACTGAATCGTATATGGTGGTCAATAGATGAATTAATAAAACCTACACCGGTTTTGTTGCTATGTCTCTTAATTATGGAATCAGGTGTCTCTTATCTTTATTTGCCATAAGGAATCATGGTAGATTTTGCCATTAATATATTAGAACAGTTCGAAATAGAATCGATTTAATATAATTAATGCGTCGTTTTGACCTTATGTTTCCTTAATATTTGCACGTTTATTGACAATTTCCTTGCACAAGATTTTCGATACATAAACACACAAGAAATTGCTCAACCAATAACAATGCAATCAAAACGTGTCGTTTCCTCTCTAACCGCATTAAACTCTATATATTTTTAAATAAAATTTTTAACACCGGTAACTTTATGGTCCGATACCGTACAAAAACGTTTATTTGTATCGTAAATGGGTACTTTTGCGTACATGTAATTTAAAAGTAAGATAATTTGCTAGCTCTCAATGGTGCCGGTTTCACAACGGTCTCATTGTGAGCCGTGGGAGAGGCTGGCATGTGTTACAGATACGGCTGCATGCTGCTTTTTATTGAGAAAATCAACAAACGCGATATATCACGTATGCGCCGACCTTTTTTTATTGCCCCTTTGTGATGATAATAAGGAAATATTGCGAAAAACCCAAATATATCAAGACCTTCAACTTTAGCATAATATAAAACTTGGCATATCAAGAAATAATTGCTCTATAGTTCCAAGTAGGATTAGTATTAAACGGCCTTTAAGCGATGCTAAACATTTCCTCTTTATTATAATTGATAACTGTTTAAACAAATTTGTATGTATGTAATGCAAATTAATTTTACGATATTTATTCCATTCTTGAGTATGGTTGGTGTATTCTTCTTGCGGGGTAAACATAACACTTGTCGGCGAGGGTGACCACGCTCGTTACCGACGTCTGCCCGGCGCCCGCTCGTTTTACATAATGATTGTGACACAAAGAATAATAAAAAATATCCGTTGAGCGATGCGGCGGCTTGCGTTATTTGCAGCTCTCGTGCGGGTACTTTTAACTCTGTTTTGAAATCGTTCCCCGTCGCCCACGCCTCGTTATTTAAGAGCTGAAGATTTTTTTCGCAAATTTATATACCGCCTGTGAATTTTTATAATATTTCTTTTATTTCACATCACTTCTCGCATTGTCTCCTGTAAATGTTTTGATTAAAAATTGCTCTTTGTCCTTTGTTATGTTCGTTGATGAATAATTATTTGCCGGGAATGTCGTGTGATACGTCGTTTACGGTTGTTATTTGTCTTCACACAGTAAATTTGCTATATTTTTGTATATAGGATTAATAATATTGAAAGCATTGACTTGTCTCCTGTAAAAAATGTAGTTTCAATGCTATATGAAATTATTTTCAAATTGCAGAGATATATAAGTATTTGTATTTCGAAAATGGGTGACTATCTACGTAACTAAACATTTCTTCAGCTATATAAATATTCGCCATATTATGTATACGCCATCAAGTGGCGAATTCAATTGTTATTGCAGTATAACTGATCTGCTATCACTTATTTATTGATCAAATATCTTCGAAATCCATATCGTATTACGGACAAGATATCTTGAAAATAAAACTCAAACTTATTTAACGACGAAACGATCATCAATAACAAACGTAGTCATTACAAACGTAACGAAAAACATGCCAATTACGCAGTTTGATACAAAATTTCCGTTCCAATGACAACGAGAGAGAAAATACGCCCGACGCGCCTCCCTCTCGTCCTTACTGTGGCAATCGCTTTCGTTCCTCAATAGCAGCGATGGGGAAAGAAGGGAGCGCGCGCGTGACGTCTGAGGGGGGCCCGCGCCACCCTCAGGACCCTAAAATAGAAGCCTCAGCCCGGGAGCGCTGAATGGAGGCTCGTGGGGCCCGCCGTGCCTCGCCGCCTTGAAGGGCATGTCTGAGCGGAGCCCTAGTTGGACCGAAATGCCTCCACTATACTTGGGGCCGTGTTGGCTGCGTTTTTGTTTCGCCCGACTGGTTTTGCAAGGGCAGGATGATTTTGCATTGTGTACTTTTTTCCCTCACGTACGTAACTTTCACCATGCAATACCTTCGCGAACAAAGTTCGTTTTTTATTACATTATTTGCGTTTGTCCCGGTTCTGAAGATTAATTATGTCCATGTAATTGTTTTTGGAATTGTTGTATGTTACCGATCGTTACGTAATGTGTAATGATAAATTAACACAAAAATAATGTGAATTAATTAGGGTTCACGTCAAAGTTTATCAATTGTACACTTCGTTATAGAATAACCTATAACATCGTTATTAGCTTAATGTTACTGCGCTAAAGCACCACTATAAGTTACACTATGTTAGGTACTAATTTGTTTTGGTTGATTTGTTAGTTTTTTGACTCGTTTCATTTAGCTCTATAATTTACCTAATTAACTTTTAACTGAATCCCGATGCTATTTCACTTCATATACCATCAGAAAGTTTGTATTTTTACGCGAAAACTTAGCGTTTTGTACAAGACCACTACAAAAACGTATCTGTCCATCGACGTATTGGAGTTTGATTTTTATCAATGCATATTGAAATATCCGGCTGTGTCGGCTTGTTTTTTTCCTGCTGAACGCTTTATGTGGCAGCGGTTATAACTCAATCGCGCCGCGAAACGGCCATTTAACTGAATTCGGATACAATAAAGTTATACGTAACGCGCGTGCCAGGTAGCACGCCGGTGGACCGAAATAGATACCTATTCGGGCCACTCGGTGCAGTAATAAATGAAAGGGCGAATGTCGGTAATTATCATTGCATTTAACTCATAGTTTTACTCGACTACGGCGAAGCGAGGAAGGGTAATTATGAACTGAAGCTTTATGAAATGAAATAATTTATTGAATCTCTGTAAATAATTTATTACATTTTTTTTTATTTGAGAATTATTACTCAAATCAATCAATGAAGTTGTTACTCAAACTGATCGTTAAATTATACTTGGTTACTAATCTTAACATAGTATAAAACAGAGTCGCTTCCCGCTGTCTTGCAAGCCATATTGCAAGATCTCTCGATCTGTATCAGTTTATTGTCGCCTGGTACTTGCAATTATAACGGATACTGTTAAAAAATGTATAGTTTGTATATAAAGTGACTTTTATACAGTAAAATAACTTTAATGCGGTCGAAACCGCGGGCAAAAGCTAGTAAAAAGATATAACAAAACTTGTTGGAAAGAATAACTGTTAAATATATTGTTTTAAATAATATACTACTTATCAAGATCATAAAAATGTTTTAGCTGGTCGCCTTTCTGATCCCTGATAAGGTAACGGTTCAAACGCTAAATATGGTTGTTTCCATATCAAAGTTACATGATAGCCTCAAATGGTCACTACTCACTACATTGAACGACATTTAGTACGAAATTGTGGCGGCGTTATGAATTAGTCACGAGAAAGCTGTATTTATACCTAGAATAAGCGCATGTTTGTAAAAGTTATAGTAGGACTATATACAAAAACTCACGCAAACACCTTAGCAGTCAGGTAAATTATCTTTTACTAAAGCTGTCTTATTTGGATTGTCAGTTTTAATTTACTTGATAATTTTGGAAATAGGCCCTGAATATATTGTATAATTAATTATGCATTAATTTCTTTAAACGTAAATCCTTTAAGATGTGTCACAATTGAAACATGTCACTCCGATGTACTTTCGGTATCACAGCACCTCCTCATCCCCGACAGTCGACACTTCCCAGGAACAATGGTAGTGTCTATTAGCGATCCGGGAGAACTCATCCCGCCGCGCCGCTGGGATACGTGTGGCGAATAACTTTACAAATTAAATCCGCCATATTAATACAAGTGTTTACGTATGCCGCGCTTTGAAGTTGTTCAAATTTCTATACAATTCATGGAATCTGGATAAATTACAATTTGAGTTTTAATATGAGATCGGGCGCGTAGTGTATTGAGGTTTTTGAGTGATGTGTGAAGAAACAATTAGCTGGCCACCGAACGTTTATAGTTTACAGTATTATATAAGTCTCTTCTTGGTTGCCATTTATTTCTGTATAGTTATTTACCATATGGGATGGAATAGAAATAGTGTAGGTGATTATGTAGACCGCGTAAAATATTACAAACTTAGTAAAGTAGGAGAATTATTTTCAGTTCAATGAAGTCACAGATACCGCTAGAAGAATTACCTGATATGTAAAAGAAATGAACTATGACAAAGTTAATAGTATTTTGTGACCGTCTGTACTTAGGAAATGTAAGCGTGAGCTATACATACAAGTTTGTACTTTCAGCTTCGCCCGCATGGACTTCGATTTGTGACATACGTTTAAAAATAAAACGTATCCTATACCACGTAGTATTATTCAGTATTCGATGCCTATACTGTTTTCAAGTATACTCCAAACCAAATTTCATCGAAATTGATTTACCGCCTTAGCTGTGAAAACGTAACGAGACTGAAGTATTTTCGCATTTATAATATTGGGTAATATTTCCAGTGAACAATGATCGATCCACAGGAATCTTGTTGGACGCCTCCCCACGTTTATTTGATACACGCGGGTTGCATACGTTCACCCACATGCACACTGCACGCACAGCCGGTATGAAGTGCAGTGTTCCCTACTGAATAGTACAGTGAGTTTATTGTTCAGTGTAATTGGCCGGCTTGGTGGAATATCGCTGAATTCTCCAATATAGCTGAATTGAAATTGGCATCGGATGTTAGTATCATGTGTGATGTGGATTTCCTATTCAGCTTTATTTTATAGTTTAGTTCTATTCTATCCAATTTTAATACGAATTCACTCAAATATTCATAATTGCTTTCGATTGTAACACATTTCTAAGACCTTAAGTAAAGTTGAAATTTTCCGGCAACATATAAAATACTATTAATATATCAATAAGTGATTTTTTTAAATTGGCTATATGGCAAAGCTACGTATAAATAAAAAGAAACTATATATTTCACCCTCTTAGCTAAACGAAGAGTTGTGACGTCACCCTTGAACGTGACGTCATGCTTTTGTATTAGAAGCATCGTGATGAGTGCTGACTGCTGAGACAATAGAACTAATGTTTCTACCTTTACGTGTCTCAATAATCTAGAAGAAGATAAATTTATTTTTTGATTCTACTGACATTGTTGCAAAATATTTTTTTTTTACCTATAAAATAAAACATAATTTTTTTTTCGGTTTTCTTTATTTTGCCTTTATTGAAGAAAGCTTCAACATTAGGTTTAAAAATACGGCGATTTAAAAACTTCAGGTTAAAGAGGTTGAAAGCATGGAAAGTAGTATCTTGAGTATCAAAGGATTAACACATCCAGGTTTATCTACTTAATTGATCACGCTGGAAAGACCTGATTAGTCATAAATATATCACAAGCACTAAATACCTATAATATTATAATATTTACTGCTAAAGGTAATCGGCAGTTAAATACGTGTTTCCACCCACACCAATCGATTTTGTAATTTAAGATACAGCAGTCGATCGAGAAGGCATTGAGGCAAAGGTGAAACCTCTTGTTCGGCCTCGTTGGTATATCTTGGGTAACATTTCGTGCTTCCGTTTACAATGTGCACCAACCAGCATTACAGCTTTGGTAATCGTGGATTTAAATTTGGAATTGGTTGTGATATTTTTGATTCTTGGCTGACTATCGCATTGGATAGCTCGATCTGTCTTTTGTTGCGAACAATAAAATAATTATTCTCGTTTATTAACTTGTGTACATAACATAATTTGCCAATTTAAGTCAAATTCTTAGACGTCTTCCTCGTGTGATACAGGTATGCGGCATGCTAGAAACTCCTAGTCCATTGTACATTGAATAAAATTCCATATAAGGGAGTTTCTGTTCTTAATAATGATTAGTGCTCCTTTATGTCGCGATTGGGTCCGCACAAATGACGGACACGTTACCAAGTGAGTCAGATTTGTTTGGTACCCCCACGACGTATAGTACCGTACCATTTATTATGTATTCCAAGATTGTGCGTGCGAAATTACAATGAAGTGATGAATTGAATAAAAAACTCATATTTCAATACATTCCCTATTCATTATTCGGTATTAAAGGTCTTATACAGTTAACTTTATAAGATTCTTGGTACGTGTCGATTATACCGATAGCCATTTTTGTGTTTTATCAGACGTGTTTCTTGTATAACTTGTGATTTTATAGTTCCAGATATAGATTCGTTTAATCGAATTGTAGAACTTTAATGACTAGCCGTTTATTACTGGGCACTTACAATGTCTAACTTTCATGAATGCAAAACAGGTTTAATGTATTTAACCAGTAAATCCATGTTTCATTGTGATGTTATAGACCAAAATATAGTATGCAAGTTAACATTAAGTCATTTATATGGATTCATTGTCCCCTTCTCTCCCATGAATACAACACGAGACAAAACATATCTATTAACATAGCATGATAACGAGTGTATATGCAACGTTATGTATGTGTGCACGTACCGTGTGGGAGTGTATTCGCAGACTGTTTAACGCAAACAAACAGTGTTATCGCGTTATCAGCACGATACGGCTGAATATAATACTCGACGATATAGTTATCTCGCAAAGTACCGAGGGGTTATTAAACGCTGCTCCTGTCCGCTTTACCGTAGACCCACGTTAACAAACATTTCGTGGAATATAGAAAGTGAAATAACATCGCCCCGTCACTGTCTGCTTCTCTTTTCCTCCCGCTCGTCCGTATACGCACGGTCGTTTCAATGTAACCTCTGCGGATCTCGCCGGTCCTTGTAATTTTCCAACAGTACACAGAAACTGATGGTTTCTTAGGAAACGAAAACTATATTTGGAATGGCTGTATCGATTAGTG
Source organism: Sphinx pinastri (assembly GCA_947568825.1). Lineage (NCBI taxonomy): Eukaryota > Metazoa > Arthropoda > Insecta > Lepidoptera > Sphingidae > Sphinx > Sphinx pinastri. Next base: position 6,426,850 of record OX387634.1, read on the forward strand.
AACCAAAAGTGGGGGCTATTTATTTCTTAAATCATATTTCCATTTTGGAGTGTGGCGCGTCGTGTACCGCGCCGGTCCGCAACGAAGCCGCCTAAACATCGACGCACGTGTATTCCTCCGTACTGGATTGGTTGGTGTGCGTGCTCAATGGGCGCTGTTGTATCGACGTAGCCAGGCGCCGGAGGGCGGAGGGGGCCGGCCGGGGGGAGGACAGCCTCGGCTTCCCGCAGGGGGAGGATCCGGGCGCGGCGGGGGGCTGTGCGACCGACCTTGGCCGTGACTCTCCCGGCTTCAACCTCACCCCGGGAATTACAGGAGCCACGCACACAGATTTCAATTGATTTTCACTTTTCATATTTTCTGGACATGATCGCGAATAACTTTAATAGTTGTTTTATTGACAGACCTGCGTTCAGTCAATGCCAAGCGACTATGCGGCTTATCGGTGGAAAAATCAATTTTCATCGACTGTAGTTGGTAAGGTGTACCTACCGTACCGTAAACGAAAATTATAATATGCTTAATCCCATGAATGTACACAATTCGATGAACTAGGTGTTTAGCTGAGAGCTGTGCGTTTCAAGGACAGTTTGTTTTCCACTGAATAAGTAAATATATTGTGAGGTAGAAGTTCGGGCTGGCTTAATCGTGAATAAAATAAGCCTAGGCGCGATTGCTTTTACCTGGGAACGTGTAGATGTACAATCCATGGAAATTGTGCAATTATTTAATGCGCGCCTAGAAATGGATCGTTATTTCAAAGGAAAAGCAGATGTTTTGTTTAGTTTCTGCGTATAATAAAATTTTGTACTTAACAGATTTATTTAGAAAACATTTTCAAATGTTTGTTATATTGAATGTTTTGTTAGAGCTGTGGTAAGAGTTTACTTTATTAGTGATTATGTAGCAACATGATTTTCATACTTTGTACATAATGTCTATAGTTATTCTGTAATATTATGTTCCTTAAATCTTCTTAAACTACGTACATTTACTTTTACTGTACACAATAAGCGCCATTATGAATGATACAACGTTTGATTCACATATTTTCGTAACGATTAAAGTTTTTAATTGTCTGTGTCGTAATGTAATTAAACACGAGGCCGGTGTAGAAATTCGTTATTGACTCAAATTATTCCTCAACACACGTATATTTGTTAACAATAATTTATATCACAATTTTTTTTTCAGTATTATAGTTCCAATTTGAGAAAGAAATTAAATGTAATCATTGATATATACCTATGTTCTACGCAATAGATTACGCCATCCGAACATTCACTCTGTTCAACTGAACTGTACTTCAATCCGTACACCTGACTTAAATATGGCTTCAACATTGAGTAAAGCTATCTAGCGCTATATGTTTTAAGTTTGGTTAGACGACATCAATAATGTTTTAGCGCTGCAGCGAACTGTAGTTCTAACTCCAGTATTTTGAACAAACTTTTTTCATTGATGTTCATGTCAATCGTTAGAATATAGGTCAATGTATTTTCTATGTATACATTACATTATCAACACATTTGCGTGTAAAGTGATTAGGAAAACCCAAATCAATTTGAAATAAATAAATTAATATAATAATCAAATCTCCACGGCACAAATGACGAAATCATGTGTAATTACTGGGCATTACTTAACATCTAATGTCTCGGTGACAAGCGCAATGGAGTGCCACATCATCATCATCATCCACATGCCGTCCACTGCTGAACATAGGCCTCCCCTAAAGACTTCCAGACGGACATGTCAAAAGCGGCCTACATCAAGCTTGTTCTTGCGACCTTTATCAAGTGGGTTGCCATGCAGTACGTAAATCAAAGTTTTGTATGGTGTTCTATTGTATATGGGCGGTCGTATCGCTTACCACAGGCGAGCGGCATACTCGTCTCACCATTTAATTGCAATAAAAAAGGTGTCATTACTAAGCATTATGACTGAAACCTTGTCTTAGGATGACGAACGCAGTATAGTGCCAGTCAGTGCTTTGTATTTTTAACCGACTTCCAAAAGGAGGAGGTTATCAATTCGTGTGTTTGTATTTTTTTTTATGTATGTACACTGATTTCTTTGAAAATTGGGAGCGTATTTCCTTGATTCCTTCTTTATTTATTTAATTCAAACTTCGGGCGGTGTTTCCATTGTTCTTCGACGGTCGTGACTCGTGACGCGTACCATCAGGCGAGCGGCTTGCTCGTCTCATGCTTTAAATACCTCTGCATCTTGGTATTTGTGAATTGTCAAATTTCGTATTTTTAACGTAAATACATATTCGGAGATTGGAAAATTGTAATTCACCTACATTTCCACCATTGTTTATGTAATACTTAGATATAATATAGATATTGAGTAAAATATATGTTTACACAGCAATTTCTATTGGAAGATAAAACAGATTATGGAATTTATTACTGCTACATAAAAAATCGGAATTCACAATAGATACGACTGACTATGAGAGATGAGATCCATTCACCATTATCGTTTTTGTACTCAATTTACCGCTTTGAGTGGTTTTCTCGATTTATGATTATAAAAATGTAAAGATTTTGTGCGAATAGTTTGATAACTTTATTACATTTTTGATCATTATTCAATTTTGTGCATGAAAACAAATGCTCCTTTTTAATTCTGTATACAGTTATGTGAATTCTATAGAAGTCTCCATAATTTTTTGGTCATTTATGCAATAAAGGAAGATAGTGGATAGTTTATTTATATTGATGGATTTGTATATTTGCTTGTTCATATGGCGTAAATACATATGACAGGAATCAATGCAATCTGCGCCATGTCGCGACGAAGTCCTGGGCTTTTAGCGTGATTTTTCCATGTGAATGTGGCGAGTTCATACTACTAGTGAACTGTAGTAGTATGAACCGTGTAGACTAGAATAATTAGATTTGAATTAACGCCCTTTGAAAATGTCAACTATTTATACCACTGTTCGTTTATAGAGAATGGTTCTGTTATAGAATATTTGAGTACGATAGCTTACGTCGTTGATAAGTTATGATAGTAGAAATGTCTGATATAGAGTAAATTTTAAATACAGATCCATCTAATGTGCCCTTCCTTTAACCAGTATGTCTGATTGATTTCCGACATCCACCACATAAGTATTAGGTCTTATATCATGGCATACCATACCAGCCCTGTATTATATACTACCCACTGCTGAGCACGGGCCTCCTCTACAACTGAGAGGGTTTAGGCCTTAGTCCACCACGCTGGTCTAGTGCGGGTTGGCAGACTTCACATACCTTCGAAACTCCTATAGAGAACTTCTCAGATATGCAGGATTCCTCACGATGTTTTGTTAAAGCGAGCGATAATTCCCAAAGAATACACACACAACTTTTTAGAAAAGTCAGAGGTGCGTGCCCTTGGGTTTAGAACCTGCGGACATTCGTCTCGGCAGTCCGTTCCACTCTCAACTAGGCTATCGCCGCTTATATCATGGCATACCTCAATTTTATACGTCGCAGACGACGCGCATTTACTAAGAGACGCAGTTAACGCGATGCAGTCGGGACTTGTACCCTAACTGCGTATTGCGCGCTGAGGATGCGCAGAAAGCGCACCTTAAAACGCCCGTCTTGAACTCGTATAATAACAGTCTTCTTCATAAACCCTCAGTGTACATTCAGCACTGTGCGTGTAACAGTTGAGTGTTATTTATAATATGATATCGGTTTTAATTAATGAATAAAGGACCGTTAACGATTAGCAACTGGGCTGTAACAATTTCCTCCTAAATACCGGTCTCACACAACCAGTTGACTGTATTAATATTAACGCAGTAACGTTAAATATTTAGAAACTGAGTCCAGTAGTCGCGTATGAAATGACTTCTGTGGCGTAATGATGTGAGAGGCGTTTGACACCAAAGACAAGATTACAATTTCATCATATAGGAACTGTTTGATCTGTATATTTGTTGGGTGTTTACCAGCCGCGTACTGGGACTGATTGCCTCAATGATCTGATGATAGTGTATTTGGACTGAGAACAGTGAGGTTCCGAGTTTGATGCAAGATTACGATAAAAATTACCAGAAAGGTATGAACCAACATATTCTAGTACATGGTTTTGAAGTTTTGAAATATTTATTTGTATTTAAATAATGAAATTTATGATTTATATCTGTCTAAAACACATAAAGTAGACTACTCGCCTCATGAACAGTTATTTATCGCTTAATTCACGCTGTACTATTTACAGATTTAATATTAGTGTAGACAATTCTTTAAAATATACATAAAGACAGTATTGTAATTTTCTAAAAAAATAAGAGTTTCTTCTACATATAATAAAATGTTACCTGCACTATATTCTTGAGTCTATTCTATAGTTTCCTAAAGCTTATTCCACATCTAAAGGAACAAATAGGGTAGTTGACTACTTTTTTTTAATACATTTCTCGAAAATATGCTCCATTTTGGATTTTTCTATTCAGTATCAGCCCGGAGTCTGGATTTTGCGCCCGATATGGCGATAGGCTCGCCCCCTATCACATCATGGGACGGAATACGCACGGCGAACAGTGGGTGCACTAGCTGCGCCTCTGCCTACCCCTTCGGGGATAAAAGGCGTGAAAGTGTGTGTGTGTGTGTATGCTCCAAAATCTAGCGAAAAAAGAATTTTCAAAATTGGCGCAATAATAAGTAAGTTATAAAGCTTTGAAATTTGGTAGAAGGGGTAAAGCGTGTCACCGGCCATAGCGCTTCGTGCGTGCGAAAGAGATAGCGCGATATCCCCACCACGCCCCTACTTACGACAATACGACACGCTCACGACAATATTTCAAATATGAATAACTGCTTTATTCTCAACCAATTTTGATGCTGATTTCACAGAAGAATTTCTTTTTCGTTTTATTTTCTGTTCATATAAAATAATGCACAAAATAGAACATAGGAAACTACCCTATTGCGTGGCATATCCGAGCCAATACAGCGCAATCCTTTTAATTTTCCTACACCGGTGGGCGACGTACACGCGAGGTGTCCAAACTAAAATAGCTGAAGCGGTATCTTTGTTGGAGGCCGACGAGAATAAATTCTCATACTAATAATAGCTGATTGGTGTACCTTGCGCGGCTGTGTGACTACGAGCTCGTCACTCCGACTGCGTGCCACTTGCGTCGGTGCACTGGCCACGTGGGATTTGGTTGTAAAAAAAGAAACGCGTACGCCATGTGGAGATGTTTGAACTGACACATTGAGTGGGATAAGAGCTGTAAGGAAAATTAGGGTAAAAAATAGTTTTGTTGATTATGTGAATGCTTTGTATAAGTACCATGACTTTTTAAACTTACTGGGACTATTCTAAAAGAATAGAAAACTAGTTCCTATTATGTAAATATGTACTGAATTTTAAACAGGTGCTTTTTTTTTATTCTAACATAGACTAAGATCATGTAAACACAGTTCAATGTTCTGCTCGCAAAGCAAAATCATTCGAGGACAATCGTAATGCATCGTAAAATCAATATCTGGCTGTGTAAGCACCTAAATTATAATTAATATTTCACCATATCTCGTAACTCATTGACGTTCGACCAGAAATATTTCTCGGAACACGTAAACTGGAATTCTTGGCTGCAGCGTGCGCGGTTTATGCTGTTCGCTGCAAACGCGCCGAATTAAAACCATTTCGGTTAAATATAGGTGCTATGTATCGATGGTTTTACCCGATGCACATTTATATCATACCTTTTTACGTTACCCTACTTCATAACTTGCATAGACTTAGTAATCAAGTGGGCAAGTTGTACCAAAATTTACACCACTGAGAATGCTTAGTGCATTACTTATTGTAGAGTTTTGTGTTGAAATAAACTTAGATTTTCCCATCACACTTCACAACTGTATACTAACGGAGCTGGTAACCTCCAACCCATCTAGATTGCATCTCGTGTGCCGTACAACAGACAATGGTGAAATGTCAACATTCAACAGTCATTGTGTGTACGCACTACGACGCCTCTATGAAAATACAGCGAATTCTTATTAGTGGAAAACGATGTCTGCCTTGTAACCGTAGACATAGAATACTGAGCATTAGCTTCACAAAATTGACTACTCTGTAGAGAAGACAGAGCGACTATGCGGCCAGTATTTTTCTCTTTTTGTGCCTGTTAGCGACAGTGTAGACCTACCTGCCTTAGTAGACCTACGAACATCGCCGAGAAGACTGACAACGCTGACATCTTTCCATGTATTACCATCGCGACAACCACGACCACTCTGCCAAGAGTGTCCGACTGAGAAGAGTGACAGTGTGTCGAATTCATCCATACTTGCTTGCCCGTGACGTGGATCAATCTGAATTTTAGCCTATTTCTGACCTTACTATCGCTTTGTCTGTGTAACACTTTCCTGCCCGCATTCATGGCTTTATAGTAAACGCTCGGTCTATTCTCTTTATGTCGATAATTGTAACTGTTGTTTGAGGCCCGCACTTGACACGCACCCGTGTCGATAACGATTGGTGACTGTTTCCAACTGTTATCGATTGCTGATATTGTCTATGGGAATATTTGGGTGTGGTGAATGAACTCGATGTGCTCGTATTTTTGGTTGATTTAGAAATTTTCATGGGCCTTATTATTACATTATAGAAAACTAATTAGAGAGAAAGGAAATACAAACACATCTTTCACAAATTGTCAAGTATGTTGTAGGTACTTAAACCTTGCAAATATAAATAAAACAATATCAATGGGCACAGGAATAAAGAAAGTAATGCCTTTTCCAACAATGACTCAACATCGCCGTAACTCTTGGAAATGTCCTCGTGTTGTTTGTAGTTATTTTCATCTTTTTTCTGTGTAATAGGGTGTTCAAGTGCTTACTCACTTTCTACGGGGAAGCGGATACGTAGGCCGCAGTGGATTCTAAAAAAAAACCTTGAGGGAGTCTCGCTTGAGATCACCCATTATCCACTTGTGTATATTTCATCTTACATTTAAGCTACTGCGTCTACTTAATATTGAATAATATCGTGGAGGTATATTTATTCGACAGTTTCTATCCCAATTATTCAATTGTATTATGGTCAGAGGAAAAGGATGGAAGATAAAATTATATCGCTAAACCTATTTAGATGTTAGAAGAAAGAGGACAGGGAGATGGATGTTGATTTATAATTCATTCGAATAGTAGATACCATTAAAAGCGAGTCGGTAAATCAAATCCAAGGCAGAGTTTTCTCTTTTAGACAACAATTACTGATCTTTTTAAATTCAATATTTTTTATTTGCTATCGTTGAAGAATTTTAGGCACTCGATAAAACTCCTCAGACACTTCAGATAACAAAGATTGTCAATGTCATCTTATACAACAAACGTGAAGTTAGCCGCGTTCAGTCATGAACATAGTCACATTCGGTGCTGCGGCTACAAACGTTATTACGCATTGATCTCAGCCTTGCTGGAGTGGGCCCGCTTCGAACCGGTTGCATCGAGGTTGATGGATGACTGCTCTTAGATGACCCACCACGCCTATACCGCTACACTCCCTGTGCAGAGCGACGGGATGTGTGATTCTGTTCGGGAATTCTAAATGATCGTGCTTGTTATTGCATACTTGAGAAATATAGGGATACTTTTACAGAAATTGAGATGGTTAAATGATAAGCCATCACTGTGATATTTTACCGTTTTATAAATTTCATAAATCGACAATAAAACAAGTCAAGTTGTAACATTCACAGTCGTGATCAGACTTTGCAGTTACAAAATCATAAGCAGCTAGCAATAATTTAACCATGCATCACCTACCTAACGGGAAGTGCAAGTAACATTTGGGGTAAAATTAACTTCCGGATTGTAGTTCATTTTTGAATAGTGTATCCAGTATCAAGCATGTTTAGTTGCGGAGGTCCGATTACGCTGGTCGTGGGATGCCTCCACATGAGAGGGCTGGTCTCGCGGCGTATGCACATGCACGATGCACGGCCACATTTGAGGAACCAGACGCGTAGGACCTTTTTGTTATTTTTGTTAAATTGCCGTGTGGGAAGGTTTCCGAAAGTTGTCCGTTCGGTTTTTGGAGTACTTTGGAGGGTTAAGTGCGTCGGTTTCCGTCGTCGCGTGTGAGCCATTGTCGGTTAAATTTTGAAATGGTTAAATCCTTGCGGTACATGATGTTTTATAGTTTGTTTCACGAAGTAATATTTGAGAGAGATCTTTTAGGTTTGATGTTAAAAACTTAAGACGTGATTTGAGAAAAGTTTGTAATCAATTGCATGTTATGCGGTATGTATAGATTTTGTAATCATATTTTTTTTTACTGCGTGTTACACAATTTTATAGTTACGACAAGTGACTCTGAACTTTCCTCAAGTTCTAACACAAGAGATGGCGAAATAAAATCCATAATGACCGAACGACGCACGTCTCAAGCTAACACTGACTCGAAGCGACACGAACGTATAGGTTATTAAGCACTGTCGGTAACCGATACCGCGGCCTTCAGCCCTGAGCGTTGACCGGAGCCGCATGAGGCATGATGCCAACGCGATGACGATCTCAATGAAAGATCCACTCGTAAAAATTTTGAACGACACCGCACTCGAGAAATGATTGTCTCATCAATGCAATTGTGTCCAATCGCATTCGTTTGTCGCGCAATAACAACGGCTGGTGACAATTGCGCTTCATATGAGAGGCCTACATGGTTGCTGTGTGAATTGTTTGAGGTTGCTTTGATTTAGTTGGAGTGAGCTATATTTGTACATTAAAATTGTTACCCGACTGCGAAAGAAGGAGGGTTATGTTTTTCGAGTGTATGTATGTATGTATGTTTGATATTTTTTTCTTTGGCACGCCCTACAGCCTAAACGGCTTGTCGTATTTTTATGTGAGTGGTGTCAATAGATTCGTCTTAGTCGTGAGAGTGACACTGGGTACATCAAAATAAATAACAACAAACAAAATTAAGGATTCTTGGCAAAAAAAATTCAAAATACATCGAGTGATACATCTTCCTATTAGTGAAAGAATTTTCAAAATCGGCCCCGTAGTTCCTGAGATTAGCGCGTTCAAACAAACAAACAAACTCTTCAGCTTTATATAATAGTATAGATATGTTTTATTGGAGTTTGGAGTAGGAAATGCTAATAAAGGTGCTTGAGAATTAGAAAGACGGAAATAAAAAAAATATTTAAGAAAAACAAAAAACCCGACTGCCTTTGATTATTTATATACCTAGATAGACACTGAACGTTTCAAACGCGTCGAAAAAAATAGAGGCTAACTGTCCCTCTAAATCCGTTCGAGCGAATAAATTTTTGTTGTTTTTCATGGATATAATTATCTACCCGTTTTAATAGAAACCATGTAATAACTGGTATCATTATGTGCGCACACAAGGATACGCAGAATGATGCAGCGATAGCGTATAACACAGCTGTCACTTTAACTAACTTTGACTAGCTTAAGAAAAGCTGGCCTGCTTTTTTTAGGTTCATTGCAGTGCGTCACTATCTAGGTATATAATTAATCAAACCCGACTGCCGATTGAAACAAGATTTTAATTTGAATATTTCGTTTTGGTTTTGAATAATCTTAGTTGACAGTGTTCACAAACGCTGTCGGAGGCATCTGCTCACTCCGAGATTTTGTTGTTCTACCTATTTCACCAACCAAATTATGAGAAGTGAGCGTGTTAAGAATTGTGCGGTTTCATCTAGTTACGATTTATTGGTTATTTGGGCTTTGAATACAAAATCCTCGATACTCTATTTTTATGTTTTATTTTTAGATTCGTAAACAGCTAATATAATGGGTATGTATACATTACACTTTTCCTAGTTATAATTTTTTGATTAGTACTTGTGAGTCCATTAGTGATATTATAAAACAAAGCAAGAATATTACACATCAAACAATAACCGCGTTTCTTCTACGAAATTGTGATAATGATATTCACTAGAAATGTAGATTAATATTTATAGTATTTACACTAAAAAAAGTCTAACCTTGTGATATATTACAAAGACACTTGACGCAATTTTTAGATCGCAATCTTTGATGTAAAACATTTCGTGATTATCTGTTTTAGAACGCATTCTTCGTCATCAAAAAGTAGATCTATCTATCTTTCATGTTCACGAATATCGTTCATACCTGCAGATAGTATTACATTCTTGGAAACATCGTTTCGGACGTTCAACGAGTATACTTCATAGAACTTACACAGTATATCTGATTACAACAAAATAGTATATTAAATACAATTTGTAATCTCAAAAATCTGACTAAACTACGTTCGTTTTGAAATTAACAGACCAGTAACTTCATGTTCATACAATGAAGTTTAATCATTTAAAAAATATTCACACAGCGTCAAACAATGATTTATTTTTAACAGGCCACGTATCATAACAAACACAGCGTGCACAGACGATGAAACTAGTTTGGTATCACGGCGGGCCGGCCAAATGAGATCATGCAACGTGAAACGCAATTGCCTATACCCAGCTCTTGCTTAGGTATCGGTGTCTGCATTCTAGTTCTCAATTTATGGCTACGTTATTTGGATTCCCGGTCTATTTTCGATAGGTCGCGTCAGACGTGACTCCACGGGTGGGTTACCATTTATAACAATACTAAATGTTAATTTAAAAAAATTTAAAGCGCAAATAGTTAAATTCGAAAAGTCATCATGAAATCAAGTTTAATCCGCATGTGATGTAACTTCATCGGAATTATCAATTTAATTTCTCAACTAAACGTGGTAGTTTGAAAATGATAGTACCTAATTAATACGTTAAAGTATTGTCAGTTTATGAATCATTTTGGACGGGTGCGTGTGCCGTCTTCGAACTATAATTTGCATGAGACATCTGGAACAGGTTTAAATTCGCAACGGGAGACTTCTAAAAATGTCATAACTTAGTCATTGTCCCATACTTTGTTGCAATTGGCATAACCTCATAGCCGAATGGAGATGATTAAACTCGAAGCCCAGAGCAGTCATTTGAAAAAATAACATTCACGCCGTTATACAAAGTAACCAGTGTGATATTCTAACACACTGAATGAAAAGCCAATGATAATTACATGTATTAGATTATGTCCAGGTGTCGCAGACGCAGTTTTTATAGAGCGCGAGGTAACACAATTCCACGAGGTGTTAGCGGCCGGCCGCCGCGGCTAGCATCACGCCGGCAATATGATAGCCGGCGTGCATGCGCGTGCGCACACAAACAGACCGGAATTGTGCACCGATATATTATGGTGAGCAGAGAATATTTGGCGTGGCTTTGTCCGTATCTTGGAACTATCGGGTAGGTTAACAAAAGATTTGGAATTATTTCCAAGTTCTAAGTTAATTGAGCTAATCGTATCAACCAAGTGTTTGAAAGGATTTCAGAATTGCGAACGTCAATTTACTTGCATCTGTGTTAAAGTTGGCGCCTCGTTTGATAATCATATTCTATCTACTTTGCAGCTCTGTTATATTGGGTACTGTTTATTTCTTGTACCAAAAGCTTAAATTATTTAAGAGCAAGTCGTGACTTTCTATTCAAGCGATCATCTGTTAAGAGACGATTAAGCCAGAGTTTAAACTATTATAATTAACCAGGATAAAAAAATAAGTTTCCCTTCTCCAAAACTGCAATACTTATTACATGTTTGTATGAACTAAATTAACCGTCACTGGCCGCGTGACTTACTAAAATGTCACTGGTTTGCATGATCAGCGATGATGAAATTGTAAACTTTAATACTGTGTTCACATTATGTCGCAATATTTTAATTACTTTGATATTTATTTATTGCGTCTATAAAATGTGGCGATGTTGACGAATCCTTTACAGTGACTCGGATTTGTGAGTCAATTTACATTTCAGCGTTTCGTATGCAATTAATGGTACATCTCGCTCCTTAAACTTAATTGCGTGGTTTGTAGAATACTTTTGAACTAGTTTATACATGTTCCATAAGACTAAAAGAACAATCTAGAAGGTTTATCACACATTTATGCAATTGCCTACCTTACCGCTTAATTATCGCCGTTTTTTGATCACGGCTGCCGACCTTCGAACTCGTAACGTACCATGGAGTGGTCATTGTTCGGTGGTAGTAATTGTATGTAACAGTAATTAGAATGTTGTAAATTGAATTGCGCGTGCCCTTATCTTAGGTAGTACGAGCAAAAAAGGTTTTAGAGGCCTAATGGAGATTGCAAGACCGTTATGATCGCCGAGGAATGTTAATGATTGCTTGTGTGTTATTTTGCCGATATTGATTTATGTGATTGTGTAAGTAATAGCCAATAATAATGTAAAAACCTTTATAATGACTGTAGATACAAACTACTTATAGTATACCATCTTGAAGCTATTATTTTTATCTAAGACATGAAAGCTATCAGAACTATAAGATATGGCAAAGCACAGTCATTATTCGAAACCGTACTGTGTTAAGAGTGTCAGTAACTCGGCACCACCAATTTGTGCGGGTCGGAAATAATTTGATGGTACTCCGGTGCCCTAGCTTGTTAGACGGTCGTCTGCCTGTTGTCGGGTCAGTCTGAAGATCTGCCTTTATTCACCTGCGTCACACGAACCAGACATCTGAACTCACCACCTATGTCTTTGTGCCAAATATTTAACACTGCTTTATTTATAATTGTGCAGACGTAACTTCGTGTAAAACGAGGAACAAATATGTGGCAGATGCGAATTAAGAGTTTAGCAAAAAAACTATTGGCAGCTTATACACTTTACATTTAGAACGGACAAACTTCGATGTTATTGTACGCGAAAAGGACGCGTTGCGGTTTTCCTGCCGTAACTTCAGGCCTGTAGTGCAATATTGTTTTATGACCTTATCAAATATTTCGCCATTTTAATAAAAAAAAAATGGAATGCTTTTTACTCAATACTAGAACGGTCCGGTCACCGTTGCGGTCACGAACAAGTCGTCATGGACAAGAATCGTCTGTTCAATCGAAGGCAAACGCTGAGGTTTAATTCTTAATTTTTTCCACCCCGGTAAATTCCAAACTGCCCAGTAACTTTTTAAAAGACTTCAACGTTCAGCTTTAGGTATACCACTAGTGACAAGTGCTCTCAATATTTCGAGCAATCGCACTAAACCGGCGACGGCACTAAACACGCGTCAAGCGCTAACTTTCTCAAAACGTCTATTTTTAACGTCAAATAAAAAAGTCAAGACATGACGTCTCTCGTAAACGCTAGATTCTATTTTCACTACTTTAATTACTATAGTAACGTTGAATTATCCATCAAAGAATTTTCATGAGTGCGTTTGTAATAAATATTACGGCACGGTTCGATTTCATTCGTAGTTCGAGGTTATTTTTCTGCCTTTGCTATACCATGGTATATGATTATGGCATACAAGACCTTGGCCTTCAGGTGTAAAGAAGTAACTGTATTGTATTCAAGTTATGTGTAATAATCGCTTCTGCACATATTTAATTGTTACAATAAAATACTACAGGATATAACAGTTGAAGGACACCACTATTTATAAATACCGGCGGCGTGTAAATTTAATTACGTTCATGTTATTCAATCGTATGTAACCTAAATATTAACTTTATGTTAGAGTTATTGTTTAGCCGAGGACGTTTCTCAATGTCAAGAAAGTGATACAAGTGGGCATCTAGAGAATCATGAGATTAAGCGACATTTTTAACACGCTTTTATTAGCTTCAGACGTATGTATGTAACGGAAACTTTGATCACGATTTTGAACCCCTTCAAAACGTCGGATTAAATTGAAATTTAGCATACTTATTAAGGACCGATGACAATTTAATATTTTAAACTAAAAACACGCTTTTATAGAAAATCTAACTAAAAAATGAATAAATAATAGTTTATTTAGCTATAGTGACATCTGTTGGACTATAGTAGAATTATAACTAAACTGGCTACTCTTATGTGAAAAAATCCTACTGTCACAAGATGGCGCTTTCGTTTATTTTTAGTGACATCTGTTAGACAATAGTGGAACAGAACTAAAAAATGAAAAATAAATAATGGTGCAAGGTGTCAATAGCTATAAATATTTTATTGACATAATACGAGTAGAAGGATTATCAGTTTGATAATACCTTAAAAGCACCCCACGCTTTTATAAAAATATTTTTTTATTTTCTATTTACGCTATTCTTAATTAAAATTTATAAAAATTTATTTTCTATTTTTTAGTTGGATTTTCTATAAAGGATGTTTTTTAGTTTTTTTTTTAACTATTATTAATAAATAAAGAAGCGTTTATCAGGCTTTAGTAAATAGAAAACCGCCCCTTAGCTCACCGCGACTTACCGCTTGCCACACCACTTCACCAGTCAATTGACGTTTGAAAGCAGTTCTTATCAGAGTAAAGCGACTTATGCCTAGTAGCACCGTGTTCACTATTACCAACCGCTTGATAGCTTAACAGAAATACACAACGCGCTAAATGATCGATGTCCGCCGGTCGGCGTACGGTGTAGGACGACCTTGTCTTTTTAATATACCATGATATAAGGTCATGGGTCGTCTTGTGACGAAAAGCCTCAACAAATTATGTTATTAGTGGTGGTGGTTCGCTTGCCGGTGCCACACATGGGCTGTGCTGCTTGCGTGTCTGTAAAACAGAACTGTAGACAGGTAGGTTTCTCTGCATATGTTGGGCTAGGATAATAATTTTGTTATCTATGGAAGACGTATTTACAAGATTATATTTATTGCTTACAACTTTCACAACGTGTTTGTTACGTTATAAAAATAATACACAAAATCCATTTTCCTAATGCCTTTGGACAAATAGATAAATCCTAGACATTAGATAAAAGTTTTATGTAAACAAATGTAATATAATATGTTTACATCTAGTTTGACTTGTGACTTACATGTATATTAGTAACTTCTCCAAGTTTGCAGTGGAATTGTAAACAACATACTATTTGTGTTTCAAGTTTGAATACATTGTTAGTCTCTCAGAAATGAAATAGTACTTTGCATATTTATCATATTACAGATAACGCTCTAAGTAATTTATCTCCATACTGAGACCAACAACTCGAAGGCTATATCAAACTCCCAATGATGATAATCTTAATTTTCACTATTTATTACATCTTGTGTGGGGTGACGATACACGTTTTATCCGTTTTGCAGTTAACCATTAGTCATGATGATACGAATTTAATTATTTCACTTGTGCTTGACATCGACAGTCCTATAAATTATTTACCACAAAAAGCGTGAGCCTTGGACAATGATTTTCTTGTAGAGAGAACGGTTTGACAAAAGTGACAGCGGAACTCGCGTGTTTAGCATGTCGATTGTTAATGAAATGTTTACTGCTATATCTGTATCGGAAGTGAGGCACTCATTGTGCGGTATAAGTGTGTTATGACCTTAACTGTTTCGCTCACGTTTTGTGAAGTGATTTAATTGGCCGTTTCCGTACTGTAGCTGGCGGTTTTACTTCGCCGCGAGGTGAAACTGCACACCGCTGTACTCGGGTGGCCCTCTCGAGCTATTCCTGTCTGCCTGACCACACAGAACACTGAACACAAACTTGGTTAGCTCGAAAGAGTTTCACCGGCGTGTGTTCTATCAAATGATGTTACGGATGTATTCGTGTGATGTGTATATATATGCTCGTATTTACGAAATATTTCTAGTGCTAGTGAAAATGTTTTTGTTAGAGATAAACTGCTCAGTTTGGATTAAATTTGGGATACAAGCTAATTTACATCTTAGATTTTTATCATAGGCCATAACGGTTCCATTTGGTATTGGTATTGGTTGTGGGCTCCTTTTCCCGCACTTAGCCCGTAAAGTGTCAGGCCATTGTGCGTGACATGCATGCCAGCTATTTGCCTGCAGAGTAGGCGTGCTGTTGGTTGTGCAAAGGGTGATAGGCCAGCGCCTCATCTCTGAGAGCCCGGTCACACAGTCTCTCCATTGCCTTAAGAAGGAAGGATGTGAGGCTTATTGGTCTATACGATTTTGGTTGCGTATAGTCACTCTTGCCTGGTTTTGGTATAAATACCACTTTTACTTCTCTCCATTTGTGGGGAACGTGGCAGTGTTTCAGGCATCCTCGATAGATCTCAACCAGATGTGGGGCTATTTTGTTTATGCCCCACTTTAGGAGTCCAGGAAAGATGCCGTCTAGGCCGGCCGCTTTATAGGTGGAGAAGCTGTTTATTGCCCATGTGACTCGCTCTAACGTGATAATTCGCTGGGCAGTTATGATGTCGTCGGTGGTTGTTTTATAACATTCCCGTTGGTTCATTTCTCCCCATGCGGTGTTTTCCGTGATGGAGCACCCTGGGAAGTGTGTGTTGAGTAGTAGCTTGCACATATCTGCATCAGTAGTTGTGAAGCTGTTATCAGGTTTTTTCAGAGAGCCAAGGTTGCGGTCCGGGTCTTTGGAAAGAACTTTCCTTACCCTGGCTGCCTGTGCCAACGTGTGTGCATAACGGTTCCAAAAAAATTACATGCATATGCCAAATAAGACGTCGTATATTGTGTTCATATAAAAAATACCAAACGCAAAATAATAAAGGTGATATCTATCTAATGAAGTCTGTTAAAAATCGTTTAGCTACACAAATTGGATTGCGTTTCTTTCAAATTATAATCTGAAATCCCTCTCAAAGCGTCGGGAGATTAAAGGCATATGTGAGAATCCATTTATTTTGAAGAATAAGCCCGCTGTATTACCATAGCCTCGAACCGGTTTGTTGGCGTCGCGTTATTTACATAATAACTATAACGGGTCGCCGCGCCCCGTGCCGTGTCGAATATCCCATTTCCCGAAATGTCACCATCAGGGCCATTACCACTTACCATCACTGTCACAGTTCAATCTAATCGTTAGATTCGTATTGTATGCTAATGATCAACTAGTGATGTGGAGTACGAAATACGAATGTTCTGGTGGAATTTACTTTCATAATGGATTGAAGATTGAGGAAACAGTAATAAATGTCATGTAGTCGTGATTGCTCTGAAAGATAAGAGATTGGTAATTAGTATCATTCCACGAGACTTTTGGTCTTGCAACACTTAAATATGAAATGTATATTTGCGGATCACACAAACATTTGTCACGGTGCGAGATCCGAAACCGCGGCCTCGTTTCGCGGCGGAGGATCCCGTTGCCCCTAAAGGCGATCATTGTTTTATTGATTTCACGTAAGCATTCGACGGTTAGTTACAAATAAGTATTTAGCTTATATAAGTTAATGATTTACCTTTATGATATTCTTTAATATATATTATACCTTCTTTATTCTACAGTACTTTATTTCTATGTATTACAATACTATGCCTATTATGTGAGGCAATAACGTCAGCCTATAGATGTGCAATATTGGTCATTGGCGAAATGAAAATAAATTTTAACCGAGCATCAGTATCGGATTTCGTTCATTCGACACATCACTAACTTGATAATACAATGTGCATGATAGGTCGGTGAAAGGATTTGTCCCAACGCAAAGGTTGAATTGTAATTCAGAAACGAGATGTTTGTGTAACTCGACAAACCGTGAATATACATACGGCTATCGACGTAAAATCTTTATTGTCATTAACAATCGCATGGCCCGGTGCCTTAATTTGAGGATTTCTCTCGAAGATTTTGTTATTCGACAAAATAACGAGGTCACGTGCACTTTTCCGGTTGTACATATTACATACGTATCTTTTCGGATTATTGCTGAAGTTTTGAAACTATTGGTTAATAGCTAATGTTGATGGAACCGTTTTTTTTTATTTAGACTAGTGTCTAAAATTGAGAAATCTGTCGTGACAGCGAATACAAATTAGTTACGGCCGAACATTGGAAATTATTATTCCATGGATGTTAAGATCTGTTTACGATGTTTTCCTTCACCTTAAAGCCGTGGTACGTGCTCACTGTGCGCTTTAGTTTCGAAAAGACAGTGACACACATCGATTTATAATAAGATGGACTTGAGGCGACCAATTGGGCAACTGAATCTCAGGAGGATTTAAATTATAAATTCGTGCTATGTTCCATAAATATTTTGATACGTTGGACTTAGTGTAAGCTATTCTATTTTCAAATATTTTTTTTCTCTTTATACCGTCATATTCAGTACAATCACGACTCACGATCAACATGGAAAACCAACTCTTAAATACCTCACAAACTCAAAGCGTTTTCATTATACGAAGTGTGTCATAAAAAATGTTTTTACGGACAGTGTCACCTAAGCTGTTATCGAAATTCATAGTCCAGCCCACGTACTAACATTATGCAGGTCCATAAAACATATAATGCTCCCCCGGTTAGCAGCATGAACGGGTTTTTTTAATCATGATCTATGTATTTTAATCGTAGATGTTTATGGTGGACTGTCAGGCAGGTTGTCTCGGTACCGTTATTTGAATTAATTTGATTGAAAGTGGTGGTGATACGAAATAACGTAGCAAAAGTGTAGAAACGAGAGTAATTTTTGGGGCTTGGTGAGAGCCGTGCCCACTGTCCGCCTATTAACAACCTTGTCTTCAACGTATTATTTATGCGAACATAAAGATGATTTTTTGTCATATTATTCTGTACGAAAAAAAAGCCCGGAGTCTGGAATTTGTGCCCGATATGGCGATAGGCTCGCCCCCTATCACATCATGAGACGGAATACGCACTAGTTGCGCCTCTGCCTACCCCTTCGGGGATAAAAGGCGTGAGTATGCGTATTCTGTCCAGAAATAAGTGGCATTATAACCATTTTTCATTTAAAACTCACAAAAACACTATATCCGATTATAATATTAACTCGTTTTAAAACGTATTACAAACGTTCTTACTCAGTCTAATTGAATTACCCTAAGCCGTTGATATTAAAGTTCAGTTAAGTCAGCCAGTGTGGGGTGCTACAACGATAACTGTCCACCCATTATCGCGCGGGGAGTTACCGCTCGTGTGGCGGTGTGCAATTTGACGTCTGCCAGTACGTCGGCATATGTCGTTTTTCATTTGTTACGTTTGACAGCTGCCACCGCGCGCGAGGATTACCGCGCGAAGGGCATGCCAGGAAATGGAATCGATGATGACGCTGGGCTGGCAATTGTATGGTGCCTTGAATGCGACAATCATACAAAGTACAAATAAGCGAGTGTTGTTATGTTTCGTCATGTTAAGAAGGCAAATAAGTTAAAAGAAAATTGAGATTCGTCAGTATCCAGTACGATATTTTTAAGGACTGATTATATTATTTTGTTTGAAACGTTACAATATAACTTACCTTAAATAAGAAATTCACCAAATTGCGTAGATACCTCAATTCGAAGAACCCTTAATAGAACGACCTCATTGTTAAAATAACATCATAATTGGTACGGGGAATTCGAGACTTTCTGTTTCAATGAACAAAATTATTTCTATGGTTTAATTTTTTTAGTTAAAACATTTTTCTTTTACAGGTAATGAAGACCATTCAACGTGTATTTTGAAAACGAAACTGGGAATTTTATGAGAGGTAAATTTCAAGTGAAATATTAAATCACGATTTGCAAATGTGCCGCTTGAATCGCTGTAAACTCACGCTAAATAACTCGTATGCTACTGACCGCATTGTGATTAAAATTACCGAATTGGTGTTCAATGTTCATCCCATTTTCGGTTGTGCCATTGGAGTACCTTTGGAAACTTTATCACTCATAACTTAATCATTTTCGATTTAATATTACATGTCTTATGGCTTGCCCATTTGTTGCGAATATTAAAATGAAATTTTAAAATATATTGACGTTGGCGATAAATATAGAAACCATATGACGTTATTGATGATGATGGAAATACATACCTACATATTTAAAAACCCTAATATTGTTATGATGATATATTTCATGTAGTAAGTCATGATAATAGACCGAAATGACGCATAGTCCAACCTACGCAGTTTATTGCGCCGGCCTTCATTTTCATAAATATTTATCGATACTACTGAAGTGTGAGCCTTAGGGCGGCTGAATGCTAACGAGAAACGATATTGTAAGCCGCTACGCCCTTTAATATTAACTGATAAAAACCTTGAAGTACAATTTCTCAACGATATTATGTATGTATACCAAGAATTATCGTAGGCTTTGTACAACAGAATTTTCCATTGATTTTCTAACGAAGTATTTTCTCGAAATATTTAATGAAAGCTGTTTATGGTTCATGCGAAGGTTTGAGGCTTATTATTTTCGACTAACAAGTTAACTAATCATGAACTCAATTATTAAAATATAACATTAATATAGTGTTCAAAATTAGTTATGACATAACACACTTGAATCATCTGCAGAATTTAAAATGCACTTTTTTTAATATTTCCATTCCTTCAATGGTTATTGTAGACATTTTGGTGTAACACTTACGAAATTGTCCATAATTGGCGGCGGTACCTGTGTGGGCACGTTTGTAAGTTGACTCAGACATTATTGTTGTCTCAATTAGAGCCGCGTTTCCTTTTTAAGCCATCGCGATCCCAGTCCAGTGCGCCGTTCTTGTACCACAAATTTTCAACATGTTAAGTTACTGCAATCTTGGCTACATTTCTGAGAACTTCTTGTCAGATTTTTGTTGCTAATAAATTGCATATTTAAATGCAACAACGTATAATAAAGGATGCATGTGTAATTCCTAAACAATTCTATGTAGACGTTCGCAAAGGAGTTTTATAAAGTCTTGTATAAACAAACAAAATAAAAATTTTAACGACGCGACGCGGCGCTCGTGGGCATTTTCCACTAAGCTTCGGAGTGCCGGTGACACGTTTTCTTTTCTCTACTTCCTGATGGCATATTTTGATGAAATGTTGCTCAATTTTGAGTACGCAATCCAATTATAAAGAATTTTATTATTCTTTTGTAAATGTAAATTGATTCATTGACCAAAATCATTTGTAATAAATTGCTATCTATTGTGTAAGTTTTGACTAATATATTAATTAAGCGGAGGTATTCATAGTCTCAAAGCGTACAATGTATTGTGTCTGTAGTTCTGTATAATCGCGTTGCACCCACCCGGATCTATAATTAATTGTGTTGTCGGTCGATACATGTCACCGTCTGATTGCCTCATTAATTCTAATTTAAAAAACTCCAATCAATTATAATTGCATTAAACTAAATGAACAATACCCTACAATGTTGTACCATTATTCTATCTTAATTTGATATTTTAATGCTGATATCAATGAACTTAAATGACAATGTTGGAGTCTGCTTCTAGTATTTTGATCCTACACAAAATGTAGTATATCTACAATTTATCTATAGTATTTATTATCAGTGGACGAGATAACCAATCATTATGCAACATCCGTAATCTATAGTTAGCTGTAATTGAAATTAAATCTAATTTATTATTTTGTCTAAAATCGGCAATCTATTCTAATTTTATATGCTACAACCAAAAATCAGATATAATTCGAGTATTTGCCTCGAATCTACTTAGACATTGGTATGTCTCTGTTCTAAGCACTCTCAAATATCCACAAACATGACTTGGAAGCCGTGTTTTATGTATGTATAGACTACACTATACACACGCCGGATTACCTCACGTTGTTGAATTGTGTCTGCCCCGTAGGTTCTCAAACTTTTCTGGCCTGCTGCCCATTTAGGTAGACAATAATAAATCAACTCTCAGCCCCCAACAAATACAACCTGAATCATAAATTCGGTATTATTTTCAAAAAGTTGGTAATGTTATAAAATCGGAATTTGTGGAATTCGGATGGATAAAGTTATTTCAATGCTATTTTTAATGATTTTACAAAGGCAGAAATGCATGGTATTTATTTTTATACACACAAACACGCTCGACTCATGAAGCTACATATTATACCGGACACACCTGCTTTTCCTGTTCCACATCCATATAATTTTTCATGAATTGTAATAATTTTTGTGGATTTAATTTAACAATTATTGTTTTAAAACAACGTTTCTGTCGAAACCCCGCGCGCCGTTCCCTGCCTTCCGAAGGGCTAGTGGCACCTCTTTTGGAACATTTGGCGTACACAGTGCATACGTTTACCTACAGCTTGCTTCACAAACAGCACTGCCGTTCCATCTCACATCCTTACGGCCATTGTTTTCGTTTTTTTTCTTGTAATTAACCGTCTGTCGGAACAATGGTGTGCTCTCTGTATCCTAGTAACGTTCTTAATTGGCTGTTCTTAATGAGTTCTTTTTCTTAGATTTATTAAGTGAGGATTTATCTTTGTGCAGTATGTGCCAACCGAGTGTCGGTGTATAGTGTGCTTTAGAACAATGACGATTCTTGGATATTGACCCATTTGATTGTTTCAATGAGTAAGCGTTGCGACCACAATAGGCTTTCTATTTGCAAGTAAACTCCTTTAGTATTTATTCCTAAGTGAAGTACTTGGGCTTTTTCTATTGTTTTAAAGATTGTGGTTCATGCTGTGATTGCTTATAACCAGAGTTACAATTACATAAGTGACAATAGACATATATATATATAATTATGTGTAGATTTTAAAAGAATTATTGTAAACTCCGTTAGCAATCCTTAACCAATAAATAAATATGTGCAGTTGTTTTAGGTTAACAACGCATAGACATGCGTTTCTTTGGTTTAGGTTACATTAAGGTAGATAGTATTCCATAATTTCATACACAATAAAATTTTAATATACCTACATACTAGTCTTTTCTTGAGTCTATTTTTAAGTGGTTGACATATTGAATCTTTTCATTATAATTTATTGGTATTTGAGAACATATTATCTTTCAAGGCAAGATCGTCTTTAACGCTACACATTTAGAGATGACAATGGAATGTATATCTTATTATAGAGTTGATAATTAGCGCAAGACAATAGGCATAGTTCAGGTGGTCATAATGAATACGTTCTACTTGATTTTATTGTACCGTTTGTTCGTAAACAACGTTCGATGTTGACTCGACAGACTCGAGATAATGTGTAACGATCTTAGAGTATGTATAACTACGTACATTATACATATTCTAAGGTATCGATACATGTGCGCATCGTAATGTTCTCGTTTTGGATGTTAATTAATGTGCATTGTAACACTATTTGAACTTAATCGCAGTGCGTTTATGTCGATAATTACCTCGTGGATGTTTAATTACTAATCTATTTGTATGTAGTTTCAGTCGCTGTATGCAATTATTTTCAATGACTGTAAAACATTATCATGGCATCCCGCCTGTCATCCCTTTTCAGCAATAGGTAGAGGTTTATCAAAATTGATGCCAATATTAAGGTAGATAGAGTCTTGCCGTTGACCAGCATTCCTGACTCCAGGCAGTATTGAATAGAAAATCTAACACATATTATAAGACCCGGTGATTTAACCAGACAACTCAGCATGTCAATCGTACATCATATTCAATACAATTAAGCCACCGGGAACGTTAAAAATATCAGTACAATTTCATTATGATTGCTGACCGTACCAATACAATCAATTCCAAGATAAATCGAATACGAAAATATGATTTCGAAATTGGAATCCATACATGACAACGAAGTTTGGCAACACCTTTGTTGTCAAACTGCGTAATTCGTTCGTTCAATATTTATTGCGCAACATCCGGACCTATTTGACTCTCGGTTCATGGCCATCTCACTGATGGTCCATCCGAACGCAATAACTAATTGTCGGGGGACGGTTAAGCAGTTTATAATTACCTCTTTGTTATCCGGGTTCCAATTAATCCCGGGCCCGTTGCGCACGATAAACCCGACCGGGCTCTGGATGATGATTGATAACGGAGAGAGGCGAGAGCTATTTAAGTTGCCCGGTCCGAGGTCACTGTCGGATTGGTTTTGGTTGATCGTTTAGTACCAGCAAAGTTACTGGAGCTTAGTCAAATGAGTTGACGACTGTGACAATTATAATTTCATTATGTGTTTGATAACCTGAAAAATTCATAGTCAAACACATGATTCAATTACTTATTGTGCTGGTTAGTTCTAAATTTAATCAATCATATATTGTTTTCTTTTAAATAATATGATCGAAGTCTGCATGTTGGTACAAATATTTGCTATCTGCTATAGAGATATTAAGAAAAATGTTTCAGTTTGTTATTTTTGCGGCGTAAAACCAACGATCAGTGTACATCATGTCAAACTACGTAACATGCCGGTAATCCGTGTCCAAACTAAAATAAAACCGTTTTGTTTTAACATTTACGCTACTTTTATTTTGGAAAGTGCGGGGGTGGCCGCGGGAATGTGCCATAATTTTTTAAAAGAATTTGCGTCATTCATATAGATATCTTGATATACAAGAATCTGCTCTAAGATCCAAAGATATAGACTGACGATCCATGTAGATTGTTAATTAATAATATACAAGTAGATCAATAGCTGTTACTAACGGCCAGTCTTAATAACTTACTAACATTTAACTAGAGTTTGATAACTAACTCGACGGTAAAACTTCGCTAACTGTTACGGCTGTTACAATATAAATTCTTATCTATCTTAGTTTTCAGAGATACATATAACCAAAAGTAAGCATTTGAATTGTTTGTTATCGATTAGCAAGTTATTAAGACCGGCCATTGGTTCATCACTAGCTGGACATATTTAATAGATTAAGTAATCCGTATTGTAAAGTTTCAAATTAGTTTTGGACATATGCCATACAACATAAATTGCATCAATTCTGCGATTCGTTCATTACCCACGACAAAGAATTCGAGACGTATTTTCCATGCGCTGTAGATAATTTAATTGGTTCTATTGTAATAGTTTTTTTATTAATATTACACCTAGAATGTTTGGTTTGGTTTGTGACGGCAACTTGGTGGTGTTTTGTCATTTCAACTAACAGAGAAGTTGCATTAGCACTTCCCGTAGAATCAATTTCACGCAAACAAACTTAAAAGATTGAATAACACAATTTCCACCGGGGTTTTTATCATCTCGGCGCGCATTTTGGCCGCGATGTGTTTTTTGCCATTCCTGTTAAAAACTTGGTACCGATCCAAAACGTGATTCGGTTACAGCGGCGTTTTGTTTATTTAACTGTTAAAATGAATTTTAAATCTATGATATGCATTTCGGTGGTTTTTTTAAACAAGTCCCGTAGCGCTTTCCCAAATGGCAATGCCGGTTATTTATTGTGACTTGTGAATTATGTTCTTGCGATGGTTAAAGTTAGATTAACCGAGGTTTAACTGTATGTCTTTGGTTAGATTAATTTTGCGGGCGTGTTGTAATAAAGCCTATTATAGTAAAATTTATAAAAGCTTTATAGTATTATTAAGTGAATTTTTTTAATGACGATGATGATCAAAGAATGGTTGTCAGCTTTAAATTCTAAGTTATCGCTATAGAGTCTATAGTCGTACCTACCTACCTTTTTATTAAAATATAGATGACACTGGCACCGGTAACGTGACCAGCGCGTGCCTTCGCCGATCACAACGCGTTATCATATAAGGAAGAAATAGAGCAAAATATTTTAGAAATATCACATTTCCTCTCTATTTATTTATACGTATGAGATAATTACTAGCTATTTCTTTATGATGAGCTTATTTGATAAATTTCACAAGAATTCATAGTAAATTGTGCCACATTAAACATCTAATGCATGGTGTCACAAATATAGCAAGTAATGCTCTTGCGCAGTACGTGTTGTCCGAATGAATACTGACCTTTTGAAATACAATATTGCCCAACGGCCTGACGTTGATATTTTGTCGGTGGACGTTAATTAATCAAAATAGATGGAATCGTGACACCGCTGCGAGGTCGTGGGCGGCCCTCCGCACGTGTGGAAAATTACTATTTTGTTAATAAACAAGCTGAGAATGTTTCGAAACATATTGGCGAAGTAATGGAAAAATTGACAATAAATTAGAGTGTAGGCCATGGATTGACTGGTAAGTAAAAATATGCAAAAGTTTATGTATGAATGGCGGATCGATGTTTGAAAGTGCGATGTGATTTTATTTAATCAAATTCCATATTGTATGCAGGAAGTGTCAGTGATATTACTGCCGTAAATACCGAGGATTAAGCTATGTCGACAAATACATCGTAGCTCGACAAACAAACCACAAAAATTTCAATAAGACTATTGAAATCATGAATAAATAAAAAAAACTAGTACATGGTTAGACTAAAACGTGTAACGTGACAACCACACTTACTTTTGTAAAGCACTTAATTATTCAAGCGTATTTTCTAAAAATATACAACGAACACTGAAAAGATTCAATAAGGCTTTTAGAACTCTTATTTTTTGTCCATTCACACCCTCAAATTGACGTTGATAACGTATTGATTGAATCTGTTTGTGTAAAAGGAGCTTGTCTCTAATTTACATAATTGAATTTAACAACCTATTGTTGGGCGAATTCAATTAATTAGTGCACATGGGTTTCTATTGCCTTAATAAATTACGTTTAGTTGTAGGTATACTTCAAGATGCGATTCGCCGTTTTTAAATATCCAATAGGTATGTATGTACTGTAAGTTAATTGCGAGTGTCAGTATTCTAGTAGCACTGATTCTATTGTCGGTTTTTAAATTCATTTTAGTCATGACAGACGAGGTTGAAATTCGGGATATATGATCGGATAGGAACTTTATCTTTGTAATGTTTTTATATTAGTTATCGAACCGTCAAAACTATTGAATTCGAGTCGATTTAACACCAATGGACGTTAAGCTGTTTTCCTTTAATCCGTCAGTTTTTGCGTCCGATAGGGCGGGTGCTGTGTCTAATTCGTTTTGCGAAATCTGTTACGAATCACCGCGGCCGACGTTTTTACGTCTGTCACTCTGTAACTCGAATGCCGTTCCTCCGACTTGAGTAATCGATATTGAATCTTACCTTTCGGTTGTGTAATCAATTGCTGGATCGAATTTACACCCCGTTTTTACGTACGTAAGATTTACGAAAATCCTAGAGCATCGAACAAATGCTTGCGTCTGATCGACGCAAGGATAAGATTCGGCGTGTAACATGAAAGGCTCATGTTAAAGAAGATATTGGAGCAAATGACAAGGATCGGATGGTGTGAAGAATATTAAGTAGGACGACAGACCCTTACTCGGATCGCGATAAAGTACTAAATTTAGATATTCTTGATAAAATTGGCGAGAGGCGAATTAAAGATCTACTTACTTAAAATTTTAATAATGCGAACAGTCCGAAGTTCCATGGATACCGATAGAAGTTCAAAGAAAAGAGTATTTGATATTTCACCATGAATTAACTAATTATATCAAAAACTTCGGATTCGCTGTGGACAAAAACACATGTAAAATTTAGTCTATTTTAACTGGTTATTGGATACAACTAACGGCCCTTTGTCGATTCCCGTATCTATGCATAGCAGCTGCTGCCGATTGCGGTGGCCTGACTAGATAATGAATTATGTGAACAATGTATGCGGTTAAGGTTTTTGTTACGAAATATTTAATGATAACGTGCCGCAGAATATCCTTTGGAAAAACTGGCTATCAATTAAGTGATAACAATAGTGTATCAAAGCGTACATCAATATCATGTCCCTGCAATACAAATTCGTTTTTACCTACAGTGCCAAAACTGTCCGTTATGCATAAAGCTATAAAAGCCAATGAATACAAAGTGTTTGAGGCTGATACTGGTCTACAAATGGATTAATAGAGATCAGTGTTATCAATAAGATTAAATATGAAAATGAAAATCGGTAAGAACACAAAAATGTAGGGGCGATTTGAAGTTTTGAATTTGTTCAGCTACTTATGTGGCTGACTGTACATTGGCTATATTAATTGCAACAAAAAAAATACGATACCTTTTAAAATATTTTGTAATGCGAAGTTTACTATCATTAGCTTAAATTTTTTGCCGTAGGTATTTGAACGTTCCCAAGCTCCTCTCGTGTCATACAGTTATTATCAGCCTTCCATAGGTCGTCGCACCGTCATAATTTTATGAATAGCCCCAATACATGTTTCGCAATACGTTAAGAGCGGCCCGTCTTTTCCTATTACTTCCAACTGAGATACGGCATCCGCGAGCAGTTTAGATCGGCGCGATACCACTCAAATGGAAATTGAGAGAGATTTATGTTAACGATAAACGAATTTGAACCATTGTTCGACTGTGTGCTATATTCATAATAAGTGAACTCTCTTTTGTGTCTTTGACTTCGTTGATGATATGTGTGTGCAAATTTTTGGTAATGTATTACGTGGGGACTTAGATGGTCAATGATTGATTAGTTTTTAGGCGTATATGAAGTACGAAGCAGAATTTCAATCCGTGGGCAGAGCGAGTGTATATAGATTAAAAACATACAACTATATATTGCTGTGAATTTAAATAAAACTATTAAAATTTATGCCCGTTACAAAAACTATATTATTAAGCCCTAAACGAGAATTCAATATAAATTAATTTAAAGTTAAATAATTTATTTATCACCATTCATACTCTACATAAAAAAATTCGTAAAAAAACTATATGTTATCAATAAAATAAACATAACAATTATTTTCTTACAATAATCCGATGTAAATTGGATTGATCGCCCATCTGACGGCAAATTATTGGTTTTCTGTCGCTCGTTCTGCTTGTTTATTTGCGGCGAAGGTATTTTTGAACGGTAAATACATTTATTTGGTGGATGACGGAGTATTTGCGTGTCCTTATTCCATTATATTTTAGCTATAAATATTTTACACACCTGCCAAGCCGCTATATTGTTAAGTGATCATAGAAGTGCTGTATGAGTTTGGTAATTATTTAATGAACGTGAAACATGACCAAAACAAAACTGTTGATTGCAAATTGTTAGGAAACTTAGCGGAAATATAATCAAATTGTTTATCAGATCATATTGCTCCACTTTGAAAGAGTCTAAAATCTAGCAAATTTTAAAAATATACTGTTACGTTTACTACCGCTGTGTACATTTACGTCCCGGGGTGTATTTTTAACAATTTCGTGATGAAATTCCACCAAGTTCCATAACTTTTTAATGCCTTTTGTAATGTTATTTTGAGGAGAAATTCTGTACTTTATACTTGTGAAATTTTCTGTTATTTTTGCAAAGAGTACAGACGTTTCGACATTGCCGCTGAGAGAATCCCCTTCGGTTTATTCACTTTGAAACTTTCGTTTATGGTGGGTATAAACTTTTACTTTCGTACTGTATTTTCGTTTCGGTGTATTTTAATAAATTGTATGCTTTTAACGTTCATTTTCTTAAGTAGAAAGCCTTTATAGGCATGATAAATCGGATCTTAAATGAAGAAATAACACTTAGCAGCAGTTATATAATTTGTTACATAGCCCTGAATCCAGTATGATGCTATTATATTGTTCATGTATATCAGGAATAACAAGAGATTGTAGGTCTAACAACACCAAGCCAGATCACACAAACGTTGTGCTGATCCCGCAATCTCTCGTTTCACAGGCAAGTCATTCACCGATACAACAATCAACTAAGCTGGCTTCATATTGCGCAGGTGTTTACTTCCGCGCATCTCATAATACATGATTAATTACCGCAGATAATTTGATGTGATTTACGTATACAAGCGTAGTGTTGTCACGTCTCGGCCTCTGACAGGGCATATACAGTTATTTTGTAGGATTATGCAGTATTTGCAACTTGTTACACGTTATTAAACCCCAACAGATATGCAATTCCATATTGAGCAATTCTACAATTAATACATTTTACACACACACTCACACTCGAGCCTTTTATCCCCGAAGGGGTAGGCAGAGGCGCAACAAAAGGCACCCACTTTTCGCCGTGCGTATTCCGTCTCATGATGTGATAGGGGACGAGCCTATCGCCATATTTGGCACAAATTCCAGACTCCGGGTGGATACTGAATTCTAGAAAAATCTAACATCACTATGCCCGACCCGGGGATCGCACCGGAGACCTCAGCATTGCAGTCGTACCGTAATACAACTACGCCATCGAGGCAGTCAATTATGCATTTTTTATTATATAAAAAATATCACTTCCTTATAAGTACATTTCCGAAACATATTTACGTATTTTTTATATTTTTCATTTAACAAGTCGTTACATTTTGAGAATAAACAAAATAACAGGCTAGTTTAATTGTATCGGACAAAACATGGCGCTTTAAATTCACGGGGAAGTGATTTTATTTTTATTATTCCGTCTTGACATTTTCAACCTACATACAGTATTTTTATATTTTATTTGCAATTCGAAGGTCGTGTGACATGATAAATTATGTTCATTGCCGCATTTATACTGCCAGAGACTATAAAATCGCTCTGTTGAGATAAAATAATCAAAATTTAACGTTTATCGAGATGTAATTCCATAACATTCAGATTGTATTATCTGAAATTATTTGTGTGTATCTAAGACAATGTGTACTTGGAAAGTTGAAAAAAATAAAACATAATCTCAATTAATCATCGGAAGACATTAAGCACACGGGTGGACTTTAAACGCGCACCCTTTTGTTTTTTTTTTGGTGACCTTCCTCAGCGCATTAAGGACGGCTGCGGGTTCCTCCGGCAAAGAGTGCCTAGTTGTCCTCCGCGGCATTTTGCGTTTATTCGCGGAGTCGAGCGGTTGGGAGTGGACACTGGACAGCGCGCGGCTTAATTTTGTACGTGCGTCGTTCCCGCGGCCAGTACTTGCGTGAAATCTTACGTCCATGTATAGAGGCAGGTGAGGCATGTTCCCTACCTCCCTCTCCTCTGAGATCAAATTAGCCAGACATGCCAGTCTTTGTTGGGTAAGTAAGTGTATACTCCGAAGATTGATGACGACAAACTCAATAAGTTATCTTATAACATACAATTATGCTATCTCAATGTGAAATATAATATCTACAAAGAGCTGTGTATAAATTTAAATGATTCCTAATTTGAACTCCCATTTCGGTAATGTTATTCAGATTAAAGAGAACGACTGGCAAGAACCTCTTATTCCCTATTCTTAATATATATAAGTAATATATAATAATAATGTCTATAGGCCTTATCTATAAACAGTTTATAAACTTATTTTAGTTATCGAATGTTTTGTCTTCTTCGAACGAATTTTGAATTGAGTTTGAAGGAAGAAGACAAAACATTCTATAACTAAAATAGGTTTATAAACTGTTTATGAATAAGGTCGTATATGTCTAGGTTATAAAGATGATTATAAAATTTAGAACAGAAGAGCAAAATGGGTTTATTATTCCTACGTACTAATATAATACGTTGACCAAAATTCCATCTCGCGTGTACTGTCGCGGTGATCTTTTTGCATTGGCACGTTGATTGTGTATATTGTTATCGCGATGAAAATTGCACAACGCGACGTCGTTCCATCGGCTCCAGTAATTTGGGCTCATCAGCCTCCACACAAACGCACTCTGCAATGTATTATGAAACAAATATTTGTGTGCTCATGTTTCGACAATGTTTGCGGCATATGAATGGATAAGTTTGGAATTATTGTTCTTTTTTTGAAATTTTAGCGGAATATTTTAGTCGTATCGTATGTAAATAGCGTCAAATTAGTTCTAAATATTCTTCTAAGTCTGTCTGTCTGTCTTGGACTTAATAAAATAAAGTGGCACTAGTAGAGCTCTAAGACAAAAATTACAATCAAATATTAATTTTACTTCGCATTGTTTCTTGATTACTTTCGGCTGTTGTATATTCCAGTCAACTTAAGTTAATATTAGTTATTAGTCACATATTTTAATTCTAGCTTTGGCTTGCGGCTCCGGCCGCGTGAAAAAGTTTTCCGGGGTAAAAAGTAGCCTATGTCCTTTCTAGGGTCTCAAACTATCTCCATACCAAATTTCATCGAAATCCGTCGTGTAGTTTCGGAGATCTGCAGTAACAAACAAAAGAAAAACATACAGAAAAGCATTATAAACTCTTCTTTAGTCACCCCCTTTATTTTTTATCACATTTCTTTCAATGTACAGACACACCGGGATCTACTGCTTTATTATAGTATAGACTATATATAGATGTCGCAAAAAGCGTAACAAGTAATTGGTCGCGTCGTACATTACCGTGGAAATATTTTGCACGACAAATATAAACCCGTTGGCCCGTTCCATTTAAAAAGGCAATGATGTATTGTATGTATGGGGAACATTATAAGTACATACACGTACACAATAGTACATACATACTTTCGATAAAATTTATGAGCACAATTGAAATAATTTACGTAATATTTGTTTATGAAAAGTGTTATTATATCCTTGGAATACTGATTCCTTTGAGTAATTATATACCTATATAGACACTGAACGTTTCAAACGCGTTGAAAAAAATAGAGGCGAACCGTTCCCCACTAAATGAGTTCGAGTGAATTATTTTTTGTTGTTTTTCATGGACAGAATTTTCTCCCCGTTTTAATAGAAACCATGTAATAACCGGTATCATTATGCGCGTACACAAGAATACGCAGAATGATGCAGCGATAGCGTATGACACAGCTGTCACGCATACTAGCTTAAGAAAAGTTGGCCTGTTTGTTTTTTAGTTTCATTGCAGCGCGTCACTCTATCTATCTAAGTATATAAACAATCAAAGACTGATTCTAAGAAATTTTAGCCAGCCTCAATTATTGTTAGTGATATTTTAAAGATCATTTAAAATTCAATTTGAGAAAGGTAAAAAATTTTTTTTTTCCTAAATTCCCGTCTCTGTTGGCTCATGATGTCGTGTGTACATATTTATACAGACCACCGTGTGCACGTTTGTGTTTGTCCAAGATTTCCAAAGCGCGTCACGGTAAACAAAATATCATTCGGTTTACTCGTGACATTCATCATTTATATTTTTTATTGAAACTGTTCTTGCTTTAAAATCTAGTTCGAATAATAGGGGAAAGTATAAATGAATTTTGTGACACCTACGTTTTATCATATTTCTTTTTTTTTTTTTTATTGCATTGAATGACGAGACGAGCATGCCGTTCGCCTGATGGTTAGCGATACGACCACCCATAAACAGTAGCAACACCATCCAGCACCTTGACTTACAAAGTACTGTGTGGCATTCCACTGCGCTCGTCATCCTGAGACATAAGATGTTAAGTCTCATTATGTCCAGTAGTTATACTGGCTACAATGTCCTTTAAACCGAAACACAACTGTGCATGCACACTTGCTTGGCGGTAGAAATAGACATTGCGTTGGTACCCACCCAGACGGCCTCTTCCATAATGAGAGACCTACCAACAGTAATTCTTATATTAAAGACTCAATCTTTAATAACGGTTTTTTTTATAAAACTGCCTCGGTGGCGTATTTTTTAGCGTGCGCGGTACGACACCGCTCTGAAGTCCCGGGTGCGTATCCCGGTCCGGGCAGTGATATTGATTTTTTTTGCTCAGTCTCACCCCAGAGTCTGAAATTGATGTCCCAATATGGCGATAGGCGCGGCCCATATCACATCGTACGATGGATCATAGGCGAAAATTAGGTGCCCTGGTTGTACCTCTGTCTGTCCTTCGGGCATAAATGCGTGATGTAAGTGATTTGTTATTATAATTGGTGCTTATGGTTTAATACACTCGCCCTCACCTTATCACCTTGGTTTTCTTCTTGTATTCTAATCATAACACAAAAACTAATTAACGCAGTCGTATACTTGACCCATTAACTATGCAGCCTTTTAATAAGCCTGTGTCAATGCCAAACCTGATTGATTTTGTCAAAGTTGTGTGGCTGATTTATATTTTAATTTATTTTAAACAATCCGGAATTGTACGGCATTGCAAAATACTTAAGTATACTGTATAACAAAAAACCGCGATATAGCTAGTTATTAATGCGTTTCTTTGTCTTATTCAAACCAGCAAAGCAGCAGCGATAGCCTAGTTGGGAGTGGAACGGACTGCCGAGACGAATGTCCGCAGGTTCAAAACCCAAGGGCACACACCTTTGGCTTTTCTAAAAAGTTATGTGGGTATTCTTTGAGAATTATCGCTCGCTTTAACGGTGAAGGAAAACATCGTGAGGAAACCTGCATACCTGAGAAGTTCTCTGAATTTCGAAGGTATGTGAAGTCCGCCAACCCGCACTAGGCCAGCGTGGTGGATTAAGGCCTAAACCCCCTCAGTTGTAGAGGAGGCCCGTGCTCACCAGTGGGGAGTATAAAATACAGGGCTGGTATGGTATGGTATTCAAACCAAATTATTTAAATTAAAATAATAGTCCAGGCACCGGTCAAATCTATCATTTAGACCAATTCATACAATGATTACGGTGTTACGTAGCCACTAGCCATGTTTCACAAGGTTCTTGGAGTTAATCTAGTCCAATTTCCGCGCACGCATACAGCGCGGCGCGGCGGTGTGTCCGACTGGCGGCAGTGCGTCCGAAACATCATCGCGCCGAATTAGCAACAATGACGGCAGTCACTGAACTGAGCCGGATCACCCACAATTATACCATGTGGGTCGTGTGCTCCGCTGTACTTTACTACTGTGACCCTAATTAGGGCGAGAATAACGCGTGTTAGCTTTGTGAGCTGACGGTGAACCTCTATTACCTCTATATAAGGTAATAATAGAATGAATTTGATAATATTTTTGGATTTAGCAATTGTAAATGTTTGGTCTTAAATAACAGTTAGCGTGTCATAAAACCCTCCGTCGTATTGAACAGTAACCCACGGAGAAAACATAATATAATTTAATTCCGGCAGCGATGTTTTATTTTTGTGCTGCGATAGTTTCAACGAATCTCGTCTCTGTTCATATTTTATGTTTCGCAGTTATTTACACCCAAGTGCGATTGTATATAATATCTCAAGTGATTACGTTGCGCATGTGTCAGATGCAAGCGGCCGTTTTGTAAAAGATAGGCAGATTCTACTTCGTCAAAGTCTGCAAAGCAAAAATCTTCACCAAAGAATTATACACTGGAATGGAATAAACTAAACCTTGTAATACTTAGGATGATAATATTGACTGACAATATGGATGAGGGTGGTGTATAATCATTAATTAACCTATTGATTATCCATTATTATTTTCATAGAACTTGGAATCGAAAGTACAAATTAGTAATAATTTTAATTACCTAATCTACTATAAATTAGCGACGAAATCATTTCCATGTATGAATTTTAAGAGTGGTACACAAGAAGCAAAAATGAATGTGTTAACACATTCAAAAGGAAAATCATTGAATATTTAAGTAATATATTTTTTACAATTAATTTTATGATAGATAATTGCAAACAACTTTAATAATTACAAAAAAAATATATTTGTTACGTAAATGTTAATTTTCATATGTTCGTTTCGTTTTATTTCAAAATCGACTTTCGATAGTCTGTGGTTGTTCGTTATGCGTGGCGCTGCACTAAGTGGGCGGTACCCATCAATAAAGTACGACATTTATCTGTAGTAGGTACATGTTACCAAAAAATAAAATCATGAGCGTGAGCTGTAAAAATGATCATCCTAAATTTTACAAGGTATAATCTATACATCTATACATATAAATAAAATTGGAGTGTCTGCTTGTAATATTGAAATAACCGTTTTTTACTACATGTATATGAATATACATACGGTACATACACCAAAATATCATTTTTTACAATTTTTGTCTGTTTGTTTGTTTGTTCCGGCTAATCTCCGAAATGGCTGGACCGATTTTGACGGGACTTTTATTGGCAGGTAGCTGATGTAATAAGGAGTAACTTAGGCTACTTTTTATCCCGGCAAAATATAAAGCGGGACTTTTATCCCGGGAAAACATTTGTTGGGGATATCACTCTTACTTCAACCTATGAAAGATGCGTGTTCGAGTGAACAACAACTGGATTGGTATAAATTAAAGCAGTGTGTACTAGACACGCTTATACTTTATATTTCATGGATAAGATATACGAGTGATATATCAATAAGGTTGAACGCAATATTCTTATATTACGATCACGGTCGTAAAATACAGTCTGATGGATACGAAAATATTGCGAAATTTTTACATAGTGCATATATTTTTAGTGCTGCAATATACTTATCTCGAACATATATTTACTAAGAATGTACTAAAGTTACATAGAAAATCTACTGGAGGACAACTTCTAATTTTACGTCTACGTCATGAAATCCATATAGTTCTAACATTGAATTAATTACGCTAAGCACTTATTATTTTTGTTAGCACTTGTTTCACGAATTTTGCATAAGTAAATATACTCTTCAAATAAAGCATAAGACGACAAAAAAGGCACGCTGTCAACTATGCTCTTAAGAAATGATTATCAGATGAATACTCTATTTGTTGTCTAATTTGTTTAATTGGCGGATATGGTTGAACATTGTGGAAGAGTTCCTTAGCATAATAGTAAATTAAAAAATACATGCGTCGAATTACCACCACAATGTTATGAACACCCAAATTATTAAGTTTCGAATGATCTGTCTCTAGCCTTTCCATCCGATTGCGAACTCGCAGTAGATACGTTGCAATGGCTAATACAACCATAGGCATAGTATGAAGCGTACGGTCGCGTTTCCCTACAACCTGGCTACATAACTCAATTGGCAGGCAATCTCGCGCCGGCGCCGCCGCCCAGTAATTACATACGGCATCGCGCAGGGCTTCTCCTGACATAAACAAGCTTTTCTACTCATTCACACATGCTACGGCATTCCCCTTCCCATATATTAAACGATTTTAAAAAATTGCTTACTTCAAGCTCCAAATGAAATCTATGTCATTTATGGTAGAGAAATTTCAAATTTATTATATCAAAAAGTCTTCCATAAAATTTGATAGGTATCACTGTTTCCATGAATAGAAAGATTATGTAACTATCGCAGTATTTCTAGAATTAGAACCAATATTAGGTGGCAAAATTACTATAGCTACCGTTATTCACGTTCTTTACGACCTTGCGGATCATAAATTCTACAAGTAATGTAATTCTAAGATTTATTATGTAAGATGAAACACGCATACACGGGCCGACACTGTCTCTTATCAAAATGTAATGGTTATTTTTGGACGTTTTGCCAATTGGAAATGGTATCCGAACGACATCAATTTCCTTTATTGCTATCGGAAGCAAATCATCAAATTTCATTTCGATTAATATTCGCCACGTGTGAATCTAACGTGAATTACACGCTCCGATGTATTCCATTTGCAGGCAAACGATGTTATGTACCAATCGAGTCCTCGTGCGAAATGATCAGGGTCGCCTCATCTCGGTTCCCGCATACAACATATAGCGATGTAATCTCTTTCACTTTCATTATCGCCTGGTAGATTGGTAAAAACAAACATAAATCATAATGATCCCCGTCGATTCGGAATGTTTCGCTCTTTACATCCAGTTTTATGGCTATCGGATGAGGTAATGTTGAATTTATTGTTGTATGGATATTTTGTTTTTGTTTCGTTGTGACGTGCATGAGTATGTACAGAAACTGGTGATAGGTCTCTCATATGTAAGAGTCCGTCTGTGTGGGTACCACCACAATGTCTATTTCTACCGCCAAGCAGCAGTGTGCATGCACTGTTGTGTTTCGGTTTGAAGGACATTGTAGCCAGTGTAACTACTGGACATAATGAGACTTAACATCTTATGTCTCAGGATGACGAGCGCAGTGGAATGCCACACAGTATTTTGTAACTCAAGGTGCTGTATGGTGTTACTACTGTTTATGGGCGGCCGTATCGCTTACCATCAGGCGAACGGCATGCTCGTCTCGTCATTCAATACCATAAAAAAAACTGATGTGTTAAAATTGTTATTTATTAGTATGTATTATGAAACTGACAATAGGAATGTGGGATAAAGCGATTCAAAATTGTATGTATTTGACACAGTCATGATAGTTCTATTACGTCGGTATTTCAACGAATTTATAGTACTTATTAGATTCTCATTTTCATTATAACAAAACCGAGTAGTGTTTAACCACAGATTTATACTTGTAATTAACGGCGCAATTCCACTGTTGACCGTTAATCGCTTTAAGTCCCACACCGCGTCGCCAGCAACGAAAACATGTAAGCTATTTTGAATGTGCACCGTCGTTTGCCAAACTTTGTCAGACTTTACCATAGATAAAGTTGGTAGTAAAGTTCAAACATGGATAACAGATTATTCACTCGTTTGGCAAAACGCCCTCAGTCGGACTACTGGCTTTTAGGCCAATTTCCCGCTGTCCGCTGACACGGCGATATAACATGCCGACATTTTTAGATACCTACGTTTTATTAAAACGAAACTTAAAATAAGTTTATAAGAGTGTAGAGGTATTATGTTTATTATCAGAAACCAGTTCGAGTGACATTCTTAAGGCAGATAGATGCCCGTCGTACTCATGGCTCGCTAACCGCCTGCAGCGACACCGTGGCTCAGCCATGACGTAGATATGTGGGGCGTTTCGAAAGTGCGCCGGCGCCTGCCAAACTTTGATATGCGTTGCCAACATTGTACGTTGCGTCGCACACTTTCACAATACATGTTTCGATCCGGCCCGTTGGTTCTGCTGAAAACTAGGTCTGCCGTTTAATCTTTTGATGCTCCTCGAAGATGCACTCCTCGAGACTCTATTAATATTCAAATTATAATGGTTCATTTTTAGTGTATAAAATAGTCGTTGTTCCCATAAACCTATCAGGAAATTAGATGAACTATTTGTAGCTGTTTAAGGTATTTTATAATATTCTCTTTATGAATCCGCAATAGAAAAGCAATTTGCAACTTTCTATTACTGTATTACAGAGCACAATAAACCATTGAAACAATAACATTATCAGGATATGGCAATTAATCAATTGAGAAGCATTGTGGTAGAATTAGCGATGGTAAATACTATGTATTCGTTAACTCGCAGCGACTTATTTCTACCTTTGACATTATAGAACTGTAGGTATACTTATTTCAATGTGAAATCTATATAAACGTCGATGCATAAATAAACAGTGACATTTGATTCGAAAGGAAATCGTTAGTTGATTGTAGACGCCGGACAGCCGTTTCCTAGTTGGAATCACGACGTGTACTTAGAAATATAATCAAGTTCAATGTTATAACATGCCAGCACGGTTGGTGATATGACATCACTCCGCTTACCGCTTGTTAATGGGTTTGAATCTGGGGTCGAGAACACTAAATAATTTTATAGAAGACATGTATAGTATTGAACATCCGTAGTATGAAATCCAAATGATATTAATAGTTACGTTTACTAAAACAACAGCTAAGCAATTAAGCGATAACCACTTTACATCATTCATAACACTGCGACTTGATTAGTCCGAGAGTCAAATGGAAGAAAGTGACCACGGATAGTAAAACACAATTATATACCGCGATTATAGTTGTAGTTCTTACAAACTTAAGAAGGTAAAATACAGGGACGGCGGAGTCACGACCCGTTCCAAAAGAGATCACGAGCGCGGCTCTCGCGGCATCCGTCGCCCTGGCATTTCCACACTCCACTGCACTCGATTGGGTAAATTGCCGTTACTATGTCCTAGCAATTCGAATGCTACTGCATAGTGAACCAGTTACGGAGATGCACTGTTCATTCATCTAGAAAAACCTTTATGTTGTGTTTAGACGGCTGTAATGATTCAGGGGAAATTACTTGAACGATTTGCTTAAGAGTTAAATGCGTCAGCACAATAGAAAAATGTTTAAACGATGTACAAAATGTCCTTGAACCCAACGTTTACTATGATTCAACTTATAATCAACGTGCAAACAAACTATAAGCTTAATTGGTTTGTAAAATGATAATGAATAGGTACTATAGCGTGTTTACCTTTAATATTTGCGATGAATATAAAAAGTACACATTAATTTAAGCGGTAGTTCCGTATCAATACATTGGTGGGCAATATTCCCTCGGTATTCAAAATATCGAGCTTTTGTTCGTGTTTAAACGTCGGTAAACATTCGGATCATCCGTGCGAAATCGAAACGTACACACGCGTAGGGTTGTAATGTGGTTTGAAATGTGTTATTTAAACTTGCATGGGACTAGTGAAGGGAACTGCGGTGAAGTAACACGCATGTCATCATAATGTATGCGTAATTTATGATCAATTTGTCTCGTATTTTGTCTGCCAACGAATCCATTCAGGATGACAAATAACGGTTTAACTAATGTTTATCCAATATTAGATAGTTACAGAATGGATTTATAATAAACTTTTAACGTGCAGCGGACATTAATAGCGGAAACAGTATGTATTTATCATTAATATACACACTAGAACCTATTAATCAAACTATAAACACTTGACTATATAAGGTAATTTTCTGGCCACTGCTACTATGTTCATTATTATACACATAAATATGTTTACAAACACCATGTTTATCAACGCGCACGATTCTAATTACCGCATAACGGACCTCAAACTCAGACTCAGATATAACAAAAGGTAATACTGCGCACCAGTGTGGCTCAGTGACGCACTCAGAGGAGGTAAACACCAGGTTTATTACTCGACCGAGACGTTTCGTATCGCCTACCGGCTGAGACTGATGTGTTTTGAACCAAACTGTCCGATGGATGTGTTACGGACTTACTCTAATTTTAGTTTTGGCTATGGCGATTACTGAAATTCAGCTTAAATTTTTCGCATAAATGCACAGAATGAAGGGAATTTTGTGTGAGATATACAGGGTCAATTTTACATTGCGTTAATAAATGAAACCACATATTCATCTTTACCTCTACCAGCGACTGAGGCTATATGGTTGCTGACCTCTGCTAACATCGTGCCAAATATCATGCATGAATAACGAATATTTTGGCCAAAAATCCAGGTTCTAGGTTTCAGATTTCTATATGATTTAGTAGTTTAGTGCGAATATGGTATGTGCGTAAGTGTATTTCTGAATGAAAGTGTAATGTTGCCGCTACGATAAATTCTTTTAGAGTAGTAGTAGTAGTGGCATTAGGGCGAGTAAAATTACATTGACTTTATATTGATATTTATTTTGTTCGAAACTTACGCTTTTTTATTTTACATCTATAACTAAAATAACATATGATATTTTCAGGAAGACAAGCATGTAGTTTAATTTATTAACACAATGTCAAAATGACTCTGTATAATTCCTAATTGGAATGTAGTATTTTTGTCTACGATGTACGTTTATAGCATTGATATGTAACCCTACATCAATGGTTTGTAGAGAAAAAGTCAATTAGCTAGGAGAAGTGCGGATGAAAGCGACGAGCTCCGGTGAGAGTCTGGTATGAAGTGTTCTCTCTACATACACTCTACACATATGATAACATGTGACCCGCGGTATCGTTACATAAGTGTCTATTTTTCAGTGCGCTATCAGTCGTGTGCCCACATTAATTGATAACGGAGTTGATAAAAACGGCAAGCACAATAACACGCTTGGCGGGGCTACCAGTGCTTGTTTATGTAAATCGAATGGCGTTTCAATGTGTTTTACTTAAAAATGTTAATTATATCATCGGTGTTGAGTGGCACGAGGGGATATACTTGTATGTTGGTATGTAATATTATTTAGTTTATTGGATATTTGTATGTCCAGTGGCTCGCATGTGGCTAATTACGATGATG
This sequence comes from Sphinx pinastri, assembly GCA_947568825.1. NCBI lineage: Eukaryota > Metazoa > Arthropoda > Insecta > Lepidoptera > Sphingidae > Sphinx > Sphinx pinastri. The sequence goes on from OX387634.1 coordinate 6,468,439, forward strand.
ATGACGTTATGACAAATTGCATTGTGTTCGGGTCTTTCTGGCTGTTAGGTAATATTTCGCGCTGTATTCATTGATGTGTAAAAACCCTGTATTCCTTCATGCACGTAAAATGCCGATTGACGGGACGTACAATTTCTCCAGCCGTAAGTTTTATTTGACTTATTTGATATGGAAGATCAATAATTTATGTGATCCAATCCTGGAAAAAATCGTGTTAAAGCCTACACAAAGTGTTTCCCGGTCAGGGAATTGAACCCACGAGCAACCCACCAGACTAAGGAGACGATACCTATTAACACTTGAGTCCGACAGTCAATCAATTTTTACATAATAAGCACTGAATACATTAACAAACGTCCAATTCTCAACGTTACAATAGAAACATTACCAATCAAAACAATAACACATCTAACAAACCAGATCTAAATGCCCGTGCAGCCAACAATGGCGAGTCTTCAGCGAGTGGACCGGGCGACTGCAATTCTAAGGTCGACCGAAAGCCTGAAAAGGGCCGCACACACTGGCGACTGCGGCGCAATAAGTTTGCGTCTACTCGTTATTATAATGATAAACGTACTATATCAGTTTGGTGTAGATACATTGTTTAATATACGTCGATCTCATCAATAAAAAAAAATATGAGTGAATAAATCAATGACACGGTGCATGTATTAAAAGGATATTTTTTGTCAAAGGACATATATTATTATGGTAAAACCATTGTATCGTGAAGTCATTTTGTGGCAGATAATAACAATGAAAGGAATTTGGTGAAATGTTTTCATTCGATTACAATATCTATTCAAAATATAAATAAATATAATCAAATATCAAAAGCTATTGTCGACAATTTAATGAATAGTATGCGTAGAGCCTAATGGTCGGCTTTCTCACAACGGTTCGTCAGATAAAAAACTTGTTAGTGCGGTCGCGGCGTGTCGCAAGAAACCAGCGTCGATTGCTATTGAAAAACACGATTGTGTTGCGATCGCTAGCTTTTACCCACGGCTGCGCTTGTGCGCCTGGCATGACATGTAACGTTCTTTTAATATACTAACAGAACTACTATAGCAAAGAAATCTGTGAATTGTTATGAAAATCTTCTCCATGCATATAATTTGCACATCGTCTATTCAAGCTACATTATAATGTAAACGTAACGTAGGTGGTAGCGATTGGATTCGTAGATGCGAAGACTGAGTTCTAGCAGATGGTTTAGAAGCCTAAAATCTAAATTACGGTATTTAGAGCGGTAAGATTATATCTAAACGCAGATTCCCACGTCAGACTCAACTCTTGACGTATTTTGTTTTTGAACGCAACACAATCACTGTTTACACAGATGTTTCGGTGTTACGAACATCGTGTGTTATCGTCGTATTGTTTCCACGTTCTTGCAATTTTGTACACATACACGACTTTATAGAGCCTTTCGATTTAATTTTCTATGCAATTCATGCATTTAAAAGGCAAAGGTTTGCTTAAATAGTTTCCTACCTAATTTTGAATCAGCAAGGTGTTTTTTTTATGTCTGTAATTATAATTACTTGTAACCTTTTACATTGAAAGTTCGTGACACGTTCGCATGCCACTGAATTATTAATTTACAATGCGTGAGTAATCAGTGTCTAGTACGGAATTCGTCATCAGCAGCCTTGACCAAAGCGTTGTGCACCAAAATAGATTGTAGAGAAAATAACATGTATTAATCGGAACTCATCCTAGACAGAACGCATTTGAATGATTGCTTAGCAGTTAGCAGTCTAGATACAACGGATGTATCCCGTCCATCTTCACAAGTTTGCACTCGGCGCGCACGTATGTCTCAATTCTCATGTCTAGATTTTTTCTATCTCTATAATGACGCACAAATGCGCCCACAAGCGATCTATGTTTGAACAATTTGTTTAAACGGCCCCGAGGTCGGTTCGATATCGTAAACAAGGCATAAGACCCCAAAGCGACGTTATCGAGGCTTTAAAAACACTATCACGTTATGTAAAGCCGGTGTCCAAAACTGTCTTTGACCCTTTATCGCGTCAGGTTGTCGGGACAGGAAAGACGTAGAGATATGTTGTAATAGTTTTTTGTAATAAATGTTAGTAGGTCGGTCTGAAATATAAAATTAGTTGAAAGCCAGAAAGTTTCATGGTCACTAGATACGTTGATTTATAATATAATAATTTTTCGATAGAAATTATTTATTTATTTGGTGTTGTAATGTTTATAAGAAGGTAATAACTGATTACATTATATTTCTGCGAATCAAAGTGGCGTTATGGATCGGTGTTAATAATAATTTATATCCCTCTTGACTTGACTCGCATAGCAAACAAAGGATATGCCCTGATACGACATTCAGACAATACATTTTGTTTTGGTACAATATGTTAAGAACTTATATTGGTAATTAAGATCTCATCACTGTAATTAATATGGACGTTCAAAATATACCTTTCCTAATTACTTATACACACACATACACACACACACACACACACACTCATGCCTTTTATCCCCGAAGGGGTAGGAAGAGGCGCAGCTAATGCACCCACTTTTCGCCGTGCGTATTCCGTCCCATGATGTGATAGGGGGCGAGCCAGACTCCGGACTGATACTGAATAGAAAAATCCAATATCACTGCCCGACCCGGGGATCGAACCCGAGACCCCAGCATTGCAGTCGTACCTTAATACAACTACGCCACCGAGGCAGTTAATAATTATTTATATCGAACACATATTTATATTTCCAGACATTTCCAACAATCGATCACCCACGTGTACGTTACAATTACTACGAAACGGTTTAGAACGCTTCAAGGATGCGACCTGTAATCGATGATGTATAGCATCCAGATATTCTTGTTAAAAGTATAAAAATAGCTATTCTTACCGATGCCGTAAACAATAGATTGAAAGAGCCGATAGCAGACAGCAAGACCACGGTATGGTGGCGTCATGTGTTAAAACTGTTGCACTGTATGCCGATTGCCGAAGCTTTTTGAGAGTTCTAATTCACGACCCTCTAGCTCGGTGGTCGAAGAACTTGTAGCAAATCGTCGGGGATAGTGCAATACCGTTTAAGTGATAAAAAAAAGTCCAATTGAGATTGATCCTTACTACACTAAACTTAGCATTGATAATACAACACTTTTTTAAAATCACTTACGCGGTATTGCACTATCCCCGACGAAATGACTTACAAATTTCTACTAGATTTGACTATTAAAAAGCGTACTCTTAGGTATACAGTGATACATAATAATATTATCAGCCCTTAATTATATACCGCCCACTGAGGAGTTTACTGAGAGTTCATTAGTACACCACCCTAGTTTAGTGTGAGTTGGCAGACTTCACATACTCTCGAAATTATTATGGAGAAGCCTCGGGTATGTAGGATTCATCACGATGTTTTCCTTCACTGTTAAAACGAATTATAATTGATAAACAATACACACGTAACTTGTAAAGTTCGTCTAGGCGCAGCGCGCGGTGTGTCGGACGCTTCCATTCCAGTATAGGTGTTCAATATTTTAGAAAACTATTGCAATGAGTGTAATCTACATAATTCGCATTTATGAGGAACGTTTAGTAGAAATGTTGCGTATGCAAGTGTATATTTATTGCTGTGATTATTGTAATGTAATTTTAATGATGATATGTGGTGCGACCTCGCGGCACTGTTGCGCATTCTGTGTAATATTACATTGCTTCCGCTTCCCGGACATAATAAATCCTTAGATGTAAGTACACATAATGTATAATACATATTTCCTTTCTAAATTAACCGACTTGAAAAAAGACGAGAATCTCAATTCGTGTGTTTTTTTTACTCTAATAGAAAATAAACACGCCTATCGTGATAATTAAATCCAAATATTTCGTTAATTCAAACGTTAATTATGTTTATGTTTTAAATTTTCATGGGGCTGTTTAACCATTAACATGACGTGCAGTCAATTTGTCTGGACACGCAGTAAGACAGAACTTAAGCGTCCTTCAACACACGAACACGACACTGCCAGTAATTGAATCGACCACAATTCCAATATAATTCTCGTGTAGATGCGTTTATAATGAACTAAATCCGCAATCCGCTACCATTCAATTCACTTCCGAACACGAAGAATGTTAATTAAAAGTCGGCAGACGCGTGGTGTTTTGTCGCGCGACATTATATCCCGTGGCTCGTCTAAAACTCATTTTGCGTCACACTAATTAAATCCGCTATCGGTCGGTTGGATCTTGTCGCACTCGGCTGTGAGCCGAGCGTGAAGTGTACTCTGGAAACCCACGCCGCGACATTGAGCGCTTGTGTTACAAAAAGTGGGGAAATCTTGGTGATCTTGCGACTAAAACATGGCCTGCCTGTGATTGGGTTGACGTCATGTGGTCACGGGTCGTAGAAACAATAAGTTATATGTTGTTAGACAAATATGTCATATGCTTTGCAGGGGTCGTCTGGCGTACATAAAACAAAATTTGTATCACTAAAACTTTTAACTTTACTCGTTTTCATCTTCTCGTAAGTTGTCTATACGATTCTCCCAAGGTTTACAGTTGCCAATAAAACTACGCATGGCTAAACAGCCAAATATCTGTCGCGCTATTGTCGAGGCAGCATACACTACAAGATTTCAACTTTTTCGCCGAGTGTTAAAATTACATAAATGTTAAATAAATGCAAATAAGTCCGACTATACATTTAAACGTCAGGGCCGGCTTAACAATGCTCAATTAAATTTTATTCATCAGTTATTGTATTAGACAGCTAACGTAGATAGATGCTTTCATCTGTATATTTTATTTTTGGAACATGTTGAGAGTCTTACTATTGTATTTGAGCTTTGTTTTTATGCTAGTTTTATGCTCGCGGCTTGGGCCGGGTGAAAAAGTTTTTCCGGGATAAATGTCCCGCTTTATATTTTCCCGGGATAAAAAATAGCCTATGTGTTAATTCAGGATATGAACTACCCGTGTACCAAATTTCATCGAAATTCATTCAGTCGTTTTTGCGTGAAAGAGTAGCAAACCTCCATACATCCATACATAATACATTAAAAACTTTCGCGTTTATAATATTTGTAGGATAGTAGGATATACGTATCAGTATTACATAATTATGAATTATGTGTTGGGTGCGACATCACGGTACATAATAAATTAATCTGAACAAAACATTTTTTTTTCTATTTCTCTGTATGATCATATATCTTGACCTATAGCATTGAGAAATCCGGTCGTTCCATTACATCGTTATTTAATCTAATGTAATGATTTTGTTTTCAGACATTAAACACATATTTTTTGTGTTAATATTATCAACTTGTTACATTAATTCATAATAAAAATTGCATAAGATGTAATAACGCAAATGACATGCAATCAAAATAAAACTACAAGAAGTTAAAATACGAATTACATAATGTTTGCTTGTAAAAGCTTTATGGTTGTGCTTGTTAAGGCGCTGACGTCACGCTCTCGGGGGCTTTCCTTGCTGAGTCACGGGCGCTAGCCGCTCGCCGAGCGCTCAGCGCGGCCGACTGACGCTCTGACTCAGGGCTGAACAATATTGCAATTTCCATGCCTCTGAATATATCTAATAAGCTCTGAGAAAATGCCATATCCATTCAAAAAACTTTATTCATTTTTAACAATATTAAAGTAAATATGTAGGTATGTTATGGCCTCGTTTTGCCAGAAAAGGTTGAAATAGATTTTTCTTTATAAAGGTTGTATTGTCAATTAGTTTTATGTTTTATTTATCTAGTAAATTAATATAAGAAATATGTACTGATACAGATATATCTGTGGAAAAATCCCATTTTAATATTCGTAATTTTATCTGACACAGCTCACATGATAACATCGATCCTTATATTACCTACTACTATTCAGAATCTCTTATCTGAACCATTAGCGTGATAAAAGCATATACATAACCGTCACGAGTTATTCTTAGACCTGATTTTTACCGAGACTTCATTTGGGTTTGAAAGTAGTCTACTGTTATTTGGCTATACACATTTACCGAAGCTTTAGAACGCTCAGCAGCCCACACGTTTGACGCAACAAACATCCAAACAACGATGTGACTCATTGTACCTGTATGGTACAAATTTATCGTTCAACATAGCCCGCCGTCCATTTTTGGATGGTTGCCCTTAAAACATGACTAAAGCGACCTACGGCCGGCGTGCACCGAAATAGCAGCATATAGGAAGAGAACATAGGAAGTGAGAATGCGCGATGATGTATTACGATATGGCTCCGGTAATGTGGATGCGTATGTCTGCTCGCAGTTCGCCATAACCTGAGTTATATGCCTATTGCATATGTGTAGCAGTGAATAGTTGTTAGTTGACTGCACTTTGGCCGTTCGTTTTCATCAATGTAAAATTTATCCTTTGATTAATTATATACCTAGATAGAGTGACGCGCTGCAATGAAACTAAAACAAACAGACCAACTTTTCTTAAGGTAATATGCGTGACAGCTGTGTCATACTGCTCATACACTATCGCTGCATCATTCTGCGTATCCTTGTGTGCGCGCATAATGATACCAGTCATAACATGGTTTCTATTGAAACGGAGAGAAAATTATATCCATGAAAAACAACAAAAAATAATTCACTCGAACTCATTTAGCGGGGAACTGTTCGCCTCTATTTTTTTCGACGCGTTTGAAACGTCTAGTGTCTATCTAGGCGTATAATTAATCAAATAATTTATCATTGAATATAATGGTTTTCGAAATATTGACATATTGCGCGTCACAATTGTGTCCTGGTGTTGAACACCTATACCACTTACACCAGGTGTTATATGAATTCCATCGTAGTATTGTAATGTGAGTTTTCAGTGCAAGTGGGTCATCCGTTTATCCCCTTGAACAATGGGTCGCGGGAGGTGGTCTCGCTGCCGTTGACGGGTGTTGCGTATGACACCGACAGAATTCATACCGCCTGCCTAACTCTCGTAGAACGCGTAATTGTTTGGCTGTTTGTGACAGCTGTATTGTTTTCACGGTCACCTGTTGAGTTGCTGACGATCTGTCTCAAATCAGTGGTAATTAATCGATTATATTATTTTATGCATCATTTATAAGATAAAATTGTTTTTGTTTTTGATTAAGAATTTTTCGCATATCCTTTAATTACGTTGGTGTTGAATTAAAATAAGAGTTTTAGATAGACAAAATATTATTATGACACGAAGTAATTTTTCATCAAGACTTATGCAGACGCGTGTTTTGGATCGGGCGCTGCCTAAGCGGTTTCTGTGCCCATATATGTATGTAACAGGGTGCAATTTCGATTGTATTGCGTTTATTGTGTGTTTGTAGCGCGTCATCACGCTGCTAACGTCATGTGCGTGGGCTCTAACACTTGACGTGCAATGTGATCTTTAAATACCCGTAAACCACGCACTGAACAACAAAACATCAATATAAAGAATGCATCCCATCTCATCGCACAACAGTTTCCACTCCTATCCATCCATAGGATATTACTTTGTAAGCAAACGTTTACGATTTCCGTGTTTCTAAACCACCAACCGAGTTGCCAGTTGCCGGTTTGTCGGCGACTTGTACATACTGTTGTAAACTACAACTGTGGTTGTTATTTCCGCACTCTCTGAGGGTTTCACGTCCCGTGTGTTTGCTGTTGAGATTTCAACCCTATATTCAGGTTATAAAGTAGCTAATGATGTAACAGAAACTTTATGATCTGTATTTGGATTTTTTTCAATATTTAAAGCGTGATGATTTTTGCGTGATGATGATTGCGAGCGTGATGATGATGTTTATTTTTATGGGCTTTGATGACTTTTAAATGAACTTATGAAAAACACACTACATATCATATTTGATATCGATATACCTACAAAGAAGAAAACAACGGGCTGTACAATTTAAGGACGCTATTACATTTTTGACATCTTCGATTTTAGATATTTGAATGACAAGAACGCGCTTTGCTACACGCGCACACATCGAAACCGATTTAAACTAGATTTTCCATTTGAACGAGCTAATCTTAATACTTGAAGTTATTATTTTACTCATCCATATTTATTTTTTTGGAATTGTCGAATGTTTACAATTATGTTTAATAATTATTATTATTATAATTTCATCATGTAATAGACATTTTTTTTAATTGCATTGTATGACGAGACGAGCATGCCGTTCGCCTGATGGTAAGCGATACGACCACCCATAAACAGTAGCAACACCATCCAGCACCTTGACTTACAAAGTACTGTGTTGAATTCCACTGCGCTTGTCATCCTGAGACATAAGATGTTAAGTCTCATTATGTCCAGTAGTTATACTGGCTACAATGTCCTTCAAACCGAAACACAACAGTGCATGCACACTGTTGCTTGGCGGTAGAAATAGACATTGCGGTGGTACCCACCCTGACGGCCTCTTACATAATGAGAGACCTACCACCATTTTTATATATTAAAAAAAAAATTAGGTTGTACATATAAAAATATAAAAAAAGTGTATCACCCTCCGATGGCGAGGCTCAAGACCCAAGCTACCGATAGTCAGGGATACAAAGTGAGGAATCTCCTCACAATGCGTGTGGTATGCGATACGACCACCCATAAACAGTAGCAACACCATCCAGCACGTTGAGTTACAAAATACTGTGTGGCATTTCACTGCGCTCGTCATCCTGATACATAAGATGTTAACTCTCATTATGTCCAGTAGTTAGACTGGTTACAATGTCCTTCAAACCGAAATACTACAGTGCATGCACACTGCTGTTTGGCGATAGAAAAAGACATTGACATTGCGGTGTCCAGAAGTACCTACTACTTTCTGCATCTGGCTCTTGACCCAACTACCAATTGAGAGCTTCAGCAGGTGTTGGTCGAGACTCTGGTATCAACCCATGAGCAGAAACGACAAGGCCCCGATAGAACCGACCGTATAGTTCTTTGATCTTCCATATCACATCGCGTTCCCTAATGCCCATCGCCATAGGTTTTCGCCAGTTCTCATTCGCCAAGGAAAGTGGGATAAATCCCTTATCCACCATGACTAAAATCTTATACATGCCTACTTCGCTGTGGAGGAAATAATTCCTGAGATTGCATACCTCGCGGTTATGCAAGTCCATTAAGTAAGCCTCAGCCCCGCATCTTCGCGGGATGTACAACCTCATCACTGACCACCGTGGGTGATGCATACGATATGCAGTCAGTAGGGTCCGGAACTTTCGATCCAGGGCGTCCAATTCAGTCTGAGTCTTTCTTTCTGAGTATACCAAAAGAGTACATGAGTACAGGCATAACCCAACCGTTGAAAGCACAAATCTTGTTACCACCTGACAAAAAACTGTTAAATACTTTTGCCAGGCGGCCGAAGAAACGGTCATTCAGCGATTGTTTTACGTCGGCACTCATAATCCCCAGTGCCTCAGGCATACCCAGATATTTGTAAGTTTCCGTCTCAGAAAGGGATCTAAGTCTTACAGTCTCTAAGACTTGTATGTCACCAGAGACCACGACCTCTCCTCGCTTCATATGGATAGCCGCACATTTATCTACACAAAACTCCATGTTGAGTTATTTGCTACATCTTTCAGTAATTTTTAACGACTCAATCAATTATGTTTGTTTTGATGCAAACAACTTGAGATCATCCATGTAAAGCAAGTGAGATATAGGCTCAGGAGCCCCCGTGCATCTCGGCGCTCTCGGCGTCAACGGCAGCGTGAGGCCTACCTGCCACACTGCTGTCCATCAGGGGGGTCGCAACAATGTGCTAAAAAGACAAAGCTAGAGACGGCACCCGCCCGCGACGCCCGGGTGGCCACTGTAAGTTGCCTTTTACGACAGGCAGGGGATACCGTGGTGGAATTCTCCAAACACCTTCAATCCACAGGGTGGGAGACGCCGGTCAGTCGTCCACCCGGCGCCTCCTACGTCTCCTCTGACGGCGGGAGGAATCCTCGCGTTCCAGAACTCTCTCAGCACTCTCCTTCTACGAGAGGACTATCTCGCAGAAGTGAGCCAACACACGCCAGACCTCCTGCCTGCCGACCATGGGAGCGACGACGGCCGGCAACGGGAGGCCGCCTCTGACAACTGCTTTGAGAGCGCTGCGCTCCTCATTCCAGGCTGGGCAAAACTCAAACGTATATTAAGCCGTATCCAGCGGGCAACTGTCACAATGGCACACACAGCCGACACCTCGGTACCTACGATACGACACAACTACTCACCGAAGCAGCCATGCCTAGTCAGTAGTTGTGGCTGAACTGTAGTACTGTAGTACTGTAGTATTGAGTGTTTAGATATTTTTGTACCGGGAAAGGCTTTGAACGCGGGCAAAAACGCGAACTAAACCTAGTAAAATTTAAAAATAAATAATCACCGATACTAAAAATTATAAATAGATAAATAGTTAATACCATATACTGCAAAACTTGTCGATTTTGTAAATATAAAAATACTATGCCATTTTAATAATGAAATTTAAATATTTGCATTAAAATAAATGAATGTTTCATTAATTAAATCAAATTTGTATTGACTTATTGTAATATTAAATTTTCATACTTGCTTTTTGAATAATAATAATTTGAAATAGTATCAACTATTTTATTCGTAGTATAATGACATCGCGATCAATTTATTACGTATTTATTTTTTGAAAAAAAGTTGTACACCCGTGCTTCCTCGGCCGCGTCTCAGCGCGGAATGACAGCCCGAAATTGGAAAATGTATGAAGAAATTCAATTCAGGTTATATTTTTTCTCTTTACGGGAAAAGTATTTAATTTGACTTGAAAATAATTAGTCATAAAGCGAGAAGACTATATAAGCCATCATATTGTTTCGGTTTTATATTAAAATATTCATTAGTTTAAGGTATAATGGTTCCGATTCCGACCCTATTTTTCGTCATTTTCAGCGATTATTGCTCCAGAATAAACGTATTTACGTGATAATGTTGTATGGAAGCATACAATTTCTATATGCTATAAGCAAAGAGGAATGTTTAATCTTTATTTATATACCAAGATCTCCTCATAAGCGTAACTCCTGATTCAATAAATGGTACCTCAAAACTACGGAAATTTGTAAATGCGCCCTTAATATACATCAGTCATTCATAGGGCTGCCATCCGTCCGGAATTCCCCGGATTTGTCCTAGTTTGAAGGGCGTCCGGGGGCCGTGCGGCAGGGGTTTTTAAAGTGTCCGGGTGTAATCCGGTCACTTTTGTTGTCAGGGGAAATCCATTTCTTTTATAGATAAGCGAAATATTAAAAAATTATAACGATGTTTTTATTTTTGTTGCAAATAATATTTTTTCAGAGGTGTCCGGGGAGAAACCCATATTTCGCTCAATAGTCCGGAATTTTTGCCTTGTTTATCCGGCGTCGGCAATTTAGGTGATGGCAGCCCTAGTCATCCAGCAAACGTTCTGTGTGTGATTGTTAGGTAGTTCCGCAAATCATGAAACTTATTTCATTCTGTCAACCTATTTACTTAAGAGTCATAATTCTACCGAAGTTGTAATGGCGGAAACGCAAATTGTGTTCTGCCGTCTTACTAATTTAACTTTTGTTTTCGAAGCTATAAGAAAGTAGTTGTCTGGTTGGAAACTAGAAGCGTACGAAAGTATCAAACTGTAACTTTATCAAACATGGTAAATGCGAAAGTTTAGATTGTAGTTGAAGTACGTCGCACCGGCTTTATGCATTCGGTTGGAGTTTATACCCGTTTGAGACATTGTCTCTATGTTTAAGAGCTCCCTAATTGCCCTTGACACACGACTAGCGGCACGACGTAGTTTACTACGCTTTAAGGTTCCATTATAGGTGTGTCTTTAGTTATAGAGAGGCATGTGATAATGCGCACTAGGTTGCTAAATTGTAACGTACGATGTTTTCATAGATACTCCCATTTTAAACTTTATAAAGCAAAGCTCGCAACAGCTTATAAAATTACAATTCAAATCTAAATGTTATCAAGCCATTACAGTCCATAAGACGTATCACTTCAATTGCAGCGTCACTTGATTAATTTCTTGATGGTCGCCAATTTTAATTAACTCTTGTTAGTGGTCTTCTCTGGTGAATAATAATGCATGGGAACTTGGATAAATTCACACTGACTGTTTTTTATTGATGTTAAACATACATTGACCTCAAGAACTCGCAAGAGAAATATTGTTATTTGTTTCTGACGCAAAAGGCACGCATTGCACTTGTGAAGCTGATGATATTGTTTCTGATAAATTCAAATGATTTCAATTCGTGGAGGTGCTTGATAGATTGCTAAATGAAGTGTAAAACATACATCAATAAATGCATCAATAAATACATTAATCAATCGACCATTGCAAACAATATCGCATCTATCTGGTATTAAGTAAGTTGTCTCAGAATCTGAAGATTTGTACTAAAACAAAGTTACCTGTAAAATATAGAGTCGGGCAGTCAAGTTTGCTGTACGCCAATGTAGGCGTATGAGGTCAGGTAGACTCCTTTGCCGTGAAGTCTTTCTAAACATGGCGGTTTGTGGCAGGGCGCCTCCGATCCTTGACACACTTTCGCAGAGCCCTCTGCCGCGAGTCATGACATGCAGCGGGTTAGCCCAACGGTGTAGTTAGAATCTAAGGTCAAGATTCTAGACTGATATATCACGGACTCTGATAGGATGTTTGAGTATTCGATGCTGGGGTGACAATAAAAAACTATATTTTAGTACAAATTTAAAGGTGATCACTAGTTTACTTTATATTTCATGCAGATTATATTTTTTGTGGTAGTTGTTGGTTGCCATGTGGTCATGGAATCTGTTGTTTTTATTTATTTTTAATCATCAATTAATTTGACGGTAGGCTTACAAGCCACTTTCGAATATTGACAAAACCAATTTAAATAAACGTAATTTTTTTCGGCATTACATAATTTTCCCGATGAAAAAGCTTGTTTATTTAAAAAAAAACGCCTTGCTTAATTGTTTCGTCGCTAAAAACATAATTTTGCAAATTACACAATCCATTATCTCAGCGCGGTGAACGCAATCGCGTTTGTTCAATCGGTTGCAAATTGTTAAGAACAATTAACATTAAACTGCATCGCTAATGGCGTTACGGCTCAACGACATTTTTAAAGTCCATCTTATACAACACGATAGGTAATTGATTATGAAATCGAGTAGTCAAAGTATCGATAAATTCTATGTCGCAACGATCAAATAGCTTTACTTGTCGCCTAAAGCGGGGCAGGGCACACACGCTCTGAAAATATTTCATTCCAAATCACATTTTTCACTTTTCAGGCTCCGTTCGATATATTAAAAATCGTTTAGAATTGTAAAGTTCGTCACAATACGATTTGTCAGTGCCATTTTAACTGCTATTTTTTTGTATTGTATATGGCCTCGATTGTATATGAGAAATTTCGCCAGGTTTATCCCAAAGGGTCCGAAGTCTTAATAAAATGAGGATCCAAAATGTCAAACAAGCGAATTTTCTTATCATCATGTCAGGTACGTGTGATCATTATTGTATTAAGATGTGCGTAATTATGAAATGCCTTTATTTTTGTTACACCAATGTCTTATAAACAATTTAATCGTTTTGTTATTCCTTAACCTCTAACTTTAACCTATTACGCAATATAAAAATATTTTATATACTTATGAGATGTTAACAAAAGAAAATCAAATATCATGGTCGTGGAATATTCTTTATCTGCTTTTTTTTATCTGGGTATTTGATATTTCTAAAACACAAACAATTAACACTGTTTTGTCGAAATTTGAAATCTTTTTACTTTATTTAGATATTTTCTACGACATAATCTAAGAACAACATATTTAATAGCATTTAAATACTCATACGTTTCCTCACGATGTTTTCCTTCACCATTAAAGCGAAAGATAATTGATATACAATACACAGGTAACTTCGAAAAGTCAGAGGTGTGAGGAAACCTACATACCTGAGAATTCTCCATAAGAATTTCGCGGGTATGTGAAGTCTGCCAATCCGCACTAGGCCAGCGTGGTGGACTAAGGCCTAGCCCCTCTCAGTAGTAGAGGAGGCCCGTGCTCAGCAGTGGCCAGTATATTATAAAAGGCTGATTGCATTGCATTGCATTGCAAATACTCATAAACTTGTAGTATATAGAAAATTTCACGACACAGCTTTTAATAAAGTCATAATAGGCGAAATAAATTATCAAAAATCCCGTTAGAATGAATACTAAAAAGTGATATTTAAGCTAACTTTATACAAATTAATGCTTATTTAATGCATTAAACAAAGATTCCAATTAAAAAATATCCCATGATGTGTTACGTATAAATATTCATCGGTCACTGCTAAGTTTGTACCTTGTGCGGCGGGTACTCAAGTAAATGCTGCGCTCCATTCATAATAAGTTCTCGTGGGTTGAGTCTCAGGTCTCGCCAGTCGCCACTCCTCCGCATCCGTCGTGGCCCACGTACTGGCTAACTACGTTTCACCAGAGACGGGTATTTGACTCATGACTCGAATGCCAAGTCCAATCGTGTACTCAAATGTGGAGACATTTTCACGAGTATTGCTAACCCTTTTTTTTTCTCGGGGAAAAAAACGCGTTATCGCTACCACCACTGGGGGGTGAGTGGACGGTTATGTTGGTTTCACCGATCTAACGGCCCAATCTCGACACTCGGGAGTATGACATCATCCGAGCGAGCATTGGACCGATTCCCTAACACTATGGACTCGGTAACTATTAGCTGGACGTGGAACGCTTTATTTCATAAAATACTTTACCAGATATATCAGATGACACAAAATATTGGACATATTGGACTCGAATTCTGATAATAGCGGTTTCATTCTTTTGAAATTCATCCATATTTCATGACAGAATTCATTTTAAACTTGTGAACAGAATTTAATCGGGTGTGTCAATATTCTATGTATTGTCAGCAGCATAAGTAGCTGAACAAATTCAAAATTTCTAATTGCCTACGTACTTTTGTGTTCTCACTAATCTTTTTTTTCTCTACACAAAAATAAATAAAATAAATTTACTTTACTTCAAACGAAGAATAAAATGTTTTAGTTTAACTTAACGCGTATAATTTGAAATTTTGATTTTGGTCAGCTACTTATGCTGCTGACTGTACAAATTACTTATGTTAACACCAGACGTTTCTGTTTATACATAATACGGGCTATAGATACACTATTCGAAGTTCCATACCAGTTCGCGTGAGCGTGTGTTTAGTTGTTTATGTCTCGAACTCGAAGCGTTCTTACGTGGGCACCGGGGCCCGGAGCTCGAAGCTCAGAGTAACGGCATCTCTAGGCGATAAACAAACATTTGGACTCTCAAGAGACGTGTAAATTGTGAACAAACTCAACGGGTTCTGTTTGCCTGGTACTATAATGTTGAATGACTTGCTAAACGGGGAAATGAATGAGTTTTTGTTGGACGTCGCCCACTTTTCGAAAGGAAATTGTCACAGGAATTTCTTTTAGATGAAAGAGTGTACTTTTAGAACACAGTTTGTTTATTCACAACAAACCTTGACGGGAGACATATCACTACCAGCCAGAGGTCGACGACTCGCTGCAGATTGCGATATTTCAAACTCATCACTTTTTACCTGCATTGCACAATGTCAATTCGATTGCCTAAACATGCCACCGTATTACAATAAACACAAAGAAATCTGTTTATGCATTCAGCAAAACCATCGGTCATATTATGTGCCCCAATATTGCTTCCAGAACGTTGGTTATCTTTTATACATGCGCCATAATCAGCACATCGTGGCTGCCTCATCGCCCTGTGTTATTATGTATGGGCATTGCAAATGCAACGTCCCTGTGTCGGTTCTGGAACTGTACTGGTCGGCTGGTTTTTGAAATCATGCACATTAAACTTCTAGACGTAACACTCTTTTTACAAGTATGTTAATGCATTTATATTGTAGTTTTGGAGTGATCACGCTATGCATTGATCTACATACGCTTTGATTTGCTTATTTTATCTTACACGGTCCTGATTTATGTAGAATGTTGTAATTAGTGTGTTTTACCCCAGTTTTGACATGCTTGTTGATTTGATATGTTGTGTAGAACAGAAAAGTCTCACTTATAAGGCGGTGATTCGTCTTTCTAACAAAATCGTGATTCAGAAAAAAAAATTGATCATTCAGAAATTCTACTAACGAGTTTTTACGCTCCCGGTCAAATCACGAATCGTCAAGACGAATCTGTGTGTGAAAGGGCATGTACAAACATCTTGCGCCTGTTTTTGAATGCGACTTTGTGCATGCACAGCTTCAATAGATTTTAATGGGCATTTCTTTAATAGTGTACATACCAAGGAAATAATATTTACAATTATACTTCTGCTTCGTCCTCGAGATTACCATAGAGAACACATGTAGTATGTACTCCAGTTGTACGCCTTTGCACTTTATTTGAGACTTTTTTTTTTTTTACTTTGGTCACACTCAACCTGTCAACAGAGCTTCATTTTTTCGTATTTTAGTGCGTCGCCGAATTGCACGTTACGCTCAAGTTATTCTTAATTTATTGCTCATCGTGTATTTCAAGTGTAAAACATGGAAATTAGTTCTATTTGGAACGGAAAATACAAGATTACTTAAGTGATGAAAATTGTTCCCGTTCTCCAAGACTACCGACATAACGAAAAATACCACTCAGGTCAAACGGTTAGTATAAAAATCTTATTGTTCTGATTGTGTACCGGGCCAGAATAATGTTGCGGACAGTACCTTCGGTCTGTCTCTTATTTACATCGATAATATTAATATGGTGCCCGAACAGTTAATTTTGCTATGTCGGTGTAATAATTACACATTATTTCAATCTACCGCCGTCATGCTTAATTCTGTTACCCGGGTCTGCGTGCTACACATGGCGGTTGTCACTACCCAAAGTTGACGCTCGCGATCAGTATTGTATGACTGGTTCTTGTATATAATGTTATGTAACAGTATGTTAGTACCATCAGTGGCGGCCTTGTGGAGTGAAAAATACCCTCCTTCAGCAATCGGGTAAAAAGACCTCGTTAAAATCTCCCAGGCCAGATCCTCACATTAGTTAAGGCCGCTATTGTACATGCGAAGATGCAGTGCATAACTCGCGGCTGATGAATTTACAGTCATGCTATTCCTACTAAAATTACAATTCTGTTACCTGGGTTTGCGTGCTACCATTGGCGGTTGTCACTATCCATGATTAATACCTGCTAGCAGTACTATGCGACTGTTTCTTATGTAAAATATGTAACAGCCTCTACCGAGCACCGCTTGAAAAATATCAGCGCAAGCGGCGCAAGTGGATTAACTATTCCCGCCAATGTGGCGTGATGCACCACCGCACCACGCCGCCATGTGCCGGATGTTACGCAATATCATTTTAATAGTACATAAAAGACAATTATGTCTTTGGTCGTGGTTTAGCAACGTACTGAAAACAGCTACAGTAATTAAAAATGACCTACAACAGCACAGTATGTGTTAAATGGAGAGGAGTCAATCTAAGAACGGAAAATCCTGCAGCAACGAAGTACTGCCATTTGGATTCACCGAGAGCGGCACAGCATCGTCCGCATCGCAAAGCCATGCCAGGCAGGATAATATGCAGGCAGGTGGCCTGAGTTTTAAAAATCGTAGTCGCCCACAATCATTAATGATCACAGAATTATTTGTTTTATATATTAAGGTTTTTTGGCCTTATGTCTTATGGCCTTATGACCGAATAGGTCACTATTTTGGCGGTATAAAATCAGTGTTTTTTAAAATGCAAGAATTAAATAGTAACCGTCGCTGGAGTGACGGTAGCTGCATAATAATGGTGTACTTATTATAAAGTTAAGCCTTTATAAAATAACCTGCCTAAACCAACATGGTTAAAATTATGATATTATTTTAACATCTACCCACTTGACATTGGCAAAATCACCGATGAAACGGTGAACCCATTTTTAAAAGAAGAAGAAGGACATGGTTGAATTAGCCGAATAGATTCTTAAAATATCTTTAAATAAAATGACACGGATCCCAGAAACGTGACTAAAATTTTAGTCCAACCGGAACTTAGGCGTTCCCCTTTTTACCCTTGGTTTTTACATTATATTTAATTGTTTCATTGTATACTTACTTTGATCCGTAGGTTGTCTATGAATAACATAGACGAATCTTATTATAATTTAAATTAAATAAAATCAAAGAGGCTTTTATTAAAATTGAATCAAAATGATCATGTAAATCGTTATGAATCTACCGTCGCTCGTGTTGTCTCAGAACTCACCGATGTGAACAAGAAGCGGAAAAAGAGTTTCCCTCAGCAATATTATAATCTGTCTAGACTGCTTGATTGCCATAAGGGACTCGTTACAATTTTTTAGACTCAGAATATTTATTAAGTCTAATTTATTCCCGACAAAATTGAATGTATTTTAGCGATACCGTTAATTTTACTTATTGACAACAATATTTACGGTCTCGGTGTTTTTTGGAGTATTACGTACTGGATGCGATTACCTCCTTGAAGTCTCCGGTTCGAGCCCGGGTCGGGTAAAATTATATTGCGTCCCTTCTACTCAGTATTTAACCCTGACTTGGGGGTTTTTTGCCTGCTAAATATCAATACGCTCGCTGTCACTGGCCCTAACATAGCTAGCGAATTGTGGGTGTAAATATATTAACAGTTGTGCCTACACCTAAAATAGGAAAAGGCGTGATAATATGTTTATGTAGAACATTATTAATGTTAATAGTTTTTTGCTTGAGGTTGCGCCCGCGTTGACACTCCTCCTGGGATAAAGAACAGCCAGTAGCACTCAGAGGTATTTTAGCTACCAAATACCTATACCTAATTATTGAAAGGGTTTTCAAATTCGGTTAAGTGATTTTTTGAGTTTATTTATTACAAACAAATATGCAAAGAACAAATCTTTTCTCATTATCATTTTAGTGAAATATTCTTGTTTGTAAATGTCGAGACCTACAGGGTCATGATAATTTTCAAATATCATTGATTAATCGTCAACTTAAGTAGAGAATATTTATTAATATATACCTACTATTGGTTCTAAGTAATAATAACAAAAAAAAAAAAAAAAAAAATCACATAATACATATATATTATAGCTTCTCCCTCTCATGCAATTTTTGCCGTGCCCGACAGGGCGCACGATTATGTATCTGACAATATTGTTAAAATCTAACACCTTTTGTTAACAATGATTGTGGCGTTATATAAATTAAAAATTGAAACTATGCTACCGATCATCGATAGCGCCTCAAAATTTCTTGCGATGTCTTAACAAAAGGAGGGGGGGGGGGGGGGAAGGTGCTGCATGCAGGAGACTCGCAGCTAGCGGAGAGTAAAACGATGAAAACAGCAGCGCATAATATAATTTAAAGTTATTCGCTACCTTGAGGGGCGAGTGCACTGGTTGTGCCTCTGTCCCCCCTTCGGGGATAAAATACCCGAGTCTATGTATGTATTTATTTTGCGAATTCGACAATACGTTCTCTATGTACAGGGTAGATAACGAAGTCCATAGGTGGGCTGTCTTATGATAATATTTTATAATGTTCCAACGCTTTAATCGCAGTTTTAATAAAACGTTGTATGCCGTTAAGTATTCCGGCTTTACTCTTGAGATCTAAGCTTCCGTGGTGTATTCCCTTCTTGGAAACATTCACTAACTGTACGAATAATTCTGTCATATTCTCCCAGTCAGCAATTATCATCATCTTTGTCACGGGAAGAATTTTGTTTGGTCGGTTAGCTAAAATGAAACATTGCTCCATTTTTGATCTAACTATTCCAATAACTAGCATTTGCTACGGGTTCAACACAGGAAAATATGGTCATATGGTATATAAAGGTCTAAATGTCCATTTCCTAACACAAAAATTAACCTAGGAGTTAATTTAGAACTCGGTATGTTTGTGTGCCGAGTATCATCTGAAACCATTCTACGATTTTTAGATGATTGGGTAACAAGCTTTAATATTCTAATATTGATAAATAATATAGTTTGTTGACCGATCTAAGATTATATCTGTTTTAAGAAATTATTTTTCTTTTGTCTATTGTAATTATTAATTAATAATGTTACCATTAATTAAGCTTATTTTCCAGTTAATTTGCTTTTTGACACAAATATTACGAAGGAGCGTAAGACGAGACTTTGAAAGATGTGTAGATCAGCTCCAAGTTTGTTACTATAGTCACAATATGCTGACATGCTGATCAAGACAAACCAACAAAAGGATTTTTAAGGGAAGTATTGTTGATCGATGCTATCGAAATGTGATATAATATTAGATCATACAACAGGGAACATTTCCCTTATGACAAGTCATTTGCATTAATTAAGTTTAAGTGTCTATATTATAGCCACCACCTAAATGAACCATTTATTGAAAGAAATCGGAATTCTCTTAGAACCAGATCTTATTACCGAAGGTCTAATATAATATTGTTTGTAGTTTACTCGGAATTTGCTCAAATAGTCGCAAATATAGTATTGATAATATAATATCTTTTATGATGTAGTGAATTCATCAAAATTAAAATTCTTTATTTACCGTCGCCAGAAAGCCCCATATAGCAGTATGGTATACCCCATATACCATATATCGCTTTATCGAATATGAAATAGATTTTACTGCATTAGATGCTTAGTGCTCACAGCACGGGGCTCCATCGTGTACCTATAGGTACTTATGGCATTAAACTGCATTCGATCTACAAAACAGCAGTTTGGATCATAGATTACTAATTTTGACTTATCCCTGAGATTCGGTAATGAGACCTTAAGAATCTAGTTGGGAACGACAATATTTTTTATTAGATCAATGATAACCAATTAGAAATTATACATTGATATCCTATCGAAAAACTTATTGCTAAATATAAGCTTATAAAGTTTTTTGGTTAGCTAATTGTAATTCCTACTGGAATTGAAATTATACAAATATTTCACTACTTATTCTCTAAATATCTACATGTGTTCTCTATGGTAATCTCGAGGACGAAGCAGAAGTATAATTAATGATTAAACGAACTTACCTGTACGTGAAGTTCTATCATAATTATACGAAGGCTTCGTCCGAAGAGATTAGTATCCCTCCCTCCCGTGACTGGCGTTAACCCTAGTAAGTTGTGAAATATAGGTATATGGAACTCTCTAAACTAAATGAAGCTCTGTTGACAGGTTGAGTGTGACCAAAGTAAAAAAAAAAAAAGTCTCAAATAAAGTGCAAAGGCGTACAACTGGAGTACATACTACATGTGTTCTCTATGGTAATCTCTTCGGACGAAGCCTTCGTATAATTATGATAGAACTTCACGTACAGGTAAGTTCGTTTAATCATTAATTATAATTGTAAATCCGAGGGGAATATAGTAATGGATTAATTTTGAAATCTTTACTGATGTCCCGGTAATATATGGTACACTATTATTGCATGAGTCCGTAGTGCACGTGTTTGATGTTTGATTGTAGTACTAGCAGTAGTACTGCGTCAATACTAGCTGTTCGCAGCGACAATCGCAGCGATCAGATTCCACGGCGCTATATTAAAACTGAAAGTCATCGTTACGCACCGGCGAATTCGCTGTGCATACGTGATTTTCAGGACACGAACAAAATATCTTGCATCATTAACTATTCCGCTGAGAGTGCGTTCAAAATGGAATAATTGTGCATACCAAGTAAATGAACGAAAGGTAATTTATTCCAAGTGTTTATTTTTTATGATCATCGATTTTCCGGTTCGGCTGGTCTCGCACCTGCTTTCTTTGATTTACTTGGCCAGGTGCTTTTGTGTTCCTGTTTTAGTTGTTTCTCATCATAGGATCGTTATATTTTAATATAATGATCGTATAATGGAAAATGTGGTTGGCATGTGCTCATAATTTGATTCCCCATAATACTTAGAGTTTATTAGTAATTATTACTACGATTAGAACCCTGTCTATCGTGTGTTGAATTCTATAGCAACACTATTGAGCATTCAAACACCTGACCGCGACGACAGAAAGAAATCGATTCGCAAACAATTATGGATGTTCACTTGGAAGGCAGTAATTGGTCAAAGCCTCCTTGTATAAATAATAACATTTGATGGTAGAGCCAAACTGTCAAGCCTGTGCGGCCGGACAGCTGGGAGCTTGCGTCCGAGGTGCCCTCGCCGTCACCTGATGTATAATGCAGACGAGCCGCGATCGATGGATTCCACAACATTTTGAAGACTTCAATACTATTCTTTGATTTATTTCTTCATTTATCGATTGCATAGTTATTTACGTGCAAGTTATTGGATGCCTCGTGGTATTTTCATTATTATTGGCACTGATTTCACCTATATTTTACTGTTATTTATAACAACTTAATAGTGCGTACAAAGGATTATTTATCTCCTATTAATAATAGCATAGTCAGTATTATAACAAGAATAATACTGGTGACGACTGAGGAAATGTCGGCATAGTTTACCTTCTGCTCTGCGGAGGAATGTTTATACAAGCGAGACGATGATTTTATTATAATTCCGTGTACGTCATGTATTATGATTGATTGTTTCAATACACCATTTATTTACATCAATAAAATAATTAAGTATTGGAATATATTATGAAGATGAATAATGGACATATTCCATTTGCAGATTTCATGTGTTACATTTGAAAGAAAGAAAAGAAAGAAAGAAAGAAAAGTATTTTATTTGTCACAGACACAACTGACATACAATGGTATTATACATTATAAACTATGGACTGTAATAATATTATGTTGCATGTCGTGGCTGTGACAGGTAGGTGGCCACTCAGCATAGTGCTGTGCTGCGGCGTAAGTCACAGCACAGCGCTGATTTTCAGTGGCCACCTCAAGTGACATTTAGATGAACGTTCCTATTTGGATAATAAATGACACCATTCGCATTTATCATTTTCTCCTAAAACACTCCCCCGCGGGAGTATACTCCTGCTTTAGTAAATATGTAATTAAAATTCCACGTACTCTTGTACAGCAGACATATAAAATGTAAAATAATTGTAAACATGAGTACAAACACCTATCGTATGACATAAAACAATTACGACAACAAAAACTATAGTTAAATAACTATTTGCCGAAACCATTGGAAAGTTTAACGACCGACCTATGCAAATGAGGCTCACTTTAGAATTTCAATTAATGACGTCACGAGCAATAAGACTTTTTTGTATATGAATGGACATTTGAGCGGCACAAAGAGCTAAGATTTGAATAAAAATTCACTTTCAAGCTGAAATGGACGGTCAAACCCGCCCGTCGCTTCACCATTTTCCTTTGTATGAAGCTTCGCCAAGATGGTTTTGTGAGAATATTTTTAGATATATTATATGAGTTTGGAATGTTTATTGGTAAGGTTATGTTGAGTTATATTATGTAGAATCAAACTTCATTTCAAATACGGGGTCGGGATCGGCCTGAATAAGTTTATATCTGTTTGCACAGTAAAATTTCGACTTAGTAGTTCAAGAGTCGAACTCGTACTCATAACACAACATGGTTTTGAAAATAAGTTACATATTATGGCGACGAGTACCAGAGATTAAACTAATATTTCTACTTTAAACTGTCAACGCCCGCTTATATATATAAGCGTATTTTCCTATATACTCGGACACCGGTCTCCACCGCGGGCGTTGGCGGGTTAAATTAAAAATCTTATGTATTTACCTCATTCTAATTGAAATGTATTTTTTATTTATAATATTTTATTGTACATGTACATCAGAAAAAACCGTAGTATATTCCCTTAGAAATTAAGTACAATTGGCAGTCTTATCACTCGAGACAATTTCTTACAGACTTCTGTAGCATGAAGGCGGAAAGGCAAAGAAAGGGCAGTTGAGGTGTATTATGTTCCTTATGAGAATAAAGCTCTTTAAACCTAATACATACAAACGGTACCAAGCCATATCCAAGCCAATGACGCATTTCCACACAATCCACTGTTTGCTCGATATTTTTGCTTCACTTGCATACGCACGTTTCGTTCCGATATGACCTTAGCCCTTTCCACACGGTTCAATGTTTTCTAATAATACGTATGCTTTTATGGCTCGTTTGACGCTACATTACTGCTGTAATCATCAACCTCAGTTACTGTAATCATTACGAGACTATCCCGCCCTCACACCCGCCACTGCAGCTCCTGTAAGCCAGGATCAGCAGTGGCACGCATTTTATGACACCGAGCGGTGAAGCTCGGCGAGTCTCTGGGAACGCTAACGCTACTGTAATCATTAGGGAAACATTATAGGTAGATTTCCATGTGCTTTATTTACACAATACTCGGGGATATGTGTCAATGGAGACAGAGTTTGGGTAGGTACTACTGCTTACAGTTTTTTCTGTGTTCAATACAATTATTAGAATCTATACAAATAGATCCAAAAATGTTCCTAGCAAATGACCGCGTGTATCGGACAAAGATACTGGGAAAAGTTAGTTACATTAACTCTTCTTAGGAAACGAGTTTTTTAACGAGCAAAGAGGTAATAAGGGTTAATTGTACTATTCCATTGAAATTACATTAATGATTGCCAATAATTACGGTGATATATTATTCATTTATTTACGATTTGCTTTTTTTTTCACATATCTTCTAAATTCTTCTAAGATTGACAGTTAACATTGTATTACGACAGACAGTTGGATTCACACGTGTTTTACTATTTAGTGTAAAATGTAACAAATAGTTTTTCTTTCGGGGGAAACAACATTTCGGCAGAATTTCTACTGAAATCGAAACATACCGAAACTCTGATTTAGCGCCGAAACCGAAACTTCGGTGGGACACTATCATACATATTGTATCAATTAATAAATCCTAGTGTAAATCACAATCGATACGCTGTTATTTTTATGCAAATCAATGACCTTCGCACATAAACTTGTCACACTATGTTGACGTACTATCACGTCAATAGTTTCTATGCTAATAAGATATTGCATTCTTTATCACCAATTCCAAATAATTCGAGGAATGAAGGTAGTCGTACTCGTGCCGAACTCCAAAGTTTATCAGCTTTTCAACAGACTACAAAATAAATTAGTAACGCAAGAGTAGGAAGAAATTGTTAATATTTCTGTCGTAATAACAATTTATTAGGAAAAAGTCAACGTTCCCAATAACAGTACAAACTGTAGACTATGCAGAGTGATCGCAACTCTCAATTCTCGTTTGCAAAAACGTGACTGCATTTGTCGCGTGAGAAACGCTTATTGGATGACGTTCTGCGGCGGTTAATTTAAGCTATTATTGTATTAATGTCGAATGTAAACTACCTGGTGAGTTTATAATGGGAACGTTGTAGATGCAAAAGGTACTGCACGGTACAAAAAATAGTATGTTTTTGTGCTATACAAAATACAGAGAAATATAGATGGATAAATTTAATGTCGCTATAAGAAAAATCGGTTGAGTCCTGTCGCTAAAATATGTATACAGAGACAATGAACTAAAAAGAATAAATATATGCAGTTAGTTTATCCGCTCTGTTCCTTAAAAGTTGGCAATACACACACAATTCGTTTACTGGTAATTACTTTCCGTCAGTAACCATCTTGCTTCTTTGACTTTCTATAAAGAAAACTTAAATCTCTTATCTTCATTTACAACTAAGCAACGAAACGGGGTTTATTATATTTTCCACAGGGCGTATCAAATAATCTTGTTTGCGACGTTAAATAAACTAACAACTCTATGTAGTTTAATCTTAAGAATTCGCTCTCCATTCTAGTTTAACTATGAACGTACCTGCGCACGCCGGGAGCTTTCTAACACGAAGTGAACACAGTAAGGGAGGATCCAAGTTATAAAGATCTTGAGGCGTATTTTATCTGTAGGCAGCGTCGGATATTTAACTCGAAACTAAATAATTAGAGTGTGTTGAGGTAACTATAGTGTACAGAAATTGCGAAGGTGAAAGAAAATAACTTGTCATCGACGTGTATTTTTCTGTAATGTTTTAAAGGTTAATAATAACGCTATTCATCGGTTCTTTTGTGACGCAGAAAGATAAAACTGAGAATCCACTCATTTACAGCCAGGAAATGAGTTTTTTGTTAGATGTATCTTTAGCGTATCGATTATATAGCTCAGCCAACTCAGTACAGTATAATATGTTGCACTACTGCACTAGTGCACGTTCCACTAATGAATGGCGTAAGACCTTTCTTTTAATACGAGGGTTTATGAACTTCATTTCTTTGACATTCTCTTGAAGGAATTTCAGGTGTCTGCGCGATGTTTCACACTGAGCATCTTCAATTCATACCAAACGAAAATTACAACGTTTTATCGATATTCGATTTGTGTGTTACAAACTTTCTTCTTAATAGTTGAACAGTTTTCTAAAGTGTCGCGTGCGCACGCGCCGTTTAACAGCGCGGTGGTGGCCGGCACACGATGCCAGCCGATCGACGTCCGATCGTACGTTGATTGCCGCTTCCGCCCGCAAGTAATTGGCAGGTTAATTAATTAGTTATTGAAGTGTATGCGTCCTTGGTGTAGTAACTAACGAGAGTTCGATTCCTGAATTAAATATTTATGTGGATATGTTGGGTTCCGCGTCTCGGTTTGAGATTCAGACGGCGTAAGTGTGCGATGCCTTATATAAGGAGTTTATTAGGTAATGTAAAAAGATTTCGATACTACGTGGTAGTCGCGCTGTAGATTGGCCAGAAGTCACTTCGACTACAGTGGTGTCACTGGCTCAGTGAAATCATATTTTTTAAACCCAATATCTCTTGATTGTGATAATGATGACTGCTTCGGTGGCGTAGTTGTATTACGGTACGACTGCAATGTTGAGGTCTCGGGTTCGATAGGTCGGGCAAAGTGATATTGGATTTTTCTATTCAGTATCAGCCCGGAGTCTGGAATTTGTGCCCGATATGGCAATAGGTTCGCCCCCTATCACATCATGGGACGGAATACGCACGGCGAAAATTAGGTGCACTAGCTGCGCCTCTGCCTACCCCTTCGGGGATAAATGGCGTGAGTATGCGTATGCGTGATAATAATCCCCAAAGTTAACATTTACATAATATTTAATTGATGTAACTCCTTAAAGACTCGTTTCCTGTTAATGTTCCGTATTAACGATAATTTCTTACAACCGACTTTTAATTAACTAGGATAATTAGGAGCTAATTAATATCTCGCTGGAACATTGTAAGGGCTGACAGAAATTATTTATTTCATAAACGTAACTCTATCGTGAATTAAAATAGCATTGGCCTATTACATAAAAACTTCTGTACACCTCCTATTTACGATACAATGCGGGAATAAAAGGGTATTTATTAATAGGATACATATAAAATTATAGTTACGTACTAATTATGACTCGCGCTTTACTGCGATGAGAGTAGAAAATCAAGCATTGCATAAGTCTAACGACATTCAAAACACGCTAACATCTAAATTACAGTCCAAATGCGATCAAAGCCCTTACGAATCTGGCATTTTCAGGTCAAATACATGAAAGCGAACCCTATGTTAATTTACAATTTGTTTTACTGGAGGTTTTTTGGACGAACGTTATTAGACGTTCCCTCGTCCGCAGTGAGCCGTCTCTTGAGAGAGCGAGTTAATGGGATTCATGACATCGGCTCTACACTCTATACTCTGTAGGCAGCGAATACAAACTCATTAGGGCGTCGAGATCATTCCTAAATTACCACGGAGGCTTTGAGACGTGATTCATAATAGGTATTTGATTAAGTTGAATTATTTTCGACTGGCTTACTTGATTCTTGAACACGCGAGGTTATACGCGTGGAAATTCAAGTTACTAATAACTAAGCGGACACATCGTAGCTAAATCCAAAAGTCTGAAAGTGTCCTGCCTGGTACAAACCAGCCAGTTCGTACGAACTTAATATTGAACCGTGCTCAGAATCATGTATCACGGTATGCATTCTTGTTTTTGTTTATTATTAAAAAATCTTGTTACCGTTCCACATTTTTTTCTCGTATAAATTATATTTCGCGCGCTTTCCTGTTTGTATTTTTAAATCCGGCAACATTTCCACAAACCCGCTCGGTGGCTCGCAATATGCGCTTTTTTATGTGCGATAATCTTCAACCTCCGCGTACGTGGAACCAGTCTGGACTCTGTATGCAGGTTTATCGGAATTTATTATTATGAATGTATGGACTGGATCATGCCGTTTCATGCACAATAATAGTTGAATTATAATTAAAAAAGAACTGTATTTTGACGTTTAGAATGAGCAACAGGGCAATTGACTATTTTTGAAGTTATACTGCTTTTGGCGCATTAGGGAAAAATTATGAGAGTAAATTTTTACGATGCGCGCGCACACCGTCACGAAAAACCGACACCCTGAAGTTAGCTATAGTCAACATTTTAGTTTTGAATTTTGGACGTAGAATAAGGCGAAAGAAAACAGACACCCTGAAGTTAGCTATAGTCAACATTTTAGTTTTGAATTTTGAACGTAGAATAAGGCGAAAGAATTTTTTTTAAAAAGATTTTTATCTTGTTACTTCAAAGAAGCAACTTCTAACGCGTGTACATAAGTACACACACACGTTTTATTACATACACATCAAAAATGTGTGTCATCCAAAATCTAACGGAAAAAGATTTTTCGAAATTGGCGCAGTAATAAGTAAGTTATAAAGCTTTGAAATTTGGTGGAAGCGTTAGCTGGCAAATAACAGTAATATCAAACTGTGACGTCACCGAGTTTCACCGGCCATAACGCTGCGGGCGTGCGAAAGAAATAGCGCGCTATCCCCACCATGGCCCCACTTTTGCTTACAGTAAAATTAGGAATACCATATGCGCATTTTAAGTCAAATGGAGAAGAAAAATGGAATGTTTTACATTTGGTAATGGAATTTTTTGCTTGAAAAGTTGCTTAAGCAATAATTTGATAATAATTGTAATTTGTTATACAATACTATAATTATAGGTCGACACATTACAGTCATGTAACATGCTTTGCATTATAAAAATGCAAATTTTATCAATTAATATCTTCACCCATTACTAAACGCTTCGTAAAATTTTCAAATCAAGTGCTTAAGTCATAAGCTATTCGCTACCGCCACACATCTTTTATATATTTTCAATCCATTATTAAATGTTCCGTTGATGATTTCCAGAACAAGTGGTGGTCAGACGTCGGGCCGGGCAGCTGCGCCGCGCCCGCCGTGCCGAGTCGCGCGTGCGATGCGGAGCGGTCCACTCCGCCAGCGCCGCCACCCGCCCCGCCCGTGCTTTGCGCCAGACCGTGCTGCCGGGACGCGACGTGAGTACCTCTACGTACAGTCTCCCACAGAAGTAGCTGAACAAATTGATAACTTCAAATTGCGTTTACACTTTTGTGTTCTTACAATTTTTTTTCTTCACGAATATAAAATAAGTAGTATAAGCCATTTACTTTATTTTTCACATAAAGAAAAAAATGTTTCAATTAAACTTAACGTATACAGGCTGATTGAAGTTTTGATTTGTTCAGTAACTTTTGTGGCTGACTGTACATTATATGTTATAATAAATAAATATAAGGCTCTAAGAAAATAAATATAATCATATTCAAGTTAGATAAAATCCCGCTGTATCCATATAAATTTACACACTGTATATGATCGGAAGTACAGCTGCAGCCTGAATGTAAGTCCAGTGTCCACCAGTCAGACGCAGAGACAAAGTTTTTGTGTTTTTAAGTGCGACTTTTTTTTAAAACGTGGCTGTAACGGCCGGTAGTCTGACGCGCAGGCGAGTCGGCTTTTCTGGCCACAACAGACTTTCGGGTGAACGCTTTAGTCGCTCGCAACCCTTGAATTAAGCGACCATACACTGAGGGCAACCCACTAACGGGTAACGAACCTCGGCTCAGGACGGTCACTGGGAGAGGATGAGACATCAACGATTAGTGGGAAGTGCGACTTGCCAAAGTAAACCTCTATGGCAAATTTTCACCACACT
Organism: Sphinx pinastri; assembly: GCA_947568825.1. Lineage (NCBI taxonomy): Eukaryota > Metazoa > Arthropoda > Insecta > Lepidoptera > Sphingidae > Sphinx > Sphinx pinastri. The sequence goes on from OX387634.1 coordinate 6,498,504, forward strand.
TATGGTGGCCTCTCCTGTCGAGACAATATCGGATAGTCTACCCAGCAAACGTTACAGCCATTGTCGCATGCTCTTGATCTAATCGGTGGAATTCAAAGAACTCGACAGCCAATAGATCTAGCTTTAGATTACCCACTAGATTTTGGTTTTCAATTTGAGTAAAGTCGAATAAATGAATATTTTCACCCCACTCTGATCACACTGAACACCATCGTGTTCCAGAACATTTTGACTACATCTATAGTTTAAGATTTTACAAGTTGATATAATGGTGTCTTGCGTTGTATCCGTACATCTGAACGGATTAGGTGGCTTTAAGTATGTCGGCACGTTCAAATAATTCATATTTTAAAATAAACTTTCCCACTACACAAATATAATCGTAATAATTCTTAACCGTAAACAATCACTGCGAATAATAATATAGTGGAATAGAAAAATAAGCGGAATTCGGGGGTTGGCGCGACCCCTAGCTACCTGCGCCCTCGTCCCGCGACCCGGGCCCCTCGACCGCCCGCCCGGCGCCCCTGCCGCGCCGTTCATTCCACCCCAACCCTCAATGATGCGCGTGCGTCGGTCGCGGTACCACGAAGCTTACACCATCGGTTCGCGTTGGAAACTCTTTCTAGATTATATTGTGTGATAGTGTTTGTGTGGTGATAATGTAAAAATGGATCTGTCCATACCGAGGATCAAGTTTGAGTGTGAGGACGAGTTCGATGATTTCGATTTTGACGAAGTGTAAGTTGATTAGTGATCGGTGACTAACAGCGTGTTGATTTGTCTAAACGGTTTTAGATACTCGAGCATTTTTGATTTTGTAAAGCGATATCTAGATAAGTATACCTTATTTGATATGTATACCTGGGTATTACCGATTTAGCTTGTCAAAGCATCTTTTGCGGAATTCACAATTTGCGCGTAAGTTGCAAGTTGTGACGTCGCAGTTATATTGTTTGGGCCCCAAAGAAGTTGAGTGCTATTTATTTCTGCATACTATGCAGTCATACAATACAACTGTTCATTCAGTAAAAAAATATATTAAAACCATGCTAATTGTTGGTACTATTTTAATGCATTTCTTACCTCTAAACTGAATGTAAATATGATAAAAAGGGCTTTTTAGTTACATAAATATATTGTTTCATACATATATTTTATGCAGACGTTAGGCGACGCGTCCAAATGTATAAAAATCACACAATGCCAATTTTTGTATGAGTTTTTACTATAGCGTAACTCAAATTCAAATCCCCGCTCCGAAAGCATTGTAAGGTGCGTCGAGCCGACGACAAAATGTTTTTTTCTAGCCAACCTGCACTTTTTGCGGCACCCTATTTTTGAAATGCATTTTAAATCCTCCGTCACTATTTATAAAATTCTATGAATTGGACCCTTCGCTATTCATACATTTGGTAGTTTGGTTGATAGCCCAGTATGAGAATTGCGATATCATTGTATAGTTCCTAACTAGTTTAAGTTTCATAGTGGTTAGTCGTACTGTTCAGACTGCCTCGGTGGCTCGTTGTATAATTGTATTACGGTACGACTACGATGCTGAGGTCTCGGGTTTGATCCCGGGTCGGTCAAAAGTGATATTGGATTTTTCTATTCAGTATCAGCCCGGAGTCTGGAATTTGTGCCCGATATGGCGATAGGCTCGCCCCCTATCACATCATGGGACGGAATACGCACGGCGAAAAGTGGGTGCATTAGTTGTGCCTCTGCCTACCCCTTCGGGGATAAAAGGCGTGAGTGTTTGTGTATATAAGCCATACTGTTAACATTATTCTTTAAATTGTAACAGGACAAAGGTTTGAAGCTGCTTGGCGGCGAGAGTGCAACAATGCCTACACATACGGTCTCTTGTATATAAGACCCATAACCCAAGTCTGCATTACGTGGTATATAAACGCACCTCATTGTAAATTACAATTTCCAACCCACCTAGTGATGAGTGATCATCGCTAAAATTACCATACCAGCGATAATGATTTAAACAATGTTGCAGTGTGTCCTTACTATGTGCCTTTGCTGAGCTATTTCTAGATGCCACCCGTCAGAACACTAGAAATGTGTCAGCCCGTGTATACTAAATATTTACACACCGTTATACTGTTTATGTACACTGTACAGTTACATGTAAACACGAGATATCACGTGTCATTGTTCATTAAGACAGGCGGGAATTAATAGAACATTGTGTTTCTCAACATTTAACATGTACGTATGTATATGTGCATGTATGTACGTATGTATGTACTAGCTTTTGCTCGCGGCTCCGCCCCGTGAAAAATCTTTTCCGGGATAAAAGTCGCGTTTTATATTTTCCCGGGATCAAAAGTAACCATGTCCTTCCCAGGATCTCAAACTATCTCCATACCAAATTTCATCGATCAATCCGTTTTGTAGTTTCGGAGATTTGCAATAACAAACAAACAGAAAAACAGACAGAAATGAATTATAATAATCGCTGATTTGTTTTCCATTACTCTTCACCCCCTTTCTTTTTTATCACATTCAACGTACAGAGTACAGACACATCAGGTTCTACTGCTTTATTATAGTACTAGCGGCCCCGACAGACGTTGTCCTGCACTAAAAAGGAAATAAAATCCTAGAACCCGAGTACAGCGCCACCTACCGGATCCAATTGTTAATCTAAATATTATTTTTTTAGTAATGTTACCATCGTATAAATGTTGACATTAATATTTATACGATACTAACGTCACTCAATTGTTTTGCCTTCCCGGAACCTCTCCACTAACACTTAAACTTTATAGTATGGTATTAAAGTTCAAATTGACTCTACATTTTAGTTAGAAAACGTTTGTATGGGAAAAAGAAAAGGACTGTTTTTAGGGTTTTCCCGACAATTATTCGATTTTTTTCTCGCCGTAAAAATCATCCTTGGACTTCAACGAACATTAAAAAAAAAGAATTGGCCAAATTGGTCCAGGCGTTGTTGAGTTATGCGCTTACCAACACATTTTGCGATTCATTTTTAAATTATAGATACTATAGACAGATGACATTGTGTTCGCCCTTTATTTCTACTACTAATGACTCTTAATGAATGCCTCTTGTGGTGTTTGTTTCCATTGATCTCGGACATACTTTATGACCCGTTGTTTAATGAATGTTCAAGAATAGTCATATATATTATTTTCTAGTTAAGAGCTGGTGTATTCCCGAAAGTTTATGAATATCGTTTTCTGGCAAAACTACGTTACCTAGGAGACGTGTATGATGGTGACTATTTTTCTCCATCGTTGATTTTGTTTTGAGAGTTTGGTTCGTACGTTTAAGATGAAGTGACCGATGAGATAGGACAGATATTAACAATCAAAAATAGCTTATCATGAACACGGTCAGTCAGTCAAAAGTGTGTAAGAGAGTAACACCTATCTCCAATACTCTCGGTATCATTAAAATATGTGGATCAATAAACGATCCTAATAGCTCTTTTCGATCGATCGAGAAAATTTACCAACCAGAGTAATATATTTTTGACTCTTACAAATTACTTGTTGTGATTGGTTTAATCCCGGGATCGGAACGAAGATTAAGATTGGGGTCGTTTATTGTCGATCCTGAGCCCTAACTTATAGAAGTAGTAGCGGCGGGTGTGTACTGAAGAATGTACAATTAACATGTCCTGTTGGTACTTTCAGTGTCGGAGATAGCAGTGAGCAGCGTCGTGTGCAAGTTGAGAGCGGCGCCGGCGCGGGCGCGCGCCACAAGACGGCACCGCAGGCCGCAACGACGACGGCCCACAGCAAGCAGCTGGCGGCGGGCGGGGCCAACCACCCGCCCCAGCCGCAAGGTAACCACAAACGTAATGTCTGTTGTTACCTCCTTTGCACACTGTACTCACAACACAACATACAACACACACGGCGATACAACACGAAATATGAACGAAACATACAGCATTATCACGGGGAAAAGTCCGTATCCGTATGTCACCTGGGTCCCTCATCGAAAATCAGCGCTACAGTATTGGTTAGACCGTACTGTAGTAAGGAGCTGAATGAGGGTTCCTATTGTTGGTACAATATTGTGCTGTATTTTACTTTTTATGTTTAAATTTGTATAATTTTTTTTTGTTGTCCCATCAATAAAACATTTTTTCTTTCTTACTTTCTTTCTAGTTTGAGTGGCATAAGCACCACAAATAAATGTCCAAGGAAGTCTTCTTATATAAAGTTAATAGTACGTTAAGCATAAAAAGATATAAACTACGTAAATAGTGCCAGTGACACCCTTGTACTCGGTACCCTGGTACTGGTAATGACTTTGTTTTTTCATAATCATTATGGATGATAAAAACACAATTTATTTTAATTAATTACGATGCATTCAACTAATAAAACTTAAGAAACGATCGTACTGTTATGCCCTATAATCAACTGTTATACATAGTTATTGTCACCGAGATGAATTCTAGCAATTGATGTTTTAAAACGGGAACGCAGTTTCGGGGCTCGGTAGTCGAATGACAATGATACGGTTGCAACGTTATTCGTGAATGACGTTTTTGCCTCCAAAAACACTGGCAGTAATCATTGAAGATGTAAAAAAACTTAAATAAACGGTTGCAATTTGTACGCCACTGATACACAACATTTTACACTTACAAAGAAGGGCTATGCACCTAGTAAGAAACAATACAAATAGCATAAAAAAAAAACAAGTTAAACATCTACAGGGTCATTTTGACATTGCGTTAATAAATGAAACCACATACTCGTCTTTGCCTCTGCTAGCATTATGCCAAAAATCATCCATGAGAAACGAATATTTTCACCAAAAAACTCAATTTTACTTTTCTGATTTTTTCATCATTTTGTAGTTTAGTGCGAATATGGCGTGTGCGTGAGTGAATTTCTGACTGAAAGTTTCATGTTGCTGCAGCGACGAATCCCCATATAGTATTAGTAGTAGCGTTAGGGCGTGTTAATTTAAAGTTACTTTTTATTGATATTTATTTTGTTTGAAACTTACACTTTTTTATTTTACATGTATGGTTAAAATAACTTATTGGAAAGTGTTATTTTCAAGGAGATAAGTATGTGGTTTCATTTAGTAACGCAATTTCAAAATGACCCTGTATATGTATACTAAATGCATAGTTCGCGCATTGGCTACGGAATGTTGTATAAAAATTCAATCAATATAACAGGAGGTAACAATACTTAAGGGCGTGAACACTATTGAAGCTCATTCTGTTGTTTGTTTGGACTTTCATGCACTATCCTTGCCTTAAGCACGTAGATTATAAAAATACCTACTAGAAACATGGTCCTAGCACAATAAATCTGAGGCCTATTCCGAAATTTTAGATCATATTTTTTTATTTCGGAGTCCTAAGGTTACGTTACCATAATTAATAAGCACGACATCCAAGCCAAATGGATGGATGGAAAAACTGCTAGATAGCATCATAGTGCACAAATAACATACTGCGATAATGATTATGAGTCGGTGGATGATGAAGTGAACAAAAATTATTGATGATTTAAATATTATTGCTTATATCTATACTAATACTAGCATTTGCGCGCGGCTCCGCCCGTGTGGAAAAGTTTTCCGGGATAAAAAGTAGCCTATAGCACTCAGGAGTAATGTAGCTTCCTATTAGTGAAAGAATTTTCAAAATCGGTCCAGTAGTTCCTGAGATTAGCGCGTTCAAACAAACAAACTCTTCAGCTTTATATATTAGTATAGATATAAAGCTGAAGAGTTTGTTTGTTTGTTTGAACGCGCTAATCTCTATTACTATTTACATGAATAATGTCAGATCATAATCTAAATAAAGGTTTTTAAACAATATTTAAATGTTATTCAGCTTCGGGATAGGCCTCTAGATAAAAATGTATCGCTGTTTTCAATAAACGATCCCATTAGTTTTTTTTCGATCCATCGCGAAAAGGGATCAATCATAACAAAGGTTTTTTTATGACATGCTTACAAATTATTTATAATTTAATTGGTTTATTCTCGGGATCGGATAGAAAATTAAGATTGTGGTCGTTTATTATCGATAAATGAAAAAAAAAAAAAATATCACCTTAAACTTTCAAGTGAACAAAATGTACAAAAGCTCATGAATAATTTCAATTATATAACACTAATTATATAACATGTATACTTTAGTATAGGTATAGTAATAAATGTATGATTCGCATAGCTAATATATCTGTTCGGAATGTGTGTACATGCGGTCGTGGTGTTGGTGGTGCTGCGTCCATCGCTGGCTCGACAGGCTCCGGCTGCGGTGGCGATGGCGACTACCAGCTGGTGCAGCACGAGGTGCTCTACTCCTCGTCCAATCGGTGAGGATACATTACTATTATACTCCTCATGCAAATACAAATTAGTGTTCCCTGAGACTCGCCGAGCTTCACCGCTCGGTGTCATAAAATGCGTTCCACTGCTGATCCTGGCTTATAAGAGTTGCAGTGGCGGGTGTGAGGGCGGGATAGTCTCCTCGTGCAAATATCCCTCACGTCTACAATTATAATACACACTCACTCACGCCTTTTTATCCCCGAAGGGATAGGCAGTGACGCAGCTAGAGACTATCCCCCGCCCTCACACCCGCCACTACAACTCCTGTAAGCCAGGATCAATAATGGCACGCATTTTATGACACCAAGCGGTGAAGCTCGGCGAGTCACAGGGAACACTAGTCTGTCTTTATCCCGCAACGAAATTAATCAAATAGAAAGATAGGGAGGAGTTGGAAATATTAATTGTCCACTTCCCTCCATAACAAAGCGGGAGACAAAATAATGACGAAAATAGTGACGCAGCTAGTGCACTAACTTTTCGTCGCGCGTATTCCATCCCATGATGTGATAGGGGACGAGCCTATCGCCATATCGGGCACAAATTCCGGACTCCGAGCCGATACTGAATAGAAAAATCCATATCACTTTGCCTGACCCGGAGATCGAGCCCAAGATCTCAGCATTGCAGTCGAACCGTAATACAACTACGCCACCGAGGCAGTCAATTATAATAACAATTAGTAATATCATGGCGTTGTGGGTAGATTTGAGCTAATTTTACAGTTGACTGGCTCGTCTTTACGTCTTCCATGTAGATACTCCTCATTTTGTTAATATGACTGTCAGCTAAGCATGCCATTTCGGCAGCTTTTAAAGTATGCCATTTCGAGCCAGATACCTACTGGGTTAAAGAGCTATTATTTTCGAGCGTAGTCAAAGATGACTGTTTAATAAAACGGTTTATTAACCATAATTATATAATTTCAGGTACGAGGTGCTGGAGTTCCTCGGGCGAGGCACGTTCGGGCAGGTGGTGAAGTGCTGGAAGAAGGGCACCAACGAGATAGTCGCCATCAAGATCCTCAAGAACCACCCCAGCTATGCACGCCAGGGACAGATTGAAGTGAGTTGTGATTTGAACTCTTTCATGGCACTTCGTATTTTTATTGTTTGGAATGGACATGTTTAAATCATATCAGATTTCCGTTCTTAAATAAACGATCTTAATTTTTGATCCGATCCCGAAAATAAGACAATCACAATAAGTCATATTTTGATTTGAGATTGAAAAAAGCGTGGAAAATGGCGTTTAGTCGTTTAATAATTTACAATTAATGATTATCTTATTATAATGTGTCGATATAGGACTACAATCTAGTCTGATACTTTATTTATTTTATTTTAAACTCTTTATTGTACTTCTTCTTAGTCGATTCCTCAAGGCTGAGGGTTGTGACCACTATTAACAACTCCTGTCACTAGTGCTCTCCAAGCGGCTCTGTTCTCCGCGTGGCGCATGGCTGCTGGGATGTTCAATCGAGTGCGTTCCCTGATAGTGTCCGTCCATCGGGCAGGTGCTCTACCTCTGTTCCGTTTCCCGTTCATGCGGCGAACTAGTATGAGCTTTTCTAAGTTATCGGGCTTCCGGCGAGCCACATGACCGAAGAAAGTGAGCACTACAAGTACAAATAGTGGAAAGGCGGGCCTCAATCTTTAGCTCACCTAGTATTGATGCGTTAGTGCGGCGTGCAGTCCAAGATATACCCAACATTTTGCGCCAGCACCACATTTCGAACGCATCAATTCTGTTTAAGGGTCCACGTTTCCGAGGCGTACAAGAAGATGGAGAATACTAGACTGCGCATGAGACGTACTTTCGTATTGCGATAGATGTTACGGTTCTTCCAGATCTTCTCCAAGCTCTTCACTGCTGTCTTAGCCATCTGTGCCCTTCTGACCACTTCTTTCTCGCAATCCCCATCAGCACGCACAAGAGACCCCAAGTAGACAAACTCCTGCACCACATCTAGATCACGCAGCTCCCAAGTTCGTGCCGAGTTTCTTTCACGGTCAACAAACATCAATTTCGTTTTGCTAAATTGATGTTTGTTGACTATTTACTTTATTGTACATCTAGGCATAATAAAAGAAGTATAAATATACGATAGACTACATTCAAACAAGAAGTACAAATGGCGGTCTTATCGCTATTGACGATTCCTTCCAGACATGAGACAACCCACTTTATTGGCAGTGACTGTAATCCATTTTGTTGGAAAAATTTATATAGATAGATCTTAGGAATTTCGTCACGGTACTCTTCTTAAAATAGTGTTGGTGAAATTGTGTGCATTTGCTGCAACTACGCCTACACGTTGACGTGAATCTGGCGATTTTTATTCTAAAGAAATAGATTGCTCTCAGTAATTGCATAGACAATAAACGTGTAAAATTTACAGTTTAAACAAACAGCTAAAAATAATTACATGAAAATAAAACGAAGCCATAAAACACGATGTGATTGCGTGAAAAACATGTTTTTTAACGTAACACCCGCATAAATAACCATCAAATTACGTTAACGTTCAAAATAATCTCACTCGTTATTTACACAAAGCCGATATATTTCGCGTTCAAAAATAATATGTTTTACTAATGAAGTGTTTTTCTATTTATTTTGCATGGGTTTCGCGGAAAGCTTTTATACGGATCACCGTTATAGTTTGGCACCGGTCCAGTTCAGACCGTGTTTGTAGATTTTCGATGTTACGGGACTTCGTTCTTGGAATATTTTCATTCTACACACCTGCCTGTATCTCTATTAAAAAATTATATAATCATTGTAAACCTTAACGATTTAAGCTTAATTTGAGTTTGGATATTTTTAAAATGCTTTTTTAAAGATTGTTTCTACCCAGTTTTTACCCCTCAGTTGCACCAAATAAAATTATCGACAATTGAAAAGCGTGGCCGATATTATTTTTTTCTATTTCCAATTCCATACATACCATGGTTGTGTGGAAATTATTTGCGATAAGACCAGAGCCATTTGTACATATTGCTTTTCTTATTTTTTTAATACTATTAAATTATTATTGTCGAATTTGTCGGACTACAGGGTCCTGCCAGCGGCCCCGGGTACTCCGGAACTTTTTAGAGAACGTCAGTACCTTGTTATCCGACAAATTATAAATTTACCTACTTATAGAAAGTTGATTGTACCTATATTTCTTAAATATATAATTATGCATTAACAAAAATTTTCTTCATAGGCTTGTCGGAATATAAGGGGCGCCATATTAGCCAGGTGCCGGATTACCGCGGGTCCATTGTACCATGAATGCTCATTATGTGGTCAGTAATATTGATGACTGCCTCGGTGGCGTGATATATTACGGTACGACTGCAATGCTGAGGTCTCTGGTTCGATCCCCGGGTCGGTCAAAGTGATATTGGATTTTTCCATTCAGTATCAGCCCGGAGACTGGAATTTGTGCCCGATATGACGATAGGCTCGCCCCCTATCACATCATGGGACGGAATACGCACGACGAAAAGTGGATGCACTAGTTGCGCCTCTGCCTACTCCTCCAGGGATAAAAGGCGTGAGTATGCGTTTTAATATTGATGTGTATGTCCAGGTGTCGATCCTGTCGCGGCTGTCGCAAGAGTCCGCGGACGAGTTCAACTTCGTCCGCGCGTACGAATGCTTCCAGCATCGGTCCCACACCTGCCTCGTGTTCGAGATGCTCGAGCAGAACCTCTACGACTTCCTCAAGCAGAACAAGTTCTCGCCGCTGCCTCTCAAGTACATCCGCCCGATACTGCAGCAGGTACTCACCGCGCTGCTCAAGCTCAAGGTGAGATATTATGGTATATAACGTATTGATTGATAAATACCAATTTATAAAACAAAATTTGAACTTGACTGCTATGATGCTTTGGTACCGCCATACTTGAGACGACAAAGTGTTGCGGTACGATTACCGCGCTAAAGTCTCGTGTTCGATTCCCGGTTCGAGCAGTATAAGGTTTTGTTGCTCAATTACAATCGGAAGTGCAATGAACTCGCGTCCTATTTATAAGAGACCTAACATAGTTGAAGAAATAGGCGTGATGTTATTTGTGTTTTTTTTTTATTGCATTGAATGACAGACGAGCATGCCGTTCGCCTGATGGTAAGCGATACGACTACCCATAACCAGTAGCAACACCATCCAGCACCTTGAGTTACAAAGTATTGCGTGGCATTCCACTGCGCTCGTCATCCTGAGACATCAGGTGTTAAGTTTCATTATGTCCAGTAGTTACACTGGCTACAATGTCCTTCAAACCAAAACACAACAGTGCATGCCCACTGCTGCTTGGCGGTAGAAATAGACATTGCGGTGGCACCCACCCAGACGGACTCATACATATGAGACCTACCATCAGTTATGTTATGCTATGTTTTCAGCAACTGGGCCTGATCCACGCGGACCTGAAACCGGAGAACATAATGCTGGTGGAGCCGGCGCGGCAGCCCTACCGCGTCAAGGTGATCGACTTCGGCAGCGCGTCGCACGTCAGCAAGGCTGTCTGCAACACCTACCTGCAGAGCAGATACTACAGGCGAGCTCCCACACCATTTCGTACAGTCAGCCACATAAGTGACTGAACAAATTTAAAACTTCTAAACGCTTATACACTTTTGTGTTCTAACCAAATTTTAATTTCTCTTCACAATCATAAATTAAAAGGGATTTAATTTACTTTACACAAAGAAAAATAAGGTTTCAATTAAACTTAACGCGTATAAGAGATTTGAAATTTTGAATTTGTTCAGCTACTTTTGTGGCTGACTGTACATATTATACTCCATGCAATGCAATCAGCCCTGTATTATATACTGTCCACTGCTGAGCAAAGGCCTCCTCTACTACTGAGAAGGGTTAGGCCTTAGTCCACCACGCTGGCCTAGTGCAGGTTGGCAGACTTCACATACCCTCGAGATTCTTAAATATGGAGAATTCTCAGGTATGTAGGTTTCCTCACGATGTTTTCCTTCACCGTTAAAGCGAACGATAATTGATAAATAATACACACGTAACTTCGAAAAGTCAGAGGTGTGTGCTTTGGGCTTTAAACCTCCGGGCATTGTCTCGGCAGACCTTTCCATTTCCAACTAGGCTGTCGTCCAGTTTTATACTCCATAGCTGTTCTTTACTCAAATGTCACAAAAAAATGTCGCTAAGTCAACTAGCCTCTCTCCCGTCGATGTAGTGTTACCACTTACCAAATTCTTATGCTAAGTTTAGACTAGCAAGTTCGGGTCATATATTGCTCAAGAACTACGTGATGCGTTTACACTAGCGGCAATATTTTTACACACATGCGACTTGCCGCAAGTTCTGCAAACCTGAAGAATGGCTTTAGCTTTAATGTAACATAATTTTGTTTTTTTTTTTATATTGCAGAGCGCCAGAGATCATCCTGGGCCTGGGATTCTGCGAGGCGATCGACATGTGGTCGCTGGGCTGCGTGGTGGCCGAGCTGTTCCTTGGCTGGCCTCTATACCCTGGCTCCTCGGAGTACGACCAGATCAGATACATCTCGCAGACGCAGGGGCTGCCTACCGAGCACATGCTCAACAGGTACATAATATTTAACACTTAATTCGCATATTATTGACACTGTTACAACATTCTTTTAAAACAGCCAAATGAAAACATTGAGGAACTTTTGTATTGATTATTCATTATTGTTACCCATTCGCTATCGTTTAGCTGTAAAATAATACGTTCGTAAACCGTATACAGGATAATAAATAAAATCAGCGACAACACAAAAACAGAATTCCACGTTATGTTTCAGTTCTCATTGGGCAAGGAATGTCATGATTGGCACAGAGCTTAATTAATCACGTCAATTATTATTATTGTGTAGTGTAAATTAGGCAACAAGTAAACACATTTAATCATAACACTTTTTAATGTATCCTCACACTTTGGTTCACATCGGTACAGAGAGACGCCATACTTATTTTTGGGCACAAATACAACTTACCGTGTTGCCAGGTTACATAAAATATTATATTGCTAAGTTAACATCTAAACAGAAACAAACACACGTTTACAATTATAAACTAAATAACATTGTCGCTTTTGTTCCCAGCGCGAGTAAAACCGCGAAGTTCTTCTACCGCGACGTGGATAGCACGTACCCGTTCTGGAGGCTGAAGACTCCCGAAGAACACGAGCTGGAGACTGGCATCAAGAGCAAGGAGGCCAGGAAGTACATATTCAACTGTCTAGATGACATAGGACAGGTTGGCATACCCTAAATATTACTTAGAATTTTCGGTCATAAGATAGTTGTCACCTACATTGCCGGGCATTTCCGATAGGATTTTTTCGGTGACTAAATGGCGGCAAAAAAACTTTTTACTTTGGGTTACCATATGTAAATAAGGAATACGCTCAATGTAATTAAATAATACCTTGATTCATAAAATGGAATAGAGATGATTGAAAAGTTGGTACATATTGATTATGTTTTGTATTTTTCTTCCTTGTGTGTATATTATACAAACGTGTATAAATTGATTATAAAATAAATTTCTAATTTCGACCAAGCAGTATATTGAAGTGTGCAAGTTATGATGTGGTGTAGTATACACCAAGAGTTGAACAAATAGTATACAACTCTCTTACAACTCGTCTTACATCTACTTATATACTACACCACAATGAAAACAACAGAATAACTTTTGTAATATTACTTACTTAATTTGGATGCAGTAAGACTGTTTTCTGCTTTCCAACATATGCCTTCGGAGAATGTTTGAGTTCTTTGGTCATATCGTCCGCAAACCCGGTGATAATCTCCAACAAATTAATAATCACCGGGAAAATGGATGGCAAGAAACCGAGAGGCAGGAACGCAACGCGCTGGACTGATCAAATCCGCACCACACTCACCATAAATGCCGCTGCAGCTATCCATGTCGCTGAAAGCCGGAGTAGTTGGCACAACATCGAGCGCGAAAAGTTAATTCCTTGATGACTCACGACCCCCAGCATTGGGGTATCGGCGCAAGGAGGAGCAGAAAGACTGTTTTAGTAAATAAATCTTAATGTATCATCCTATTGTAACTTTGCTATAACTTTTGTGCACAGGTCAATGTTCCGACGGATCTTGAAGGAGGCCAACTGTTGGCTGAGAAGGCTGACAGAAGGGAATTCATCGATTTATTGAAGAGAATGCTTACTATGGACCAGGTACATAACATACTTACGTTTCCAATAAAAAAAATGCACTTGAAACTTTGTTACTATTTTAATATATTATGCTATACTTAAGTTAGTCTTGCGATTTTTGTATTTACGTCATTCTGATAATTCTAGAGATGCTGGATAAATATATTGCATATTTTAATGTTAACTATAGTTATATTCGGATATTATGAAATATGTTGTAAGATTGTTTCATAAGTCACATTTTGGTGTGTGTTTAGAAGTCATTAATAGTCATTCGTTTCAAGGCAACTATTAAATATTAACTGGCTTTGTTGCTTTTAATATTAATATGTTATGAGTGCAGTGTATAGTTAAATCTGATAATTCGGTGTTGTGCCACAAACGTCCTGTTATTGACGTTAAAGTTCGAATTTCCTCATTTTATTTACCTCATATTCAGTAGTCAGTATCACATAAATACATAAAAGTTTATTGTTGAGTTTAGTAACAAATGAATAATTGAGATAAGACTCTATTGCAGTGTTATAAGGATTATAATGTTTTGTGTACGCAGGAGCGAAGAATAACGCCGGGCGAAGCGCTGAACCACGCGTTCGTGACTCTTGCGCATCTCGTGGACTACGCGCACTGCAACAACGTCAAGGCGTCCGTGCAGATGATGGAGGTACGTACACTACACAGCTATATACATAAATACACACATCACTCGTATATGTCCTGTTCACTCACTGAGATATAAGTGTTTGGTTGTGAGTATAACAAATAATGAAATATGTTTGGTTATGGACAACTTCACAGTTTGTCATGAACATTGAGCTATGTATCTTATTAAAAGCCGTACGATAGTCGCGGCTTCAAATTTGAGCGATGTATTCGGCTTCTAATGCTATATTCAGTACACTATAGTTACTGGAAAATAAAGGTGTCCAAAACCAGAAATAATATCGTCGGGAATAGTGCAAAAGCGCGTATCTATCATTGGTAAATACCGCGTAAGTAAAAAAAATATATACAGTATTATCAATCATAAGTTTAGTGTCGTAAGTATGAATTTCAATTAAACTGTTTTCGTCACTTACGCGGTATTTACCAATGCTAGATACGCGCTTTCGCAATATCCCCGACGATATGTGATTTTGCTGTAAACTGAAACGCGCCTCCCTGTGTAAATTGTAATGTGATGAGAACGCATCGTTTTCGAGTAAACCATTTTTAAGCATATTATATTTTTTTATAGGTGTGCAGACGATCCGGGTCGGGCGTTGGCGCTGTAGGGTCGGTGGGCGGCGTAGGGTCGGTGGGGTCGGGCGGGGAGTACGGCGTGGGGTCGGTGGTGGGGCCGGCGGCACCGGCAGCCCACCACCTGGCGCTCACCATCAACCAGCAGCGCCTGCGAGCCGCGCCATACGACAACCTGGTCAGTACCACACACTAAGTGATATCAATGATGATGTGGTTTTTTATATTGACAATTGTGATACTAAGCTAATGTTAAGTTAGGAATGATGAATTTTAATACCGCGATCACAATCGTTTTCGATTCCGTCCAGAGAATAAATCCATCGAAAGAAGTCAAGTACTGGTTATGCAGGATATGTTTTATATCCGTCCGGATAGCGACCACCGTACATAAGGTGTTAAAACCCGCTATAGTGGCCCACGTAAGTGTGCCGCGTTCTGCGATCCATACCATACCAGCCCCGTATTATATACTGCCCACTGCTGAGCACGGGCCTCCTCTACAACTGAGAGGGTTTAGGCCTTAATCCACCACGCTGGCCCAGTGCGGGTTGGCAGACTTCACATACCTTCGAAATTCCTATAGAGAACTTCTCAGATATGCAGGTTTCCTCACGATGTTTTCCTTCACCGTTAAAGCGATCTTCTGCGATCAGTCTTTGTATATCTAGTTCATACAGGCCGACATAATTGCGTCGACTGACGACGGATAATCATCGCTCGTCAGTCGACACTCTATCTGGACCTCTCCTCGCTTACTATCAGGTGCAGTCAGTTAATATAAGGTGTTTTATATAGATACTAGCTCTGGCCCGCGGCTCCGCCCGCGTTAAAAAGTTTTATCGTGATAAAAGTCCCGCTTTATATTTTCCCGGGATAAAAAGGAGCCGACGTGTTAATCCAGGACATGATCTACCCAAAGTGTGCCAAATTTCATCGAAATCTGTTCAGTAGTTTTTGTGTGAAAGAGTAACAAAAATACATTCTTACAAACTTTCGCTTTTATAATATTAGTAGGATACAATCATTGATGTATTAAAAAACTCTACAATATACAAATGGCACAGGTAAATGTTACTTCAAAATGAGTTTCATTTCCATTTAGCATCAGCAAAATGAATAATGAATGATGAATAATTTGCTTTGTTGTGTGGTGTCGCAGTACCAGCTGTACCAGGGCGGTCGCGTGGCGGTGGGAGGCGCGCGCCAGTACGCCACGCGCGCCGCCGAACCCTTCCCGCATCAGTTCGTCTCCTCCATACTGTGCCAGCCCGCCTACCAGGTACAACACACTAACTCACATCCCGTTACACTTAGGGAACGTACCCATACTACGTGACCCATTCAGGGGGGAGGGGATATATTAGAGGGGGTATGGATACATTCCCATATAATTCTAATTGATAACGCATGACCCACGTCATATAAAAGTTTTTTAAAAATAATGATATTTTATATCTACTTAAATTATGACTTCTTTGATTTGTACAAAAAAATAAACGTCATGGTATTGCTCATTCTAAATAAAAAAAAAACATTTTGATTCTTCAATAACAAGCTAAAGCAAAATTATTGTCTGATGTTATTCCAAATAGTCTAGCAGTTTCTTAAACTAAATGCAGATTATTTGAATAATAAAATAACGTTATAATAGAACATTACAAAATTATTGCTGACAATAAACATCAATCCAGGTGCAACAACTGGCGGCGGCAGCAGCAGCAGCAGCAGCGGCACACCACCAGCACGGCGTGGCCGGGGTGGCCGGAGTGGCGGGGGTGGGCGGCGTGGCGGGTGTGGGCGGCGTGGGCGACGTGGGCGAGTGGCGAGCGCCGCTCATCGTGGAGCCAGCGCCGCTGCCTGACCCAGACGTCTGGGACCCCTACCATCCGCACCATGCGCATCATCATCACACGCATAAAAGGTCAGTTCACATGCCATCAACATATAGTATAATCTAGAGTTTCCAATTATTATAATTTGATAGTTCTCTTCAGTGTCGTAACTAGCCATTTATGCGGTCGGTGCGTGCTTCTGTAATACGGCCATGCATGACCCAAAACTTGGTGCTGGTATGGTCATTTCTGCGCCCTTCCAGGGTTTGCGCCCCGTGTCTGGGCACTGCTGGCACTGCTCCAATTACGGCACTGTCTAGTAGAGGATTGATAAGAGATTCTGATAAATCAATAAATTGATGATTGAGAAAAAATAGGCTTACTAAATTATGAATAGGTTTCATAATAAAACTTTGATTATCAAGCTCTCTGAGGATAAGTTTCTGGAAATTTAAATAAAAAAAAAAAACTATTTCTACTAGTATGGTAGAATAGGTCCCACAGTGAAATAGCGAATTTGTAAAGAATCGGTAACATAGTGCGGGGTTGTCAACAGATCAACAAAGCAGCAGACGAGCGCAGTGCCGCACTATCAGCCGCACCACCAAACGCATCAGTACAGGTTGTTACAAATCCCAGTGTCCCCCACTTACATTCAACGTCACCCCACTATCACCCTTTTGTGTTTGTTCATTTACACTCGTCGACAAATTTTTTGTTTATGCAGAAGTGATTTTAAATTTCATGATTATCTGTATTTTATTAATGGAGATATTGATGTTGACATAACCAAACAAATCTATATTAACTATGTTATATGTATATTGTATGTAAAGTAATAATATGTTTTATTAATGATAAAATAAAATCTTCTTCAGATATTATATGAAGATATATTATACAAGTTCAATATAATATTTTAATGTCGTACACTAGGACTGCATTTAATTTTATTCCTTAGAATTATTAATCCATTCAATAACATACTAAAAATTAGCGTGTTGAATCCATTAACATGTATGTTAACATTTGTAACTAAAGAAATAAAACTGTGTGTACAGTCAGGCAGCATAAGTATCTGAACAAAATCAAAATTTCAAATCGCCTATATACGCGTTAAGTTAAACTGAAACATTTTTTTCTTCTTTAGAATTAAAGTAAATCTCTTTTATTTTCTTTTTGTGAAGAGAATAAAAGTTTAGTACACAAAAGTATGTAGACAATATGAAATTTTGAATTTGTTCAGCTACTTATGCTGCTGACTGTACATATTTTGACACTATTTTGTTTTATGTACGTTTTTACTTTGTTGGTAATTACACTTCACTGTAATATATTTCATATAATCAATGACATTGCTTCAAATATCTTCCAATTTTTTTGACACCTTGTCTATAATTTATTTCTTAATTTCTCGCCAAACATCTGTCGTACCAGGCTACCATAACATTGAACACGTACAATGTGTTTGCAGTATGGCAAGCAGTGGCGGTAAGAAGGAGCCGACGCAACTGTCGCCGGTGAAGAAGCGAGTGAAGGAAGGCACGCCACCCTCGAGGCACAGGCACAATCATCACGATCACACGTGAGAATTGTTTTCTTTTACCTAGGGCGGTATTAATAAATCAATCTCAAGTTTGAGTTACATCTCAAGTAGACATAATGTAGTTCCATACATTATGTCTACTTGAGATGTAACTCAAACTTGAGATTGATTTATTAATACCGCCCCTAGTGTTGTTGTATAGGGGTATACTGAAGCTCAAAAATTATACGAAATACAAGAGCTTGATTTCCGAATTCTGATGACGGCTATTGGAGAAAGAGGAAAGAATTAAATACTTCTTTTTTTCTCACTGCGCTCGACGTCCTGAGACATAAGATGTTAAGTCCCATTATGTCCAGTAGTTACACTGGCTACAATGTCCTTCAAACCGAAACATAACAGTGCATGCACACTGCTGCTTGGCGGTAGAAACCAGACGGACTCTTACATATGAGGGACCAACCCCAGTATTTCGACCAATACTAATCCAACCTTATCTATTTATATAGTATTAATAACATCAAAACAATAGAATTTAAAAATACAGTTTCTTCGTATTTATTATGAAAGGAACAGCCGAGCAGTGAACGCGACGACGAACGCGGGCGTGGTCGCCGTCGCCACGAGTGGCGTGGGCACGGCCGTGGTGACGGCGGGCGCGGGTGCAGGAGCGGGAGCGGGAGCGGGCGCGGGCGCGTGGGACCCGCCCGCCGCGCCGCACCACACCATCACCATCCGCGACACGCCGTCGCCCGCCGTCTCCGTCATCACCATCTCCGACTCCGACGACGAGGAGCCGCGCCGCGACCGCCCGCACGACAACAGAGGTAACATAATACACACACACACACGCCTTCTAGCCCCGAAGGGGTAGGCAGAGGCGAAATTAGTGCACCCACTTTTCGCCGTTATTCCGTCCATTGATGTGATAGATGGCGAGCCTACCGCCATATCAGGCACGAATTCCAGACTCCGAGCTGATACCGATTAGGAAAATCCAATATCACTTTGCCCGACCCGGGGATCGAACCCGAGACCTCAGCATTGCAGTCGTACCGTAATACAATACTACTACGCCACCGAGGTAGTATTAGTAATAAAATTTAAATTATTCCAAATTGTGGGTGCTGTTGGCTGAGTATTGTTCTAAACGCACTCGCATCAAAGCATACTCGTAATATTATCGAACAAAACCTAGGTACTCAGTCAGCGTGTGATCGTGTAATATAGGGTATTTTTCAACCTCTGCCATAAGCTCAACGTATAATTCAATCGCGTTCTTGGTGTGCGTGTTTACACACAAATATACGGGGGCGTTAAATATATTGCACTTCAAATGTGGCGCCACAATTATTGTAATGCAAATGTATTACAATACCTGAGAATTCTCCATAAGAATCTCGAGAGTATGTGAAGTCTGCCAACCCGCACTAGGCTAGCGTGGTGGACTAAAGCCTAAAACCCTCTCAGTAGTAGAGGAGGCCTGTGTTCAGAAGTGGGCAGTATATAATACAGGGCTGATTGCATTGCAAATGTATGTATGGTGTACGGCCTCAGTAAATGTGTTTGTTGTGGTGTGCAGGCGGCAGCGGCGAGTGCGTGGCGTCGTCGGCGGCGGGCGGCGTCATCTGCAGCGCGCGCTCCCCGCGGGACGAGCGGCACGTCAAGCACGAGCCGCACCAGCACCACCAGCACCACCAGACACACCAGACCCACCAGACACACCAGCCCTGCCACCATCACCATACGGTACGAACTTATTATATACCCCAAGAGCTTCACTAACAGATAATTGACACTCTTCAGGACTCATTAATCACCATGAAAAAAAATATTGTAGTATTAGCGACCTTTAATTATTCTGGACCACACAAAATCCAACACTAAAGTTTTTATTCGAAGCAACAATCGGAATCCATAGTTTCAGACCCATCGTAATATCGAACCCAAAATACAATTTAAATTTGAAATATTATAAAGTACTTTTTCCTTAGTGATTTGCGGAGCTAAGATAAATATATAAATGTACCTTACAGCAGCAACAGCAACAACAGCCACAACAGCACCAACAGTCGCAGCAGCAACAGCAGCAGCAGTCGTCGAACGGCGCATGTCGAGCGCCTCAGCCGCAACAGC
Source organism: Sphinx pinastri (assembly GCA_947568825.1). Lineage (NCBI taxonomy): Eukaryota > Metazoa > Arthropoda > Insecta > Lepidoptera > Sphingidae > Sphinx > Sphinx pinastri. The sequence continues at coordinate 6,518,797 of OX387634.1, forward strand.
CACAACAGCCACAGCAGCCACCGCAACAGACGCCGCAAAGCCAGAAGAAGCGGTTGCTTGCGCTAGCGCAGCAGGAGGCGCAGGCCAAGCGGGAGCCGCCACCTGTGCAGGAGCACCACCATCACTACGCGACGGTCAGTATTTCACTTTAGCAGTTTACATTCATTTCCTGAATAACATTTTGTTGACTCAAATGTTAGCCCTAACAATGAGTCCATAGGTCATACCAGTTATTAAAACTATGTTGCCATTATATAAAGTTTTGTGAAAGATTAACAATTTTCATTTTATGTGGTCGGATGTAGCGTGTATATTTACACTGTAATTTTTAATCCATCGACAAATCGAACTTATTGTGAATATTTATTATTTATGGGATAGTTAGATAATGTTGTTTAATTTAAGAACTTGGCCTAATTAAAGGAGAACATAAATTGTAGTGTTTCGTGTTACAGAACGGTACGGCAGTGCGCCAAACGAACGACTACCAATGCAATCAATACGTACCCGCGCAGCACAAGCGGGATAGTGTGAGTGTCTCAATACAATATTGTTATAGGATAGTACAATTAACGCCTTATGCATAGCGTTGTTTACGCATATATTTAGTGGTGTATTATCGATATGTTTTATCAATGAAACGTCAAGCCGGTGGCTCGATAAAAACCCATCGTAAAAGTGGGCAACGATTTATCTAGCTGAGTGTAATATTATGGATCTTGTTGCCTACCTTTTTCCTTATAAAACTTGAAATACATAATTAGTAATGTTTATATGTTTGTATTGCAGAGCGGCGGTTGCCGTGAGTACCTGGCGACGACGGGTGGCGCTCACGCCGTGAGTGCTGTGGGAGGTGTGAGTGGCGTGAGCGGTGTGAGCGGAGTGGGCGGTGTGAGCGGAGTGGGCGGTGTGAGCGGAGTGAGCGTGAGCGTGAGCGGGCCGCCCGCCGCCCACAAGCACGCCGCGCCGCACGCCTGGCACCACCATCCGCACCCGCACTACAAGTACGTACAAAAACAAACACACTTCACGCTTTTATCCCCGAAAGGGTAGGCAGAGGTGCAACCAAGACATCCACTTTTCGCCATGTGCCAGGATGAGGTTGCGAGCCACTCGTCATGTCGGGCACAATTCCATTGATACGGAGCAAAAAAATCAAATATCACTTTGCCCGATCGACCCGGGCTACGAACCCAAGACCTTCTGGTGGTCGATCGTACCGCGCACGCAATGAAACTACGCCACCGAGGCAGGCACCAACACTTATTACATCTCTGTCCTAAAAGCATCAATGTTATGCCCCCCCCACATTATCATCATCATCATCAGCCCGTTGCAGTCCACTGCTGGACATAGGCCTCTCCCAAGATACGCCACAGAGCCCGGTCTGCTGCTTTATGCATCCAGTCGTTGCCGGCCCTCTTGTGCAAGTCGTCCCGCCATCTCGCCAGAGGGCGTCCCACGCTACGTTTGCCAAGACGCGGTCTCCAGTCCAGAACACGCTTACTCCAGCGGTTATCTGTTCTGCGACATCACATCCATAACTTAAAATACATAAACATTGAGATTAACATTGTGTATTTGTCGATAGAACGGCTAGCGGCGGTGTTTTATCGCCGGGTGGGGGCGTGTCCCCCGGGTATCTCGCGCCGCCGTTGTATGTGCCCTACCATTATCACACGTGAGTATTATTATAATTACAATAAACTAGGAGGTTCAATTAAATGGTTTGATTGTGTATGATAATTTCTAAAACTGATCGGGTAATTTTTTTTTAATATGAAGTCCTCTTTTAATATGAACTCTCCTTTAGCAATTAGGACAATTTCTTTTTAATCAGTGGGCTTAGAATGTGACACGAAGACGCAACTCGTAAAACGACGTCGTTTAATTTTGATGTTTGTGATTGATCGAGAGACCAATACGTCAGTCTCTCAACCAATCCCAATAAGACGAAACGGAGAAGTGACGTGTTTTTTGTCACATTCTAAGCCCACTGATTACTTTTACTAGAGTCTAAATGTCAACGTAATGTGCGCAATGTGTAGCCTTACAGTACTTTTTAATTCAAACTCCAAGTTATCATTACTGCTGTGTATCAACTATTATGGCACGAGCTAGTTACCATCATGCGGTTGACTAGTGAGTTTATTCTTTCTATGATCGTAAAAACTAATAGAAAATTAGAAAAATATTATGGGAATGATTCTTAGCATCCGACTGATTGCTAGAGTATATCATTCCTATTCATATTATTTTAGGACCCACTTGTATAAATAAATATATTAACCTATTCATCTCATGTACAGGGCCGGTGTGAGTGGAGTGGGCGGCGTGGGGGCCGTGGCGGCGCCCCCCCCGGCCCACCACGCGAGTGGCGCGCGGCTGCCGGGCTACCTGCAGCCGTACTCGCCCACGTACCTGGTGCCGCAGCACCACCAGCAGCACCTCTGGTACACCGACTGAGCCCGCACACCGCCACCATCTTCTACACTCTACTGGACAGATTCAGCTGCCAACGGATATATAACTCTATCAGATATTGGCACGTCGCATGAAAATTTATAACTTATTCAAAACTTATCGATGTGAAGTGAATCAATTGTGCTTTGTGTGTTCGTGTGATATAATTATCTATTTAATTGTTGCACCATACTTTATATAAAACACGTTGTATTTTGCGTGTGCTCACATGATTCACTTTATTATATCAGATATGAGTATATGTAAGTAGATGCATCGATACAATTTTACGCTGTATTTGTGTTTTGTCATATTTAAAGTATTTCCCGACGCCGCCTTGTTGATTTGTTGAGCAAACGCGTGGTTGATAACCAATTTACTCTGTCGAAATGAAATACATTATCTAAAAAATATATGTTATCGTCTTCGATGGTAGAAATTAGTGTAGAAGTAATTGATGTTCGAGATTAGGGCTTGGTCTGAGTCGATAACGACACTCCGCGTCCCTTATCGATGAGCGGCCATCACTACCGCGCCGGCACTAGCTCGTCTGAAGGGCGTCCGAGTGACAACAGCAAAGGAACCAAATATAATCGATATCACACTGCGATTTTTAATTAAAACTATGACTAGTGTGTTTAGCGCGCGTATTATATTATATATTTAAATGAAAAGTTCCTTTATTTTAACGGATCGTGACCGAATTTTATAATCGATTTGTCGATACTGTACAAAATGTGATTTTTTTTACTTTAATTGTGGGAATGTATTTGTTTTTAATTCGTATTCTTACGGCGACGTACAAGCAGTAGTCGCGTTACGTGTGAATTATTTTATTGTTAGTGAGAGGCGTTCTTAGTGCTGCAGTGGTCGGTCTCTCATTCTATAATACCAAGTTTTTACTTTATCGATTTCACTTCTTGTCTCTACATGCGATGTAGACGGATGTGGACGTTGATTTTTTGTCTTGTAACATATGGATTGTAAATTTTGATTTATTATTAATTAATATTAATTGTTTTTTTTTTGCTACAAAAGCAGAGCGTGTAGGTTGCATTTACTAAATATCGTAGAACTTAGTGTTTGTACCAAATCAATTTAATATGGAATACATATGTAGTGTATAATGTAATACATATTATGTTTTTTTATTAAATGCGTTATAATATAAAGTTACGCATAACGCTGAAATATCAATATTTTTTGCAAGTTCGAGGCGGTTGTTTGTAACGTGGGTGAAGTAACGATGTAAGCGTATCCTGATTGGTATATGCTTGTAATTTTATTAGAACGAGAGATCCTTAATTGGACCACTAGAGGTCGTTTGGCTAATCTAGATTCGAAATATATATTTGTATAGATTTGCTAGATATATCCTGGCATATTCTGGCGCCAATACAACAACATGTCCTTATTTGGGGCCAAAATGTTCAAATATAACAGTGTTGCGAACACGAAGAAATTAAACGCGCGTTACAAATACACCCTTGAAATTGCTGTTCTGTATAATAATTTCATTGTTTTCAATCATTACGTGGCGGTGATTTTGTCAATTATTTTGTTTTCTTTAACATCAGTAGATGTAATTGTTTGCTTTAGATATATGAGGTTTAGTGTTTTTCACGTTCCATATCATTATAGTGTAGTCGAGTATTTGGGGGGCCGCGGGAGGGGAGCCATCACCCCTTCCATCCCCCCTGTATTGTATTAATCAAATGGAGTCTTATATTTAGTGATAAACGTATAAGGCGCGGTGGTGGACTATTTGTTTAGTGTAGAGTCAAGTATATTAAAAAAAAAAGTCTATAAATTTTATAACCATAGTACACACACATAGTTAAGGGTGTTATGCATGTATGTTCACAGTTAGATAGTGCGATGTACGATAATTATTATTCGATGGTTACAAGGAAAATATATAAAAAAATCGAAGCCTATGATATAATTTAACGACTGCGGTTCATTTAGTTTACGATGTGTAGTGTGACGCTCGCAATTTGTTACTCTGATGGTGATGCCGGGTAACGACTGGGTGTTTCAGTTTTACCGTCTGTATATAATTAGCACTATTTGAGACAGGCCCTTAGCTTTTTACGAATATAGACGCCCTGTAATTAATATATTCTAGTGCGAGAGAGATTGATACAAAGTTATAATTGTTTTGTCGTAGTGATTGTCGATAGTCCCGCGATGCAAGTGTCTCCACGCGGGGTTCGATTGTTGCTTTTGTAGTATTACACAAATTATTAAAAAAAAAAAACATTTAAAGTATCTACACTCTTAAATATCTTTATTATAGAATTTGCGTACGAGTTTTTGTATTTATCTCTTTGGGATGTTATGCCAACCATTTTATAAACTAAACAGCATTAAACATATTTACTTATCGTGTATAATATTCAGTAATTTAATTAAAACAGTAATCGTTGTTATTACTTCGTTAGTTCGACGTGGTTAGTGTATTAAGTCTCATTTAGCCGGAGCAATTTTTGCTAGCAATAATCGTCAGGAAATTATCGCATTATACTGTTCAGACGCAGGCGACGACGAAAAACTCGCAAGCGATTATGTCGCACAAAATCGCTCGGGCAACTTTCTTGCTTACTGCGCCTTTTTACAAAATGACATTACTACTGTCAACACAGGGAAAAATGCCTCCCAGTTGTAGACGGAGCAACTTTTTTATGTCCTTTCAAAAATCGTACGCACGAGTCAAGAATATTGCTCCATTTAAATAAGACTTTAGTGACGCGCTCGTGGAGTGGCGCGGGCGTCCCTCGTCGGTGTCGCCGCTCTATATATAAGTAGTTGTTAAGTCGTATCGTACAACATCCATAGTCATTCTACCCTTTAGTATACGGTATACAGGTTCGATGCCGCGCCGGCGACGGACGCGCCGCGTCTCGTAACATTTTATGCTTTCACTAGTTTTTGTAATTAGTATTAATTTATAATAAACTAGATAACCGCAGTTATCTCAAATGTGAAAAACACATTCTTTGGTATTTAATTGTTTTTAATGACAAGACTATGTAATGTTAATTTTTATTATAATTTAGTACATTAGCTTTGCTGCCTGACAATAATCTTACTTTAGTTCATTTACACTTTATGGATGTTATTATGTATTCGTTTTTCTCTTTTCCACGGACATTGCATTCGATACGCTAACATTTTAGACATAATCTTGATCTGTTTTATCTTAACTTACCTTTACATTTCTTTGTTTTTTTTTTTAATCGCTTTCATACTTTATGAGGTGTTTTATTCCTCTCAGGAGGATTCTTGTACATTATTATCTTAGAATATTATAAGTATTAAACAATCAATGTTAGCCTACTCTATGTGATGTTCTCTAAAACATAAAACTGTGAGTATGACAGGGCGGGCTTTACAATTGAATACTATTTAATCATAATTTACTTAAATAAATTAGCTAAAATCATATTAGAAAATGTAATGTGTTTGCTTGGTCTCATGTAATTAATTGTTTGTACATTAGGACAAATTATTTATTTGTAAAATGGCATTTGGAGCTTATCTTCAATTAGTGTATGTGTGGAAGTATAATGTCTCTTGTAAATGTAAATCAAATTCAATAATCGCTGGTTTGCGATTAGAAAAAATTTGAACATGTCAGCGGAACGCCCGCCCTGCCATCTCCTGTTTATGTGAGGCACTCCCTCCCGTAGCAAGGCTTAGTCAATGATCTCCGTTCGATGTTCACATATTGCTAACTCACCTAAAGCGAACCATCGCTTAACTAAATCGTAATTATTATTGTTTAAGGTTTTATTCGAGTTTGGGGGTTTTAATTTTAAGTGTATTAACTGATGGAATGTTTACGTATAATAATTATTTTTTTTCTCTTTATCATTTCCTAGTTTTTAAACATTACGGTATCATTTAGCTGTTTTGAAATTGCCTTATTAATAAGTATTTCGCATACGGGGCACGCGTTAACAGGCCAAACAAGAATGTTCAATTATATTTTGGTAATTAAATTGTATAATGACAATGTAAATTTTGGGTTGTTGCAATAAAAATAAATTTTTGTACAGTGATTTTGTCGCGCAACAGTATGATACGATGCCCCTTGTATATGTATATTTAGTGATAATAACGGTTTCACCACGTCAGGATACCTGTAATGTAGGAAAATGGCAAAATATATATAATACTGTAACTAAAGCGTGGACAATAATTAATTTATACGGACAGATTTGAATGTACAAATGCGCTTTATATTCGACGAATTTCCGACGGTCGTCGCGGCGAGTGTGTTGCGCGAGAGGGTCGAAGATCCGTCGAATTATTCTATCCGTGTCGTTATAATTTTAAGTTTTGCTCCAGCATTGTATTGCGGGTCACCGGCCCGCGTTCTATTCCACTGTGATTATTAATCTATTGATATGTGTCGGTGAAACTTCACGTAGTTACGTTTTGGTTTTATTATTTTCATGTAACAATGTACTCGATATGCGCCACGAGCTAACTATTAAAATAATGGGTATTTTTTGTTTTAATTTAGCGTAGTGCGTTGTGTAACGCGAGTTAATGATTAACACGTTTTGATTACGCTATAAGTAATGTGGGTGGACCTGGGATATATAGCACTGATGTTGCTTAAGTTTTTTTCTTCTTCAATGATAATCAAATAGTTTTATTATTAGAGAGCAAACTGTAAATAAACATCCAAATATCCCTTTTTATTTTATTTTTATTTTCGTCCTTCCCGGCCATGTACGCGTGGTGACGTCACTAGATTTTTCACATTCTAGTGAATGCTATCGCGTGGTGCAAGGCCAAATATCCTCACTCCTCGTCGTTTTAAGTTTTATTTTCGCTTAGGCATGTAATGTGGGCCTGTCTTCGTGTTCGCATCGCAACTAGTATACTGTATTTGACGCCGCTGTGGCGTCGTGGACTATTCACCATCAGTAAAGTTGTTGGCTAAACGTCGTTCAAACATTATGAAAAAACACAATTTGAACGTTACTACGTTAAATAATCCTCAAACAAGAAATTTCAAAGAACGTTTTAAAAGAAATGAATAACTTTCCCACAAGATTACTCGTACCACATTAGACATTTTATGAGTCATAATAAAATCTACGATCGTAGTATGTAGACGCTCTCTTGTTTGCTTTATGAATTATATTCTTGGAATAGTTGAGAAAATTTCCACGCGTTGGCCAAACCCCTTTATTGAAGGTAAACAGGCGATGTCAGACCGGACGGCGATGCACCCATACCGCAGCTTACACGCGTGGACTGGAAGGATGCTCTTCGTTTTCTTCGATGTTCGGAAAGACAGTGAGTTATAACAATTAAGAAGTATGGCCAGTAATTAGTCTATGCACAAAGTAATTCTAAAGCTACTTTAATCATAGGATGTAATAAATGTAATATCTTCATAGAGGTATACACTATCTAAAAAATCTGGTTTGTAATAATAATAATCACAAGTAACTATTTCAATATTCAGCTAATTTATTACCCTATAATGAGTAGATTTTGTAGAACGTAACCGAAGACGAGACCTTTCTGAAGCCAAGCGCGGGTAAGTTGCGATGTGGATTTTTAAATTAGTCAATAGCGTGGCGAATGACGCCCGGAGCTGCTGTCTCGACAATAACCCAGTGTCAGACAATAATACATTATTATTATTTGCTGTTTAGTACTTCCGTTCGTCCCTTATAGTATCAATATGGGTGTTCGTAGTGCTTCTAGATGAATCGTAGCGTGTGTTCTTGCACTAAACTGATGTTATAGGTCAGAATATGTACACGTATTGTATGGGGCTTTCATTATTGAGTTTATAGTAATGTAACAAATTTGAATAATGCCTAAATATTAATGTAAGTCTGGTTAGATGGAATATTTCCGCATGTATATACTATATTACGTATTTATAATTACAGTATATTGTGAGCATAGTTGCGAGCGGCCCGAATGTTGCTCCGATGTTTTAGCAAGGGGTAGGTTTTTCCGGAGGTTAAATACTGTTTATCTCTTTAAATAATATGTGTAAAATTACAATTTAATAACTTTTGACTACTTTTTGTACGAAATAACATAATTATCATATAGCTCGCGTTTTTTCAATTATAGAATTACAAAATATTACGAGTATTCCGCTTTAATCAGGCATTGTCTTTATTCCAGTGCCCTCAGTCACAGATAATAGTGTTCCTACAATTTATAAAACTATTTATTATTCTTAAATACGTGTTTATGCTTCGTTGCGATAATTGAATAGTTTTAACGTGTACTAGTATGCACTGTGTGTCATTCTGATTATAGTGAGATAACATTTTGATCACCTAATATTAAGAGAACTTAACGATTTTAATGTTTAATGTCGTACATATTAAGGTCTATATTACCTGTTTATTAATATTCTAAACGACGATCGAATAGCATACAAGCACCAGAACTGTGGGTGAAGGCAAATTTCACTTTGGAAACAATCGCTGATTTTAAATTAAGGTTTTCTCTCTTTTACAAGTCTGATGTGGCATGTACTTTGTTAGTATAAAATAGGTAGTACGCAGTTAAAGTTAGGCTCTACTCTTTAGAATAACTTTTGTATATTCAAGTATCTACCTAAACAGGTAACTATATGTGTGATAATAATGTAAGCTTCAAACTAGATGGAAGTACAATGGAATCATTATTAACTCATAGGCCAATGTTTATAAACATTATTTTTACACCGTCTATAAAATATATATAAATGTAATTTTTGTCTGTAGCGGTTAAAGTTTTAGATTACTGTGCAGTCCAGCCTCTCTGTCCCAGCTTAGTACTGCGCCTGACGTGTCAAAACTAGTGATTATTGTCTCCTCCATAATGCTTACAACACATTTGTACCTATACAAAATCTGAAATATGTCATTTATTCCTAATTTCTATAACCCTAACTAGTCATTTCTTTTAAACATCTTCTAATATCTATTGTTTTACTTAACTACCAGACATATTTTCGGTTTCATAATCTTTAATACACAAATTAATATTACTATCTTTCTCTTTTTAAATTGAAATTAAACAAGCATGGAAAGCCAAGAAATCATGAGATAAAAAACCAATATATATTTATTTTTCTCTTTAGCCCAGTACCAAATGTTTAATTATTTTATGAATATATTTCACTTGCGAACACAATGACATAAAAGAATTTAATCCAATAAGAATATAGTTTTAACTATGGCATTTTCTTATCCAAATATTGCAAAAAATATTTAAAATATATGTTGAATTCTTAAGTTTTTTATAAAACGCATTATCTTATTTAATTGATTAAATATTATTAATCACCAAGAAGCAAGATTTAAAATTTGAATGATTCCACTCACATGTTATTGGTCTTTCTTGTATTGGGAAAATGAATATTACTCAGAAGCATGCTGCACAATCCGACAGTTTGATATTTTAATATCTGTACATTTATCAATGTTCCCAATTTCACTTCCTATTTCCTTGTCAAAAATGCGTGGTATGAACTCATATACACTGGAAATACGCTTGCGACATTATCTGCCATCGTACATCGCTCCAGTCAGCTGCAGCACAGTGTCTCATACAAAATATTTTGCCGTCCAAACAAACAAACAGACAGACGGCTGGACTGCTTACATTACGTTCAACAATACGCATATTTCAACACCAATACCGTAATATAGATGTCTAAAATATTTATATTTGTCTAGAGCTTATAGATTGAATAGGGCTGTAGACGATTTAAGGTACAGTACAGCGTATTCATAGTGAGGATTACAATATACTTTTTTTCTGTTAGCAACCGTCACACAAACAGTTGTATATACGTTCTAATAGCCTACATGTGTTTTATTAACTATAGCTTATTCCCGCGGCTCCGCCCGCGTGATAAAGTTTTTCCAGGATAATAGTCCCGCTTTATATTTTCCCGGGATAAAAAGTAGTCTATCACTCAGGAGTAATGTAGCTTCCTATTAGTGAAAGAATTTTCTAAAACGATTCAGTAGTGCTAATATATAATTAGTCTCTATCAATATTATTGAAAAATAATTTATCTTACATTTATTAAAATTGCATTATCAATCAAATTTTAGGGTATTGGATAAACGTATTCTCACTATGAAAAACGCTGTAACAAAAGAATATCAGGGACGTAGCTGTAGCGACGGCTTTTTTAACTTAGACTACTTTATCAGACTCGTACAAGCTATCGGTGTAGTACGCGTAGGATTAGTGTGTTTGCATTGTAATCGAACTGACTACCACCACGGACACTGAACCCCGCCATTCTTCGTACTCCTAGATCAATCTATATCTACCTTGCTTATTAGGAATTTCTTAACAAATTCACATATTTATTGTTAATATTATTAGATTTATAAGATATTGATGTTAGCGGCATTGAATTGTAAGGACGCTCGATTTTATAAAAAAAATGTACTGAAGTAGATTGTTTACTCTTATTATAACGAGAGATACGTTTCTCGGATCGAAAATATTTTTGTCTCTCACGGCCTAAGGCATATCCAATATGTTGAACATTTAGTTCTAGCTAAAAGTTATATGTATTTATAATCAGATGTAATAAAACAAAATATTCATGTGTTTAGACTTTGTAGTGCTTAAATGTCATTAATATACGTGTTAATTAACCGTTTATAAATAACTAAATTCTTTTGAATATGAATAAAATTTTATTATGGGGTTCAAATATTTATTCCAATGTATGTAATTTATAACCTCTTTCTGGGATTTATAGTCCGTGGTGTTAGTCAGAAATATATTTTATGATAATGGAACTATGTAGACATTATTGTTTCTATCGTCGTGTCCAAAGTTCGATATGTCTTTTTATATTTCATTAATATTAATACACTATTAGCGTCCATAATTCGTTTTAAATGTGGTGCGGTGTTAGTTCCGCATTTTATGCTAAATGTAACATTATACCTACTATTACCTAACACAGTCCGAAAGGTGGTAGTTTCATTAGGAAGAAATTATCTCTGAGATTCTTTAACATTTTCTGGAATTTTCGAAATATAGGCTGGTAATTCTATCCTTGGTAAATGTTTTTAATCTGGCATTTTAAACTTTTGACTTGTTTTACAGTATCTTAACTCATAATTTATGCTAGAATAGTTTCAGTGGTAGGATTACGACCAACTTAGAATTTAAAAAAATCTTTATCCTAAACACAAAGATAGTAACGTAATGGTAATCATGCTGCGTAAGTGCGGACGCCGCGCGCCGACGACGGGGTTCTAAGAGTACAAATTTATCACTACACCCCTGAGTGCGGTCGGCTTGACTCTCTCCTTGTATACATAGCCGTATATAATGGACAGAAGTTGCATTTTATCGTTGTAACGCTGTGGTAGATTTTGGGCATTCATTTTAATGTTTGTTTAAATAAAATGTCATTCGGTTATTAGATCTGTGGCAGTAGATATAGCTAATAAATCACGTTTTCGAATTAAAAAATAATGTAATTTTATAACAATCGATGTGCCTAAGTGTAAACTCTATTATAATTGTATATATTTACATAGTTATTGTATTAATGTACCTCCAGGATGGGTCGGATGGTCGGAAACCAGTCAACTCTCACCTTCGAAGATCGCTACGTCATACGTGTGACTCCAAAATGTATTTTGAGACAATAATTCTTTTGCAATATTGAATTCTTTTCTCATTAAATGCACTTTAATAGAATTTGTACGATGCAACGTTTGTACTCGATGTCCACTGTTCGATGTGATGTTTCTATTGTTAACAAATTAAATAGCTTTGTACTGATTGTAACTTTGTATTTAGATACCTAATGAGGCAATGGTGAACAGTCAAGGCTTGATTTAATCCAAGGAAAAAAATAATTGAAGCTCTCATAACATTATTATTTTATATTAGGTCTCCAACAAAAATATTTGTCTACGTTATATGCCAAGTGCTAACTGTAACTGGTAATAAAGAATATTTTAACTCACAAATACACCTAATATACCTTAAATACTTGCTGAATATATTTTTCTGCCAACAAAATTAAATCTTAGTTTCATTCGGCGGTTCAATTGTTTTATTGAAATGCCAGTGGAGGGCCTTGGCAGTTCACCGTTGGTATTTACTTTTTCCTTCATAAGTATGTGACCACATAGATAAAATGTCGAAATACACTAGTGAATAAAAATTTAAATGTTATGATTATAGCACGCAAAACGGACCTCTTTGCATAAAAATTTATTCCAGAATAGTCACTGTTTCATTAAAATGTGTAATACGAATAAAAAATATATGTTAGCCACGTGCTAGTGGCGCAATGAGTGTACTAATAAATAAAATGTATTCTCGATGTATTGTCATTGTTAATCGCAGTACACACGAATATGACGGATAACTAATTGGGTAGTTGTGTAGTATTGATTGTGATATCAATAAACATTTTCATACGAGCATCAAATCACTTGTTTATATTATCTATGCCCTTTCTGTTAATTGACCTACATCAATTTATGTTGACCCGGTTTATGAAGTACGCCCACTAGAGTGGATTGTAGTATTACAGGATATATGCCGGACGGTCAGTTTGTTCATTGACAGAACAGTTCAAAGATATAGACTTTTGCTTAAATTATGAGGTTTGTGTTGACGAAACTCTCAAACTGTTACTTTGATACATGCATGAAACTGTGAGACATCAATCCCAACATTTTTACTAGCTTTTGCCCGCGGTTCCGCCTGCGTTAAAACGATTTTCCGGGATAAAAGTCCCGCTTTATATATTCCCGGGATAAAAAGTAGCCTATGTGTTAATCCAGGACATGATCTACCCGTGTGCCAAATTTCATAGAAATCCGTTCAGTAGTTTTTGCGTGAAAGAGTAACAAACATACATCCATACATTCTTACAAACTTTCGCGTTTATAATATTAGTAGGATGTGGGCAAAGGGACACGCATAGCGAGTATTGGCAAAAAGCCTCTAATGAAAAGTAAGACAGAGACCAGGCCCCCAGTCCCCGGCAGCCCCGTTATTCCTGGCTCCGGATGCAGGCCGCTTTTGACAGGTCATTCTGGAAATCTTTAGAGGAGGCCTATGTTCAGCAGTGGACGTCATATGGCTGATAATGATGATTAAAGGGACACTTCTATCCGGCTTGTTTTGAGGTAAGTAATCGTCCTGTCTTTTTACTCTACTTCAGTAGGAATTTGGATTGCTCAACATCATTCAAATCGAATTTATGAGGTACTATAGTTCCTATTTCTCAAGTTCCCGCCATTATCCCACTTCGATGTGGGTAGAGCGCAAATTGAGCACGCTAATTTCATACGTAAGTATATTGTATAGGATTTTATTTGTAGCTATAAACTTTGTCTTATGGTGCTTTACTATTTAAACTGTTTAAAAGCATATTCAGCTATTTTTTCTTCATTTTTAATTCATAAAGATTTGTAAATATGAAATTATAACTAACACAAAAAAAAAAGCGTTTGCCCCATTGGCTTTTAACAAAACCAGGACACATTTTTAGAAGCCCCTTTAGTTCTAAATTGCTTGATATATTAACACGGAATATTTTTACCGTGGCAGAGGTGTTTACCAAGTTTTGAAAGCTGTTTTTTGCAATTCGATTCTCGCATCGGGGGTTCGAAAGTTCTTGAACGTACGACGCATATTGTATGGCACCTGGCGATAGCAATCGCTTGTTTTACCATGTATTTTTAAATATATTATTAAGGTCGATGGTAATCAAGCTTCAATAAAATGATGAATCGTTGTGGCTAACCACATTTCTTGTATTACGTAACTTACCTTTGTTTGGCATTACTTCGTCACTTCCTCCAATAAAAATGTTTTTTTCTTTGTCAATAAATTCGTGTGAATATTAGGAATCGATGAATGTAATTTTAGTACTGTGTTTTATTGTTGGTGTTTGTGTATTTCAATATATGGTAGAGGATTTAAAAAAAACAACAAAATACCGTCTGAAGTAAGCTTTTTTAACTAAATATTATACATAATACATAATATAATATAAAACTATTACACCATCAAAACACTGTGTCTGCTAAATATTTACAAAGCTAACTTAAGTTGTACGTTTACAACATTTTTCTTTTAGCATGTTTACATATTGCATAGTTATTCTATTGTGACATGTAATGCCTGATTGTGGCTTTAAAGTGCTAGTTTTCGGTTATAAATATTGCGTATACATTAAAAAATTAAATTACGTTACCAGAACCCAATAGGATTCGAAAAATTACTATGTATTTTGCTGTCCAATGTCCTGCATTGATCCAGTGAAAAAGGTACACAATGTATCCTTTAGAATCTGAATTTGTATGCGGTACAATCAGGCACGAGACGTGGTACAAGGTTATTGCAGGTTGTTATCGGTGTTCCTATTTGGCACATATTGCCTCCGACGCTTACATACAATTTTTTTGCGTATCCCTCTCCAACTTTCAGTTACACCCCGCTTAATTAAAGTGCTTACAATTTACAGTGTAGCGGAGTTCGCTTCGTGTTACTGTAAATTATTTACACATCAGTCAAAGGAATCAGGCGGATCTCATGGATTCTTGGACGCTCGGTGACAGTTTGTTGCTTTAAATGGTATATGAAAGTCTTTTTAGTAATAATTATCGAGGAATTTAGCTGCAATTTTTTCAAGTCAAGAAATAAGCAACGATATACTATTGAAATTTTGCAGTCACCGAGCGGCCGTATCCTTTCGTTTCATCGTGCCCACGTTCCCTAACTCAACTGTACAACTACACACACTAATCGAATATAAAATATATTAAATTGATGTATTAAATTATTTCTCATTACCACACGACAGGGATACTGTTTTCAATGTTACGTACTGTTCGCAGTAACTAACGCTATTTAAACAAACAAAAAATATTAAATATGACATTGAATATAGTAAAATTATGTTATGAGATCATATTTAATACATCACAGGTGTCAGAGAAACATAATTATAAATATTCTCGCTGCAATTTTGTCTGTATACATGATTACTGTCGTGTCGTCCGCTTTAACATCTACGTAGACATTTGAAACAAACAAAATTCAAGTGTGATCTTCGGAACTGAGTTGAGATTGTTTTTTAAATATGTCTGAATCGCGTATATCTTCGATTTCAGACATTTTTTACATCCTCGTTTGGTGATTGATTTAATTCTTCAAAGTCATACATAATATTGCCTCCGTATTGCGTTGTCTTTATAGACTTGGGAATTTAAAGAATTAAATCAATACATTATAATGAAGCAGTTTATCCACAGGATGCAGTTCACAATTTTAGTAAGTGGAATTACGTTTTTCGTATATTATTAAATGAAGTTTGTTATGAATCAACAGAATATAATGCCCTTCACAAAATAATAAACTAAAAACTATCTTAGGTAACCAGTCTGCGTAAAGGTTTTCAGCGATAAACCAACAAGGATGAAACAGCAGTCCGTTCCGAAGACCACACACAAACACAAATTCATAAATGAAACAAAGTCATAATATTTCGATAAACATAAGTCATAAAGTAAACGAAACTCCTACCGAACGTAGGATATATATCTTTACAACATCGTAAAAATAGTCTGCAGTGTCCTTAAATTTCATTTCATTTCATTCAAGTAGTAACATCGTCTGCTTTGGTATGAACCAAGAGTACAACCGCGCTCGGTTATACACGCAAAATAAAATACATAGTGTATCGAAAACTTATAGTAAATAAGTGAATATGAATGAGGATGATGCGTGGCCCGTCTTTTGTGCTCGCCACGACCCTTCAACCTAAATCCGATGAGAAAATTTGTACTTTCATAAAGGGTCGTGGCTCAATCGTTCAAATTTAGAGTAACCAATAAAAATCGTCAATATAAAGATATAATCCATTAAAATACAACAACAAAACAAATAAACTAAGAATTTGCAATAGATGTTACCCACGAAACACAAATACTCAAATTCTATGTATTAAATTGAAAGCGGGCGAACGTTACGCGGTCGGTAACATAATATTCCTTGAGTATTTGTATTCAACTTACGCTAACATACGTTGTTAATGGTTGTTGTTTAACACGGTTCTCTGCATCGAATGAGATACATAGAAACAATGTTACAATGCGTCGAAAATATTACGAAGCAGGAGTGGAAATTTAATTTCCAGATGTGCTTCTAACATTTCCAAGGCATCGCGTTGACCAGTTCGCTCGGTTGTATGACATACGAGTTGTACACGATTCGAACGTTCGTACACCTAACTTAAATTACTCTTATATAACTTAATATACTTGAGAGATCATAATAACTCTTACATCTAATTGTCACGATATAAATTATTGTGTTCCAAACTGTAAGTTCCTGCTATCCGCGGTGTGCGGAGCGTTGAGCAAAACCCATATTGTGATGCGTTGCCAGTGGACACGTGGAGCATTATTATATATTATATTAAATTATATCGTACGCTATTTATATATCTGAAACTATCTTACAAAATAAATTAAGAAATTAAAAGTTAAATTTTGCACAATTTCATAACACCCTGGTTCGCATTGGCCGCCCTACGTGGTTCAGTTTGGCACGTTGGTTCACAGTTTGGAGCCCGGCGCAATGGTGGTTGGGTGGTGGTATTGCATCGCCTAGCTGGGGCGTTTGTAGTGGGGTGGAGCGAGACGCGCCATTTTAGGGGGGCGAATGTGGCCGACGTCGTTCTTGTGCGCGTGCGCGGGGGACTTCTTGCTGCCATTCGATAACCTCTTACGGGGTTTCAGGAAATCTGGAAAAATAGAGAACACACATTTAATTATAATGTACAATGTATTACTTATGGATTTGCTACGATGAATACAATCGCTTTGAATTTCATAAACCTTTTACCATCAAATTAATTTCAATGACAAAACGCTGCAATTTATAGCTACATAATTCTATTGCTTTTATTAACGCAATACATGGGCGTGGTTGAACAATAGCTCAAACTTTACGAGTAAAAAGCTTAGTAAATTCAGGATGCATGCAAGTTGCAATTTTACGACTTTGTCCAAGAGCTTTAAAAAGCTGCCCTAGTGCACTTAAAGTACCGGCGTCCCTTTTTTATAAATCCGAGCGGCGACGCCTTTGACTTTTCTATATTTGACAAATGTTGTTCATAACTATAAAAATTTAACGACCTCCTTTACTACTGTTTAATCTGCTTTGACTTGCCTGCGACTGGCTCGAGGGTTATCGTCAGGATGGGAAAGGTGGCAAAGACTGGCATTCTAACAACGGTTTTATTAAGTCGCTCAATATGTGAGACATTTCTTTACTAAATTTTAATCAGATACTTCACATTGCTGATGAAAATTTATTTTGTCGCTTTCGTAAGTAGCATCATTTGCAATCTCTACATTTCAGTAACTCGTATCGGCAATAATGTTAACCTGTGTAACTCGCTAATTACTAACTTTATTTTAAGTGTTACTTATATTAAATATACATAAAACTACATAAATGCTGTACGTAACTAACAAAACTATTGAATCAATAAAAGACATTTGAAACGCTCTACCCAGAATGTAGCTGCGGTTAGATGCGTCATTGTTCTACGGAAATGTGTTAAATTTTGCAAATTTTCTGGCGTTAGTGAGTTGCGTTAAATATAAATAAGATAGTTATGGAAACAAAGTTCATGCAGTCTCGTGCAACATTGTGGCGTAGATAACATATGTCAAATGTAGTTATGTAATCATTCGAGTAATTGTTTCGCAGTTACGATAAAGGAGATATGCACGATCCGCTTTGATTTGTGTACAGAAATTACAAATTACAACTTATACGGGTTTATATACCGGAGGCTAAATTTAGAAAATATGGAAAAATCACGAGAATCTTTCGGTAATAATTATATTAGCAAATATCATGAAAACATAATAAACCTTAAACTTTATATTATTTTATGTGTTCAATTAGCTCCATTTATAGTGTAAGAACATGATATATGCGCAGTTCTTTGAAAACATTTGAAATAAATAGTCACAGTCGTTGCTATGGGTGACATATCTATTTGATTCGAGATAACAGATGACGTAATAACACCATCTGTTTGTCATTCCACTTTTTGCAAGGATCAAGATCGTCACCATGTGTAACACTGCATTTAGTGCACAAACATTACTTGTCAAACAAATAAAAATATGTATGAAATAATCTGGCAAAATTCAAAATGGCCGCCTTTTTAGCACTGTAAAATTACGTGAAATAATTATATAGACTAACACAAATCTTTTCTTAATGCCTAGGTTACATTAGAACAGGAGAGAAAAAAATTATGATTCTGGACTCTATACCCATCGAATAAAGCTGGAAGCTACTTGTATAATCCATTCTAATCGTTGAAAAAGATAATAATAATATAATCAAAATCAATAGTCATATCGCGCGATGTGTTATCACAGAGCGTACGGTCTAATAAAACATTTGCACATGACATTTAAGAAAAATAATTACATGTGGCCGTTATTTAAAAACGACCTCGCGATTTCAAGGCAAATATCCTCTAGAACACAAACGAGTTTTGTTACCATAATGTATAATTATATTTTAGTTTAAGAAAACCACGTCATAAACACACTTATTTACATACTTCAATATACACTTTAAATATAGCCTGTATTGGTAAATAAAACAAAAATAGTGTTCAATCCATTAAAGAAAATCAAATTAATTCTGAGAATGTATTTACGTGATAACATTAGTTAGCAAAAAATGCAAGGAAGTCATCAATTAGACCGCGACGCAGGCTTCTCTAAGTGGCATTTATAAAGCGCTATAGAATGTATCAAATTAATAAAAACAAATGCGAACTTATAAAAGTACATTAATGTATGTGCCGATTCAAGAAACTCAAATTCTATCGCTATAGGTAATAAATATTTCGTTTAACCTGACGTTACGTAAGCTGTTGAAATTGTATTCAAGAAATCACTGCCCACCAACAGTATTGCATAAGCTACACTACGCAACGAAACTACAGTAACAAATCATTAACCCTATAAGCCAGTTGCAACTTAATAATACTGTAACGTACTGTACGTTAAGACAGCAAGAAAGAAACGCGCAAATAATAAAGTGGTCAAATAAATGAGACGTGGCAACACGCTCAAGGTTTCGAGACGTGACCCGGCGCCGCCCAATTGTTTTCCTAATACATGGGGCACAAGCGAATACGATCTGCTTCTTAACTTCAAAAGAAACGAATATTTGATCACGTTGGTATTTGAGGAAATTCAGAAAGTAAGTTACATTTGATCTGAATAGAACAATCAGCTTCAAAACTTGATATTTCTAATTGCTACATTGAATAAGAAATGGAAACGAAGCCTCTAAAACATAATTATCAACAATGGCTTTAGAATTTGAAACAAGAAATGTAAAAATAAAAAGAGCCATAGCCTTGTATAATTTCTTGGTGAGTGCTGACCTTCAACTAGTATTATAAAAAGCAGCGAATGAAGCGCCCATGATGGCGTATAATAATAAGAATCAACTGAATCACGACAAAAAACGGCGTCGGTTTCTGCAGTTGGGAACTATGTCAATGACGTCAGAGCCAAGGTCGACTGGTGGAAGCTCGCCTTCCCGCCAAATGTAATCGGCACACGTGGATACCAAAACATAACCTTAAAATCAATGACTACACAGACCACACTACACACAACGTAAACTATGTATCAGCGATACATTATTGTCATGCGTAAATTGACCTTGAAATGATTACATTATATGTATAATGATGCAGTGATAACGCAATCCAAGGAAATTTTACTACTAGTGCAAAACTAAATGCAGACGTAAATAGTTCGCCACGAGCGAAATAGACACGGATGCCAGTTTCAATGCAAGAGAAAATACTTTCACGTGGTTATGCAACTCGGTTTCCCGCCAAACGTTCAATGGAGCGTTTCGCGCCATTTTCTTCTAGTATAACGTGACCAATTTGTGAGGCGAATCGGAGTAGTGTTTGTGTGTTTAGCGGCGGTGTGCACGATCACTGGACGGGTATAAACATGCGGGTGCGTAAACTGGCCTTGGAGTCGGATCAAGCGCGGGCGGGCCGCGCCGCCCGTACGCCTCGCAAACAACTCGCTTACACTTATCATGGCCATTATCAATCTTTTTATCGTATGCAAGCTAATTCCATTGCGTACTACGTCTCGGATTTTGATAATGTATTAAATTACGCTATATTCAATTCCACGTTCGGCGAGTTTTCAATATGTAAGCAGAATTTCATTCACGTAGAGGCAACAAGTCGTTTCGCAGATGTAGAGACATAACGTGTAGTATTTGTTTATCTCGTTAGACGAGGTGGTTACTGGTTACGTATTGAATCAGACGCGTCGCAGTGGTCGGGCTCAGATTGCAATGGGCAGCGGACTGCCCGCGGTTATTTCCGTCGACCTAAATATTGGTTTGCCGTCCGAACCCGAACCTCTTTGGGTTTATTTATCTGCGTAAACTTCAATATCGCAATAATGCCTTCCGACCGAGCACACCGTGTTGCATTTGCGATCAATTTACATGTTCCAAAGGCCGTTAGTTGTTTGAATAATTTGCATTATTATTATCCATAACATGGAGGAGCGTTTAACTCTCGTTGCCAAGTATTGTTGGATGGCAACAGTGCATCGAAATGCAGTTCACGTGCGCTCGAAGGCCGTCGGCAAGTATGCATCCGCTCCTTCCCACATCGTTCTGTTGGGATCGTTACAAACTCCACGACCAAAGCTGCGTGAATAAAAAACGCATCCTTCCTTGCCTGTATAAAATCATTGCCTTTCCTTAGTGTAGTGTAAATAATATTCAAATTGAATATTTTTTACACTACACCTATTACACGTTTTGAAAAATGGCGTCGTTGTCGCGGATGTTTCTTTTTATTTCACCGCGCTGCCGCTCCAGGAAACGACCTAAGGTTTCTTTCTTCGCATGTAAATCGGACAATACGTATCCATTTCACCATTCTATAGGTAAAGAAAGTACCGAAATTACTCCGGGCAAATTGCACTGCCTCCGTCGCAGCGTGCTGTACAAAAAGTGTATTGACTTGCGGTTTCACAAATGTTGTCCAAATGTTATTGCTTCGGGCCCGCGAGTGACGCAAAGGCCTGAGTCACGACCCTGGAACCCAGGAAACGGCGCAGTTATTACTGCGTCAATAATGGCAAACAAACCGGGACCGATGGCCTTTTGTTCGATATAATCGCTTTGGATTTCATAAATAAATGTCTCGGGGAAAGTATCGTTTACAGCCAAAAAATGCTTACGCACAGAGCGAGAAACTAATAAATTAACTTTCTACTACAAACTAGTTTGTTAAGCAATGAAATGGAGTTTGTAAAGAAGGTGTGTGTCGATCCGCCACGAACTCGTATAGTTGCGTATAATCTGTACATGCTGGTATAATGTACGGTTGAACTCGACGCGGATTTGTGAGGCGTGGGCGTCGCTCGCGCCGCGTCCCGCAACCAAACAGGTTGCCTCGGTGCCCTAGCGCACGACTGAACCTTTTTATTTTGTAATGTAGGGCTGCTAAAGTAACAGAAACGTTTCAACGCCACAATGCACAGGAAACGTATTGTTGACACAGCAATGGCAAGTTGTCGAGAACGGCCGCTCGCTTGCATTGTTGATTGCAAACCAGTTCCCAAATATCTAGGCCAAGTGAAAGGCGATGTCAAAACTGCACGCCCGGTGGATACGGCCGCGTTTGTGACGCGTCCTCGGCAGGGTTGCGGGCAACCCTAGAGAAGGTCTCGGTACAACTGGACGGTGGAGATTAAAAGAGTAACAAAAACTAATCCGTCGGAGGCTGGCGGGGCGGCTCGGGGCGGGGGCCGGCCACGATCCGCGTGTGTTTGGTCTCCGGCTACTGGTTTTGAAACGTGGCAGCCTAAACAAACAAGTGACATGTAGCCGGGCCCAGCGCCCCGCGCCGCTCGGGCCCAGGTAGCGCATTGTATAGCTCTTAACATTTGTTAAATATTATCTGATATCATTGCGGTCGGTCGGTGGCCACCGTTTTTTATCACTTAACTAAGTATCGCCGCGTTACTGCAATTTTATTGCACACGAGCATTATATTGATTGTTTTCATTCGTTTCATTACACCAACGACTCTAAATTAAAGTCGCATTAAGTCATTAATGTGTCCTCGGATTTATGTTATTATGTGTAATTTAGTTTTTTACAAGTATTCGCACTACGATATACTTCGACAATCATTAATAATAATGGGACATTATCGAAGATTTATTAGCATACTTAGTTGCCTAGATAGTTAAGTATCAAATAATATTGGTCTCGTAACTTCTCTGATAGCGTTGTAATGAGTTTACGTTTAACTCTCCGTTAAAAAAGTAAATAGCTCATCGTGAAATTTGCAATAAAGCGTTGTGTCAAAACAGGAAACACCAGTGTTCATTACTCACTATGTACAAATGACTCACAAACGCTATAACCGTCGGTTGATTAACCTATTTGTTATTGACTGACTGATGTGTTAAATATTTAGATCAGATACCTATATATCATCGCTATTGTTTTCAGTTTACTGATTTACTTTACATTCAACCAATAAAAATATATTATTGCAATTTTATGAGTTCTGTTGTTTACAACTATAATCTCAACCTGACTACTAGACAGTGCTGTACGATACTTTATTATAGTTTTCCGAACAAATCATTTTGCAACATAACTTCATGCCGCCATTTTTAACATGCGATTGCACATTGCACAAAAAATGGCGCGCATCGCACTAGCAACGATGGAGTTAAGTTCCACGAAGCAAACGTACAGCTAATCTAGACTTCGGGACTGCAATTATTCAAATTAAATCTACCAAACAGGATGTCGTAATTTGGACTGACCTTTGAATGAGGGTTACATTTAGAAGAGTTTTTGCAAACTTTTTGTTTTTGTGGTTCTTTGTGGAGGAAAATATGTCTTACATTGTTGTTGATAATGAAGTTTGAATGATAGATTGATGTGACTATAAATCATTCGTTTAATTTAGATCGTTTCAGATTTCCCTCACAAATTATTCAAATATAATAAAAGTTTTTAAGAAAATAGATATCATAATTTAACCGCCATTAATTGGCACTTGTCGGTAAACAAACATTGCGGTGAAGCGTGTCTCATAATGATGGTGTGTGATGCGTGGAGCGTGCACTTGACACCCTGTCATCATTGACCGATACGCTATCGATTTGATTTAAGCATGTGTTCACCTTAAACCAATGTCAAGTTTTTGACTGCCTCGGTGGAGTAGTTGTATTACGGCACGACTGCTATGCTGAGATCTCGGGTTCGATCCCGGGTCGGGCAAAGTGATATTGGATTTTTCTATTCAGTATCAGCTCGGAGTCTGGAATTTATGCCCGATATGGCGATAGGCTCGCCCCCATCACACCATGGGACGGAACACGCACGGCGAAAAGTGAGTGCACTAGTTGCGCCTCTGCCTACCCCTTCGGGGATAAAAGGCGTGAGTATGCGTGCGTAAGTTTTCAGCTTTAGTTACCATTATGTATGAGTGAGACACTGCTTCCCCGATTGTAAACATTATCACAGGATGTTTTTATATAGAATTAATATTAATCACGATATCGGTTTATGCAGCAAACTAAATATAGTCCGCTCTCTACTCACTGCAGGACATGGCTTCCACTAACAAAACCCTTAATGGTCCTCATAAAATTAGATTGACACATCCAGTCAAAGGTCGTATTAACGCGACCTAGATTTTTTGACAACACCTACAATAGGTATAGCGAACGTAAATTAAGCCGTGACCTCAATCTAGCCATACCGAATTACCTAGTGAGATCTACAGAGAGAGGTAGGCGTGTGGTGTTGGATAAGTAATTGTGAAAGTGAACGAAATGAAAGGCATTGTTGCGTGTACAACGGCTAGTTAGTACCGTGCAAGCAGTAATTTAATAATGCACGCATAGGTGCATGAGGAAACACGGCAAACTGCTTGATGCCACTCGTAAAAATAACAAATGTTTCTTCTTTCTAATTTCATTCGATTTTCATCTTCTTTTAAAACATGACTTCCACCGATTATCTATCGGTGATTTCGTCAATGTAATAAATAATAGCAGATACAAAACAATAAATATAAATTCTTAGAAATAAAAAGCTGTCGCCATGTCGAAAACTGGTGGTAGGTCTCTCATTATGTAAGAGGCCGTCTGGGTGGGTACCACTGCAATGTCTATTTCTACCGCCAAGCAACAGTGTGCATGCACTGTTGTGTTTCGGTTTGAAGGACATTGTAGCCAGTATAACTACTGGACATAATGAGACTTAACATCTTATGTCTCAGGGTGACGAGCGCAGTGGAATGCCACACAGTACTTTGTTAGTCAAGGTGCTGGATGGTGTTGCTACTGTTTATGGGTGGTCGTATCGCTTACCATCAGGCGAACGGCATGCTCGTCTCGTCATTAAATGCAATAAAAAAAAAAAAAAAAAAAAAAAAAAAAATCATTCGATTTTCAAAATGATTATATCGTGGGTGATGGACAACTGACATTAACCGTAAAAGCAATACGGATGGGACCGTAACAATAGTTTATATAAAATCAGTTAGATAGTGGCATTTGTGGATGTGAAAATCAGTTAGATAGTGGCTTTTCTTGATGTGATGTGTGTTTTGGTATCTTCGACCGAAGCGGTAAAACGTTCGTAATCTAGCGCGCACCGAACGGTCCACGAGACGAGTGCAGCATAATAATCTACGAAATGGTATAATTGACAAGGTCGGTTAGGACGTTTACCTCAGCGCAGATATAATTCTCATTGAATAAAATCACACGATTGTTGCCATGCTCAGGAGTGCATCGAAGGTCAACGGACGACGTCCATTTTGATTTATTTATAAGACCCCCGCTTTGGCGATGCGTACTATGTTCCTAAGGTGATTTTTTACAATTCAAATTGTATAGAGACATGAGGACATTCGAACATTTTGTTTTATTTGCGGGGAATTTTATTTTGCACATATGTAACGAATCTGATTTGCGAATGAACAGCCGTCGACCCAATATTGTACTAAAGGAAGGAAAAGTGTCACAAGTAGGAAATTAAATACTTGATACTACACTCTAGATTTAAATATTGCCTATAGTATCTGAAAACATTCAATCATCATTTTATAAACAGCACAGAAATAGCATCTAGTACTTTACACAGGCTGTATTCAGGTTATTTTAATGACAAGAGGTAATGGAATATGTACGCTAATCCTTCAAGTGGAAAACTGGGAGCAGAGCGTCAACCTGACAGCCGCTGAGTTGTACAGGTGTTGCATAACATATTACTATATGCGAACTGATGAGTAAATTGTCTAAAGTCCCACGGAGCATGTATAATGACTAAGTCAGTATGTTCTGTGCGCATTTTGTCATTATTATGCGTACGCGCAGCGCTTTGATCGTCACGAATATAATTATCGCTCAATAACCAATTTAAACTTAATGTTTGATTTGTATTGCTCGATTGAAATTATTTGAATCCCGTATAAATATTGTACCATTGTGAATGCGTCGAGACGTTAGTATGGGGCGACTGACTTAGATAAAAATGTATATTTCATTTATGTGTACTTAAATTCGATTTCTATAAAATATTATTGAGAGCTACCGTGCACCTGTATTAGGGTTAATAATGGATGTTAATGAAGGTTTAACACAGCGCACCCCGCGGGGGCGGCGCGCTCAAAGGATGCGCCCGCGCAGCCCGCCAGCGATCAAAGCGCCGCAGTTATCGACCCACTCCAACTATCGGGAATGGATAGCAATTTACCGACACCGCTACCGTAATACGCCGTGTCTGATTATCTGTGATATTTGTCGATTAACTTCAGCGAGACGAAAAAATGTTCAAAAAGAACCGCACTCTGCCACAATATGCCAGCCACATGGCAATTTAACTTTTAAAAGCACTTAAAAGAAATTCGAGGCTTTATTTACTCTGTCAGAGGTGTGCGTGAATTTATTTAGGTATTACTTAACACTCGATATCACTGCACAATCCCTGGAGGCGGTCCATTAAACGCACTGTTTATTTGTATCTTACATGAAACAAATATTTGTCACCGTATCGACATTGCTTTATCTCTTTGATGTCGGCTTCTTAGCTACGCGGTCTGTTTGTTTATTTTTATTTCAATATTTGATGTCGATAGCCGTCGATTTTGTAAGACAATAATAATATTCTAGTAGTTTGTCAAACGGCTTCGTATGTCAGTTTTGATTGCGTCTACATTCGTTTAGTTGTGTTTTCAGAGATGCAATCAGTGCGGCCACATCCTTACTAGTTTATGTTGTCCATTTAAAGTAAATCATGTCCGGTGGGCTTGCAACCGATTGCTACCGAGCCTGCCGGCGACCATTACGTACAAATAGAAGAGTCATGACCTATTTCAAAAATGTATTAAGAATTTCTTTACAATCAAATAAGATGGAATTAAGGAATGCTCTTAGATAAATTAGCTTCGAAATATCAAGTCTCATGGGAAGTCGAAATAAAATTTTGAGATGAATATCGGTCGTTCCCATGATCGTAAATATTCAAACAATATACCGGTAGCTGGACAACGTTATAAATTCAAAACACAATGAGATCGATAATACCCTTAATAAAGACATAACGGCCGGTAGCTAATACTTACAGAACAATACTTTTGTCCATCTCGCATTGTTCTCTCAATTTTGGACAAAAGACAGAACCGCTTTTAGCTTAAACATCGGCTTTACAATAGCAAACATGGTAGAGATGACCTGAGGTCGCGGAGATGTGACCTGTGCTCCGCTCTGTACCGGCCGCTCCTATTTTCATCTCATTGTGGCGAACAATGAACAAAAAAGATGGGATTACCACGAGGGGTGATGCTGCTAAGTATTCCTCCGACAATGGACACAAAGCTCGGTGTGTGTTTACCCATGAATACGAAGAATAATGGACAATAGCCGGTGCTATGCTAATAACGTGAACAACAGGTTAACAATATTTTTTTCTCAAGATAAGACTCCGTGTATAACGAATTCGCGTTTGGTGTTAAATCGTGCATTCACTGGGGAGTGCGTAATATTATAGTTTGTTGTAATCCCGTTTCTTAAACGCTATATTTAGACGTTTCTGCCGAATTATACGAGACGGCGCTTTGTTAAGTAAATAAGGTCGTTTGCATTTTATAATTGTTAATACGGCTTAATATTAATTAATGCGAAACAGTAAACGATACCATCTTGTAACTATCTCAGGCGAATTCGTTGAATGTTGATGTGGAAGAATATGTTAATTCTGGAATACAAGTAAATTCTACGTAATATATTGCTAAAGTACAAAATAAAATTGCAACTCTTTTCAGCATATATATAATTATTGATAATTTATTTAATATTATATAACTTATTACAGTCTCACTAACATAAAAAGCGACTTAAATTATACGAAACACGTTGCAACTTTCGCGACATGTGCACGCGCATAATGAAGTTACCGCAACGTAAATGCGCGCGACATTTGGCAGATGAGCGTATTTGGGCAACCAATGATAATCGGTGTAGTGGTTTAGAAGTCCGGCGGCAGCAGCCGGTCAGCCGGTCAGCTGGCCTGCATTAGCAGCTCTCTCCCGACCTATTGGGTTGCACGGGCAGCTCACGTTACGCACTCGTGTTACTAGTTTCCTTGAAGTAGGTAGGTACTAGAGTTTCTATGTGGAAAATATTTACTATTCCGCAATACCGTTAAACTAATTAACAGTCTTAGAAAAACTCGAGCAGAATGTTACTAATTAAGTGTGTTTTTTGATTGCGTCGAGGGCGTTTAGGTAAAAACGTTAAAAGGCAAAAGTGGCGAAGATAACACCGTTAAGTGTTTGAAAGCATTTCACGTGACAGGACGTGTGTTAAGGACGCGGCATCGAGTTACTGCTGATGCGACTTATGTTTCTATTAAGTTTTGGTCACGTTGGACCCAACAAAAAATTTAATGTGGACTGATACAATCGTGTCCTGTCGCGTACATTAAGGGACCACCCACACGCCCGGCTCCTATGAGGCATTGTTAAAAAATAACCTAATCAAATAACATTTCTGATCGTCACGATGTACTAATTAGCCGGCCGTTTACTATCAACGATTATTTCGAACGGGTCGTACTGTGACCGGACCGTTTCGAATTGGAATATATTGACACCGTAAATCTGATATTTTAAGAATCCCATGGACTCCTTGGTAAATAAATATAATTTTTACGACATTATTATGCGTTACGTTTAATGCAGTTCTTAACTAACGTTTACGAGCTGACCGCTCGTTCAGTTGGACATATTCCGTTTTTTAAAACGTGTGAAAGTAAAACATAAATGGGCCCTTTGAGTTTGACACTTGGCTATAAAGCGCATAATGGCCGGCCGGGGTTACTCGTAACAATTGGTCAAGCATGGCGCGGATCAAATAATGTGTAATTATTGGGACCTACGTATATGGGTCAGCGGGGGCTTGGGAACGGAAATGCGAAGATGCAGCGGACACTGCTTTACGATACTACGGTTGTTAGTTTTACTATTTTCACACAGTTGAAGCGGACATTCGGTGATGCCAAACGGGGAACGTTAGTACTACATACTTAAATGCACTGAAATATTTACTGAGAGAAAAACGAGCTCAGAAAAATCAAGTTAAGTCGTAAGGAAACAATCCAATGAGGTTAGATAAAGCGTAAGAGGTGTGTCTACTAAACGAATGGCGGCAAGTTTCCGCGCAACACGCGAACATTATGTAACAGTAAGATACGAATATTTTCCCCTCACGTATTATGCAAGTTGCATGTGTGTCAAAATGTATGTATGTACGTGAGCCGAACCTTTAATGTATAACGGATATGTGACACACTGAGCACGGTATATGGCAACACGATTCCAAATTAGCGGCCATATTATGTTTTGAAGGAATGATGACACACATCATATAATTGTCGATATAAACAATAATAGCTTACATTGCAAAAATATCGAGCGTTGACTTTGAAATTATGTATGACTAGACAAGTTGTGTTATGAATCATACTTGCTTAGATTGTTTTTTATTTATTGCATCATTGATTTTACATTAACCTTTATTCATGTCTCTGCCCTTGTAACCGTTTATAACGCGTATTTTCTAGTTTTTTAACATTTAAGTAGGAAGCCTTATACACACGCACACACACACTCACGCATTATATCCCCGAAGGGGTAGGCAGAGGCGCAACTAGTGCACCCACTTTTCGCCGTTGCATTGCACTCAGCATTGCAGTCGTACCGTAATACAACTACCCCACCAAGGCAGTTCTATGTCCACTAAGAATCCTCATATCGGAGTAATACAACAAATTAAACTCATTTAGCTATTAGTAACGTGTGCATAGCCTTGAGCTTAGAAAGCTTTTACACACACATTTCACCATGTATATCCTTAACCTAAATACATGTCCGATGAGTTTAATTAAACTAAACAAATATAATCCGGTCGCGTACTTGCACACCTGGCTTGAAGTCTGCTGTTTACTTGACCAACGTTATAAACACGCTGATTGTCTTAATAGCGTGACACTAATTGTATAATAGACCTACCTACAGCACTTCCTGGATTATGTCCTAGGCTGAATTGTCTGCTACGCTTGGTTGAACTTCAGTGTAGAATTAACAATAATACTGGTACTGTTAAATATTGTTTAAATACGAAGGCTAGATATATTGTAGTTATACGCTGATTTTGGTGTCACATTTCAACGCGAGAATTAAACCGTGACCTCTTGTTTCTCAGCTATTATATTTGCCATGGTCACCCGAGAGTCAAAACTAGCGAAAATAAGATTAAAATTACATTTCGTTGTTAAAAATAAGCCATGTGACTATCACGGGGTTTCAAATCGCAGAAGAAAAATTATCTCTACATCAAAATCACAACAAACAAACGTCATGACAAATTCTATCAAATTAATCAACACGTTTAATCGACGCTGTAGCAAAGGGGTGAAATAATAAGGGTTTTCTAATCAGAATTCAGCGAGCTATATGCAAATATCGTGGGAATATCGTACTGAACGGACCTGTTTATCGGCTCTATGCAAATTTGTAAACCATTTCGATTTTGACTTGACCCTATATATTCAAATCCTGTAATGCAAGTGGCGTATTGGTTTGTGTTATGCACCTGATGGCACGGAGGAATTGTCGGTCGACGAAAGTCGTGATCGGATTCTACGCAGGTGTCTCTGATACCTATGTTTGTATAGACTAGATACCGTAGTGCATATAATTCGATTATTTTAAACCTTATGTATGCGTTTAGATACATAGTTCTTGTAACAATTTATTTTATTTATAGTAATATAGTTTGGTATAATAATATTAATAAGTCATAAAGAATTAAGCAAAGGAATTTTAAAAAAGATCAGCCAAGTAAAAAAATTCTGCACAATTAATTGAAATACATTCAGTTTTAATGTTTGAGTTGGTAACTAATGAATTTGTCATGAACTATCGATTTCTCAACGTACAAATGTAAATACCACGCCAATCATGACCAAATTCAATTAAAAACCGTATTAAGCATGACCTACATGCCGACTATTACATTTATTTTTTAAACTAAATCAGACTAACGTTCCCACGCGGCGTCATGCGTAAGGGGAATACTTTAGCATACATTACTAGCAATTGTAACAATCAAAACAAAAGGGATATATTCTGCTCGGATTGCTGTGAACAGGTTATCCCAATTACAGGTTAACGTTAAGTATTTTGTTAAAATTTGCATAAAACAATGTTGCGTTTGTAACGAACTTGACGCATGAGGCGCGAAGACAAAGGTATTTGAGCGTAATTATATACTTTAATTGTATTTCTTAAATGCTTGTGTACATATTTTATGGTGTTATTTAAGACATGGTATTATTGGTGTTGCTTTGTGAATAACTGAGAGAAATTGTTACGTAAATTGTATGTAAAACAATAAGCTTTTACTTTCTGTGACAATGGAAACCGCTGATTCATTTTTAAGTCAAAGAAAAAATCATGACGTAAATGACCAAATGTTTAGATTTTGTTACTAAAATTACCGTTAGTGCGTAAGCAATAAACAACATTTTATCACCTAGGAGATAGGTTCATTTACACAAATACATATATATTAACATCCAAATGTTTTTATCAATTATAAATTCAATACTTTCATCTAGTTTGGTTGCATTGTATTCTGTTAGTGAGTTCCCATAGTTACAGTTCTATGGCCATGCTTGAATCCAAGGTTGAATGGGTATCGGTAACAGTTACTGGGCGCGATAGTTATGGTATCGTTACGATCATTAATCATTTTATGGCTTTTTGTTCTTGATAAACTAGTGCTATTTGTGTTTGTACAATGGTAATAAATTATACGTTTTTACACACATGATTCAGAGGGTATGTTTTGATTACTTTTTTTATGAAAATAGATGCTAGTGATGGAATTTATTGAGCATAAAAATCATCGATGCAATTAAAAACGTTAATACTACACAAATAAATGTCAACTTCTGTTACTCTTAGCTAACGAACGATTATTAAATGTTAAACGCATCGTTGGCCACTAAATAAACAATGACAAAATAAATAATCAACGTACCGTAAACTGAGCGGGTCACACAAAAAAATCACCGAATATTCTATGGGTACAGAGGGTCGACGGTAATTAGAATAAGCAAAATAATGAACACAAATTACATTATGGGAAATGATTTTGCTCTCCACGATAAACGGGTGAATTAA
This sequence comes from Sphinx pinastri, assembly GCA_947568825.1. Taxonomy (NCBI): domain Eukaryota; kingdom Metazoa; phylum Arthropoda; class Insecta; order Lepidoptera; family Sphingidae; genus Sphinx; species Sphinx pinastri. The sequence continues at coordinate 6,551,129 of OX387634.1, forward strand.
TTCACGAGTTGTAATTAAATTGGACAATTTATCCCACTTAAAATCTAAGGGTGCGGTTAATATGGAAAATATACTATAAAACCGTTTTAATTGCACAAAATAAAACCAACAAAAATATCTATGTGGTCAATTAATATTTGAAAGAAACAACACTACGTTATATAGTAACCATTCCCAATTGCTTTATGCAATGTTCGACCACGATGCTTTATTAGAATGATCTACAAGTAACCCGTCAAACTAGCTCCGTGACGCAAATTAAGACAAAACAACAATCATTATGTTCGTATGAGAAACGTAAATATCTCTCCGCACAAACAGACATTAGCATAAGAGTTCTCACGCATTATTGATATCAACACAGCCGACTGCAATAGACTGCATGGCTGCTCCAACAGAGCTACTTTGTGCCACATATATAATTGTTACGGACAACGAGCATGCGTTGGAGAATTTGCCTCGGCGGGCTGGCTTGAATATTCAATTTTAATCATGTGTTCATTTAATATTTGTTTGTGCACATCTGTGCGAAATACCTCGAGAAGGTAATAACTTTATGACGCGGCGCTCTTTGTAAAAATATTGTTTTGCACGGAGCAACGAGGGTAATAAAGCATTTAAATCGGTTTATGACACATGCCTTGTGAAATTCTCACTAAATGTGTTTTAATCGTTTTATTGCCTTCTATGTTTTGCCGCTCGGGACCGTCGCAGCTGTTGAGCGATGCCCGACTCGATGTAATTACCTGTGTTTTATTAGCCGAGGGTCATAATTATACAATGGCACTCGGCATTTTGTATTTAGCTTAAGGTGTATAAAAAGGCTGCCCAAATGAGGGACAGCACGCATTACTGTGTAAACTCTTGAACTGTCAACACCTCCGAAAACAAGAAATACAGTCCACTTATAAACGTATGACTGACGTTTTATTTAAACCCAACGAACCAGTACCGCTGAGTTATCCGAAGACAACAAACGTCGGTCACCAACAACTGGTCCTTCGAGCCGGATTACGAACAAGTGAAGACATCAAGAACACGGCAAGTGCGTCATAGCCGCTTTTGAAATACGGCGATAACCGCGGCACAAGTCAGTGCTACGGTTGATCGAAGAAAGCGGGCGCCACGAACAATCGTCAAGCCTAGAAGCGGCCTGAGCAACGGCAGCGCGGACTCCAGGGCGGCTCGGAAACGATTCCGAGTATCGTCGTTACGTCGCTCACGATAGTGTGACGTAACGGAGGGTAACATCGTGCACCAAACGCAAGACGGAGCTTTGCGAACGGCACAACGAGCGTTCCGGAAACAGCGCAACACCCGCAGAGGCGCTACGAACATCCCCGAGAGGTGCAGCAGCGGAGATCCACGAGCGACGCGGCGAAGTATAGCCGAGCGACGCAGCGGAGACCCGAGCAACGCGGAGGTGTTCCCGAGCAGCGCAGCGGAGATAGCCGAGCGACGTGGCGAGTGTCCCGGAGCGGCACTACACGTCAAGAAAGAAAAACGGCTAGGGCCAAAACGCGATATCGCGGCCAGATCCATTGACCACCTAACGGTGTCAACGGTCAAGGAACTGGTGAACGCCGTTTTTACGGCGGTGTGACGTCTTGTGCGACGTCGCCAACCGGTCGGAGCGTTCTCATAACGCTAAGGTTGAATTGCACGGCACAGTTACGTCGGTACGTGCGTAAGTGATACGGGGGCCTGATCGTAGGCGCTGCCAATGGTATCGGACACTCCAGCCGATTACCGAGCGCCCCGTATTCACTTGCGTGCCTCTGCTGAGTAACCCCAAACCCTTCCGATCCCTAAATATCCATCCCCGAGGGAGCGTATCCCGGCTTAAAACACCGGGCCCTCCCGACGGACTGCTAGGGCGATAGGCTAAGTAGGTTTATAGTGTTCGTTGAAGGCACAGTGTATAATGCCAACAACGAGAAGCCAAGCCGCCGAGGAAAAAACACTCCGCGTGTACGAGGACTATCCCGCGTCGCCTTCGGTACAGGCATCCGCGTCCGTGATTCCTAGCGAGACTCCGCGACCCGTCGTCCGGACGATCGCTATGGAAACCGACACGCCGATAACCGTCATACCGGAACGTAGGTCGAGAGCGCCGTCGGTGCGCTCTCACCATTCAACCGCAAGCGCGATAGCGCGGATCCGTCAAGCCGAACTGGAGACGGAGGAGCGGCTTGCCGAAATTCAACGACAGGACCTCAGGTTGCAAGCGAACCTGTTGAAAAAAAGGTTAGCCGCGAATATAGCTAGCATTAGGGAAGATACGGATAGGGAAAGTGTAGCCGGCGAGGACGCCATGGAAACCGATCGCAGAATAAGCGAATGGCTAAGGCGTACGCAAATACGGGGGGAGCGCGAGCCTAGGGCTGCGTCCCCACATAGGGAAGAGCGTACGGAAAGACAACCGCGCGCCCCGACTCCGGAAAACAGAGAGTCGCGGCGGAATAGGTCCCCGACACCGCATCGGTCCAGAGAACGAGGGATCGACAGGCTAGCGGACACGCTAGAACAGATGATGCGACGTCGGGCACCACCGAGGCAAACGCAGGATTTGCCTCACTTTAGCGGAGCGGCAGGCGAATGGCTGCCGTTCAAGGCAGCCATGAGAGAGTCCACCTCTCTGCATGGATTTACGCCCGCTGAGAATCTAGCGCGTCTGAGGACGTGCTTAAAGGGCGAAGCACGACAAACGGTGTCAGCATTGTTATACGCCGCCACAGATCCCGTCCAGATTAGGAAGACGCTCGAACAGAGTTACGGACGACCAGAGGTCATCATCGATCAGGCGTTGGACGACCTCAGAAAGTTGCCAAGAGCCGGTACCTCCGCAGGGGAATTAAATAGTTTCGCAGTCAAACTGCAAAATATAGTCACAATTATAACGCGCATAGACAACCGCGGATATTTAATGAACCCCATGCTGACGCGACAGACATTAGAAAAACTGAGTCCACACATCAGAACGAAGTGGTGTGATTACGCGGAAAAGCATGTCAGCCACAGAGAACCGGAGATATTAACGCTATCCAACTTTCTGATGCGCGAAGCGGATCGGGCGGTGAAATACGCTTACACGCCAAACGCACACGGAACAGCGCCGCAGAGAAACGTCGTGGCGTCGAGACCCGAACATCGACCACGGCGGACTATAGAAACGCATCGCGGTGCCAACGTGTTCACAGCCACGGAAGCGGTCGACAGAACCACGTGCTATTGTTGTGGGTCCAATCACAGGACACAGAAATGCCGCAAGTTAGCCGAAATGACCGTGGCTAAACGATGGGAATGGGCCAAAGAGGCACAAATATGCTTCCAGTGCCTAGAAAGCCGGCATCGACGATTCCGTTGCCGAGCGAGAAAGTGTGGAGTGAGCGAGTGCGCACTACCACATCACGCGTTGCTACACGTAACGGAAAGAAGAGACGATAAGGAGGAATGTGTAGCGACAACCATGGTACAAGAAACAAAGAACGTGTTGCTCAAGATATGTCCTGTAACGGTCCGAGGACCGGGGGGAGAGGTCGACACGTACGCGCTGTGCGACGAAGGATCCACCGTCACATTGATGGATAGGGAAATCGCGAAATCGATAGGGGCTCGCGGAGAAAAGCAGCCGTTAACGATAAGGGGCATAACATCCACGAAAATAGGATGCGAAAGCGAAACCATCAGTGTCGACATAAGGGGTCGCGGACAACGGGCATATGAGCCGATGACAGCGCGTACTATGGAACGCCTCTCCCTAACAGCTCAAACGGTCAAGCCAGCCGTAATGGAAAACGAGCATCTGAGAGAGATCGAAGCAGAGCATTTGTGCTATGCAAATGCAAAACCGAGAGTGCTTATAGGCACAGACAACTGGCACTTGATAGTGACCAGGAAGTTACTAACCGGTACACGAAGTCAACCCGCGGCCTCACTAACTCTTCTCGGGTGGATAGTGCATGGGACCGAGAGCCGACACAAGAGCGTGGTAAGCCGGGACGACAAGGAGATACTACACGTGCACACCGTGCAAGAGGTGTTACGCCATCACGACAACGACCGGTTAGAAAAACTGATAAGATCACATTTCGAGATCGACGCACTCGGGATCGGGCAAAACGTGAAGCCCGTCGAAAAAGACGAGCGGGCCAAGGCGATCGTAGCGCGCACCATGAGACGTGTGGGCAACCGAATTGAGGTCGGATTACCGTGGGCCTCGGACACCGTAGAATTGCCTCCGAGCTACGATATGGCTGTCCGGAGGCTGCGAACAATCGAAAGAAAAATGGATAGATCGCCTCAATTCAAAGAGGCCTACACGGGTCAAGTGGAAGCGCTACTAAAGAAAGGGTACGCCGAACCCAGTAAGTGCGTCGACAGTAATCACACGTGGTACCTGCCTCACTTCGCGGTGACGAACGCGAACAAACCGGGCAAGGTGAGAATGGTGTTCGACGCGGCCGCGCGTACGAACGATACCTGTTTAAACGACGCGCTGTTGGACGGTCCGGATCTACTAAGGACTCTGTACGGAATATTGTTCCGCTTCAGGGAGAGACCCATCGCGGTGACCGCCGACATCAGGGAGATGTTCCTCCGAATAAAAATAAGGGAAGAGGATCGCGTCGCTCAACAGTTTTTATGGCGCGGGAACGACCGCAGTCACCCGCCTAAAAGATACGTCATGACGTCAATGATATTCGGAGCGCGCAGCTCACCTTTCATGGCTCACGCGGTGAGAAATAAGAACGCGGACGACTACAAAGAATCACACCCACTGGCTCACGACGCCATAGTCAACAGCCATTACATGGACGACTGGGTGGAGAGCTTCGCGTCCGAAGAAATAGCTGCGCGCACCATCGAAGAAGTCCGTACGATACATGGGAAAGCGGGGTTCGAACTAGCGGGATGGAGCAGTAACGCGCCGCAACTATTAAATGGAATCCCGGCGTCCGACCGTACCGATACGCCTAGGCAGTTGGGAGGTAACATAAACGCGTGCGGTAAAACGCTGGGTCTGATGTGGATCACGGACACGGATAATCTAGGTTTCAACACAGCTATGCACAAAGTCCCCGAGGAGGTAAAAAGGGACCTACGGACGCCTACAAAACGAGAGGCCCTAAGTGCAGTCATGTCCGTGTTCGATCCACTCGGGCTCATAAGCCCCTATACGATAAGCGCCAAGATAATGCTCCAGGAACTGTGGCGACAAAAAGTGGGCTGGGACGAGGAGTTACCGCAAGAAGAGGCTGCCATATTCCGCGAATGGAAGGACGACCTGGGATACGTAGGCCGACTTCGTTTACCTAGACATTACCGCGTCGCCGAAAATCGAGAACTGCATATTTTCTGCGACGCAAGCGAGCAGGCATACGCAGTAGCGGCATATTGGCGTTCAAGAAAGCAAGATGGAAGCTTCGTCGTAACGTTAGTAGCAGGAAAAGCTAAAGTAGCACCTCTCAAGCTACAGACCATACCGCGGCTCGAGCTGCAGGCGTGCTTGGTCGGAACCAGACTCGCCCGGACGATAATCGCGGAACATGGAGTCGAGCCAAAAACCACGTTCTGGACGGACTCTAAAACGGTTCTGCACTGGATCCAGGGAGACGCGACAAACTATACGCCTTACGTGGCACACAGGATCGGAGAAATCGCCGAGGTAACGCGAGCGGAACAATGGCGCTGGGTTCCGACTAGACACAACGTGGCGGATGACGCCACGCGTATGGGGAAGACACGCCTGCGTAGCGAAGATCGTTGGTTCATAGGGCCGACGTTCCTGTATGAACCAGAAGTGTCATGGCAGGAAGAGTCCCGCGACGAGAACGAGAACCCGTACGAAGCGGAGATTTTCAATACGCGCGCGGAAGAAAGGAAACCGCTCATAGCGATAGAACGTTTTTCATCTATGACGAAAATCGTTAGGGTGACCGCTTTGGTTCTAAGGGCGGTCGATAAGTGGCGCCGACGCGCCGAACGCCCAACCATCGAAACGATTAAGGAAGCGGAAAAAACGCTTATTAGACAAGCACAAAGGGAAAGCTTCCCAGAAGAAACGGATCGCCTAAAGGAAGGGCGAATGGTGGCTCGCAATAGCCGAATAGGAAAGTTAGACCCTAAGTACGGTCAGGATCGTATAATACGCTTGAACGGTCGCATAAACGCGGCAATGGTCCCAGAAACGCGGAAGGAACCACCGATTTTAGACGGACCGCATCCGCTAACGCAATTGCTCATTGCGCATGAGCACAGTAAACGACACGCGGGGCAAGAACAGATTGTCAACAATCTACGTCAGGAATACTGGGTAGTAGGAATACGCCCCGCCGTGAAGCGAGCGATAAGGAAATGCGTCACCTGCGTTCTGCGACGAGCAAGTCCCCCGGTTCCCGTGAAAGGAGACCTGCCCGACTTTCGGTTAGAAGCTTACACTAGGCCATTTTCGAAATGCGGTGTAGATTGCTTCGGCCCCATGTGGGTAACGATAGGGAGACGTCGCGAAAAACGCTGGGGCATGCTCTTCACGTGCCTCGTGACGCGAGCAATCCACGTGGAAACGATCGCCGGTTTGAGCACGGATTCCGCCGTCATGGCTGTGCGACGTATGGCAGCGCGACGGGGATGGCCAGAAATATTCGTGTCAGACAACGGCACGAACTTTAGGGGAGCATCGGTAGAATTGGCCGCCGCATTTAGGGAATGGCTACCTGAGCTCCAAGAGGTCGCATTGACCAAAAAGATAGAATGGCGTTTTATAGACCCAGGTGCGCCAAATCAAGGAGGCGTTTGGGAACGGCTCATTAGGAGCGTTAAGACAGCGCTAGCCGTAACGCTCAACGAGCGAGCTCCTAAAGAGGAAGTGTTGGGGACATTACTAGTAGAGATAGAGCATACGGTAAACTCGCGACCGCTTACTCACGTATCGGTAGATCCGGCGGACATGGAGGCGCTAACGCCCAATCACTTTCTGTTAGGGAACGCTGTAGGACTCCCTTACGTGGGTAAATGCGACCAAGCAGATAAACGGACATGGAGAGCCGCCCAGGCATTGGCCAATATGTTCTGGGAACGGTGGCTCAAGGAATATCTGCCAACACTGACTCCACGGGGAGATAGTAGAAGCTCTGCAAAAAATATAGAGCAGGGCGATATTGTAATAATAGCCGACGGGCTTTTGCCACGGAACGTATGGCCCCGGGGCCAAGTAGAGAAGGTGTACGTAGGGCCAGATAACGTGGTACGGAGCGCCGACGTCCGCACGCGAGGAGGTATATTTCGGAGACCGGTCCGCAGGCTCATCGTCCTCCCGATAGATAAAGGCTGCGAGAATCTGCGCCGGGGGGAGAGTGTTACGGACAACGAGCATGCGTTGGAGAATTTGCCTCGGCGGGCTGGCTTGAATATTCAATTTTAATCATGTGTTCATTTAATATTTGTTTGTGCACATCTGTGCGAAATACCTCGAGAAGGTAATAACTTTATGACGCGGCGCTCTTTGTAAAAATATTGTTTTGCACGGAGCAACGAGGGTAATAAAGCATTTAAATCGGTTTATGACACATGCCTTGTGAAATTCTCACTAAATGTGTTTTAATCGTTTTATTGCCTTCTATGTTTTGCCGCTCGGGACCGTCGCAGCTGTTGAGCGATGCCCGACTCGATGTAATTACCTGTGTTTTATTAGCCGAGGGTCATAATTATACAATGGCACTCGGCATTTTGTATTTAGCTTAAGGTGTATAAAAAGGCTGCCCAAATGAGGGACAGCACGCATTACTGTGTAAACTCTTGAACTGTCAACACCTCCGAAAACAAGAAATACAGTCCACTTATAAACGTATGACTGACGTTTTATTTAAACCCAACGAACCAGTACCGCTGAGTTATCCGAAGACAACAAACGTCGGTCACCAACAATAATGTTAATCACTGAAACCGATAACGAACGCAAATGTATTTAACTTTTTTAGGTACTATCGTTTCTTCGCTATCGTAAATCGAGTCTTATATCAACTTAATAAAGTCCTTAGTTGATGCGCACTACCGAGCGGTGGCCTAGAAAGCTTGATTGACGAAGTGCATCTGTTTCAATATTGGAGATAAAAGATTTCGACGTTACTGAATACATTAATTGGTCAATTTAGCTCCCATCGCTATGGCGTGTTTGCAAATATCATTTACCTTAACTTCATAATATTTTTATTAATTGAGGTTTGTTTTAAATGTTTATTAAACCACAAGTGTGGTAATTAATTCATACGGCTTCTACTTAATCATACAAAACTAAGTATTATTCCAATTAAAGAAATAATAGCGCAGCGCAATATTATTTCTGAATATTCATTTAAAGTACATTCATTGCATGGCGTAGATTTACCACAATAGTTTCTTTCTTAGACACTGCAAGAATGGCTTTGTGCATTGTTACATTAAAGGGTCCCCAACAATGGTGTGGTCTTTGACCCCGTGGCCCATTTGTGCATAAGATGGAGAGCGTTGCAAAATGTTGCATAACGCCACTTCGTGATAATGGAGGCCGCGCCAGACAGTGTGTCTGCGATCGGTTTCAAAATAAGTGTTTATCACTTATATTTACACTTCATGCCTATTTATACTGCGCACTCGGAAATTAGAATTCAACGTGTTATTACATGTTTTTTTTATCTTTGTTTGTATTGTAAATACAGTCGCTTTTCGGGGCATTGCATTCAGATTTGATTATATAATTTCATGTTAAAAATATTATGATTGCAATATGTTATGATGGTGAAATGATTTTCGATATTAGACCTAAACAAACTTTACTAATGGTAATAAACTTCCACGAAGAATGATTTCAAATATTGACTATCTCAATTAGTGTTCCAACCCCCACATTCACTTCTCATTGTACTTTTAATTTCTTCACAGCGAACTTCCGTCGACTCGTGGACGTTGTAAATTTGATACTGAACATGATGAAACGAGACAATGAGACTATTGTCTGCTTTCAATACAGACACGTGCTTGAGACCCTTGTTTAGTATGCAGACCTACCGCACCAAGTTTTGGAAAGCCTTTGTTTTATAAATTAGACGTGAATTTACTCTAACACCACTAAAATGTTATTGTGTTTTGTCTGTTAATTTAGTTAGGCGGTTATCCGGTATAATTTGTGTTTTATTTTTTAAAACATAAATCATCGATAAGTAAGTTAGAAAACGGCTGAATCATAGTAATTTTCGCGCCTTAATGGCCCCAACCCTTGCACCATACATCATTCTGACCATTATAAACTCAATTAAATCTCATTAACATAACCTAAGGCGAACTAGCCCCATTCTCTAAGACATGTCACCACCTTTGTCCCCCGTAACCTATTCCCTTTCAGAGGAAAACTTAGCGCAACAATAGACACAGTTTTGACCCTCGGATGAGACCGGCATTATTTGTGTATTTTGGGCAATAAACAGTGCTTTTTATGCGATTGTGCGCTGTTTTTAATATTTAAATTTGAATGGCTGAATGCACATTGTACGTTGCGTGAGCTCGTGGACTGCACCGTGCAGGTACCGTTAATGCATAATCATTAGAAATTACCGAAGCGAGAGTAACTTGCTCTCGCGCGTTGCATGGGAATCAAACTCGCGGATCGCGTTTGGCGGGAAAAGTGACTTCAGCACCTGTGTGCGATCGGTTTCGTTGTTACGGGTTAGTTCTTTAAACATTGAATAGGCGAAGGCCGCGCCATTATTGGCGTCGGAGTAAACGTGTCAACACGCTGGGAACTGGAATAATCAAGTCAAACGTCCCGATCCTAATCCTTTTTAGGAATGCCTGTATGCTTTGTGTAGTTTCTAAAGGCGAGGCGAGGCGCGACATAAAATTCATTTAGACGCTTTGTCGGCCATGCAGACACACACGACTAGCCGCGACGCGTCAAAGGGATTGACGCAGAAAAAAATAACCTAATGTTTTGATATTCAGTGAACGTATTCCATAGCGTGTAGCACTAAACTAAACAATAACAACACAGAATTTAATATTAGACGTACGCACACATACGTCACATGTCGGGACACGCTACGCACACAATAGAAAAAAAGGATAACTAAATAGTAATACAATAATTTTCATTCCTTTTCAGTGCGTACGCGCATCTTTTCCGTTTCGCTTGCACGCATAGCCCTCGCTCTTTCACACGGTCGTTGACCGCGCATCTCCGACGAGATTGCATCTATTGGGCATACAGCTTCCCCCAGATAGATGCAGTACAATTTGTGGCCAATTAAAAGGTAATATTTTAATCGAGCGCTACTGTTACATGTTCTATTCTCTGTGCAAAAACAAGTGGGAGGCTTGCAAAATATATTTGATTAGGCCTGACCTACTTGGTGTAGATAAGAAAAAATACTGCGCAATAAACTTAACAATACACTAGTATCGATTTGTCCTGAACAATCGGTGCGTTACCAATTGACGGTTAGATTTAAAATTTCACTCTCACAAAAAAAAAAAACTACAAATCGTGTAGTAGTTTATTTATGACATAGTACAAAATCTCCAATAAGAAGAGTGTAGTTTTTTTGTACGGGGCAACGTTCGCTGTTGGAAAAAACCAAAACATTTTTTTGTCCGTACCAAAATCGTTTTACGAGCGCCCTCAATAGTAAAGGAATGGGACGAGAGTATCTCGGGCCTTGTCCCTCTTAGAGCCCTTTACGCGTACAAATTAAAGTATGGTTTGGCGTGCACTCGGCCACTTAAACCGATATGCAACACGAGAACTGGGTTTGTATTGTTAACCATTTCACATATAACGCGTAATGTGATAACTAAACGAGCAAACTCGCACGATTGTCTTGTTAAGACCCACCATTACAGGATATTTTGAAATTTAATCTTACATGCACGATATACGCGAAACTATTATCTAAACTGTAATGTTTCTTATACAAGTTATGTCTCCGAATCAACAATCGAAGACCGAACAGTTTTATACGCTGTTACCTATAGGTAATAAACGGTCGTGTGTTATCCATTATAGTGAATATGACACCTGTTATAAGCCCAGGTTTCGTAGAACCGTTGGCGTTCGCTCGTCTAATAAGACACCGCGATAAAGACATCGTAATTGCAATTCTCGGAACCGGCACAATGTAAACTGCGTCTTTGTCCCCAGCTCAATATTGACCACAAAAACTGAGGTTTGTTTGGCTAATGACACTGCATGAGCGGGTTTGGAACTCTGGAGAGGTTTAAGTCTACTTCAGCGGTGTTGTGTTGGTTCGATTGTCTAAAGAATTTTGGCCAATCATATAAATTTTACTTAAAAATAAACTTATATAGCAAATAAACCAAATTTATACTAATATAGCTTTAGTCTTATCTGTTGAGATATAACCATGAAAATATCACGTGTACTATTCATAACAAAACTAAACGTACCAATTTAAAATAATTAACGCGTTTAGTTATCTTTATTTCCTTTTATACGGTAAACGTCGTGATACGAGCATTTTTGACGATTGTGCTCAGCAAACCGCTCGAGCGGTGCTAACGCTTTCACTTCTTAATTAGACGATTCTAAACCATAAATATGATAGTGAAAAACCTACGTTGAGAAAGGTCCGGACAAATGGACCTTTTAAAAGAGGCTTACAATCCATTTGCCGTTAAAATAAAATCAATGAAATAAAAATGGACTATAAAAACTAGTTAACAGACATTGCGGCGCAAGACAAATATTTAAATGAGACTTAAAATCGATTGCTTCAAAACCAACAATCGTTTTACAAACACTATATTGTTTCAAGATTTATGAATGAATAACAACGGCTGTGTTTACAGTTGTATCTTGGCGTCCTCGGAATCTTATCAAATGGGACACTGACGAAAGCATTGTTTTTTGGCTTTACGTCCGTAAATTCAGGCCAAGTTATTCTATCATTAAAGATCACCACGTTCCGGTGTGGTTGAACGTGGGCCTACTCCACTTGGCAATTTTATTGATTCGAATGAATCGAGATGCGGTCTATGAAAAAAAAATATTTCAAGCAATACAAGAAACCTAGCTGGGTCGTATTATGATCATTTCTAAGCCGCCATAAAAACATTCGTCCGTATGTGAACTATCTTATATAACTCGTATGCGGTCAAAAGTCAGCCGGTTTCCAAGATCGTTGGTTCCCACTATTCCAAAACGCGGTTAGTAGGACAAAAACTAATCGTAAAGTCACTTGATAGTAATAGTAACCCACTTGTTTGGCTAAACGATACCCCTTGAACCCGCTTATCAGAGTTTGGACAAAAATAAAACGTAGATAAAAAATATTAAACGTCCTTCGGGATCTCGAGATGAACCCGGGATTGTACACTTTAGTTTAAAAATGATTTATGACACCTTTGTAAGACAGAAAATTATTGTATATTAGGTGTATAATGGGATGAATTTTCGATGTCATTACTTAGTGCTCAAGAGTGCTAAAGAACACCAAAACGTAATTTTATGATTTTATATTGTGCCCTGTGAGTCGGTTTAAGAATATTAATAAGTATAATTGCAAAAGATTTGAGCCATGGAACTAATTTCTATTGTACTAATATTTAGTATAGTATTTAGTTCAACGTACTACAATTACCAGAGAACAGTCTAGGGTCAATAAACATGCAAACACCTGATTATGGATTACCATTAACGCGGTAAAACCGCCACAGCGACTCATTCCTGTAGCAGGACTACTTATTATTTCAACTATGCATGTGAAATTATGGTCAGCTCTATCATTAGAATGTACTCCCATGGAATTTGAAACACGGCTCAACAAAAAATTATGAGACACTTAGAAAAGAATTTTAGACAAAACACTTTTACCTTCCACCGTCACGGTGAGTTAAAACATCACTGGTCCATTCCCATGTTGGAAGTTGGTCACGAATCCTAATTACCTTCGTACATAATAGGCCCCTAAGTGGGTCGAAACACTTGACCCAAAAAAAATAAGAATTCTAAACATATCCATCACGACTTTTCCTTTCACACACTTAGGAGCAAAGAGTAGACGCAATTGTAAGGGCGTTAACAAAGTTCTGTTAATGGGAGTAGTTAGCTAAGAAAATATATTTCGATAAACAAATATTCTCTGGGAATATATGGTCATGGAATATAGGTCGATCTTTCCCTAAGTGGGAGGTGAGAATTGGTTACTGAGAATGGAAATATGTTTATTGAGTGTTGTGTTGTTAATAGTTATAATGGAGTGTCTAACCAGGATCAAAATGGTAGTTAATAATTTGTTGTATTCAAATCGGGAGGTTCTCAAAGTTAAAATAGAGGCAGAGATACCGTGGCTACCGTGTAGGAGAGTATCGGCTTATTCTAATGCAACATCAACAGTAACAATGATTTAGAATTAATCGAGAACATTAAATGATTTCTTGTGTAAATATCAAACAATAATTAAAATAATTGAATCGTAATATCCAAATTGTATTGTACTAAAATGGGTCAAATTACATAATTGCTGAGAATACGAAATGCATTATAAATTACAGTGTTAGATAGTTCGACGTTTACGATTATTTTATTGCTTGGCGTTTATTTAAATTGATCAAATTACGTGAAATGATTTACGGTTACTACAGATCATGGCCGATATAAATGACTGTTAAACTATTCTAAGAGTATCGTAAATGAGGAAAATATTCCAGCTTTATATGATCTTCGTACCTGTTATGAATATAAATATGTTTCTATAAAGCATAGTCTATTTTGGACTAGGGACGTTTTCATGGATGTGCGTTTAGGGTGGCCAGTTTTTGACGTGACACCAATTTTAAACACAAACAATATAATTTAGTCATTTTGGTTTCAACGTCTGAAATCATAAGGTAAAAACAGTACTGAGATATCAACCACGTACTAAAGTTTTATTGCCAGCTGTTTAATTGGACGCAGTGTCTGTCTCTGTTACTTTCGTTAAGTGTAAAAGAGACGTGTGACATTTACAAACTTTCTCTTGAAATTTATACTAACATACTTACCTTTCGAGCACTCGTATATCGTTAGTTGGAGATATCGCTTACCTGAAAATAAAGTAGAAATGTTAGAATAAAATTGAGATAATGTATAGTGTTTTAAGTATTCGTATATTTTATAGCAAGTAGGTATAAAGCAAAGAGGTTATCTTGAACGGTGTTCATTTGGACATGTACATATTTTGTTACGTGAACATTTGGTTGATAACGTTCAGGTTTATGACCGACGGGATTTCATAATTATTCCAATGTCATGATAGAATTAAATACATTAGTAGAAGTGACTATAAAAACCTACTTAAAGTCATACGTAAATCCATATAGTTTCACGATGTAAGCTGGTGGTAGGTCTCTCATATGTAAGAGTCCGTCTGGGTGGATAGAAGGACATTGTAGCCAGTGTAACTACAGGACATAGTGACACTTAACATCTTATGTCACAGGATGACGAGCGCAGTGGAATGCCACACAGTACTTTGTAACTCAAGGTGCTGGAAGGTGTTGCTACTGTTTATAGGTGGTCGTATAGTTTACCATCAGGCGAACGGCATGCTCGTCTCGTCATTCAATGCCATAAAAAAAATATGTGCAATATGTGGTAAAAATATGTGCATTCAGCATTGACTGTCTTATGTTTTAACTGACGGATAAAATTTACCTGAACATTGTGAAATAGGCCCTAATAAAACTTCAAAACCACAAATCAAACCTGAATTGTGTTATATTAATAAAAATATATCCGTTAAACTACTGTTATATTGAAAACTTATTAATCTTATTACAAACACACTAAAGTTAATTTTAAGTTATTGCCACTTTACGAGCCTGTTTTACGAGACATTATAATCTGGGTAGACATGTTTTGTAATATCATCCCGGTAAACCCAAAAAGGAATATTCAGTGTCTATACTATAAAATTTAACGACTTTCAAAACATTTTTTGTGTTACTTACGGGCAATTATCTGTCTAGGACAAAATGAGCGTCCATTATATAAATCGTCTCAGGTCCTCGCCCGCTCCAATGTTTTGGATTGATTACAATACGCAATGGATCACATGTAAGGTAGTTGTAATGTTAAAAATGTCTTCTAATGTATTTGTACCACTTTATTTACCAATTCAATGAAGAAGACATTCTGTAAAGTCTACAGTCATATGTAGTGTTTTAATAGATAATAAATTAACGTGCTTTCACGCATTTCCCAACCATTACGGCTTACCATACATTATAGTCTAAGATCCGGCTGCAAAATCTATACGTTCATCACGTAGATACTCAAACTCAAATTTCTACATTCATTTTTGAATAGGACAATACATTGATAACAGGTTGCCAGTCAAAAAGTGCCCGCAAATATTTTTAATTAAAAAAATGGTAATTAATTTTCCAAAAAAAATTTCGTTCATGTTGTTGTTAAATAAAATATCGTTCCTATTACAGCAATGTATGTAGGAAATTTGAAAAGCCATGGGTGCTGTTGCCTACTCGGCCGCAACTACTCATCAGCCAGGTGTAAGCAGGTAATACTTTGTTGTATTTATACGTTCATGACGTATAGTCATGTTTTATACATCAAATTAAAGCTTAATTTTTTTGAATTATGATGATATACCGCTGCCTGTGAAAAAATCGCCGCAAATTAGGGTTGCTAGCCGTTCAAAATGCTAGGTATCAAAGATAAAATGAAAGAGACTTATCGCGCAACGCTATTCGTTAGACGAGGATGGCGAGTGTCAGCTGTGAAAAATTCACTTACGGTCAGAGTTTTACAAAAATCCTCAAATTCTTGTTTATCTTTTATTTTTAAAACAGTTATTTTCTTCAAACATTCTGTATGGTATCCAAAATCATCAGTAGATTCCACAGTTAAAATAATATCATGGTATTTATATTTTTTTTTGCGCCGAAACATTAACATAGAAAGACACTTCTTAAAAGATATATTATCAAAATGTAGCACATTTTTAGTTTTACTACACAGAAAACACTTTTTCATTTTTTCAAAATGCAACTTTACTTTTATCAACGTAATAGTCGAATAAATAAATAATAATATCAACAACGTTGTGTATAACGAGCTCCAAACAGTGGTTAGAATATAACACGCACACAAACGTGCTGACACTCGCCATCCTTCTTTTGCCCTGGAGCCCTGTACTGTACAGACGTGTTTTGAGTTGTCACGTACTAAAATTATTTATTTTATAAATCAATTTATTCTATAATAATTGTAGAGTAATAAATCGATACGATACCAGGAGTACAGAAAGTTAATGAAGCTCGCGACGTGTGCCGCCTCACTAGCACACCAACAAGAAACCTCGTCTACACCTACTCTCAAGTAAGCTAGCATCATATTCTTACTATTCTATGTGTGCGCAGTAGAAAAGAGAGCAACAATTATTCACATCTACGTTCTATTGGAAAGAAAAGGACGAATCATCAATCAGTACCCTAACCTCAACTTAAACACAAGGGTCAAGTTATAGTGACTATCGGATCTACTGTATGAAAACGTCGATCCACGACCAAGACGCTGACCCCTGAACGATCAATTTTTGTTTTCGCTGCTGTCCACTTCTGATCGCCCGGTAACTGTGTGTCTTGCTGATTAAATTTTTGTGTATTTGAAGACGTCATGCCACTACGACATTCGCCTAACCGACCTACCCCGGCTACTCGAGACACTGCAACTATCTTAGCTCCACAGGCGTACGATTCAGATACTCCATCTGAACGAAGTGGTAGCAATAATATCAATGTCAGGACGAAAAGAAGACGAGAAAATGATGAAGATATCAAAGACCTCAAAATTGAAATGCGCGGGCTCTTTTCAAAATTATCTTCATCTGTAGAAGAACAGTGTCGGGTTATTAAACAACAAAATAGTGAATTACAAGAAAGCCTCCAATTTATGTCAAATAAATACGACAACTTGATTGAAATAATCCATAAGCTGGAGACAGAAAAAAGGGAAGATAGGATGAAGATACAACTGTTAGAAGATAAGGTTGAAACTCTAGAACGAAAATTGAGATCTACTGGACTAGAAATTCGAAATGTTCCCAAATTACCTTCACAAAATAAAATCCCAGAAACCAAAGAACAGATGTGTGCGTTGGTAGTATCCCTGGCTAAAACAGTCCAGGTTAAGTTACAAGAAGATCAAATCAAGGATATATATAGATCTAATGCTAACAAAAATGCTATTAAGACACTCATAGTAGAATTCAATAGCGTACTGATGAAGGAAAATATACTACAGGGAATCAAAAACTTTAACAACAACAAACCAAAGGGTGAGAAATTAAACTCGAGTCATCTAGATATACCAGGAACTCCTACTCCGGTGTTTGTCTCGGAAACACTTACTCATAAGACACAAAGGCTTTTCCACGTAGCGCGACAATTCGCTAGAGAAAATAATTTCTCTTTTTGCTGGACGTCAAGAGGGGCCGTATATCTTCGCAAAGCTGAGGGACAGACTCTGTTCCGCATTAATTCTGAAACGGATTTACTAAAGTGTAGAAATACTACATGACTAGTATTATCCTATATTTCATATTTATGTTGCATGCCGTTCTATCATATTGCAATGTTTCTTACAATCATATATATTGTTAAAGACTTGCAATTAGTATTAGTTATTTATAATTTTGTAAACTTTCAAGCACTCATACCACTCGCTATAGACTACTACACGTCACTTCATCTATTACTTAAATATACTCCTCTCAAATACGCACATACATACCCATCTCACTCACAAAACCAACGAACTCAATATCTTATTCATGAAATTACAACAGTCAATAACGGTGTCTTTTCAATTTTAACAGCGCTGTTTTTCTTTACTATGCACTCCCTTTGCCTTACTGTAATGTCCTACATAATTATTATTTTTTATACAGTTCAATCTAAGGTACAAGAATATTTGTCTTGACATTCGATCCAATCCTTGAAACCTTAACCTCCATAGATAAACTACAGATCTCAAACTCATACCACTGTGAGCCTGAAGATTGCTCTCTCCTTGATAGTACAATGGATAATTTTAGAATAATTACTCAGAACATTCGTAGTATCTCTGCTAATTTATCTGGCCTACAAACTCTTTTGGCAAGAATTAAAATACCGCAAGATATTATTGTCCTTACCGAATGTTGGCTATCCAAGAACCCTAACATACCACTAATGCACGGCTACCAAAGATTTTACAGCTCAAAGAGGATAAACCAAAATGATGGAATTGTAGTTTACATTAAAAACACCTTGGCTGATATTAAAGTGCAAGAACCACAGCTTAAAGATGCTAACTGTATATTGTTAACTATCGGAAGCCATACATGTATTGTGACAATTTATAGATCTCCATCTATTAAAGATATTACTGGATTCCTCTGGTCGCTGGATCAAATTCTATGTAATAATTCCTCGTATCCGAATATAATACTAATAGGTGATATGAATATAAATATAGCTGAAAATAGCACGGATCCTAAAGCCACTGAATATTTGAATCTTACAGCTAGCCATGGCATATTACCAGCTCATAACATAAAAACACATTTAAAAAGTTGCCTCGACCATGTCATGTTGAAAACCAAACACAAAAGCACTACATTAGTAATCGAATCTGCTACTACTGACCATGATGCAGTGATGCTTTCACTAAGTAAAATGAACACCAGGGATAATACATTTATATTAAAAACAAAGATTGATAAAGGACTGCTTGAAAGTCACATAAAATCTATTAATTATTCGCATATCTACGGTATCATGGATGCTAACGAGGCTTGTACGTACTTTATAAACTCTCTTTCTACAGCCATTCGATTGAGTTCTAATGTTCATATTATTCCCCATCGGTTGAGAATACTGAAACCATGGATCACTCCAGGAATATTAAGATGCATAAGAAATAGAGACCGTATGTACAAAAAACTCAAAAAATCGCCGACTAATGAGATCCTTGGGACTACTTTTAAGAGGTATCGTAATTACTGCAATACTTTGCTAAAGAAACTTAAAATGCAATATGAAAGAGATAAAATCTTAAAAGCTAAGGAAAACCCTAAAAAGCTTTGGAGAGCAATTAAGGAGGTTTCACATATCACTGAGGAAAATACTATAGCTCGGGATTTATTACTAATTAACAGTTGCCCAAACAACTCCGTCAATTTGGTAAATGAATTTTTTGTGGGCGTAGGAAAGAATCTTGCGGAGAAATTGTCGAATGCTCATCTTTTTGATGATGATCATAATTCCAGTTTAAGAAACTCTACATTAAACTCGCTAGTACTACTAGAGACAAATGAACATGAAGTTAGTCAAATTATTAAAAGCCTACGCTCCGACAGTGCCGTTGGAGTGGATGGCATCCCCGCTTACATTGTCAAGCGATACCAAGCCACATTTGTGCCCCCACTTACATTTGTCTTCAATTTATGCATCAGGTCCGGAGTTTTTCCGGATCATTTAAAGAAAGCTCTCGTACATCCAATACACAAATCCGGATCTAAAACTAACATCTCCAACTACAGACCTATATCGGTATTGCCTACTCTATCAAAAATCTTGGAGCAACTAATGAATAAAAGGCTCAAAGGATACCTTGAATCCAACCACCTTCTATCAGATAGTCAATATGGTTTTCGCAATGCTAGGACCACTGATGACGCAGTCCATGACCTTTCCAACCATATTGTTGATACCCTAGATAAAAGGCTTAAATGCCTATCTATTTTTATTGACCTGGCCAAGGCGTTCGACACCGTGTCTATTCCGAGATTATGTGGCAAACTGGAAAGTTTGGGAATTAGAGGGACCCAACTAAAATTGTTTGAGAGTTACCTTGAAAACAGAACACAATGTGTGAAAGTGGGTGATTTTGTTAGCAAAGATCTCCCAGTTGTACATGGAGTACCGCAGGGTAGCATCCTTGGACCTACGTTGTTCCTCGTGTATGTGAACGACATGTGTCAACTCACGTTGAATAATGGCAGAATAGTAGCATATGCCGACGATACAGCCTTGACATTTAAAGGCCCAACATGGCGAGAAACCTTCTTAGCGGCTCAGGTAGGATTTAATAAGGTCAAGCGCTGGTTGTCTACAAACCTGCTGACCCTAAATGTTGACAAAACTACATTCATGACCTTCAGAATAAAAAACACTGCTTCACTTAGTAGTACGGACAATCTTAGCATTACAGTCCATAACCAGGAGGAGTGCAGCACAGATTGTAGTTGCCCCAAACTGCTTCAGACATCGTCTACACGCTACCTAGGTGTTATTCTGGATAACAGGCTATCATTTCAACCTCACATAGAAAATCTGTCCAGTAGAATACGCAAACTCATCTACGTATTCAAACACCTAAGACATGTTGCTGAGCCTAATATAATTAAGATGGTCTATTACGCGATGTGTCAATCTATACTATGCTACTGTATTTCCTCATGGGGTGGTGCATCAAAAAACCATTTAATAAAACTTGAGCGTGCTCAAAGAGCGGTACTCAAAGTATGCACGTTCAAACCTTACTTATTTCCGACTAAAGATTTGTACGAATACTGCGAAGTACTAACAGTCCGGCAATTATTTGTTCTTCACACAATAATAAGACAACATTCCACCTCTCTAATCCAAAGCCAAGTTCTCTTTCCTCCCTCAACCAGATCTAAACGTAAATATAAAATTCCCCACACTGTGATGTGTAAAACTTCTTTTGGACAAAGATTTTATTATTTCTTAGGCGCACATCTATATAATAAGTTAGAAAACCGCCTAGCCTATAGCAAAAAAACAAAATATGAGTGTAAAAGGATTGTTACTAGGTATCTTCTAAGCCTCACATATGAAGAAACAGAGTCTCTCATTCGCACTGCAATCTAATATTTTGAATCCCCCATCTAATTAATACCTCTCGCACACACATCACACAAACACACATACACGCACACATAAACATACACATATATATTTGCTCAGACATCCATTTGGGTACATTATACATACTACTCTATCACAAAACCGAGTGGAAAATTATTTTATTTTTATTTTTATTTTTATTTGTAAATTCTGTAATCCAAGTACATTTACATATATATAAATATTTCACAGCGTATTTCACTTGCTCTGTTTTCTTTAACATGTACTAGTTATAGTGACAATGGAAGGTTGCTGGTGCTTATAGCTCAGGTTTTCCTTTTTTAAGCACCAGCCGCACGAATATATTGTCTCTACTAGCACAATAAACTATTAGACTAAGCCACTATTTGTAACACTCATATATGTATGTACTTTAATAATAAATAAATAAATAAATAAATAAATCCTCGTCTAACGAATAGCGTTGCGCGATAAGTCTCTTTCATTTTATCTTTGATACCTAGCATTTTGAACGGCTAGCAACCCTAATTTGCGGCGATTTTTTCACAGGCAGCGGTATATCATCATAATTCAAAAAAATTAAGCTTTAATTTGATGTATAAAACATGACTATACGTCATGAACGTATAAATACAACAAAGTATTACCTGCTTACACCTGGCTGATGAGTAGTTGCGGCCGAGTAGGCAACAGCACCCATGGCTTTTCAAATTTCCTACATACATTGCTGTAATAGGAACGATATTTTATTTAACAACAACATGAACGAAATTTTTTTTGGAAAATTAATTACCATTTTTTTAATTAAAAATATTTGCGGGCACTTTTTGACTGGCAACCTGTTATCAATGTATTGTCCTATTCAAAAATGAATGTAGAAATTTGAGTTTGAGTATCTACGTGATGAACGTATAGATTTTGCAGCCGGATCTCGTACTATTACTATATCCACTAAATATTTTAATAAGATCTACATATTTTCAAGTATTACACACCTTTGATTATAAACCTAGATAGAGTGACGCGCTGCAATGAAACTAAAACAAACAGGCCAACTTTTCTTAAGCTAGTATGCGTGACAGCTTTGTCATAAGCTATCGCTGCATCATTCTGCGTATCCTTGTGTGCGCGCATAATGATACCAGTTATTATATGGTTTCTATTAAAATGGGGAGAAAATTATATCCATGAAAAACAACAAAAAATAATTCACTCGAACTCATTTAGTGGACAACTGTAGGCCTCTATTTTTTTCGACGCGTTTGAAACGTTAAGTGTCTATCTAGGTATATAATTAATCAAAGTTACACACATTAAAAAGTAAACAAAATTCCAAGCCATGTACGTTACGACAAAATGTTAATTTACTATGACGGTTTTACTGTTGCGCATGAGTTTATTATCACAAAAACTTATTTAAGCACTGATACGCTCGATTCTAAAGATTAAGCAAAACATAATCCTGTCTTGTTGAGCTTTTTATGCTTTGTCATCTATCAAGTGCGTTTAATGACGATTTTTTCAACTATCCTTCGAGGATAATGACGTCCCTTTTTGCCCTACAATAATTTACTTGTGTCATTTTGTGTTAAAAAATAGAATTGAGTTGTTATAATACGAATATAAGTGTTATGTTATGGATTATGGGCGGTATAGTAATCTCGAATGTGATTTGATTTTTACAGTTTTTCCTTTTTTTTTACTGGGACGAAGGACGGTCTTTCGTTTGTTAAGGCCCTCCCCCAAGCAAACAGCCTTGAGCATTCGATCCATACGTTGACGGCAATATGCAAAGATTTAAGAGTAATTTCTTTAACAATCATATTTAGGTCTTTCTAATGATCCTTATTACACCGCTTATATAATAATGATGGTTGCAAATTAAAAATCTGACACAGTCACCGAGTACGTACTAAGTTTGTAATGAACATTAAAAATACATATTAATGATTCCACAACAAAATACTTGAGATTCTATTACACATTCGTGTTTTACTAAAATTAATCAAGTTGGTACATCATTACAAAATATTCCCAGACAGCATAATTGCACGAAATGTCATGTTTAATTCAATTTATTCTCTGAATAAACTGTTAAAATTGTAAAAAAATACGTTAAAAAGAAATTTCAGTTATGAGACAACTTTTTCCGACAACGCAAGTAGTTCTGTAAAATTCAAGATTTTGACTGAACATGTATAACTGTAAAAGTGAAAAAGTGCTACATATTTTTTTAAATTAAAACTAGGTATATTTTGGCAGACAAATGAGCCACTTGCGTTTTGCAATTTCTACATGTCAAGATGTCTATTTATTTCTTTTTTTTTTTTAATGGTCCTATCGGCCAGTAATCTGACGCGAGTCGGCTTTTCTGGCCACACCGGAATTTCGGGTGAACACTTTAGACGCTCGCAACCCTTGATTTAAGTAACCATGCTGAGGGCAACCCACTAACGGGTTACGAACCTCGGCTCAGGACGGTCACTGGGAGAGGATGACACATCAATGATTAGTGGGGGTTTAATTCGGTGAAGATTTACATTCATACCTTTAGTGTCTTATATGCAAAACGTTTAAGTTTTTGTCTCAGATATAAAAAAAGTCATAACTGCAAAAAGAACAATAATACCCCTTTCAATCGCTTCAAGCGTTACGAAACGATCGCTGTTCTCGATTTGGTGAATGTATAACTCGAATGTTGGCATCGTACTGTGAAATTATCTTAGAAAATTGCACTCGGGCAATTTTCTTCACAATTTAAAAAAAGTTGAATAACCTTTAAAGCGTCCTCAGTGGCGCGCGTGCGTGGCGCTTTCTCGCTCACACGTATAGCCGACGAGCGGGACAACACGATGTTTGTTTGTAAACTCTTCTATTGTGTACGTATTCGCGAGATTTCGGATGTTAACTCGGGTTAACCTTAATGTAAACTACATGCCGATTCCTTAATGAGTTTATTCCTTGTACGCGTGGTTTCTGATTTTTCCGCGCGATTTGCGCGTGTATTGAGGCATGGAATTGTTCCCTTTTATTATTGTCTTTAGTTTCCACAATAGTGCGTTTAACAATAAAAAGTCCAATGAAACAATTTTTCTCGCTACTCGGTAATGTTTTAAAGGATAAACAGTTATTATACTGCCGTACATGACAGAAACGTAGTTTTATAAAAGTATGGTTTGCATGTTTCGCGATTCATGAAAGGATCTTGGGGAGGCTTTTGTCCAACATTGGGACATTATAGGCCAATACAATACACTGTTATAACCATTTACAATATTACGTATAATTTGGATAAATTAAAACTATGATAGCGGCTACAAACACGTCAAAATTTTTTGGCATATGAATAAGTGCTACTTGAGACTTTACCAGCTTGCAAATCTTTAGAAATTTCTAGTATTAAAAAAACCCACTTCACTTATTTGGAACAAAAGTAGCCTATTTGTTAATCTACTATTGTACAGTCTATCTGAGTGCCTCTCTTGCACATCTATTCAGTGTTTTTTTTACAAATATTCGAACACAAAGTTTCGAAATATGATCAAGAGAATAACAGTGATTTTCTTTTGCCCTTTCTCAGATTAGTGTACTAGTTTCAGAATTGTTAATCCTTGAAGTCCATCATTTCTCGCCACGAATTATTCACTAACTAGCTTTTGCTCGCTGCTCTACACGCGTGAAAAAGTTTTTCCGGGAAAATATTTTCCTCCTATTAGAAAAAAAAATCAAAATAGGTTCAGTAGTTCACGAGATTAGCCCCTACAAACAAACTCACAAACTTTACCTCTTTATAATATTATTATAAATTCGGTCTCTAATGCCGAGTTTACACGTAATAGTAAGAAATAAAAAATCAAGCATATCGAATTAAAACTTCTCTAAACTTGTTCTTTATTAATAACAGAACTAATTGATAATTACGCGACCCGATCGTGCAAACACTCCTTATCATTCTTGTATTACGCAAATAATGTACAGAACACGTGGAATTTATTTACATAGGTGTTTGATTGTTAATATGTATTGCAAATACGATTTCTGAGTTGTTTACATTTATTTCCCGTTTAAGTATGAGATCTGAGAGTCAAGGTTGAAGGGATGTGATTCATTTTCAGTATGTACCTTCCCTTTGTAGTTAGTTGATGAGGCGATCGAAATGCGTCTCCCTTTCCCCAATGTTCGTAGTTTTATTGCAATAAATTTGGTTGTAAGTTTAACAGAAATACACCGTAATTGTGTAATTACAATGCAAATGAACATAAACACTTGCACTATGGAACAACGACCGCAAATTAATCGCCATGTAAAAACTAAGCGAAGTTCACTGACATCAAACGCCTACGTTTAGGGTGTAACCACGTAGCGCTCTCAATTACTATTTCGCCAAAGTTTCCGGCCTACAGCGCTGTTTGCACGGACTCCGATACCGCGAAAATACAATCGACTTTTTCATATTACTCACGATTTGGCAAAACTCAAGTGTAGGTCACGTTATGAAACTTGTTACGCGCGAGTTTCAAATTTCGAATGTCAACTTCCTGACCAATAACAAAATAAATACAACAACAAACTCTTGTTTTGTTGACATAGTGCGTACGCGCAGCGTTTTTTGAATTTAGAATGAGGCTTCGCGAAAGGCGTTGTCATAGGGTACCGTTAATTTGAGCTACCGCGGTCGTACACTTTAGGCTATGGACACATTACTTGTTTTGACATTGCGTTATTCCACGTTCTGGTGTGAATGGAACGTTCACGTTATGCGCAATTAACATGCGTTCGATATTCGAATGCGTAACAATCAGCAATAATTGACGATAAAAATGGACGGAAATCGTATATATATCGTAATTGGATATGTGTGTGATTGACAAAACGATAAATAAACGTGCCGAAATAATTTGTAGTAACTATAAATGTCTTTATAATTTATTAGCGACATCAGTAGAGTACACGTGTTTCATATTCATACATTAATTTCGACCTAGATATGATCTGCAGCCGTCTTAGAACACATACATTCCAAGTCAGCGCTCATAATACGCTTACTTAATAACTTTCTAAACTTTCCCTTTATCTCGCGCGGACGTATCGCGAGTGTTTCAGGGTGTCTCGGCCTTAACTTAAAGTTCAGTAGTCACTTAATATCTATTCAACACATGGACGGCGAGTGTGTGCGCGTTTGTGTGTGCGTGTTGTTATGGTACGTTCAATAACACCGTGGTGGCGTCGGGTCGACGAACTCGATGCGCCGGCGCCGCTTGCAGATACCGAGATGCGGATAGTTTTGCGAAGCGATTTTGTAGAAAAAAAGAATACCCATTGTTTTATGGAGGCCCCAAGGTATGACCAATTTAGGAAACTAAATCAAGCTGACACATCTGCGATAAAATGAGAATGCTTTGAATGTTTTATGATATTAACGCGACTTCCAATAAGACAGCCGATATCGAATTATTGTACAAAAATTGTCACATACATATTTAATTTATTCTTTTTTTCTTGTATTTTTTTTTTAATCTAGAATTAATATGCTAATGGAACAATAACACATACCTGATCAAATCCAATAATAAATACTATTCGAAAGAACCATAGACAACGAAAAATCGAAATGGCATAAAATAAAATTATGTTAGTCAGGTCATACAGTTATAAGCTGTGGAAGGCCTTCGGTAACCCTTTTACGGCCTCGGCAATGAGTTAACGGAACAGACGGCTGTTATCTAGTCCACACTGACCGAGGTTTTTGTAATGCGTATTTTTACTACCATGTTGCAGCTTTGCGGTTCATTTTACGTCATTTGATAATTTTTTACATGTTTACTTTTTATTTACTTTCCAGATGATTTATCTATGGCGTGATTGAGTCAGTATTCGATTTATGATTAATATCAGAATTATATTTATGGCCTAATTTTGCCTAAATAAGCTAAGCTTTTATGATAACAAAAAGGTATAGTAACGTATTAAAATAGAACATTTCAATTCCTGTTCTAACACAACGACACAATTATAAATTAAATCATATAAAATATAAACTGCTTGAAGACCCAACGGTCACGGAGTCAAATGCATCTGTTGTCAATCACAGCATCTTGATACAATTGCATCGTCTTAATTACAATAAATATTCATCTCCCCGCCCCGTTCACACACAATTAGCTGCATTATACGTAAATATTTGAAATTCAAATGGTAACTCTATATCACTAATTCTGTCAACAAATGTATGAAATATGAATTTTGATATTTCCCATTGTAGTGGCTTTTTTAAGGGTGACTACGTTTGAATAGTTCTTCCTTTTTGATGTTATCCGTCAAATGTAGCGTGCACGGACGGGTTCAGATTGTTCATTTGAACGGGAGATAAGTTTGGGGATTTTTATTTGTGGTTTTGGTTGCTTACAACGGTTTAGAAACTGTATGGATAAAATTATTTTAAAAATATTCAAAATTTAATGCATAGTGACTTATAAAAACTGTTAACTAAATTATCACTTTCAAATAGCATAATATTTGAATTTATCATACCAGCCCTGTATTATATACTGCCCACTGCTGAGCACGGGCATCCTCTACAACTAAGAGGGTTAAGACCTTAGTCCACCACGCTGGCCTAGTGCGGGTTGGCAGACTTCACATACCTTCGAAATTCAGATAACTTCTCAGGTATGCAGGTTTCCTCACGATGTTTTCCTTCACCGTTAAAGCGACCGATAATTCACAAAGAATACACACATAACTTTTAAGAAAAGTTAGAGGTGTGTACCCTTGGGTTCTGAACCTGCAGACATTCGTCTCGGCAGTCCGTTCCACTCCCAATTAGGCTATCGCCGCTCATATTTGAATTTAATAGAGCAATTTATACACTGTTCTAAAATTGAAATTATTCATAATCTATAATATTCTATTCAAAAATTTTATATATTGAAATGACGCGCACGATATATGGCGGAAATAAAACACATTAGAGAACAATGTGTACGTCATCAATTATAGTATTGTCCACGACGGTAATTTTACTTTCATTGCCAATTCAAGCGAGTTGTACTTTATCTACATTTGATAGACCATTAACAATCTTATCTACGGCTTAATTAAGACCAAAATCACTTAATATTTTTATTTTATTACCTGATTTAATACTTGATTATAATAAAAACTAAAAGCAACAAAAGAGGTGTGAGACTTGAAATGGACATTCAGCTGTACTTCACATTGGACACATTGATTATTGTGGATTTACATCACAATTCGGCATTAGCATTTCGTATTCATCAGGCCAATCCATCATTCGGAATTCTTGATGTATGGGATTATTTGTGACAGTTCGATTGTCACCAAGAAAGGGACATCAAGATGTCATCAAATTCAAATGTAAAGGGTGTTTTAATTATGTGAATGTGTGAAAATTTAATGGGTTTTAAGATTTGAAGTGCGTTGGGATGTTATATAAGAATAAAGAATAGATATCAAACGACCATAAAAACATTATCCATATTGCTTGAGATAATCGTGATAAGCTAAGATAAAGATATCTATTTCTTACGATACATTTCACTGAAATTTAAACCATAAACAAGTGGTACATACATTGCCCTTGATTTTCATTACCATAGACACGGTCGGTAATGAGTAGCGAGTTGTCGGTTAAGACATTCGTTGAATCTGTGTTGTAAGCTTTCATCCCACGCTATGATTTATGTATGGGCGAGACCAGTACTATGCGTTCAGCAAATAACTAACAAATTCAATTTCAAACACTCCACTTGTTTGCTGTGAATTTATTTGACATCTTTCTGAGTTTCTTGTATGTTTATTTATACAATATATAACGTTACTTTAAGTTGGTTCTCTATTTTGAGTGTGCTAAGTAACCATGGCATTTCATTTTTTTAGCATTAACACAAATTCCTTTACGTAAGCTACCTATGTTAACAGCCAGTATTAATTTTTTTTTTATGTAATGGCATTTGTGTTCGCATTTTGCCAATGTCAAGTTTGGTTTGTCTATTTTATTATCTGTAGTATGTCGAAGTAGAGCAGTGGCTACCTTACCAAGACTTTATCGAGGAGTTTTGGGAGCAACAAAAAAAAAACACTCGATTAGCACAATTATTTCAATTCACTTCATTTGAGCTCTTTAATAGAACTATATTGGATAATATACTACCATAATTATGCAATATAACACAAAATATCACCAAAATAATGAATTAAAACAAGAGCACCTCATGACACTTCCAAGTTCCCGCCAAAACTCTATTAAATCCTTAGCCAAATGTTGATATAAATACTGGTCGGTAAATCATTAAGTAATAAAAAAAAAACAAATCATTTCCATTTTTGAATATTTACATAAACAAATCCATTAAACGTGTGACGACTGGTGTTACTAATACAACCGCTCTCGAGTGGCCCGATTGTTACGTTCAATAGATGTCAGAATAAATATTGTTACTTCATTACACGGGTACTATTGACCGAACACTAGACTCACGCCCTTAACAATCGTACGGATTTGCATAATGAAAGTGTTCTGTTTTAATGGATTTTTCATTCCCACGTATACCGTAGCTGTTGACCTACAAATGCTATCATGTTTCAAGGCCGGCTTATCAACCATATGAAAGTATAGTTCGATATTATTATTCCTGATAAATCAGAACTTTCATTCGTTATGGGACAGTAGCCACACGACCATTAAGCCCAAAATAATATAGTCTTGTCTATGATACTTAAGTAGTAGTCCTGTCGCATGTAATTATGTGGACTTCTTTCCCACGTCATTATATAAAACTTCCGTAAGTAACGCGCGGCTGTATATGGTCGAGTGTCCTTAGATGTGTTTACACAGCATTATAGAGCGTACATGTTAAGTGCCTATAATGTGGTAATAATAGCACTGCCACCATTGCTATGTTTGGCCGTTACACTGAATATGAAAAAAACTTGCATTGGTTAACCCACAGTTGTATCAACGCGGGTGCATTATGCGGAACATTACAGTTTTTATTCAAATTTCCAACCCGCCGCACCAATGACCTTTTACATTGTTCTTTTTAAAATTATTGCACGGATACCATTGTTTTAAGACACTGGATTTATCTTGTCAGTTGTCACTTGATATGCTGGCTGGATTCGTTAACTTTACTTTTATCTCGTGATATATGGAATAACAGTTTTTTGAAATTCGAATCAATTTTTAGTTACAATGACCTTTCGATTCGTGAGATTTACACACGTTTGCATTAACGTTTTAAAATACTGGCCGTGTATTTTGTTTAATCGCGCTGCATTATTCTCTCTGGACACATGTCAGACGCGAAAAAAAATATCCGACGCGTTCCCAAATTGAAATTGACGCGTTCCATTTAAAACAATAATGAAGTGCGGTACCGAATTGAAAATAATGAAATCTGATTGACTCGCTTTGTATAGCGAAATGGTGGTGTTATTTACGGTGAACAAAATATCTGTACGCTTTGAGTCTATATAAAAACGATTCGTGCACGCTAAGGTCATTTTCACACGGGGTTGAAGCATTTATTTATTGATCCGGTGCAAAATGGGAAATTACAAAAACGCCCTAGCATTGTTTCAACCGAATCGTCATACGGGAGATAACCGGGGGTGATTGGTCTCACATGAATTGTTCGAACCATCAATTACCGTAACAGATGCGTGTTGATCCTTTTAAACGTTGTGCGGACGGGAGAAAATAAAAACTGTTAATTAACATGGGAGATACAATTTATTGTGTTAGTTGTTCTGATGATTATATGTATCGGTAACGCTGTTCCTCGTTATGCACGATTTATTAGGGATGTTATCTGTATTTATGGATGTACACGCACCAAAAGAATTTGCCAACGAAATTATTGTTTCATTACAAAGGTATGTATGTAAAGAAGCGGTATATATTAAAATGCGGCTTCAGAATATTACTTTGAATTAAAAACAGAGCAACGGTAAATGATAATTATTTGTATAATTGCTTGCATTCTTCTATAACAAGACATTAAGTACTTTTCTAAATCAATTTCTAAACAATACATCGGCTATTTCTCTATATTAATCCCTAGCGAACAAATGACCGTAACTGTTATTAAATTTCTCTTTCCGTCATTCGTTCTTGACCGAATTTCTAAACGGACACTGAAAGCGTGACATTATTGATTTTTTCCCAACACGTGCATGAGAAACTTCAACAAGGGTCTATAATCTACCAGGCTATCGATACGTGAACACCCCTTTAATTGGGAAATAGATATCGAGCCATGGGAACGGTACAAGTGAACAGAAGCCCGTTCATATTGGGATATGGTTTTAACGACCATTTTATGTTTGAAGTTGTATAAACGGTAAATATATCCAATTGGTTGTGACTAGTTGGTAGATCGATAAGTTTGTACGAGAGATTTGAGTATATCCTTTTCTACACTCAATGAGTTCTTGAGTTGCATTACTGAGAAGTGATATTTTGGCCCTTTCACACGGAATCGCTATAATTTATTTTAAATCATTATGTCTATATTCGTGATTTTATTCATTTAACTTTCAAACGAACCAACCAATTAGAAAAAGAAAAATATTTTTAGTATTAACGGACTTCTTCGACAATCTCTACAATCGTTCAGAATTAAATTAGATAAGTTTTTGCATGCCTTAGAGTTAACAAAAGCATTACGCTCAACGTACAGACACGCCTTTTTAAGTATTCTATAGATCGTAACGAAAATAAAAGTTGATAATACTACTTTCGTTTGCTATCAAGGAATGACACTGAGATTTTACGGTCTGGAGGAGACGTTCCCATGGAAAAAAAAACCCTCAGGACCCGCGTACCGGAACAGCGAAGATTTATCAGCTGCTTTAAGGATGCTCGGGTGTCGTAATTGATGGGGGTGGCAAAAGTTGACGAAATGCGTGTGAATATAAAGTCACGTAGACTCAATTAAGTTGTGAAGGACATTGTGGTTCTTGTGTGAATAAAAAGAAGGAACACCTGCAGTTAATTGGATATTGATGACTTAGGTTTTATGCAAACAATAAAGATGATTATTTGCAAATAAAACGGAGGTAAAGGTTACAAATAAGGATGATTGAATGCAACAGGAACACTGAGGTAATCAAATGTAGTCTTAAATCATTAGTTAAAATCAGAGTGACAAATGCGCAGTTTATTACTAATTTTTATACAAATAAATGACTGAATATTCGGGCAATAAAGCCGATAAAACACTGCATATTATTTCCTTGACAATGGTTCTAAATTAAGCTTTACTCAATTTATTGGTTATTTCCTCTACATGATATTTTGCGGTTAAAAAGTCCTAAAGGATTTACCTGCATGGCACTTAGTTTTACGGAAACTCGTGTTTATATATCACTAGCCTTTGCCCACGGCTCCGCCCGCCTGAATGAGTTTTCCCGGGATAAAAAGTAGCCTATGTGTTAATCCAGGACATGAGCTACCCGTGTGCCAAATTTCATCGAAATCCGTTCAGTAGTTTTTGTGTGAAAGAGTAACATACATACATCCATACTTACAAACTTTCGCATTTATAATATTAGTAGGATTGAACATTGCATTTATGACTTTAGTTCTTATTTGTTTCAATTAAACGCAAAAACTCAAGTTTCCCATTAATTAACTGCAAAATTGTCTGTCGGGATATCTTTAGGGTTCAGTAGAGAACTTCACGTGGCTGATGATGATGAACTACAAAATTAGTTTTTTTTTTATGATCTAGGGGCAAACGAGCATACGGTTCACCTGATGGTAAGTGATCACCGCCGCCCATGAACATCTGCAATACCAAGGGGCACAGAGATGCGTTGCCGGCCTTTTAGGTGGGAATACGCTCTTTTTTTTAAGGTCGCCAGGTCGTATCTGTCCGGAAATGCTGCTGGCATATGTAATATATGCAATATTTAACTAGATATATCCATTGATGATTCCTAAGTTAATTTCGTTCAACCACTATTATTCCATATACCTACCGACTGTGTATTATATACTAAATTTGTATTATTTTATTATTATATTACTACAATCCATGTTCAGTTAAATTGTATAACGTTTCAGGGATTTCCACAGTGTTTTTCCGGAAAATGTTAATAGCAATAAGCTAATTATATTCAGCATGGAAACTGGGTTCTTTATATTCCATAAAAAGTGTCTTTGTAACTTAATATTTTTACACATTTTATTTCGTTACTGATAGTGTGACAGTAGCCGTAAGAACAAACGGAATGAGTAATTTAATATTTATGTTGAGAAATAAGAACGTGTCGGTTCTCTGCCTCGGTTTTGTCTATCGTGCTACCCAGCAATTAGAAAGTCAGTTTGTGCTGCAGTAACTGTATTTTTTCGCGTATCGACCTTTCAAAGTCATCTAGCCGTGTAGAAACGCTTAATTTTTGCACCGTTTCAGTCGACGCCCGCATCTATTTTTGTGAAAATCATGAATTTATCTATTCGAATTGTGAATGTAAAATCGATAGTCTAGTTTCGAAATAAATTCTAAAAAATAAGGAAGATTATTTTACAGTTTCAATTTGATTAGATATTAGAAATATAACGACAAAAAATACACTAATTCTACTACGAATAATAATATTAAAACCTTATACTTTGAAATTGCTATCGATATAAGTCGACAAAAAGTTATTTCTTTACAGCCTAACATGGCCAGTCGAATCGTATCATTTGATAGAAGGCAGTTTTTGCTAAATAATGAACCGTTAAGTTACGTTGGTCAGCACTTGGTGCAAAGGTCAATAACACGTATCGATCGTAAGACCCTTCATTTGAAGGGAGGGCTGTGGCCTATGGCACTTAATGATCAATGCAATTTAATTACCAGAATACCGTTTTTGTTACAATCATAATACCATAGTGATAAGCAAGGCCATTACCTAGATAATGATGTGTTTTGCAATTACTATGCACAATAACACATGAATGACAAAGCATTGTTTGGATTGTCCAAACCTCTGAATTCAAGAGAGAGCTCGCAATGTAATATCATTGAAATACTGTAAATATGGTGTACTCTTTATTTCCTAACTTAACAATAATCTCTGCCTATAACAATCTAACCTGTACCACAGTTCACAAGATAGTACTTACCAGTAAATTCAATGTAAACCACACTCAAACAGCAACGTAACTACGACAAATTGTCTGAACCTACATCAAAGGAAACATTGGTCTACCAAACCATTATAACTAGTACTTTAACGTGCACTAATTCTCTCAATTCGCTGTGTCAGCTTACGTCCTTGATCTAAATTCCGTTAACTGGCATTACGTATTACACTTGATATTTTTAGCGCTTATGTAGTTGGTACATAGAGACGCTTGTTTTTCAATACAAACACAACTTAACTACAAAGTCTAGTTGAATACAATAGTTGTTTCTATGTTATTGCTTTTAAGCTATTGATATGTTCATGAATGATTGATAGATTATTTTAGGGATGTGATTTGTAACCCTGAAACACTTATTGTGCTGGTTTTGACTTATAATTGTAGCGTTACATCCAAAATCAGAAGTATATCTTGATGATTCATTTATTATTGTGATTCGTGTACATCTATATTTACTGAGGATGTCTCGCCACAAAACAAACATTACGATTTAATTCGAGGCAATTTGCAAATCATTGGTAATGTAATCGGTGACCTCGACAAACGATCACTAGCTGTATCATACATAACACCGCAATACATTGCAACCGACAGTTACTTCCGCGTGTACATACAAACACATAGACGGTATCTACAACAAACGAATACATAGAAAAATGCCCATACGAAGGAAACCGCTTATTAGGATTACCTCTAACGGAAGCTTGAAACAGTTTGAGCGGGATTAAATTGGCAGTGTACAACAGGTAAATTGCGAGGTATAGCAAAAATTAACATGTACGGATATCGCCTAAAGCAATGCTAACTGGACGGTTATGATACGTTTAATGTCAGTAATTACAAGCGAGGTGCATACTTAACTGGACGGATAGCCGGTGGCAGAAAAGCCTGTGAAATGTTGGTTTATATCCTTTTAGTCGTTAGACGCATTGAACCATATCTTACGCGTTTCCTTAGGGCTGAATCCGGCACGTGAGGTGTCCTGCCACCCTCCGTGAGAACTATAACGTACGCCGGCGCATTAGTCTCGTGCCGGTGACTCGGCCAATTACGTTTCTGCATTAACAAGTGCAAGTAATGGGTGTGCCGTGTGACCTGTTGGATTATGGTCAAGTGTATTATTTTCATTAAGGTCTGGTTATTTACCGGTTTACAAAAAACTGTTAGTTACAACATTGCGAATGTAGTATACGGGTGAAACAAAAAAGCTGTCAACACACGTGTTTGAAATTTCCAACAGATAGGGGATTGTAACGGTCGCGCCGGCGGCATCTGCTCGCTCAACCCCCGCGTGCAATACTGCACCCCTGTTGCATACGGCATACATTCAGCATCGAATGACCGGGGGATGGTAAACCATCATCTGTTCCGAGTGTTCCGAACAGGATCACGTTTCCCTATGCAATTTTGTTTTTAGTAAATTAAGTAGCGTTGTTTAACTTTTCATATTTAGTTGCACGTTGGGGCGAGGAGGAAAGTTATTTTTGGTATAATTCCAAGTCTTTGTCATGTCGACTATATGACGAATTGGAGTATAAATTAAAATATTTACTGCAATAACCAGTATTGCTAAAATAAATGCTGTAATGCACGATAAATATGATGCACGCACGTAGTTTATTTTCAATAATAACCCATCCTCAAACTGTATTTGAATAATGCATAACATTTTAAAACAACGCACTAACGTGTCCGTAGTAGAAACAGACCCTACAGGAAGCACAGTATAGGGAATGACAGTTAAAAAATCAATATAGCCGTTACGGGACAGCGAGGGTGCTGGCAACACAAAGGGTGTTTGTGCGCACGCGCCGCGTCTCGCATTATCAATCACCGCACAATGCGCATTATCCTGTGCGATTTGCAGGGGTGACAGCGATCAATATTTTAATTAATTATTATTACCAAACGTGCGTAGATGGTGAATCAGGGTACAAATTCATTTTAATGATTTCGTTACAGCTTTAGCTTGGGTTATATTCTACATTAATGTCATTTTCTTATAGTTTTCTGTTTAAAAAAAGTATACTATCCCAAGTGATATCCTTCCATCTAAATAAAGTCTATGTTTTCTAATACTTTACGGTGTAATATGAGAAACTGATACACAGTTACTGTATCTGTATGTTTTGAACCTAATAACACATTTGATAAAAAAAGTGCGTGAAGTGATAAAACTAACTTGTTTAACACAGGGTTATTTTCGTCAACGTCCTTTCCTTCATTCAACTACGCGATAAGATTGAGATCAAGCAACGTTATCGTTATTAAAACACGCTAAAACATTTACGGCCTTATTCATAAACAATTTATAAACCTATTTTAGTTAAAGAATGTTTTGTCTTTTTCCTTCAAATTCAATTCAAAATTCATTCGAAGAAGACAAAACATTCGATAACAAAAATAGGTTTATAAACTGTTTATGAATAAGGCTCTTAGAATCAGATTTAACGATAACAAGTATGACAAATGTACTATAATTTATAACGGATTCAAATGCATCTTGACCCTTAAAGTTTTTACAATTGCAGTTTCTAACAATTAGGAACCCCGCAGTTGAGTCCACTTACTTTCTCATACGAAAACATATCAGAGTTCAACGACACTTCTAAGGTGTAATTACGTGAAGTTATAGAAATTAGAAAGGAAATAAGAAATTGGGTGACCGGGTTCTCTTAGGCCCCCTGTGCGCATTGCACGGTTGGTCAGTTTCAGACAATAAAATTGTGGCCCTTGAGTCCGTAAAATTTTTGATTCTACATCTGCTGGTTTCGAGTGGATTATGAGTTTTGGGTAAATATATGCGGGGAGTCTCTCGATTTGTGGTTATACTAGTACGTCATTTCAGTAAAAAAAGGTTTTTCATATTTAAATGATATTAAAATTAAGTAACTACGATAATTGATTTTAAGGACAATGAGATAGATTAGAAACATTTTTATAAAAAGATATTCTTATAGTTGTTGTGCGTTTATTTCTAAAATATTTATTTTTCTTCAATTGACTAATTCTAATATAGTATGCAAAAACAAAGATACGCAACGTGAACTAAAACTTAACATTGCGGTTGAAGGTGTAAAAACCAATATTTATTTTTAATATGACCACCTCGAAGTTCAAATACGGTATTTGCCAAAAATAACCGAAACACAGTGGAGTGTAAGACTTAAAAATATAATATGATTTTGTTAAAAAATACAGTCATAATCTGTACGCTGTATGAAGTGATGAAAAATAAAGACTCGTAAAGGACCAATAAAGACTCATTTGTGATTGCCGCCATTTTGCAATGCGCGTGCGCGGTGACTCGACGCTCAGACGCGGAGCTTTGGACGTGTCGAGACATGACTCCGCGTGGGTGAGATAACGTTTGGCTCGCGAATATTTTTTTACGCAAGTCACGAGTCATTTCTAAGATGAAATCTTATTCAACATAATGATTTATGCATTTACATAATGATTTATGATTTTAGTATGGATATAATTAAAAAAGGTGCATAATTTAATAAGTTTTTTTTGTAATTTAGTATTTATTCGCAAAATCTTTTCTTTGCCGCACCATCAGGCTTTGGAATAGTTTGCCGGCGCACGTGTTCCCTCCTTCCTATAATCCTGGGTCCTTCCGCCGTAACGTGAAGAAGCAGCTTAGTAGGCCGGCATGATTGTGTCGAGTGGCATTAGATAACC
Source organism: Sphinx pinastri (assembly GCA_947568825.1). Taxonomy (NCBI): domain Eukaryota; kingdom Metazoa; phylum Arthropoda; class Insecta; order Lepidoptera; family Sphingidae; genus Sphinx; species Sphinx pinastri. Next base: position 6,588,900 of record OX387634.1, read on the forward strand.
ATCTACTGCCATTCGATACTCTTTCTGGACGGCATCGCGCTTACCATCAGGCGAAGTGCAGTCACTTTGCCGTGCCCGGATAAAAAAAAAAAAAAAAAAAAAAATTATACCAGTGAAATAGTTATGGTAGTCTATAATATATACAAGATTGATATAAAAGAAAATGAAGGGTGTATTCTAACAATTACAGCATTTTAATAATTTGCTAGCAAGTACTCATTTAGGTCTCAAAATTCATTGCTGTTTAATAACTATTGCACTTTATTCGGATATAGCACATAAGCTATAATAAACTTAATGCAGCTAATCGACTCGAAAACGACAGGTTTAGAGTTGTTTGGATACAATTTAGTAAAGAGTAGTAGGCTATGAACCGGTTCGACTACTAGTATTTAGTCGAGTAGCAAGTAATTTAGTAGTTATTCGAATCAAATTATTTTGTTCCATTTTTTGTACGGTACCATTAGGTACAGCTACCAGAATATAAAAAGCAATGCGATTAAATAACCAGATAGGTTTCTATCGAAGGTAGAATACTTTAATAGTTAATACTGACAAAACCAGCGCTAACTTAGTATAATAGTAAATAAAATAGTAAAGCACATGCCAATGAACACTGACAAAGGCGTATCTAAGTTATGTTTATCAATTTCGCGGCATATGCTCTATCTAAAAATGGGACATGCGTGGGAGTCTACTAGCGGACAACTACGTATCAAAACAATGCGAATATAGGTCAAAATGTTTACACGCCTCATGTCTATTCGCATATGCTTCAACACATTAATTAAATCTATATCGTTACCGAAATAAGGAGAATCTGGATTCAAATAACCCAATTTTAGTATCGCTATTTGTGATTAATGTGGGAGATGATATTTTTATGTAGTCATACTGTCTTAATTTTGAATGGTGTTGGTTGTGCTGAAAAGTAGGTTCGTTGTTTTTAGCGGATATGCTAGGAACTTATTTTTTTTTTATTTGGATAGGTCCTGTATTTTTGTTCGACGTATGCACATTTAATTAGTTACAAATTTATAGGTACACAAAGAATAATACCACGGAGAAAGGGTGTGATCCAATACCGCCTGCAGCCCATTCTGTACCAAACGGATGATAAAAAACCACCCAGCCTCAGGATTTAAGAACAATTTAATAATCAGTTAAACACTCATAATTATCAACCCCACAATTAGTAGCGCGTTCATTAAAAATTACTTAAGAAAAGATTCGTTAATTCTTTAATAACAGACTTGTTCAATGAAATCTTGGACCCTTAATATTAACACCTTGACGGACAAAAAATTGCGAGAATATGAATAACTTGCGTAAGGGTTAAAGAGGTGTTATGTAACTTTAAAACACGAGGTGTGTTGGGTTACGATAATATTGCCTTACATTTTTTTAGTAAAAAATATAACAACGTTTTACAGAATGTACTACCCATTTACTTCTTTTTTTTTTTTTACATTTTTAAAGGAAATATAATGTGAAGGGCTTTTGATAAAGATGATATATTACTTGTAGTATACGTAGTGCGTACTACTAAACAAACAAAGTAGTAATAGTTTTTCAGATAAACTAAAACTGACAGATTGATAATATTATCTTGAAATCTTACATAATATGGCCTAGTTTTCTGGATTATGTTAGACACTAGAATTCTATATATTAGCAGCTAGTGCATAGAAAGTATTTACCACAATTTGTAAATATTTACATATTTCATCCTAATAGAAAGGTAAATACAGTTAGCGAAGACGCCTATTAGAATAAACTGTCTAATAAGACGTAATAAAATAATAATTCTTTACGCAATGGTCGGACAACTAAACTTTGTGTGGGCTTTTTATTTATGCAATTTGACCCTGGCTCTGCCTACACTCAAAAGTAGGTCTTTGGAGATTTATTTCTCATAATGTATTCCAATTACCTGCTCAGTAACAATAAATTTATGGTGTTATAAATGTTCCTTTCAATCACCTTTACAATGAGTACATTTACAACATTGTAGTTTTAAGTTTAAAATCGCATACCTTTTGTATGGCGTTGTATGGCTCAAGTTAAGATTGGGTAATTGATTGTAGATATAAATAAATGTATGGCGGTCTATTTACCAAACATAGTAAATAGACCGCCATACTAATAATTTAACACCACATTATGGTTAAAAATTCTTTAAACAGAAAGGTGGCTTTTGTACTTCGGTCTGTGATGAGATATAAAATCTTCATAAAAGTATAACATTTGCCACGATAATTTGACTATGCACTAATAGTTTCATTTATCTTTACAGTCTATTACTTTTTTATGTTCCTGGCGTACGCACTGACGAAAATTGTGCATCTAAAATGATGAAGGCGCGCCAATGCGTCTACCGCTGTAGATTTATTTATAATGCCACGCTAGACGCATAGACAAACGATGTAGCATTTGAGGACAGGCTTGACCATAGATAATTACGGAATATTTTTTTTAACATGCTATAAAATGTAGTTCCAGTAAGAGCCTTAAAGTCATATATTAAGTATTTACTTACATTAGAAAATTACACAGTATTTTATAGTTTGATTTTAAAACCTATTTATAAATTACTAGCTTTTGCCCGCGGCTCTGCCCGCGTTAAATAGTTTTGCGGGATAAAAGTCCCGCTTTATATTTTCCCGGGATGAAAAGTAGCCTATGTGTTAATCCAGAACATGATCTACCCGTGTGCCAAATTTCATCGAAATCCGTTCAGTAGTTTTTGCGTGAAAGAGTAACAATCATCCATACATCCATACTTACAAACTTTCGCGTTTAGATTATTAGTAGGATAAACAGGTTAATAAAGTTTCTGGTTATGTACATTATGTATAAACTGCCTGACAATGGGAAACTAAGTACTAAACCAATTGTAAACTTGATTGAGTTTTCTAATTTCTATAACAAAACTGGATTTTCGTTGCCGTTCATAGTTCTAGTTATAAATAAAATTCATCAATTTGTGACTTAGCAAAGTTACGTTTTATGGAGACGATATTATGAGGTGAATAAATTAATTATGTATAGGTAATCAGTCTAGACTGATTTTTATTTTTTTTTCACAAATATAAAGCTACATTATCAGCGAGTAGCATAGGCTACTTTTTATCCCGGGAAAATATAAAGCGGGACTTTTATCCCGGAAAAAGTTAATCATGCGGGTGGAGCAGCGAGTAAGTCAAGCTAGGCATAAAAGGAGTTGCGATGAGTAGTACGTGTACGTAGACGCCTGTTATCCGCTCTAGGTCAGATGCACATTCGAATTGTTGCCAACGTAGAATATTTACTACCAAAACTGGTGGTTTAGCCTTTACCCTCCTCTCGGCGCAGAAAAATTGGTTTAGGGGCTGGTGTTTTTGTGGATTTGCTAGAGGGAGGAGGAGGAAAATCCACTAAAAAATGTTAAGTCATTTTGTCACAGAATACAGTTTAAACATTACGAAACAATACTAATTGCGACCCAACAATAAAAAAGACCGCCGAAAATATTTCCGCGCCCAAAAAAAGTTCACCGGAAAATCAGACCTTTAGTGGATTTCTGGTGATGGGAGATCTTACTTTTAGTGGTTTTTAGTGTGGTTTGCACAGTCATTTTTGTTGGCAACACTGCAATCGGTAAATGCATTCGCAGATACAAAAAAAGTGAGGTCAAATCAAAGTGACCTTGCCTTTTGTTATCACAATTGTTTGATGACAAAACAATAAAAATGCAATAAAATAACACCAACACATCTATCTGCCAACGACCCTCGTCCAATTTCAGTTAAGTAAAAGCATAATGTTTGCATGGAAATTATCTCTTTTCCAACTTGATATTATTTATTAGCAGTGCGATATCTATAATTGAACTTGTTTTTATGTTTCTCAATCGTAGACCACGTAACTTGTTTAAAAATAAGATTAATGTTGTTCATTATGCGCCTGCCGCCTTTGCCTGGCAGTGTCAATGACGCTTGTTGCAGAGGTAAAAAATCGTACATTCATTATAGGTACTAACGTTGTGTTTTGTGTAAACAAACACTTACCTGTTATTCTCTTCTGCGTTTTGCCGCTTTCGGGACTCGACACTTTGGTCTCTTGTGACGGTGTATTCTGTTTAGGAGTAGTGATGGTGATCGGCGACCGCCGTAGCGCTGCTGGCACCGTCGACGCTGGCACCAGTTGCCAGGCGAATCTCTGCGCGCCAGGCAGGGGCTTTTCATTCGCAAAATCAAATCCCCATCGCTGACTATCGAGGTCTAACTGGCGCGCCAACTCTCTCTCGACAAATCGCCTGTTCTCTTCCCTGTCGGTGCAACCGAACAAGTTTCTTCTAACGCCGTCGAGCGCGGTGACTCCCCGCACGCGCAATGACCTAGTGTCCAGCATCGTCGTCGTGGCCTGCAGACCGGGCGCCCTCACACTTAAAGCTGACATCTCAACAGAGTCCGAAACAGCGAAACACTACACCGATTAGCATCCGCGACGCCGTCTTCACCTAGCACAAGCAATGTCAGTTTTAATGAAATGAAAAACAATCTACAATCAATGTACGGAAATGTGTTTGGTCCATCACGCACTAATAAGAATATGTATTGTTGGTTCAGTGAGTAAACAAGTCGTAATGACGCGGCGAGACGCGTTCGTGACGTCGTACGTTCGTACGTCCGAAGTACGTTTGCCGACTGAATCGTTTAACATACGGGCTACGGCGCGGCGCACCGCGCGAGACGCGAGGGCTGAGGAGCGACGCGCTGCGGCCAGCGGCGGCTAGTTGGGCAATAGCGGCACACGCGATCAGTTATTTATGCACACGACCACTAGATGGCAGCAGAGTAGCATAATGTAGCTAAAGAAATTGAGAATTTGTTTTCCCGATTTTTGTGCAATTCTATATTTTTGATGGGTTGAAATATTATGTTATAAACAGTAATAATGTTATATAACAATTTTCTTGAATGTGTCCAAAATATATTTTTAAAGATAAAGAGACGCATACAATTAAAAGAAAATTTTATAATAAAAATAAAAGAATAACGGAGGTTCATATAGTACGCCTATTAGAACTAAAGGTTTGTATATATCTACTTAAAACAATTGTTAACTTTCATAATGTATACCTACTTCCTTTTATAAAGAAATATACACAATTTAAAAAAAATCAAAATTTAATCATTTACATAATTCTATTCTATTCACTTAATTCATAAATGACGCGCACAAGTTTTAAGACATAGAAGAATTAAGTTTTATGATTTATAATCTAATGAGGATAAAAATATTCACTTGGCAACATTATAAACTGGCTTGTTTACGAAGAACGAAGACGTGTCTAGTCTAGGTTACGTGTGCAGTATAAAATACTTCTTATCAGAAATATACCTTTCCCTGTCTGACGCGGGCGTTACGAAGAAGCAGAAAGAGGAGAGCAAATGTATTAATAGCACAGAGCATCGCTGCCGCCATTTTGCCGAAACTCGATTAACTAAATTTTATGTTGTACTGTTGGTAGAACTTTTTTGTAAAAAATCGGTAGCAATTCAATTATGTTATTAATATGTAAACTACATTTATTCTAAAACTCAACAAATTGGCGAGTTAACGCGTATAGTACGACTGCAAGTAGCAATACTTGCTTTCACAACAAAATAATGACAATAAAATTGCGACATTTTTTTACGCAACTCAACACTTGAATGTCACATTAAATAACTTAAATATATATGTGGGCAAACTGATAAATATATATGAGGAAACTCACCTCTATCTATTTAATTATTTTGTCACGGAAAATCTTCGATTTGCGGACGGGGTTCATTCACTGCACTGCTGCCGTACTAATTTTCGAGATATGACAATGACGCGGTAGCGCGAGCGCGGGCTCGACGCTCATTGGTTCAAAATGGCGGCCATTTGTCTCATTGGCTCATCGGATTTTAGGCGCCAAATTTCGGTTGGTTGAGGCGCCGGATGGCGGGAAATAAATGAGGTACTTTCCGGTGCGCATGAGTTCTATTACGGAAAATTGTGTTTGGCGCCTTTCGCTTCCGTGTGATCGTCGCGAAAAATTTGAACAGACAGATTATCTTTGGATTTGTTCGTTTATTAACAACCAGCTTTAAGTGTTATGGGTATATTTTATTATTGCTATATTTTCGAATAACATTACGTATTAAAAGATTTTTTTATCAAAACGCGTATGAACTCACCGAGTATTCGAGTATAACTGACTTCTGATATGGTTTTTGCTGATGAATAATGATTACTAAGTGATTTTTGCAGCTAATGTAACCTTATGATAGGTATTTGGATTTGAAAATAGTATAAATTCTGTAGTACATATTTATATTATTGTAGGTTTTAAATGAAGTTTATTTCTTAACTACCGATATAATTTGCATCATAAAATCTCTAAACAAAATTAGCGTTATCTTAGATATTGTACCCACCACCTAACCTTGAAACTTTAAATGCGTAAATTCAATTTAAAAAAATCTTAACGTGATTTTGAATGAGTTCTATTATTTCTTTTAGTTCTTATAGTATTAAAAATAAATGGAACTTTATAGTCGAATCAACTGTATTTAAATACCTACTTTAAGATAAAAAAAACACGTTCTATAGACTTTATTCGACCTATATAAATATTATAATTGTATTTTCAATTTTAAAATAAAACAAACAGTAGGATTGGATTTTATGGTTTAATTGGTTTTAGGTATGATAATATTATTTTAATTAATTTTATCTGTAAAGTAGGTAAATATTGAAACATAATGCGCATGTGGTTTTTCCTTTACTCAATTATGTAACGTAGTATGTTTTTATGTTCTTAATTTTTAACTGTGGCGTAGTTGTATTACGGTACAACTGCAATGCTGATGTCTCGGATTCGTTCCCCGGGTCGGGCAGTAATATTAAGTTTTTGTACTCAGCATCATCCCGGAATTTGGAATTTGTGCCCGATATGGCGATAGGCTCGCCCCCTATCGATGGGATAGGGGGCGAGAATGGGACGGAATACGCACGGCGAAAACTGGGTGTACCAGTTGCGCCTCTGCCTACCCCTTCGGGAATAAAGAGGGTGAGTCTGTATGTAATTTATGTTTATTATTTTTGAGTTAATTTTTCATAGATTAATTTATTACGAGACTGCCTATGACAACACTCGACTACCTAGCCAAAAAGGCCGCGCGTTCGATTTTAGTTCTAGGGCAAATGTTTGTGTTATGCAAATAATTATTTGCTTACGGTCTAATAAGTGTTCTAAAATAAAATATTTCTCATGGTTTCTAAAACACACGAGTCACGAAGTAGAGATCGGTGTATATTTAAGGTCGAATTCAGGAGACTGCAATGTGTGAAATGAGTTTATAGGAGTATAATTTGGTGCAAGTGGTGCGACGGTGATGAGCTGCTTGCAAAATGAGACGCTGTGGATTCAATCTCCGAAGACAAATGTTTGTGTTATCCACAAATATTTGTTTCGGATCTCATTATGCAGTCCGAGTGTGGGTATAGGATTTAGTGCAAGATTGTTGTAGGTATATTTATCACAGGGTGTGTTTATGTTTTCGTCCTTTTGCCCCGAATTATAGGTTTTCCTGCTACAAAAGTCCCTAAAACTCAGTACGACGCCAGCGCCATCTACTTAAAGAATCAGATAAAATATATCTATTATTTCTCATGGGGGCAAATTACCAGGATAAAAAGTGTTTATATATTCACTAGCTTTTGCCCGCGGCTACGCCCGCCTGAATGAGTTTTCCCGGGATAAAAAGTAGCCTATGTGTTAATCCAGGACATGAGCTACCCGTGTGCCAAATTTCATCCAAATCCGTTTAGTTGTTTCTGCGTTTCCTTGTAACAAACATACAAACATAGTCACAAACTTTCGCATTTATAATATTATAGTAAGATGATAACTGTCAACATTAATAACCGCTTCAAAACTGACTTGCAAGATTCCACCCGAACAAACATACATACAATGCAACTTAAATAAAAGCTTTTAAATTATAAAAATAGGAAAACAGAACTCTCTCTAACCTCAATAGTGTTCAACGTCTGTTTTGTACAGTCAGCAGCATAAATATCTGTACAAAATCAAAATTTCAAATCGCCTATATACGCGTTAAGTTAAACTGAAACATTTTTTTTCTTCGTTTGAATTAAAGTAAATCTCTTTTATTTTATTTTTGTGAAGAGAAAAAAAAGATTAGTAAGAACACAAAAGTATGTCAAGCGATTTGGAATTTTGAATTTGTTCAGCTACTTATGCTGCTGACTGTACACTCAGGATCAGTTTCCTGAGGGATGCAGAGACAATGTTTTACACATGTGATATTTATTTAAAGTAAACGCATATTGACCTATTTATAACGGAAATCAGTGGCTTAGGATAGCGGGCATGCGCGTACAAAAACAGTTTCCGTGGCAGATGTGTTAGCATTAATGGTTTTCAAAAGTAGACAAAAAAATATTACTTTCTCCGCAGGTGGAGATCGATAATTGAGGAATTTTGAGGGACTGGAAGGAGCTAAGAAGTTTTATAGTTGCGTAAGTGATTTTAGTAAGTTTATGTTATGATTATCCATGAGCCTGAAATTGGTGGTAAGGTACCAGGTGCAGACCTCTATGTACTTTATGTAATTTCATCAGCTATGCTAGCTAAGCAACTTAGCCTTGGCTTTCATCGCGCATTAGACATGGTCTAGAAGTGCCAAACTGACAGATTTGTTAGTCGTATTTACTTAAAACTCTACGCCGTAGACAAGACGCTACGACCTTGGTAATCGGATTTCTTACGGTTGTTTTTAAATCAGCCAATAAAAAGAATTTTTTTTTTCATAAATTATTACTTATGAAGGGCTGGTAAGGTAAAAGGATGATAGTAAAGAGACTTTTCTTTTAACATTTCTGTGGCTTTTTCCATATAATTAATTGTCCGCCTAACAAATTATTCAAATCAAGGGATGTCTATAAATAATAAAGATGAGCGCAAATTTTAATTGACATACACAAACTCACACCTTTCATCCCCGAAGGGGTAAGCAGAGGCGCAAATAGTGCCCCACTTTTCGCCGAGCGTATTCCGTACCATGTTGATCACATCATATAGGATAGGGGGCGAAATAATTAAGTATCCAATATAACCTCAAAAGATCGCATATTATTCTATTTCAAACAAAAACATAGACTGTTGAGATAATAGAAATCGGTTTGATTTACAGTATTATTTCAGTTTTCCTGTGTCTTCAGAATTTAAATGTACGATAGATAGGATATGAAAATGACATGCTAGATCACAATATCATGTGTTATCTCGCATTATGATTATTTATCGAACGTTTTCATGTTCGAGAGTGGTGGATGACGAGAATTTACGTCTATTGTATACTATTACAACTGCTTCGGTGCGTAGTTATATTACGGTACGACTGCAGTGCTGAGGTCTCGACTCTCGGGTTCGATACCCGGGTATCAATTCAAATCAATCAATCAATCAATTTATTTTTTTGCTATAAGCATGGTATGTAACAAATGTGTTAAACATAATATAGATGTATTATACATATGTGCAACATGTTTTACCGTTTCAACGGCATGCAAAAATTTAATAGGTATTTACTGTCTGCTTACAATTAACATAAATACTTTTATATAATTATTATTTCTATAGAGAGAAGGTCTAGGTTATGCGCAATTTACAATTATACTTTACAGTTATTTATCCTTACATGATAAAAAATCTTGGATTGTATAGAAACATTTATCTATGAACCATTTCCTTAATTTCCTAATAAATAAGGTAAAGGGCAGTTCTCGAAAAGTTTTCGGTATTTTATTATATATTTGAATGGTCATGCAATCGCTGTTCCTTTTACACAAAGTGGTTGATATTGAATTTAGTTTTAGTTAGGGTAGGGCAAAGTGATAGTCTGGTATTTCTGCCCGATATGGCGATAGCCCGTCGCCCCCTGTCACATCATGGGACGGAATACGCACAGCGGAAAGTTGGTACACTGGTTGCACCCCTACCCCTTTTTGGATAAAAGGAGTGTGTGTGTGTGTGTCATGGAACTATGTTGCTAATGTTGTAGACAGTGTTGTCTGGAAAAGGGTTGAGGAGCTTTTTCGCATGTTAATATTATGTCGCTAACTATGTCGCCTAATCATTTCCCCTCATACTCTTAAAGTATTTTTTAAACAAAACACTCGCCCCCTCTTACGCAGAAGCCGACAACACACTTTGGCGATCCATACAGAAAGAAAGAAAGAAAGAAAGAAATAAGTTTATTATACCTATATTATATTTTGTATATTTTATTATACCTAATATTGTAGTTCACTCCACACACACTCCGACAAAATATGGTGTAGGTACGTCTTTCCTAACTCATGCTGTGTGGTAGGTATACTCTACACCAAAATATAGAGTTGAAGAGCTATTTTACGCTATTTTCTGGATCCTAGCTGATAATTAAAAACATACTGCCAGTAAGCTACATTGCGCTTGGGTCTTATAGGACTATTTTTAAGCCTGGAACGCAGTTATGGCGCGAAGCAGGGTGCAAAAGCTTATAGTCTGGTACACGGTAATCGTCAGTATTTGGTTTCCTATAAAATAGGGATTCCGAAGATTTTTGTGGTACATATCACTAATTACTAGATTAGAGACTACAAAGGTACATTCGCATTGTACATAGTATGTTTTAGCAAGTTTAAAGATACTTGTTACATATTTGGTATTTAATTGTAGTTTTCTAAGCTGATTTATTTTTATATTTGAGGTGCAAATGAGCCATTGTATTTGTAAATTTTAATGTATTATGTGTTAAATGAAAATTATAATGAACGACAATAATATTGTAGTCATAAGTAACCGAAGTTTGGTTTGGGCATTAGTTACGCGGTTAAACCATGAATCGGATATGTATTTATAGCTTTCGATAGGGTAGCCATACATTTTGGGATTGCTAGCGATTATTGACCAAGTTGGCATAATCTCAATGAAGAAAAATAAAAACGTTAGTTACTTGCAACATTTTTGTTTTTTTTTTAAGTGAGATTTTTATTTTTTTCTTAATGAATAAATACGTTTTTTCTTTGGATGCAGTATTTAAACATTTCAAAAAAAGGATTTGAGTTTTTTTTCGTTGTATCGTTTATAGGCTGGTATTTCAATATTGCGAAGGTGTCGGGAAGACGTTGTCTCACCCCTCGCTTCCCGTGGCATTAAAAGGACTCGGTGAATTTATCCGGGGTTCCGGGATCGTTTTCCAAGTCATAAAAATGACTACCATAACCTTACTCGCCGAAACGAAAGTTTATGCTGGCAGTTTGAACATTATTTGACGGTATCAAATTGCTTCAGTAGCGAAGTTGAACTTCGTACGCGATGTGACCATCGGGTTGAGGTGTCGAGTTCGATCCCTGAGACAGTTAAAGTGATACTTATTAGATTTTTCTGCTCGGTATTATCCCAGGGATTGGAATTGTGTCGGGTAAATGGCAATAGGTTCACCCCTTATTATAGGTGAGTAATCATAGAAGAAATGTGGATGACATCTCTGCATACCCAAGAAAAATAAACATTGTCATTCGAAAATCGTTCAGTAAAATATTGAATTCTGGTCACCCTACCGCGGGTTGATAGATGTGAAACACATTTTCGTTGGCATCACCCTCACAAAAACTTAAAACTCACACCTGGTAACGCACAGATTCCGATTTCCGATTTTACTACTTTTTTTACATATCGGTTTATGGTAATGACATTATTTTTTGTGTGCCGCCGTAAATGGCTACGTTTCGTTCTTCTCTTTATGATTGGTTTTGAAACCTATTGATTTAAACCTACTAATATTATAAACGCGAAAGTTTGTAAGTATGGATGTATGGATGTCTGGATGTATGGATATTTGTTACTCTTTCACGCAAAAACTACTGAACGGATTTCGATGAAATTTGGCACACGGGTAGATTATGTCCTGGATTAACACATAGGCTACTTTTTATTCCGGGAAAATATAGAGCGGGATTTTTATCCCGGGAAAAATCATTCACGTGGGCGGAGCCGCTGGCAAAAGCTCGTTTAACATATACAGAAACCGCATAATATACGTACTTAATAGTAAGATCTTTAAAATATTTCACAATTGTAGTTACAGGGCGACAGTTTATGAAAAAGTGTAAAATTGAAAATTGTTGTTCTGCAAAATGTGCTTTACAAAAAATGTGTTGCGCTCGCGCCGCATATGAGATGACTATTATAGAATGATGGACAATATAAAAAGTTACTTTAGATTTCATCTCTATTTTTTGCACCTTAGTTAATATGCATATACATATTATTATTATATTTAATTTTAAGTATTGTTCACGTTATATTTTGGAAGATCATAATGAAATATAATACCAGCCCTGTATTAAATACTGCCCACTGCTGAGCACGGGCCTCCTCTACTACTGAGAGGGGTTAGGCCATAGTCCACCACGCTGGCCTAGTGCGGGTTGGCAGACTTCACATACCCTCGAAATTCTTATGGAGAATTCTCAGGTATGCAGGTTTCTTCACGATGTTTCCTTCACCGTTAAAGCGGACGATAATTGATAAACAATACACACATAACTTCGAAAAGACAGAGGTGTACGCCTTGGGTTTTGAACCTACGGACATTGTCTCGGCAGGCCGTTCCATTCCCAACTAGGCTATCGTCCACTATTAATACATATTAAAACACATAATGAAATGTTGAGGACTAATTTTTGGTTAAAATATTATGAATAAATTCTATAGAAAACACCAATAGCTGGACATATGAAAAGTTTATTCCACACCCTTCATTCCTTATCCAAACGACCTCATTATGACGAACTTTCTTATACCAATTGCATAGAAATCTTTTTTGTTTACTACACATTCAATAACCCAACTTATAGCAATATAAAATTTTCCACATCCTATTCAACTTAAGTATATCATAGAGCACCGACATAAACCGAAGGGCAGTAACACAGTTTCACGTTGGCATAGTCTACCGACCTATTTCTGTAATGTTGGCGGTTCTTGTCATCTCGAATAGTGTCATTAGAACGCAATCTCTCGGTCACAGAGCCGCAAGGGCACGCGTGTAATCCATTAGGGTCTTTCGTCCTTACAGATCCTTGGATCCTGCAGTGCCAAATAACCATGTAATTACCTCGTATAGTATAGTCAAACAGAAAAAAGAATTCAAAAATGGAATGATTTTTTTTTTGTTTATGGTATCGTGTTTTTTTGTCAATCAATTTTGTTTTATATCTAGGTTATTTTCAATTCGTATTCGAAGTTAGTGGATTATTATTGTTTAGTTTTCACATGGGTAGTTTAATTTATAAAAGTAATCGAGAATACATCGGTGTACAATGTGTTATTGAATCTCGTCAGTGTTATAAATATTTTCATGTTTGTGTTTCCGTTTCGTAAACACACATAAATACGACTGGTTTGTCATCAATCGAGTTGATAACAACATAATTGCATACTAAATACATTTTTCCTTTTGTTACAGATTTCATCTTTTAATGGAAATAGTAAATTGAAACTACTGACACAATTGTGTCTTCAAATTAGCTGCGCGGCTGGAGATCTTTTACTTTAAAATCGTTTGTGTTGTGGTTACTCTTGTGGATTTACAAAGTAGTAAAAATTTAACTGCCTCGGTGGCATAGTTGTATCAAAGTTCGATTTCAAAGCTGAGGTCTCTGGTTTGATCCCCGGGTCGGGCAAAGTGATATTGGGTTTTTCTATTCAGTATCAAGTCCGGAGTCTGGAATTTGTGCCCGATATGGCGATAGGTTCGTCCCCTATCACGCCATGGGACGGAATACGCATGGCGAAAAGTGGCTGCATTAGTTGCGCCTCTGCCTCACCCCTTCAGGGATAAAAGGCGTTAGTGTTTGTGTGTGTGCTATCTTGAAGGCGCCTTATACCACCTGAAGGATTGCATGAAAATCCCGTGGCTTCGATTATGGTATCAGCGCTAGTTCTTCAGAAAAGCGGAAATAACATTATTTAGTTTTTTTTAAGAGCTAACAACGTTCACTAATCATAACAAAATCATTTCCGTTCTAAAACAAAAAGCATGATACAGAGTATGAATAGAAATAAAACTATCAAACGAGCCACGCTTCAGTTATGGGTAAATGACAGTCGAAACGGTTTATCTACGTAAAAAAATACATAACAATGAAATACCTATTATCAAATTACGGTGTTGTTGAACTCTGCCGACCCAATTACAACGGATGGTATGTTTTGTTTCGACAAATTTAATTCAATGTAGCGATTAGTGTTTAAATTAATTGTTATTATTTATTTTAGTTTAATAAAAGGTATGTTGTATTTTACGAATAAAATCGTACTAGTACCTCGGAATTAGAATGATTAAAGATGGAAGATACACACAGACACACACGCGCCCGTCATCCCCGAAGGGGCAGGCAGAGGCGTAACCAGTGCACTCACCCCTCGCCGCGCGCACTCCGTCCCATGATGTGATAGGGGGCGAGCCCATCGCCATATCGGGCACAAACTCCAGACTCCGGGCTGATATCGAGTAGAAAAACCCAATATGACCTTGCCCGACCCGGGGATCGAACCCGAGACCTCAGCACTGCAGTCGTACCGCAACACGACTACGCTATCGAGGCAGTAAAGATGGAAGATAAAGAAAATAAATAGCAACATTAATTTAAAGTTTCCCCAAACTCTCAGTTTTATGTTTCCAACAATATCTACGTCGTCTATAATGTTTGTGATGTCAATATCGCATGAATAATTTTGAATAAGTTTTATAAATTCCTTTCAACAATTGAACCCTCCAAATATCATAATGAACATCATTATATCACACGCAGGAATTTAAACTACCATTTAATCACCAAAAAAGATATTAAAGAAAAAGGATTTAAACTTCGTCGCTGACTGTACAAGGACTAGAGATGTTCACGCATAGATCAATTTGTCCGGAGATGCATGAGTGCAATCACGGATCACCAAAAAATCCTTATGCTAGTGCCTGTGAGGGGTTGCCAGTTAATCTATACTTATAAAGAGGTAAAGTTTGTAAGTTTGTTTGTTTTAGTGTCTGGAACTACTGAACCGATTTCGATGACATTTGATATTTACTGGTGGTAGGTCTCTCATATGTAAGACTCCGTCTGGGTGGGTACCACCGCAATGTCTATTTCTACAGCCAAGCAGCAGTGTGCATGCACTGTTGTGTTTCGGTTTGACGGACATTGTAGCCAGTGTAACTACTGGACATAATGAGACTTAACATCTTATGTCTCAGGATGACGAGCGCAGTGGAATGCCACTCAGTACTTTGTAAGTCAAGGTGCTGGATGGTGTTACTACTGTTTATGGGGGTCGTATCGCTTACCGGCGAACGGCACGCTAGTCTCGTAATTCAATGCAATAAAAAAAAAAAAGTTAGTTTGAGATCCTGGGCAGGATATGGGCTATTTTTTTATAAATATTTTTATACCCTTTGACAAACACTGATTTGAAGATTATAGATAATCGATACCATACCACATATTTTATTAATAGCTATGGACAAAACACCCGAGTTAAAAATAAAAAGGTTTAAAGATACGTGTAGTTCGTTAGTTAACCCATCTATATTCGCTATGTTCACGGGGGAACAAAAGTCTAATAATAAATTTGAAAAGACAACTGTCTTTTCAAATTTCTTATTAGAATCCTATAGGTAGACCAGTAAAAACGAGTTCCGCTTAATTGGCAAGTGACGTTTTGAATTTTTTTAGGGTGTTGGCTGTGGTATGTATTAATAATTGTCCACGAAGTTCACGTTTTTTGGGAAGCGATGTGGCACTAGTTTAGATATGAAAACTTAAAACTTCGTAACGCTAAGACAACTTCTGTAAACATGACACTAATGAACCCTGTATTGGAAAAATAAATTCCCCTCAAGTATTATTTTTATGCTGGAATAAAGTCACTTAAAGATGGCAACACAGGGCCGTACTACACGCGTCATTATATTCGAATTAGGGCGTTAAAAATGAAAGCAATTTGTTTATGGAGCACATTAAAAGTTATCTTAATGCTTGAGGGTAGATGTGTGGTCTGAGAAAATATCCGAGTCCTTCTAAGTATTTGGACAAATTGTCTTCTATTAGGTACGATAATGCTTTGAACCTTGTTATAATTTTAGTTTTGGGGAATATTATGATACTCAGTGTCCTGTGTCCTATAGACAAGTGTCCCATAGTGGAAGTGTCATATTTGTGAACTTGCCAATAAAAAGAAATCTATAATCTGTTAAATCAAAGATAAAGTTTTTTTTTATTTCCAATAATATTTAATACGGTAGCGTTTAACTAATTGGCGTGTTGATGACACACACATAGCTATTACCTACAAGTTGAAAGTTCACATACATCACAAAAATATGCTATATTACATAACAACCTGAATTAACTTTGAATGGCCTTTTAAAATACATAAGGTATCGATTGCAGTAAACCTCTCTGATCTAATCCGTTGCACGACATTGCTCTAGTTTAGTTTCATTGATCAAGTCGTAGCAAACCGTAGCTTGCTTTGCCCGCGCAAACTAATTGATTCTCAGACAAGGCAAATACATTTCTGTGAAAAAAAAGTTGTGAAAAAACTGACGCTATTGGAATTCTACCTGATAGAGCTATATCGTGACCTCAATATATCTTTGGAAGAAAACAAGATTGTCGTAGTTGAACAATGAAAGGTTTCGAGAATACCTACTGACAATAATTTTGTACAGTTTATACAATTTTGTTTTAATGCTAAACAACGTTGCAAGAGAATATTAAATATTATTTAATTATAGTAAATTCATTAACAGACGTTTTCAATAATCAATCTCAAATCGCATGTCCCTAAGTAATTGCAATTGATATATTTAACAGAGGCAAATAAAGACGGTTTCGTGCATAACTTGATTTATTTTTGTTTTAAAATCTCAGAAGAGGATATAGATGTATACATTGTTTAACGTGGTTAAAATATATCCTAAATGATTAATTTAAATGAAATAATCCAAAATTGTATTTTTTAACTAATAATTACAACTGAGTAATTATAAGCGTCAAAAAAGCTTTATTCGTATTGGTCCATTTTCGCCATCGATCCAAAAAAGATCGTTCACTGAAATCATCGGTTAAACGATTGTAGGGGCATAGATTAGAGTGTGATTTTCGTATTTGGCCGGCTTATAAAATTGTGCTTATACATGTGGCATTTATCAGCAAGCGGTGAAAACGGTCCTAAAAATCAAGTGTCACTTAAAATTATGATTGGTTGAGTGATATAGCAAACATAATAGACCATAAATAATCACTGATCGGTTGTCATCGCTGGCGAGTGGGGCGTATAAACAAACTCATTCTCAGTAACGCTTAAGGTAAACATTGTATTGTGTGAATTGATACCGTCTTTGTTATGGGAACTTATTATGTATAACTATATTGCGCTCTGATGCATTTGAGAGTCGGAGACAAAACACTGATCAGTGATGAAAGTTACGCAGCAGGCAATAAAACAGTTATTAGTTAAAGTATTGATTAACAACCATTGGGCAGAGAATACGTATACCTACCATACAACTAGGTTTTGGTAGACTTCACCCGTGTAAAAGTCCTCTCAGAAAAGGGCTTGGTCTATGTTCTAGAAAGTACCAATGTACAGTCAGAAAATAAGTCATTGCGCGTGGTCTGTCAGCAACATGCAACTTACAACTAAAAAAGACAATAAGAGTCATCTGCTGTTTCCTTTGTGCATCTACGAAACGATCGCACCTGCTTGGTAAAGTATTAAAAATGGGCGTTTTATCTTGAGGAATTGTACTAGCATCAAATTGAGTGATTGTACCTAGTTATATACCAAAAGTGTAAGAGACTCCAAAGCAGTAAGAGAATATTATCACAGGAAGTATCTACGACCTCTGGAATTTCTACTGGATTAGTGAAAATCAGCCGAACTTAAAGTATAGCTAAAAAACCACAAAGACTCGTATAGACCATTACGAAAAAAGAAACAATAACAAAACGACCTTCACTTCACATAAAGCTTCTGTTTCGTAATTCGTTCAATCAAATTGGAAATGATTTTAGTCCTGGATTGCGGTCGACGAGGTTAATTTATTTTTTTCCATCGTGTTATAGTTACGAGGTAATAAATGTGGACGGTGGTCGCTCACCGTGTCCGAGGTTGACAGGTGCCAATTTCGTACGTGCGCAGGCGCATACGTTTCGACTCACCACACGGGGGAGAAATCGGCAAAGAGCATGCAGAGTACATTGAGAGGTGATTATGATTATTGTCAACTAGATCTTTTACTTTATAGTATGATAATGCTTGGATTAAATGGGTATCTCTAAAAGAATGCATATAGATCGAGCGTCTGCAAATTCCTAATACTGGTAAACATTAAACGATGTTTTATACAATAATCCCCAAGAGATTTACAAAGATTGCTAATGAGAAATTATCCTGAGCACTCATTAAGTAGGTATAGTGTATACTACGAGTTTCCATTCCTTATTGTTTTTATATGAATAACTAAATGACAAAACGGTCGTATCAAGTTTTTTAATACATCAATGTATCAAGTACACTTTTATATGTCGCACTTCACTCCGTTTGTCAACAGAGACAATAGACGTAAGATGTAAAATTTCATAAGGAACCGTCATTACTTTCACTGCTTCTGCAACTTGGTGTTAGGAATAGAAAAAGTGTTGTCACCCATCCAGAACACTTAATAAACCCAATTTAACCCTTAAATATAAATTTAGTTCCACTATTTACTGTCCTTCAAAGAATGAAAGAAGATACACATTAATTCAAACCGTATCGTGTTCCGGAAAGAATACTTACACTTCCCGAGTGAACACTTTCAATTTCATAATAAAACTCGACTCGTGTATCCCCTCAACAAATCAGTTCACGCGTCACAGACTCCTGCGCAGTGATTGCAGGAGGATGCGGCCTATTACAGGACCCCCACCACCCACCACATCACGACATACCTTCCCACCCTCCCTTACATTGAGCACTTCCTTTCAGAACGGAAGGAACATATCCTTATAAATCAGCAATGGAATTTAAACAAGGAATACCGCTCGCCGAGGACTCGAAATAATTGCAACGCAAAATGGTACGATTGTACTTTTCAACCGTATTCTAAGGAAATGTATTAGTTTTAAGTTGTTTTGTGTCACGTTTCGATACGTTACGATCGGTTTGCAGTTAATTCGATTTCGAAGGATGTTGGGCATTAAATTCACTTCTAGTTGCATTCACTTAGGCGAAAATTAATAAACAAAATTATTATGCAGATTTTACGAATAACGTCATTGAAGCTAAAAGTTGGTGAGATAAAGAATCTTACGGGATATCTTGATTAGTCATCAAGGTAGCCTAAAAAGCACTAAGATGTACACATAATAGGCAAAACTATTGACTAGTGAATCTCTAAGCGCTTCTCTGCACCGCTTTCGCAATAACGCGTCGTTTTAGCTCCTCCTTAATAAAATTTGGAGTTGTTTCATTATAAAATTTAGCAGAAGATTTCTGTTTTTACAACGACTGCTCTTCAACAGTAACAACAGCATCCACACCTATGAATTTCACCTCTACATGCCACTAAGCTATTTTCATCACCTGTGATATTAGGAGTATCATATGCAAGTAATTAGTAAATACAATTCACGTAAATCACAAATAATTGTTCTATTAAAAACAGTCGGGTCGGTCCATAAATTACGCGTGACATTTAACTGTGGAATTCTTCCGGCGTATTCCCGGTTCCCGGTTTCCTCGTCCCTTACTGGAGCGTGAGTGTGCGCCGGGCATAACGACTGCAACGAGATGTCTCCCCTTGTTATCATTTTGTATGAGTCAGTGTTGATGCGGTATTAATGGATTGATTTATTTCTCGTCGTCAATATGGGAGTGTAGTATTTGGCAAAACGAGCGCAATATTATGTTGGATAGTATGCAAATAACATCTCGAGTTGTATACTACATGGACCTTGTGGAGATTAGGCAGAATTTCCGTGCTTTCCGGCGTTTTTGCCATACATACTATTGGAATCAAATCTAAGAGCTCAAATGATAGGACCCTTTAAAATTTTATCCGTGGTTTACATCTGGTTTTTCCAGTTGTAAAAGTCTCAATAATTAAGGTTAAAAATACCTTTTTAGTTCATTATTTTGTCTCCCGCTTTGCTATGGAGGAAAGTGGAAAATATATTTCTAACTCCTCCCTATTTGATTTACTTCGTTGCGGGATATGACTAATTAGTGCTTCCAGATTCTCGCCGAGCTTCACCGCTCGGTGTCATAAAATGCGTGCCACTGGTGATCCTGGCTTACAGGATTTGTAGTGGCGGGTGTGAGGGCGGGATAGTCCCGTCGTCAATATGTCGGTAAATATGAAATAACGGGGTTTTGCGAAACAATGTTTGTATTGTAATAAAGGCCGTCTGGGTGGGTACCACCGCAATGTCTATTTCTACCGCCAAGCAACAGTGTGCATGAAGGACATTGTAGCCAGTATAACTACTGGACATAATGAGACTTAACATCTTATGTCTCAGGATGACGAGCGCAGTGGAATGCCACACAGTACTTTGTAACTCAAGGTGCTGGATGGTGTTGCTACTGTTTATGGGTGGTCGTATCGCTTACCATCAGGCGAACGGCATGCTCGTCTCGTCATTCAATGCTATAAAAAAAAAAAAAACCAGCTCTGTATTATGTACTGCCTACTGCTAAGCACGTGCTTCTTCTACTACTATAATGAGACTGAGAGGGATTAGGCCTTAGTCCACCATGCTGGCCTAGTTCATTGAAGTATTTTATAATTTAAATACAAAATAAAATTTACTGAAGTCTAAGGAAAAAACAAATTCTAAATGTAATCAAAGCAAAATTGTATTGTATTTATTGGATAAGTTGTACTATAGAGTTTTTAATTGATAATAAGTTTAGTTTCTTTTCAATGTCTTTCCTACGTTTTGCTAGCTCAAAAATGCAATTGCGTTTTACGAAACAGCTTCTTTAATTTTTTTTTATGATTAGAGGGAAATGCCATAACTTTACACTGTTCATTAACAGATGATTCACCAGAATTCGTATAACTAGATAAAATTACATCATTTATTCGTTTTGTTTAGTTCATTTCTGATACGCTCAATTGCTATCACTATAAAGAAAAATTCTATTAGTGAATGCGACATTACGTAGGGTCATTCGGGGCAACAGCACGCAGTGGGTAAAAAATCGCATGGTCAATATCTCGGAACCCATTGAGGGGGCTCAGACAATTTTTCGGCTAGATCAGGGGCGCGTCAGGGACGATGTCAGAGCCACAAGCTATTTTACCAAGCCTCACTTGTTTTGCGAAAAACGGTGATCAACGTGATTTTGTTGATTAGTTACCAACATTTTGTGCTGGGAAAAAAGTGTATGGCTAGACGGTGCATCAGTTTATAAAAGTCCGTTAATTATATTAAGTTTACATGATTATTATACTATTTATTTTAGTCATTAATTCTGTCCTAGAAAATAAATGCGTTTCAACTAACGTGTGATTGTTTAAAATATTCCCTTTTTGGGTAAGAGTACGGCGTTAAAAGTACGCACCCTGTTATAACTTCATTACAATGATCGCACTGTTTCTTCTTCTTTAAGCTGCAATTAAGTCGAGTATTATTTGTAAAGATTTTTAAACCTTATACAGAAAAAAAATATTTTCATTAAACACTCTGCGTAGTTTTACCCACATAACGGGTCAATAGTACGAATTTCTCCCGATGCACTTAAACATATATTGCAAAATAAACAGTGAAGCAATGTACAAAAACTCATTAAATAATGAAAGTAGAATAAATTTCCTTTACATAGAGTGTTAAAACGTTTTTCAAGACACTATATTTTTGACTGTGTAGACGATAGAAAAAAAAGTGCGTACTTTTAGGCCGAATGACCCTATGCATAACAGAATAATAAGGCAGATGACATCAAACCGTCACGCACCGAATTATCGTGTCAGTGGAACAATACAATGGTAACAACAGTGCAACCATTGTTATAAAATGCCGAAAACACATAAAAATGAGAATTTCGCAGAAACGAAGCTTTATTTATGAACTGGATCGTTGTGAAATGTTAGGATATGCCTGAATTTAGCAGTCTAAGTCTAGAATTTCCATAAGACAAACTCGTATTTTTGAGAAGTTAGTATGGGACGCAACTGCTGCATCTTTTTCCGAGCTTCTTGCTGTGTCATGATAGTCTAAATCTAAGATTAATATAAATTTCAGTTATTTCACCTAATAACTGAGTTATGAACTTTCCAAGTTGATGTACTATGCATTGACGTATATTCTATCGATAGAAACGAACGTCCATGAAAACAATTTGTTCAAAATACTGGAGTTAGAACTAAAGTTCGCTGCAACGCTAAAACATTATTTATGTCGTCTAACCAAACTTAAAACATACAGCGTTAGATAGCTTTAATCACTGTTGAAGCCAAACTAACTTCAGGTGAATGGATTGCAGTGCAGTTCAGTTGAACAGAGTGAATGTTCGGATCGCGTAATCTAGTGCGTAGTAAATATGCCGATCGTACCATGCAACTACTTAGGTAACTTTCAAGCCTTAAAAATGATTGTCGAAAATTACAAGCGAAATCCAATGGCCTACTATCAAAGTGTGCATGTCCTGTGTTTTTATATCAACAAATACTCGGTGAGTCCACCGGAAAAACGATTTTAGGGTGGCCCCCCACAGTTGGGGAGATGACGTATGCTGATCTGAGATCTTCGGGTAATATATGTTGTATTGGAGAATTAAATTAAACGAACAAATCTAACCTGGTATATTACAGTTTTTTTTATAGATTAATTAGTGCTGGTCTTCATTCGCGGCTTCGCATACATATAAGAATTTAAGATAAATGTAACATTGAAATCATAGAACTAACACAATCTAGTTACTGAATAAAAATTGTTGTCGGAATAAAAGATGAGCTGTGTGTTGATGCAAGAAAGAGATACCTAGGTATCAGAATTTCATCTAAATCCTTGCAACGGTTTATGTATAACTAGGTGTTGCTCACGGCTTCGTCCGCGCGAAAAGCCTTTCCAGCTACAAAAGTCTCTACAACGGCAGCGCCATCTATTTAAATAATCTGATTAGAAATGACCATTATTTCCCATGGGAGCATATTACCGGGATAAAAAGTAACCGATATGTTATTCTAGGATATGGTCTTCCAAATTTGACGTCTACCGTGTGCCAAATTCATCGAAATCCGTTCATCAGTTACTGCGTTTACTTCTAACATCCAAACATTTTCTCAAACTTTCGCATTTATAATATCAGTAAGAAGTATTTGCATCTTCACAGGTTTTACTATTTTATCATTAGTAGTATTCATTTACGTGAATATAGGTAGGTAATGTGGCCTAGAGCTAAATGGTCCAATATTAATATCGATTAAGAATACGCTTTGGCCTTTGAACACCAGGATAGAAACATCACGTCGTCTATTATAAAATACATAGTAACGAGATAATCAACAGACATAACAGCGTCGACTTGTTGTTGTTACGCGTCTATTTAAATCAATCAACATAAGACTTAAGCATTTGTTTATGCACTTTTATTTTTAATTGTACCATATTTGCTGGTAGAAGGCACCGGATACGTATTAGTTGCATAGTGAGAGTACATATGGTGGAATACGTCATACTTTGGGAATCAGACTGTGTGCATTTACTTAGGCAAGCTGACATAATTTCTTGAGCGTTAAAGGCCGCAATACTCGCATTTATCAACATTAAATTAAAATTTCTGTTCCTGCTATTTCACAGCGTAAGAATATAAACACAATGCATTTCATCATACTTATTCTCAAAAAAAATTACAAAAATACGAGTATTGTTTCACAAACATAAACAGACTAATCAACAAGCAAACGAAGATATTTAAAACATGTATTTCAAGCAATGATTGAAGCAAATACCTAAACAAAATACAACGGAGCTAGTGGCCTACATAAAGTTGAAAGGAGGACTATTCAAATCCTGAACAATGGACTAATGTCGCATTTTGTGCAAGGAGTACGGAGGGTCATATTGTTCAACAAGTGCGTAGAAAGGGTTCACACGTCTTGTGGATTGGGGAATGTGTGGAGACGTTATTTAAATTAAAAAAGGGTGATGTTAGAAGATTTGAAGATACCTATTTTGTAAGATATAAAAACAAAGTGAAAATGCCTTTTACAGATAAGTAACAGCATTACAAATAATAAAAATTCTTATATTAATATTGCAAATGGTGCAATGAAGCTGTAGACACTTGGGTCGGCTCGAATAAAATTATAGTACTGTAAAGGTTCCAGTAGGGTGCTATCTCTTTCCACTATCACATAATATTGGTGGCTTATAGATGTACTTTTGTTTTCTTTCATATACAGCTATCGAAATTAACGGAAGTTTGAGAAACCTCCACGCGAGATGTTCTTAAAAATTATTGCCTAACTTTTAAGAGCATCCATAAATCTTCTGGTTGTGTGGGTGTTCACGGGCATCATCACCATCAAATGACCTACTTTCTTTTCTTCTGCTATAAAAAAATAACAAAAAAAATCTCACCGACTCCACACCATCCATATCCTTAACACATAAAATCCCTCACGAAATTTAGAGCTTAGACAGTAAGAAAAGATTTATCGGACAATGATTATCACAAAGGAGATCTACACACGTGTGTCCACACGTGGGCACGAGGTCGTTGAACCTTGTTTTTCTCCTAAAACAATACCGAATGATTAGGGCCGGTTCATTTGATAATTTGTAAGCGCATTATAATTTGAAATCTGGTTGGGCACAGCTGCGGTAACCGGAAATTTGGTCAATAAAGACCTCTAAGACAGAAGTTCGTTCTGCTTTATTGGGGTGGTGTTTGTTGTAGAAGTTGTTAATGTGAAATCTATTTTGGTGGACTGGTAGCTTAATTGACTAACGGAATTGTATTGGAAGCAAAGCGTTGGTAGTCATTGTTGTTCATATACTCGTATTTGTATTTAAGGACATTTTTTAAATGCAGTATGATATGTCGCAATTGCTTAGATAAAGATCAAATATAGCATACTGAAATGAAAACGAAAGACAAAGAACTAAGTTATCTTTGTTAGGTCATCTTTAAGGTAATTTGATTATATATATTTTTTTTACAAACGAAAACTAATTTTTGATTGACAAAAAAAATCCTAATTTTTTAGATAAGTTTTTGGATTTCCTTCCTTTAGAGCATTTAATAATTAAAAGACTACAATTTCCATTTATTTATTGGCTCCAAAATGAATTACTAATTTTTATTTAGCAGCTATTTTGTTATATCGAATAATTTGTTTTAAATTATCCCACAAGGCAAGCCGGCAAAGGGATGACGACTCATCAACTACCTCTTATTAGTCTTTATAGTTTTTGGATCCAGATGAAATGCTATCAAATTCTGTTTAGTCCTTTTATAAAACCTCCATAGAATTAGTCATTATAATATCGATCGAACTTAATTACAAAATGCTACCCTTTATAATATTTTAAGGAGCAACATCTTTAATCGATGCCCCAGGAAAATCATGGTCACCAATTAAACCCAAATTTATTGTATAGTGCACCCTTCTAATTAATACTTGAGGCAGGTGATTCCATGCATCCGTACCGGTTAATCTCTCAAACATACTTATATTAGATAATTTATAACTATAAAAATATATAAAATCTTTCGAGCAGGTGGTTATTTTTAGTATAGTAGATAGTGGAAGTACACGTGTTAAATGAGGATTACCTGTTGTTTATCTTTGCTGTACACCGGTCAATTAGGCAGGTATTGATTGCTTTGTTCAACTAACACGTTTGAGGTTTACTGCGCTTAGTGGCAAAGTGTATTTTCAAAAGAGAAGCCGACACTTACTTATTTTGTTATTAGTGTATTTAGTTCGTTTTAAATATTATTATACCCAAAAGTTGAACAGGAAAAGACGAGTAAAACTTGGAGCAAGTAAACATACTTTTGCATTAGGAAGCTTTAGTGCGCTGGGAAATTTGGAATACAACGGAAACACCCTTATAAGGTGGGTAGAGATCAAAGATATTGTGCTAACGGTTCGTAGAATATATACCCACATACGGGAACAGGAATGCTCCACGATCAGTGTATACAAAACACGTTTGTTAGAGGCGGACCGTCAGATGTTCCAAGGGCCCGCCCTAAGGGCAATGCCCCCCGAAATCTGTTATTATTTTTGTTTCACAACGTAGACGTACCTACTTATCATAATCATGATATCTCGGGTTAGAAAGTTAAGGCTTCATCAGATTTTCTTTTGTGTACGGTTCCTGTCAATGTCGCGTAAGCTGTAGTTAAATTAAAATTAGTTGGTCTCAAGCCAAAGAAGACTTTATGTATATTGTGTATTGAGTGCAGTAAATAATGTTTAGAAAAAAACTTGATTTAAAATACCACTTTAAAGTACAAATATTTTTAATAAAAAGAAATATTGCCCCAATCCCATGATATCAAAATTATAAGCCACTAAATGATGCTCGTGGCTTCAAAAGTCCCTGAATCACTAAAGCGATACATAGCGACTAACGTCATCTTTAAGCCAGCGTCACCTATTTAAAAAAAAACATATTAAAATTCAATTATTTCCTACGGAAGAAAATTCACACGTAACTTCGAAAAGAGGAAGGCGTCTTGTGGTGTAAACCTCCGGACCTTTGTCTTGGCAGGACGTGCCATTAGATTATGGTTAATAGGCAAATCTTTTACCATTAATAAATTTTATTATATGTATACTAGCTTTTGCGCGTGGCTCCTCCCGCGTGAAAAAGTTTTCCGGGATAAAAAGTAGCCTATAGCACTCAGGAGTAATGTAGCTTCCTATTAGTGAAAGAATTTTCAAAATCGGTCCAGTAGTTCCTGAGATTAGCGCGTTCAAACAAACAAACAAACTCTTCAGCTTTATAATATTAAGTATAGATTAATTCAGTAGGTGCATAATATATTACGCATTTTTAAACAATACAGCGCAAGAAACCTACACTGATACACCAAATTTAATGCATTTTCATAAGATAAAATCATAGATAACTTTCAAAAAATTATCGGTCAAATGCACTTATTGCATACAGATTACACTATCAGTATATACATACATATTATGCATAAATGCAACATTAAGTCATATCATCGAGCCATTTTACCGTTTTTGACCGACTTCAAAAAAGGAGGTTCTGTATTCGATAACGATTCGATGCGTCATATTCGTGAACGGGTGCTGCTTGCGTGGACTGGTCTGCTCTGTTTGATGGTTGACTCTATTTTTTACTTAAAATTAAACATGTAGCTGGTTATTTCACTTAGGTACTCTCCGTTAATTTTCGCATTTAATATCCATCTTTGAAATTGAATTTGTATTGTTACTTACATATATATATATAAAAAGAAATATATAACAATAAAAGACCTACGCTGAGTTTCTTGGTGCTTCTTCTCAGGTCAGTGGGATTTTCCGAAGCACTGGTAGAATCTTTTAGACGATAAAAAACATTGTAAAAATGACGTGTAAAAGTGCCCTTAGGGGCCTAATTACTTAATAAATGATTTGAATTTGAATTTGATATGGCAATCGGCTCGCCCCCTATCACATCATGGGACGGAATACGCACGGCGAAAAGTGGGTGCACTAGTTGCGCCTCTGCCTAACCCTTCGGGGATAAAAGGCGTGAGTGAGTGTGAGTGTGTGTGTAGGATTGCCGTTTGGATTGGTGTTGTCCTTTATTTAGTAAGTAGGTATACGAAATTGACCTCACTATATGTGGTCCAATTAAAACCAGTGCAAATGAAATAATGCATATAGATTAGTTAAAAATCACTGATGACTTTGAACAGCGGTTGAATGCTCTTATAATATATTAGGTAGATACATATTATAACTAATTCTTTTCAGAATAGATAGGCAGAAATGCAACGACGATATATTTATAATACTACACAGTACACCGAAATTACAATATAAAACGCCGCTCATAATCAAACAAATGCCCTGTACAACAATAACATACTAGGAAACTTAACACAAAAAAAAATTGAGAAACATTTGATGCCGTCAATATTTCTTTCCGAATACGTAACTCGTAAATTTTAGTCGACCTCAGAATCCAACCAAGGGCTGTTTACTACCGATGCAATGTTAAAGTAGATTCTTTTATGGTCTGGTTCTACCTACACGTAAACTAGCTATAAAATCTAGTCGTTTCGATAGCATATCGTTATACTAAGTTGTTTACGACAGTTATGTAATAATTAAGTGGTGGTAGGTCTCTCGTACGTAAGAGTCCGTCTGGGTGGGTACCACCGCAATGTCTATTTCTACGGCCAAGCAGCAGTGTTCATGTACTGTTGTGTTTCGGTTTGAAGGACATTGTAGCCAGTGTAACTACTGGACATAATGAGACTTAACATCTTAAGTAACTCAAGGTGCTGGATGGTGTTGCTACTGTTTATGCGTGGTCGTATCGCTTACCATCAGGCGAACGGCATGCTCGTCTCGTCATTCAATGCAATAAAAAAAAAATGCATATATAGATTATTGGTCGAAGAAATTGGTAGAAGTTTATGGACACTGCGTGGTAAGAAAAATAGCAGAGCAACAATAATCTCGATTATTTTTCCGAGCCAAATATCGACCAATAGAATTGCACCATTCGACGTCACGTGGTACAACCTACATGGTATTATACTGACATTTTTTTTTGAATATTTTCTCTGGTCGTTACTATATAATAAGAAACAATTTTTTTTGAATATTTTCTCTGGTCGTTACTATATATTATGAAATTCTTATTTGTTGACTGTTCATTTCATCTCATGGTGCAATTCTATTGGCCGACATTTGGGACGGAAAAATAATCCCCCGAATACCACACGAGCTTCAAAATTATCTGGCATTTCCCTCAAGGTTCCCTGCAAACAAATGAAGTCGTCAAGTTTTTCAGGAAAAATCACTCGCGCTTCGCCCTCGTGATTTTTTAACCTGAAAACTCCTTCATTTGTTTGCAACGAACCTATCGGAAAATACCCGATAATTTTGAAGCTCTTGTGGTATTATATGTGATAATTATTGGACTGTCAAAATACTATCAATTTATCATGTAGAAAATTAAAATGTGTAGATGTGAATAAACCATGAATATCACTTCATTTCCGTGGTATAATATATCACCCCATTTAATAGCCTTGCAATAAATACATCCTCGCAAATGATTGGTGTAAAGGCATTTTTATATTCGGACTACGCAGATTAAATTGCTATTAAGTTATTAGTAATAACTTTAGTGTATTTAACCACTTTGTTATTTTTTTTATTGTCAACCACAAGACGTGATGTAAGTAATAAAATGATCAAAAAATTTAAGTCGATAGTAAGGATTTTTTGCGTGGGTCCAATAACAATCGTTTATTTTCACTCTTGAGGACTAAGGAAGTTTTTGTCAAAGACCTATAAACAGTAGTTAAGTACATTGACTTAGCGAAGTCAAATAGGTTGCAACGCCGTACCTATGAAAATACAAATACCAACTATTTTTATAGGTAAAAAAGGTAAATTATATAAATTTTGCTGATTATAAGGATCTAATATAAAATTAAAAATCCGAAACTCTTATATTACTATTCTCTTAAAACTCAAAACTGCTGATTGTTTCGGTGGCGTCGTTGTATTACGGTACGACTGCAGTGCTAAGGTCTCGGGTTCGATCCCCGGGTCGGGCAAAGTGATATTGGATTTTTCTATTCAGTATTAGCCCGGAGTATGGAATTTGTGCTCGATATGGCGATAGGCTCGCTCCCTATCACATTATGGGGCGGAATACTTATAGCAAATTTGAGTGCATTATTTGCGCCTCTGCTAACCCCACCGCAAATAAAAGGCGTGAGTGTGTGTGTGTAAAACTCGAAAACGTTTCTGTTTTGGCTAAGTTGCAATCTACATCAATAACCATACATTTTAAGAAAAAATGTATTCAATCGATACAGTTATCGTGAAAGCAGTGAAGGTCGTGTGAAAGTTATGATAACGGTAACAAAAACAAAGGAATTGCAATGATCATAGATAGCGCAGATAACTTTCGATAGGAAAGGACAGCTGATGGTATCAGTGCATATCAACATATGATATGCGAAGTAAAAGTCAATAAAAGGAAGCGAAAATTTGACTATTCCACGATTTGCTTAATTTACCAGAAGAAAACTGTTGCGAAATCGTGATAATTTGGGTGGTTACTAGATATACTCGGCTATGAATAGCGACCTTCGTAAAACATAAAAAAAAACACTTGAGAAATATTAAAGTTTGGCTTAATATCGGAAAGCGATCATCGATTATGGTGACCAGTTCTGCTATAGTCGACACGTAATTACTGAGCATTATGAGACTCAACATCTAATGTCTCAGGGTGATGAGCGCAATGGAGTGCCACGCAGTATTTTGTAATTAAAAGTCCTGTATGGTGTTGCTACTGTTTATGGGCGGCCGTATCGTTTACCATCAGGCGAGTGGCGTACTTGTCTCGTCATTCAGAAGCAATAAAAAAAACCTCTCCGCGAACCTCATAATGGAGCGATTCTAACATTGAATAAAGCCGGAATAAATATGTATAATTATGGACATTTTAAGTATTCACCACAAAGAATCAATCATGGCCTACTGTAATCATTTACGTGACGTGTTTGAGAAAATGGCAATGAGAGTTACATGTTTGTTCAAAGCTTTCAAGAAGAAGTTGGATGAGTTATTAAATTGTTTTCGCATTTCAACTTTGCACACCGTCATGTTTTGATCCAGGCAGAGGGGGAGATGCAATGATTATATTTCTTGAACGACATTCTGTTGATAAAAATGTACTCGAAGATTTTTTATATCATAAAAAAATGATTGTGATTTATAGTATTTAAACAAAAACTGTATGAATCCCGATAGAGGCAGAGGTATGAATATCGATCTGCATTCTCCAGCTATATTTTGTTGATGAGAATGTAATAAATATTTATTTATTTTGTCAATGAATAGAAAAATATTAAGTCCAATAATAATTCAATTTAGTTTAAACAAAACTGGCACTCAGAGTCGAATTGGAATGCTGCTTAAGTGAAAATTTTGTTGAAATTTGCCTCTCGTCATCTGCTCGTCTCACCTACTTAGAGCATGCCTTTCGTAATAATCGCCCACTTGGCGGGGAAGTACCTATCAAGTGCTTATCAGAAAAGAAAATTATAGAATGTACTTCATGTGGACTCGAGCAGAGTAATATAAAAATTGTGACTGAAACAAAAACGTACATAATACGCAAAATTAGGAAATGAATTTAATGACATCAAATGCACATAGAGAAAAAACATACAAACACATACACTCACGCCTTTTATCCCTGAAGGGGTAGGCAGAGGCGCAACTAATGCACCCACTTTTCTTTGTGCGTATTCCGTCCCAAGATTTGATAGGGGGCGAGACTATCGCCATATCGGGCACAAATTTAAGACTCCGGCCTGATACTGAATAGAAAAATCCAATACCACTTTGCCCGACCCGTATATTGAACTCAAGACCTCAGCACTGTAGTCGTACCAACTACGCCACCGAGGCAGTGAAGTATAGTATTTGGAAGTCAGTTAAAAATAAATGTGTTGCAGATCTTTCTTACACTTGCACATATGGTAGTTATCTTAATACTTTATTTAATACCTAATAGTTATTAACGTTGCATAAACAAATATTTACTGAGAACAACCTAATTGTATCAGGAACCAGTGGTAACTCCTCTTATTAAAACTCGTGGCCTCAACAATTTTAATGAAAATCTAAAAAATGAAACTCAACTGAAGAATATTTTTTACCGGTTTATATCATACAATAATACACACAACCAGGACATGATCTACCCGTGTGTCAAATTTCATCGAAATCCGTT
This sequence comes from Sphinx pinastri, assembly GCA_947568825.1. NCBI lineage: Eukaryota > Metazoa > Arthropoda > Insecta > Lepidoptera > Sphingidae > Sphinx > Sphinx pinastri. The sequence continues at coordinate 6,621,009 of OX387634.1, forward strand.
TAGTAGTTTCGGAGATGTGCAGTAACAAACAAACAGAAAAACATACAGACAGACAGAAAAGAATTATAAAAATTGCTGATTTGTTTTCCATTACTCTTCTTTAGTCGCCCCTTTTCTTTTTATCACATTTTTGGAACGAAGTTCCTTATCGCGCGTTGTTAAAGGGGGCTAGACGGAAAAAATTCTCACGAAAAGTTGTCACGACACTTTTTGCTATTATCTTACTAATATGAACCTTAAATACAATGCGTAGAAGCTATAATTATTGAAACGAGTATATTTTTATTTATTTTATTATGCATCGGGCACAGGCTGGGGTGTAAGAGTATACTGGACTTTTATGCATAAGTAATCCTTAATTTTTATTTTTAAGCTATTGCATAGCTTCTATCGCGGGCCTTGAGCGTGGAGACCGAACCCAGAAATTCCGTAACGAAAATAACCTCACATCTTTTTTATCTTACTAATATGAACCTTAAATACAATGCGTAGAAGCTATAATTCTTGAAACGAGTATATTTTTATTTATTTTATTTATTAAAGTCATTAAAACCATTTCTTACTAATCTAATATGAACCTTAAACACATTGCGTAGAAGCTATTTCCCCAGCGTTGGCACGGCACCAGTACAAAAGAATCGAACGTAACATTATTTTTTTAAATTTTGATTTATTCTACTTTGGTTGCATTTCTGACATTTATCAATAACAAGACTAAACGTGCGTTGCTCGCGTTTAAAAATCTACTTTATGTGGTAAGCGTAAGATCGAATTTGTGTTTAGTCAATCAAAATTTGTGATAAAAATGCTATGCAATAGCTTTACCGCGGCAGTCTCCGAGTGCTACACGTATTTATTTGTTTTTTCTCTAGAAACTTATGTATTGGAACAGAAATAGGAAATTATTTATATATTTATATATATACACACTCTGTTATATAAATCAAATTTTATTACAATTCCTTCACTAATTAATCGAAAGGAACTTCGTTCCATCCGGGTGTCCCTTGACACCTCTCATTTTTTTTAAATGTACAGACACACCGGTTCTACTGCTTTATTATATTTATAGATTTTTTCTAAGCGTTAGGGCTCATATACATAAACACGATACGGCGTCGTATCGTGGAAATCTACGACGAGCAACGTAAAAATTCACGACACGACATCGCAACGCGCCACGATGCACGGTACGACATCGTAGAAAGTAGGAGTTTCTAGTAGAAACTCACGGTGCACTCCTACTTTCTACTATTTTCGTGTTTATGTGCATGAGCCCCTAGATAGATCTTGATTCCGGACCTGTGGAGCTACCTATACGTCTATTACGGTCCATTTTCGAGATTAACTGTCGTCGTAGATTTCCAAGATACGGCGGCGCGTCGTAGGACGACCCGACACCTTGTCGTTTTAATTTGTATGAGCCCTAAAGTGTATGTCAAAACGAGGATTGGAACTGTACAGTTTAATTCCAAAAGCAAGACTTTTTACGAACAATGCTAATGCTGTATTCCGTTTTCACTCACGTGACACGTCATATCGCTTTCTTTGTTCTTGCGGAGAGCGCAAGTGAAGTGATTGCAGTTTATAGTACATTATCTTGATACATTAGATAAAAATGATATCGAATAAAGTGGTAAAGTTGTGTGTTTGAATTTAGTTGCTTTTTGGTGTAAACCTGTCAAATTATTGCAGAGAAACACTACACTATGAAGATATAGGCTAAGTTGCTGAAGTTGATAACTCCACTGTCACTCTTAGGGCTTGCTTCACTTTGTTAACATTTTGTTTGACAGTTATCGTATTAAGCAGATTTTGATAGTACATGAGTACTTCATGTTCATGTAATCAAATGATTTAAAACCATTTATTTATTAGAGTCAGACTTTTGTATTTGATTGACATATATTTATGTGGCAAGTAGCACTCAGAAGTTGTGAAATAAGCCCTTTATAGTGTAATGTATTAGGAAAAGGTTGACAGCATTTACGAAGTAAATAACAGGGCAGAATTTTCACGCATGCGTGCCTAAGGAATCTATATGGGCGAGATCCCGCAGAACATTAACTGGATAGTGGTTAAGCGCCACTCAGACGCCTCGCCACGCCTCTTTGTCGCCACGGATATTCTATTATCAGTATTATTTTTTAGTTATTTATTGTAGCTTTAAGACATGTGCTTAGGAGAAATGTTAACTAAATTATTGAAAAATATGGACAACGTTAATGCTTACGTGTTTAGGAATACAAGACTTGTACTAAAGAGAACTATGCTCTTAAAATATTATCCAAATCAGGAACGTGAAGAATTTTTGAAGGACTTTCTCGCTACTGAAGAAGAATATAAGCAGTTCGTGATGTTCACAACTTATTGCACTGACGATATAAATGCTACCAATATTTCGTTCTTGTGACCACTACGAAACCGACAGGTGCTTCAACTAGTTGCAAAACTAATCAGCAGTTGATTAGTTTGCAGTTGTTTTCACTAAATTAAGATAGTCTTTTGTTGGCATCCGTGTGACACTCCTGTGGCCTTCGTTAAAAATCATTCAGGTGGACTCTTCCAATTGGCGGACGCTGGGCCTGTGGCCTTATTGATCATGCATCGGGCACAGGCTGGGGTGTAAGAGTATACTGGACTTTTATGCATAAGTAGTCCTTAATTTTTCTTTTTTTCTTTTAAATGCAATGCAATCAGCCCCGCCCCGTATTATATACCCCACTGCTGAGCACGGGCCTCCTTTACTACTAAGAGGGGTAAGGCCTTAGTCCCACGCTGGCATTGTGCGAAATGGCAGACTTCACATACCCTCGAAATTCTTATGGAGAATTCTCAGGTATGTAGATTTCCTCACGATGTTTTCCTTCACCTTTATTTTAAATATGTATTCATATTTTGTTTTAATTATTTCATGTTCCTTGTGTGTATGTAGTTACTACCATTTAGGTCTAGACACTTTTTTTTTTCTCTTTTCCATGGTCACAATTATGTATTTGTAAGGTTCCGCTATTTGATACTAGCTCGCCCCCTCACACAATCTGTCTGGTCTGGACAAACGTCAAATAAAGTTATTTTCTTTTTTTCTAAATTTACAATTAGCAACTACATTTAAATAACAATTTTTTTTTTTTTTTTTTTTGGAGTTTTGGCGGGAACTTGGAAGTGTCATGAGGTGCTCTTGTTTTAATTCATTATTTTGGCGATATTTAGTGTTATATTGCATAATTATGGTGGTATATTATCCAATATAGTTCTATTAAAGAGCTCAAATGAAGTGAATTGAAATAATTGTGCTAATCAAGTGTTTTTTTTTGTTGCCGCCAAAACTCCTCGATAAAGTCTTGGTAAGGTAGCCACTGCTTTACTTCGACATACTACAGATAATAAAATAGACAAACCAAACTTGACATTGGCAAAATGTGAACACAAATGCCATTATAAAAAAAAAAAAAAAAAAAAACTACTTTTTTATTGACAGCCAGTATGTAAATCGTAACTTTCAAAGAATTCATGTCGCTACATTGTATATACGGAACAATAAAAGTGCTATCAAAGCATTTATTGACCTGTCCTGTCGGGTTCATCGCTCGGTTATCTAAATGCATGTCGAGTGCATTTCTCTAATATCGACGTCATTAGTCATTGTTCTACATTACTTTCGTTTACTGGCAGCATATCTATACAATAATATGAGGAAAAAGAACTTAGTATCCCTTTGTAAGCACATTCCGCGCACGGAGGTGTGGGAGAGTTGGCATAATTAAGGTTCATATAGAGAAGGAGTGCAAAACATTAAAATTCGTGTACAAAATTTGTACAATTATAATAAATTCACACACACACACACTCGAGCCCGTTATCCCCGAAGGGGTAAGCAGAGGTGCAACTAGTGTACCCACTTTCCGCTGTGCGTATTCCTTCCCATGATGTGATAGGGGGCGAGCCTATCGGCATATCGGGCACAAATTCCAGACTCCGGGCTGGTACTGCGTAGAAAAACCCAATATCACTTTGCCCGACCCGGGGATCGAACCCGAGATCTCAGCATTGCAATTTCGACCACTGGATGATCACTAGTTTATAATAGACGAGCTTTTGCCCGCGGCTCCGGCCGCGTGATTGAGTTTTCCCGGGATAAAAGTCCCGCTCTATATTTTCTCGGGATAAAAAGTAGCATATGTGTTAATCCAGGACATAATCTACCCGTGTGCCAAATTTCAACGAAATCCGTTCATTAGTTTTTGCGTGAAAGAGTAACAAACATGCATACATCCAGACATCCATACTTACAAACTTTCGCGTTTATAATATTAGTAGGATTCACGAATTCATTAATGAGTTTAATGAGCATTTCTATGCCCAAAGATCGGTAAAGAAGGTGGCAGGTGGTGGCACTTACAATCAGGTTATCAAATATCACGTACCTGTTTTCTATGGCGACCTTACGCAAGTCGGAAAGTTAGGCGTTGGTTTTGAGCCGCAAGTGGTCAATCGGAATCGATTTGAATGTATATGTCCAAATCGATATCATGAATAATTGAAAATTTAACTCTTTCCGATTAATCCATTAAATAATTCAATGGATGAAGTTTGATAGGCTACGCTCACGTATTACTTATTTTTATTGCATTTTAGGTATCGACTTGCAAATATCAAGATGGTTTATCAATTTTCGTAATTGAAGGTTCTGCCAAATAATTCGATTGCATAAAATCAGTTACAAACTATTCTGTTTGAAGAAGAGCTTAACTCCAGAAGCGCTAGATTAAGAATAAACTAAGGAGAACTAAAATTATTCCAATTGAATTGATTGAAACTTTTTTATCCATCACATTTATTCCGTCAAGTAACACGCTCAATGTGTGACTGCACATAGCTGGCAAGAGCACTCCCAGACGCATTGTTGTCGCGCATGCGCCGTGACGGCCAGACAGGGAGAAAGGATTTTTGAACTAATTTATTTTTTGTCATACATCACAAGGATACCGACGATTACGATCAGGAGTTTGGGAGAATGTGGAAATAAGTAAAATAAAATGGTATCCAAAGTTCAAACGGAACGAAGCGAGGAAATTAAAGCACGTAGATGGATGAATCAATCTGAGTTGCAAGTTAACCTTTGCTTGATTCATACTAGTAATGAAACTAAACGTATTTAAAAACGAAACACGATATAAGTAGTGCAATGCAATGCAATCAGCCCTGTATTATATGCTGTCCACTGCTGAGGTCGAGCCTCCTCTACTACTGAGAGGGGTTAGGCCTTAGTTCACCACGCTGGCGTAGTGCGGGTTGGCAGACTTCACATACCTTCGAGATTCTTATGGAGAATTCTCAGGTATGTAGGTTTCCTCCTTTACCGGTAAAGCGAACGATAATTGATAAACAATACACACGTAACTTCGAAAAGTCAGAGGTGTGTGCCTTGGGTTTTAAACCTCCGGACATTGTCTCGGCAGACCGTTCCATTCCCAACTAGGCTATCGTTCACTTCTAAGTAAAGATAAGTAGTACTAATCACAAAGACATTAAACAGTATAGTTAGTTATAGACCGGACATCAGGACCAAATTTTTCATCCACAAGTTTATTACCAATTGGTAATAAGTCGCTGTCTTATCTGACAAGTCCGTGTGACAAGACGTCACGGTATGCTTAAATTTTGTAAAGACAAAAATTAAATTTTAAATTTAAATAAGCACACATAAAATCTCTAAAAAGTAAAATAATAAAAGTGTCTTTGTTGTTTAAGTACCTAGTAATATTTTGACCCAAGAGTCGTCGCGTCGGGGGACCGAACTCCGGACCAGGGAGATGAAAATACTTCTTTAGCGGTCCCCCGGGGGTGTCAGGGGTTATTTAAATTTCAGTTTAATTTTTATTTCAAACTTTTTAAATTACTTTTCTCTCCATCATGGGGCCTTGATAATCAACCATCTAACACCTACTCGTTGAGAACATCCTTATGAGCCCAAACACGCTAAATCTGCTATAAGTTGCTAAGGAGTTGGGTATCTCGCAGACTACTTGATGCTGCAGCATCAGCTCATGTTTAAAAATAATTCCGAAGTCACAGTACACCAAATTTAAAACCAATCGGACTTTTTAAGTTGGACATGAGCTGATAATCTTCAAACGCCTGAACAGATCTTCATAAATTACAGCTAAGAACCATCTCGATCATATCAGCTTTCAAACAAAAAAAAAACCACGTCAAAATTGGTCCATTCGTTTGAGAGCTACGATGCCACAGACAGACATACAGATGCACAGATACCCTAAACTTATAACACGCCTCTTTTTCAGTCGGGGGTTTAAAACAATATTTTTGAAGGAAATATGCCAATTTGCGCATCACGATCATGTCTAAGTTTGTTCTAATGTGTTTTATATAGGTGATTTGCTATTTTACGATATATTGGGTTACTGACGAACAGGCTCAAAATTTTTGTATGACAAAGTTTTTTTTTTTTATTGCATTGAATGACGAGACGAGCATGCCGTTCACCTGATGGTAAGCGATACGACCACCCATAAACAGTAGCAACACCATACAGCACCTTAACTTACAAAGCACTGAGTGGCATTCCACCGCGCTCGTTATCCTGAGACACAAGATGTTAAGTCTCATATTGTCCGGATGTAAAGTTCCCAATGTCCGCTCTATATAATTTTAGAACTCTGAGTAATCATAATCAAATTATTTTGATAGAACATAATTACCAAACCAATTCAAAATCAAACTACAAACATTATAGATAAGTTATTTCGTCGATTGACAAAGAGGATATATAAGGTGAGTGTGGACGGAAGGGCTAGCAGGGGTCGACCGCACCGAACCTTTGAATGTCAGATATCTGATATACCGGCGGGAGTGCATGAAAATATTGATGAAGGTAGAGGAAGCGAAAGTAGTGTGCCAGAATCGAGCAAAGTGGCAATCCATAGCCTCTGCCTACCACTATGGGACAGAGGTGTGATAGTATGTATGTATGTATGTATTTCGTGGATTGTGCCAATTCTGGTTCTGTAAGAGAACACGGGTCGGTTACAGCGGTCGGAGTCGACCAACCTCACGGATCGTATATCTAGTAAAGCCACACTATCGCCAAGTGATGTGTGACTGGTTCACATTAGCAACGGCTACCGACTTGATGTGCATGTGAGTCTATTTTTATATCACAAATGGGATAGTAATGAAATACTGGTGTTCGTACAGATTGGCTTTTTGTAACTCCTTAGATTGTGTAGTCGTGGTAATTATTTTAAGTTGTTGTATTTTATACTAGACTTTTGCTCGCGTCTCCCCCCACGTAAATGAGTATTTTCGGGATAAAAGTCCCGCTTAATATTTTCCCGGGATAAAAAGTAGCCTATGATACTCGCTGATAATGTAGCTTTATATTGGTAAATGAATTTTTAAAATCGGTCTAAAAGTTTTGAGTTTATTCGTTACAAACATCCAAAAAACAAATCTTTCCTCTTTATAAAATAAGTATAAAAGTAATGCTTAAACAAATTGTTCTATAAATCTATTGCGGATGTAAAGTATTTTTTTCACTTCTCCAGGACCATGGTCTGTCAAGGTGACAAATTTAAATCAGTGGCTTCTGGTTATTTTCTTACTAGACTTCTGCTCGCGGCTTCGTCCGCGTGAAAAAGTTTTTCCGGGATAAAAAGTAGCCTATATGTTAATCCAGGATATGATCTACCCGTGTGCCAAATTTCATCGAAATCCGTTCGGTAGTTTTTGAGTTTATTCGTTGCAAACATACTTACATACAAATCTTTATTCTTTATAATATTACTATAGATAAACATCAAAACCTTAATATCTCCAAAGTAATGAACAATATCTTTATCAATTATCGCATTACAATATTAGCAAGATAAAATACTATAGCAGGCTTTTTGTAAGTTTGGGTTTCGCAACTTCGCGAGCCGAATGTAAATAATTTCAGCTATTAGGTTGTTTTTGCCAGCATAGACAGACGAGTTAGCGGCCTGCCTGATCGTAAGCTGCCACCGCAGCTCATGGATTCGGCAATGCCAGGGACACAAACAAGCCGCTGTCTACCGTAGGGACAATACTCATTTTAAGCCTCGTTTGAAGAAGGACAGGTCATAGCGCTCAGGGAACACCGACACAGGTAGTTCATTCCAGAGCTTACACGTACGTGGTAAAAAAGAACGTTGGAACCGTTCCGGTCAGGAACGGTACGTCTCCAGGTGGTAGGAATGAACTCTACCCCGGTGACGAGTGGTGCGATGGCAGAAAGGTGACGATGGTACCATCTTAAACAATTCCTCGGAGCACTTCCCGTGGAACATACGATAGAACACACAGAGAGACCCAAAGTCTCTCTGAAGTCTTAACGGCTCCAGTTTGTCCGTGAGATTGGCATCATCGACGATTCGAATAGCTCGGCGCTATAAGGAGTCAAGTGGATCGAGCTGGTATTTTGGGGCACCTGCTGCCAGGATGGGAGCAGTACTCCACGTGGGGCCGGATTTGCGCTTTGTAAAGCGTTAACCTATGACCCGACGTGAAGTACCGCTTGACTCTGTTTAGGATGCCCAACTTTTTGCTTGCCAGTTAGTCTTTGTCTAGGTGAAAGAAAGAATCTGCTTCCAAAAGTTACCGTGGTTCTTGCGGATTTTATAAGCGTCAGTTCATTGTAGATCTTACTTTGAAATTGTTCGTCACTACAAAGCTGCGTAATTCTCTTTCAAAACAGAATAACAAACCCCAGGACCGTTACTCAGGGAATGAAAATAAAGAAAGAAAATCCTGCTCTTTCGATTTCGAAGTCAGGCACCGTGACTATTTGAGATAGCATGTAATAACCATAGATTGTAGAAAGCGAACGCGTCGAGAACTCGGTCGATTTTTTACTAAATTCCTGTCGAGTATAAAGCAATAACATCTAATGTTACGGCGACATTAGCATTCGAGATTGAGTAAAAGTAATTTGCACTTACATTAAGGAGATTGCTTGTTTCACTACATTATTTATAATAGACTGTGTTTTGATATTATTAAATAATAGCTATGGCCCGCGGCTCGGCCCGCGTGACAATTTTGTCCGGGATAAAAGTCCCGCTTTGTGTTTTCCCGGGATAAAAAGTAGCCTATGTCACTGGCTGATAATGTAGCTTTATATTGGTGAAAGAATTTATAATATCGGTCCAGTAGTTTTTGAGTTTATCCATTTCAATCAAACAAACAAAAAAAATCTTTCTGGAATATGTGCCACGGGAAAGGTTTTTAATTCTGGCATAGGTAGGTATATTAAATAGAATCACACAACTGAAGTTCTGGTGTTTTGAAATAACATCACTAGGTTACTGATTATTTTATAAAGCTAAATGACGAGACGAGCAGCTGCTCGTGATGTTACCATCAGGCGACCTAGTTAATGAGCTCAATAACTAGGTCGCCTGATGGTAACATCAGTACAACTTATAAACACACACACACACACTCACGCCTATTTATCCCCGAAGGGGTAGGCGGTGGCGCACCTAAGTGCACCCACTTTTCGCCGTGCGTATTCCGTCCCATGACGTGATAGGGGGCGAGCCTATCGCCATATCGAGCACAAATTCCAGACTCCGGGCGGATACTGAATAGAAAAATCCAATATCACTATGCCCGATCCGGGGATCAAACCCGAGACCTCGGGATTGCAGTCGTGCCGTAATACAACTACGCCACCGAGACACAAATAAACGATACTATACCAAACTATATTATGCAAAGCTCAACATAGCATTTTAAATCTTTCTTCTACGGGAACCGGAAATATGGCGTCGCTAAAAGCCTTCACATGACATATTGACCAGTGCGCGAACTTGTAAGCCTCTCGGAATAATAATCGTTTTTAAGATAAAGTTAAAAAATCGGATCCTAGATGACGCTTAGGTTTTGTAATCTATTTTCTTGCAATAATATTTTCTTAAATCTAAACCAAATCTTATATTAAAGTGGCCGTTTGCATGTAGTTTATAATATACTAGGTGTTGGTCGCGATTTCGCCCGCTTGAAAAGCCTTTCCCGCTATAAAAGTCCCTAAAACAGTACTACGCCAGCGCCATCTACTTAACAAATCAAATTAAAAATATCCATTATTACCCACGGGAGCAAATTACCTGCAGTTGAACAAAAAAACCTGACCTCATTTTGAAACACAATTTGCCTTTAAGAAACAAAAAACCTTTTGTGACAAATTATAATGCTGCGTGTTAATCCAAAAACCTTTACAGCATCCAAAGTATACAAAATAGTCTTTAGATAGATCTGTAAAACGTTAAATACTGTTATATTATACCGTTATGCATTATTGAGTGGCTATAATTACCATTTTAGGTTATGATTGGTTGGTGTTATCATAACGCCATAGTATTTATCGTTTAAAGTCACCTTTCCTCCTAGTTCAAACGTCAAAGACTATCTTTATATTGAAATTAAACTACTATAATGGATTTTATTGCGGTTTTTTATTTTATTTTACTCCCGACGTGGAGTTGCGAAGGTTTTGCACTTCGTGGTTACGGGGCGGCGTAAACGCAAGGAATCACTATCTTAATATTTAATTAGCGTTCTAGTGATAAGTTAGAACATCTTCAAGCTGCCTTCGCACTGCAAAATCGGTTTTGGAACTTGAAGAAACCGCAATATCCGATGGCATTATTTGTGGTTCGTTAAATCTCAGAGACTATTATAATTAAGATGAAACTATAATATTGTATTAGTATTAACAAAAATGATGCATCTACAGTTTCATTAGATTGTGCCCTATAAAGCACTGCTCAACTAAAGATTGTTCTATTAAAATTCTGAACTTCCTTAAAAATCTAGACTACGAATGTACAGAAAAAAATTTAAGCTCCACAGTCATACAAATAGGTACTATTTAAGAATTGAATTTAAATTTAGTCTCACTTCGTAATTGTTTTCTTTTTTATTTATTTTTTGATTTGTATACACAATAAGTTCTTATATTGTTTTGGCATTCTGTTACATGTTTTTTCTTCTTTTCACCCTAACACTCAGCTGAAGCTAACTCTGTCATGGTTAGCCCAAGATACAGGCTAGGCGTAGTCTGGGTACCTCTGGAAATTTTAGTTTTAAGGATCTCATAGCGTTTGTTCACTTTAAGTAGCATTGATTCTCTGTGAGCCTATTTTTCAATAAACGATTTCATTTCATTAGAAATTATTTTAAATTAAAACTTAAACGTAACTTGTATAACTTAGTTGTAATGGTAACACTGTCTTAACTCTTTTGATGTAACCTAGCGCATCTAGGCGCTGCTGCATTCACTTCAGTATTGGTTTTGATATCGGCGCACTCACGGCCGGAGCACTCGCGGCCGTGTTTAATTCGTAACTGTTCATAAAAAAGTGTACTAAAATTACCTGCAAAGGGACATAAATTAAAGTGAAATAGCTACTTTGGGAAAATTTAAAGGTAAGTGAAAACAGAATCTTATAATTTTTTGCAACATGGTATTCTCGCGCAAACCGTAAGTCAGTGTCAATGTGTAAAAATGCTTATATTTTTCAAGTTCAGATTGCCAAATTTACAGAGAATCATGTTCAATAAAACTGTAGGAAATCAGAATTCTATACCGACTATTGTGTCGTTGGATATTATTCAATGAATGTTTATATGCATTGTAGCATTTTAATCGGGGTGTGATTCTAATTTTGTAAAATTTTATGTAAAATGCATTTGAAATCTAATAAGTACTGTAAAAACGGCGAACAAGCACAGGTACAAGCACGTGGTACAGCAAATGATCCATATACGGGATTCGTCGCGCGATTCTAGCTCTTAGAAACGTTGTAGCACTGCATCGCGGCAGCCATTGCAATATCAGTTTTTATTAAATACACAATAATACAATACGAATCTGATACGGAGGTTTATCTAGACAAAGAAATTGTGAATGTATGTAGCGAATTATGCCACGTTTCTTTCATCATTGCACGCCGTCCCGTTTCCTCCCGTGAGAACACCGGCGCGGGAAGTAACCTTCGATCTAAAGCTACGAGGTTAAGGTCCTATTGTAAATGACTTGCATCACCTATTTATAGCTCATATCTAGTCCAACCATTCCGCTATTGAATGCTGTAAGAATTACATACATTTTTATGTCGTAACAATTATATGGGAAATAATAATTCCCGGAAATCGGGCATGTTTCGGAGGTCAACGACCTTGTCATAGAACATTATATGCGTTGGCGCAGTCAAATAAACAAATTTTAAGTATAGACAGATGTGAACTCTTTTGTGCATTAGTTAGAAACAAACCATTTTTGATTCAAGTAGACTTTATTAAAGTATCAAAGTTATATAATTGAGATAGAATGTCGTAGTAAAGTAAAAGAAGTCGCGTCCAGGGAAGTCAACAAGCTATTTGATTTTATTTTTTATAATACCATAGTATCTGTAGGCTATTGTTACGGTTAAGTTGTGTTTAAGTGGTTAGAGCATTCCTTTGTGATAGTTTTTATCGAGAGGATTTTCGTTTTCTAACAACAAAAATATATTATGTAAAAAAAATGTATACTGTTAAATGGTATGTCGGAAAGTTTTCATATATTATACGTATTTACTTTTGTATAGATTGCAGCTGTTTATGAGTACTTATATTAGTACTATAGAAACTTATTTTGGGTCAGCTCCGTGTAAAGTTATATTAATTTGAAGCTTTAAATACCTACGTATTAATTTGGACATTATTGTTTTATACGAAGCACTGCTTATCAAAGTCGCATCATATTTCTATGAGAGGGTGAAATGGCCGCAGCCCCTCTCTTTGTAGAGGTTTACAGCATGGTTCTAACACTTATTTAAAACTAATTTAATTGAAAACTGTGTAATTAATAATAAATTTCTTGGTTTTCTAGTGAGCTGTTACCAACTACCTCAATTTATTTACGCAAACATCTACCTCGAAAAGTACGCATAATGGAACAAGATTCGCACAACGCATATCTACACGATGGCGACTCCGTCGACGCAAGGTAACTATATCAAGAAGTGAAAGGATATTTGTTTTAAGCGACATTTTTTGCGATATATGGTTATATATATCACTCTCTTATTTAAACGCGCTAAACTTGTATATATATGTAATTGGTTTCTCAGAAACGGCTTGTCCGATTTGGATGAAATTTCGGATTTGGATAGAATTAGCTCTAAAAATTAAATTGGGGTATTCAGTTTCTTTATCAATCCCAAACTTGTGAGGCTAGAAGGGGGGAGATGCTAAACCGCTGAACCGATTGTAATGAAATTTGGTATGGGGATATCTTGAATGTTGGAAACAAATACAAAATATTCATATTTTTATTAACTCCTATTTAAGGGGGGTAAAAAGAGGGAGCAACTAAACCGCTGAACCGATGGTAATGAAATTTGGTATGGGGATATCTTGAATGTTGAAAATAAATATGGGACATTCATTTATTTATTAACTCCTATTTAAGAGGGTAAAAGGAGGGAGCAACTATACCGCTGAACTGATTGTAATGAAATTTGGTAAGGGGATATCTTGAATGTTGAAAAAAAATATGGGACATTCATTTATTTATTAACTCCTATTTAAGGGGGTAAAAGGAGGGAGCAACTATACCGCTGAACCGATTGTAATGAAATTTGGTAAGAGGATATCTTGAATGTTGAAAAAAAATATGGGACATTCATTTATTTGTTAACTCCTATTTAAGGGGGTAAAAGGAGGGAGCAACTATACCGCTGAACCGATTGTAATGAAATTTAATATAGGGATATCTCAAACCTAGAAAACAAACATAAGATATTATTTATTTTATTTACCGATAATTAAGGGAACGTTGAACCGATTGTAATTAAATTTGGTATGGGAGTAACTTAAGCCTGGTAAATAAATATGGGATTTTCATTCTTTTCTTTTATTCCTGACTAAAGGGGATAAAAGGGGGAGAAACTAAACTCCTGAACTGATTGTAATGAAATTTGGTATAGGAATATCTATAACCTTAAAGATAATTAGGGTAATTTTTTTTTACCCTTAACTAAGGGGGCTCAAAGAGGGGAGAATATACTGTTGCTCCGATTGCATTACAAAGTATGGGGATTGGGGATATCTTGAACCTTGAAAATTATTATGAGATATTACTTTTTCATTAACCCCAAAGCGAGGGGTAAAAGGGGAGGGAAATTAACCCACTGAACCGATTCTATTTAAATTTGACAATAAATATGACATATTCAGTTTTTTATTAATCCCTAAATAAGAAGGTGAAACGGGGACGAAAATAAACCGTTGAACCGATTATGGTGAAATTTGATATAGATGTACCTTGAGTATAAATATGGGATATTCATATTTATTAACCATTAACTTAGGGCAGCTAAAGGGGGGAGAAACTTAACCGCGGAGCATATTATTAAGACAAAAGGACAATGGCAGGTCTCCATACATGATTTTAGTTGATGTAAATGTGTAGCGTTTAGAAGTAAAAAAAATATATAACAATTCAACAACAATTCCCAAACAATTATGTATCAAGATTATTAGTGAAAAAAGTCTAGAACTAAAGATTTTTCATTTTAAAGATTTTGAGGTTATGATTTAGTTGACATTTATGAATTGATTTTTACACAATAATATAAATAATGAAACTCAAAATGTTTGGTAATCTGTTTATTCTCAAGTGAGGCCCTCCCTTACCACATTCGAACCTAACATTTCACTAAACATGGAGAAGGTGATCCACCACACGGCATACTAGCGCGCGGTATGCACCTACCTCAGCTATACAAGCTTAGGTATATATCAAAACATTTTTTATCTTTACTACTATAGGAAATAGCAGATTTGTTTATTTTAATAAACTCTGAAACTATTGGAACTATTGGGAGAAAATACGTTCAGACCCTAAGTCCTATATTTCGGGATTTCTTTTTACATAAAAACGAGTTCTGGAGAAAAATAAAACACTTGTTTTTTTATGTTTATTCATCTTCTTCATAATCATTCTCTCTGATAAATATCTGATCTGAAAATTCTGACGGGGCAGATATATTGCCTTGATGTCAGGCGACTGGCCCGTCCCAAATACCAGACAACTGTCATGGCATGAGCGCAGCAACCTACAGTACGGTTGCTCAGGTACATTATTTTCAATCAACACAATATATTATCACACATTTTACAAAAATACATGCTAGAAACGAAATGACGGAAATAGCTTTTTTTTTCTAAAATAAGATAAGCAATGACCGTAACTATACAGCCAAAAGGCAGCTGGTAAGAATGTATAGAATAGAATATACATAGTAATAAACATGTAGCAAGAAAGCTGAGATCTTTGTTGTTATTCCTAATGAACATTTTTTAGTCAGATATATTTTTGCAATTTTTAGAGACCTGATGATAATGATGTTTTGGTAGCCTAAAAGGTCCTATGCCATTCATAAAAAATGGCCGTGACACATTACAAAAAAGTCAATTAAGTTTTTTTATTAATTTATGCAACTTATACGACTAAAGTTGGTATGCTGTAAAATCATACAAAATAATTATATTGAGATTACCAAGTATGGAATTTCTAAACGCATAGTTTTTTTATAAATACGTTTTCGCCATTGTCCTTTGATGCGGATATAATTATCTTAAATCATGATAATAAATAGGTATAGGATATTCGTCTTATCAATTCTTAACTAAGTGAGACAACGGATGAGAACTGATCCATGTAACTTGTCGTGGTGTAATTCAATATGGAAAAATTATGAAAGCTGAGATTTAATTTAAAATCTGAACCGCTACAGAACAATTTTTTTTCAATTAGTAAGGTAAATGTACGTATCGACTCATTTGACTTCAGTCGTATATTTTCCTAAAATGGAAAATATTATCAGGACCTATTTTCAAGTAATAAATAACATGTATAGTATTAAAAAATCACCCTAGCAAGGCTCGGTCACCCAGGTACTATTTATTTAAAGCTTCATTGTTCCCCAAAAACAAAAACAATGTACTCAAGATTAAAAAAACAGAGAAGGCAGAGAATCGAAAAGAATCGTTCAAGGCAATCTCTTACAGGCAACCATTGGATGGAATAATAGAAAATAACGAAAAGGGTAGTCTAGGGCGTACATATAAGCAAATACCACTACTACTATTTAAAAAAAAATCATAACTTGTGATTTTTTGTGTTATTTTTTTGTTTTTTTTGGTTTGTGTTAATTATTATTTATTTATTTATATTTCTAATTTGTGTACCGACTGGACATCCTTGCACACTTGGGCTTCTCATTGAACACCAGCGCTGCAGCTGTATTGTAGCAGCATTAAGCTAAATGAGTAGCCCATTGGTACTTGGTACCAAATATTATGTACTTTGTTTGTATAACTGCATATTGTGCAAGAATAAAAAACTCTTTTCTTTCTTACTTTCTTCTATATATGCTAGCGATAGAGTTATTGATGGGATATATCATACCCATACATTTTTGTCTTTTCTATAATAAGCGTTTACGGTTGTAGAAATGTATCTTAGCTACGACCCCTGTAAGCCAGAATCGGCAGCGGCACACATTCTATGACATCAAGCGGAGACCTACGCTAGTCCCTAGAGCACTAATCCGTACTTCGCGAACGAGAACCAACCCACACCAAAATATTTTCTACTAGTTGATGCTTAAACGGCAAACGGTTGATGTTTAAAAAATAAAATAAAATAAAATATTTTTGTTTTACAACTATTTGGTTGATATAAAATGTTTGGCATTTTATATAGTAACAACAGATATTTGGACAATAAACTCTATATGAAAATAAAAAATCTGCTTTTAATTGTGACATTTTCTTTATGGCGAAGTCAAATTGTATGGGCTTGTGGGTAGCTTCCTGTTTGCGTAAGTAGGTCCAATACTACTCGTTCTTTACTGATCCCAGCGAACCATTGAGTGACAGACTAGAAAGGAACCCAAATAGGTAACGCCGCAAGTAAAAGTTAGTAAATATTTTGAACGAAAACGTTTCAATAACAATACTCAAATAAACTATGAACATAACAAACTGAAATGTTTACATGACTTTCACAAACGTCCGCAATGGTTGTTTCGTACGGAGACGTAACCGCCTTTATCGCGGCGAAGGTCGCTGCAAGTGCACGGGCATGCGGCTAGTTTTAGGCTTACTGCATGGCGTAGACTTCCGACTTTTAGTCGTGATTCAGATTGCGTGTGTTGCGGATTGAAAGTAAGGCATGTATACTTTAGAGCACGGACGTAGCTATAGCTTACAAAAAAGGGTGTCCGAGGATATCAAAATGCGCCGGATATACGTCACGTATACACCAATTATTTGGATGTTTGATAGACGTACACATAGGCATTGTAATGTGTATACGTTTTGTGGCCCGGATTATTTTATTATAAGCTAAGGAGGGGGGGGGGGGGTCCGGTCCCCCGAAATCCTCCCCCTTATATACGCCCATGCTTTAGACCCTGGGACGGCTGCGTGTATGGCCTCATGTTGCTATAGATGTCAAAGGTGTCCTTTGGTGACGGGGGTGTTTGAATTTTTTACGCAGTCAGAGACAAGCTTTTACATGACACTGCATAGGGACGATTGTGTTGGTTAATTAGATACTATTCAGACGAGCCCAGAACTATTCCTAACGCCCCGAAGAGGGTCACGTGGTTTTTTTGGCGGTGTGCCGGTGTATGATGTATCATATTTCTGTGTGGTATAACGCTGGGTTGTAAGACCAGTGACCCAAACATAGCCGCCCAGCCGACCCCTGAGTCTGGGCGGTAGTAACTTTCCCCGCGAAGTAAATGCACTTACCGCACTTGGCGCAGGAAGATGCTTCGTTTATCGTTAACCAATATAATTATTGGTATATGTATTACACCAGTGTTTAAATGTATTTACATAAGACACGTATCGTAGTTAATATTTACTTGAAGTTTAAAATGGTATAATAGTGAATAAATTATGAAATTATGTAGCCGGGTCTAGATAAAAAAGGTGTGTAGAGTCATTTTATACATAACAGTGGACACCAAAATATTATATTATGTCACTGCAGCATGGCGGATGAAATCTGGTGATGCTTATTATTATACTATTGTTTGTGTATCTTGTAAAAATTCAATCAATTTCTGTGTCATAACTACACCTAAAATGTATACAGTAAAGCAACAAAAATATCTAGATTTTAAACGTTTCTCTCAAGATTCAGTTTTAAAAGTTTTTTTAAGTTAGTCGCTATCGTGCAGGCGGCCTACTTGTGTTTATGAACTCGCGGCCTTGCCCATTACATTTATGCATGCATATTTATGCCGCTTACATATTATGCAGATTATTTTCATAGTGTATGCGTGAGTGTTTTCACGTTAGGGTTTAGTTTTGTTTGGAAATTTAGAGAATTGTGAGTAATAAGCGGATGCGCTAGATTCTAGATAGTATTGGAAATCAGTGCTATACAGTGATTTAGAATCAATTGTCATTTTATTCGCAACCTTTTGAGGAACGGAACCCTAAAAATAGGAAAAACATGTTATATGTTGCGGTTTGAGTTGTGCACGACGAGTATAGGCTTATACTACTTTTATTTTAATTTATACATATTATTATGCACAATAGACCGGTATCGCCATATTGGCGTCTATATTGATGTGCAGACTACTAGTGATGTTCTAAAGCAACTCTTAACATTATACATCGTTCTTATTGAACCAGAACTCCTGGTATTTAATTTAGTCCAAGAAACTAATGTAAATGAATGTTCTTTTTTCAAATTTGAATAGTCCTTGATGTGTGCATGTCCTTCATGTTTATTTAATATTAGCTGACCCCGCAAGCGTTGTTTTGCCATCAGTTACCGACCGGGGATAAAGTTATTAAAAAATATGTATTTTTGAATGCTGTATCTAGCTCACCCGGCGAACTTCGTACCGCCTAACAGTCGATTCTAAAATTTTTTTTTAATACGTATTCTGCTATTCGGGACGCCGGGTCAGCTAGTAAGATAAAAAAAAATGAAAGTTAATAAGTCAACAATTAGATTATGTCAAAAAATTAAAATTATAATACACCTAAAATTATTTTATTAGTCACTAAAAATCACAATGAAAATTATAATTTCATATTTAATTGAATTGAATTTTAGATTTACTAACGTCACTTAATTGTTTTGCCTTCCTGGAACCTCTCCACTAACACTTAAACTTTATGGTATGGTATTAAAGTTCAAATTGACTCTACATTTTAGTTAGAAAACGTTTGTATGGGAAAAAGTAAAAGGGCTGTTTTTAGGGTTTTCCCGGCAATTATTCGAATGTTTCTCGCCGTAAAAACCATCCTTGGACTTCAACGGACATGTAAAAAAAATAATTGGCCAAATTGGTCCAGGCGTTGTTGAGTTATGCAATTACCAACACATTTTGCGATTCATTTTTATATATTAGACGAGTCAAGAGGTGAGGTGTGGGTCGCTATCCAGTCAACTTTTGAAAACATTGCTCTAAATTGAGGCTGTGTTATGTGTAAAAAGAAAGCCACTAGAGTGTTATGTATGTATGTGTTATAGTAGTAGTAGATAGTGGCCTATAAGATGTTTGGTAGAGACGCGATTCAGCGATTTCCTGGGCGTTTTCATATTTATAGGCCTCTTAAAGATGTGCCGTAAGCCGGAAAATTAAACATAAATACATAAAAGCCTTTTCTATCGGCTTAGAACGTGGCAAAAAAAGCAATTCGTGAGACGAACTCGTTTAAATATTGACGTTTGTGATTGATCAAAAGAACAATACGTCATTCACGTGTTAGTTTCTCAACCAATCCCAAGACGAAACGGTGGCGTGTCATGTTTTTTTGCCACATTCTAAGCTCTCGAGATGACGCGGTAGCGATATTAATTTTCCGCGAAGACAAGAATAGAATACAAGTTGTAATTAACGTAAAGTCAGCAGGCCAGCATTCTTATACCATTATTGGTCAGTATTGTTCTTAGATTTAATTACGCTACAAGGTGCATTGAAGTCATTCCGTGTCAGATATTAAAAAAGTTATACGAAAATAGTTTCCTGTTTCATATCACCTTAGCTGGTAGATAATGCATATTTGTTTTAAGATAAGTGTTGCATACAAGGAAACAATTAACTATGTAATGTAAATGAATGACGCAACTTATCAGTGCACCTCACAAACATATTGCGTCGTCTATGTATGTATTGTATTATCGTGTACTTTTTTCTTTAGATTTTGGTGTTTATCAAAGAAATTGAACAGTTATAGTTAGTTATAGACCGGACATCAGGACCAAATTTTTCATCCAAAAGTTATTACCAATTGGTAGCTGTCCCTGTCTTATGTGACACGTCCGTGTGACAAGATGTCTCGGTATGCTTAAATTTTGTAAAGAAACGCAGTTTTGGAAGGGAATATAATTTGCGCATTACGATCGTATCAAAGTATGTTTTGAGTTTTGGCGGGAACTTGGAAGTGTCATGAGGTGCTCTTATTTTAATTCATTATTTTGGTGATACTTAGTGTTATATTGCATAATTATGGTGGTATATTATCCAATATAGTTCTATTAATGAGCTCAAATGAAGTGAATTGAAATAATTGTGCTAATCAAGTGTTTTTTTTGTTGCCGCCAAAACTCCTCGATAAAGTCTTGGTAAGGTAGCCACTGCTTTACTTCGACATACTACAGATAATAAAATAGACAAACCAAACTTGACATTGGCAAAATGTGAAAACAAATGCCATTAAAAAAAAAAAATGTATGTTTTAACAAATTTTACATAGGTGTTTTGCTATTTCACGGCTTAATGAGTTAATGACGAATAGGCTCAAAATTTTTGTATGACAATATTCCAAATGTCCGCTCAATATAATCTTAGAACTCTTTGGTTAAAAACCAAAGAGTTCTAAGTTATACTGTTCCTGAAGATAAAGCTTCACTAGATGCTGTCATCTTGTTGACGAGAAACACTACACTACTGTGAAACTGATAATTGCAGAAGTTTTTGAATTACATATACACATATATTGTAAAACTAACTAAGGTCTACTCTACGATTTTTTTTGCTGATAAAATTCTCCAAATGAAGATAAAAAGAAGAAGAGATTAAAGTAACTTTTGAATCCCGTATGGATAACTTGTGTTATTTTTAACCGCAAAAGTATTTTTAAATTAATATTACAAGATGCAGAAAAACATATCCATTACATAATAGTGACGGGAAACGGAAGTATGTTTTTCTTTGGCACGAGCGAGCGCCAAAGTCTATTCAAGAAGTCTATTTAAGTCTATAGTTTGCCCATCTACCTCACATCAATCTGAGTACTCGTTAACAATTTACTTTTTAATAACAGCATTCTATTTAACTCGTTGGGTACTTGCCGATGAATTGAAAGCCATGGAGTTAATTTTGATACATAATCTGAACCTAGACTATAACTCACTAAGATTTTTATGAAATGAAGAAGTGCAACGGCGCCTTGAACTAAAATGTATTCATGATAAATTATTAGTAAAAATATTTTTTAAAAACAAGCTTGTTTTGATTTGAATGCTGTAAAAGGTAAAAAAAGACTTTAAATTGAATCAAACTTTGTTTATACTATGTAGAAATAAAAGCTTGTCGAGAGATTTATTTTTGTCAAGACGACGTTTTTGGTACGACTGCAATGCTGAGGTCTCGGGTTCGATACCCGGGTCGGGCAAAGTTATATTGGGTTTTTCTACTTCAGTATCAGTCCGGAGTCTGAAATTTGAGCTCGATATGGCGACAGGCTCGCCCCCTATCACATCATGGGACGGAATACGCACAGCGAAAAGTGGGTGCATTAGTTTGTACCCCTGCCTACCCCTTCGGGGAGAAAACACGTGAGTATGTATGTATGTATTTTATAACATAATAACAATTTCAGTACATAGTAGAACCAATCAAGAGACGATGCGTCTGCAGTGGCAAACTAAATGATTAGATAAAAGGTCGTTTGCTTGATATTGATAAACGGGCCGGCCCTTGAAAGTGTTCAGGGGATATTCTCACGAAATTGACATTTATGTCTCAAAAAGAGTTGCGATTTCGAATGAGTTAAAGACCTTTGCCGGCATAATAGTCCCACTACTCAGTAGTGATAAAATGTAACAAGGTCCGATTTCACCACATACTGATAAAGTCCCTGATAGCCTATTCGGGACATATCCGCCATATAAACTACATCTTTTGGTTTCACAGGTCTCGAATAGAAATATCTGGCAGAAAAAAGTCGTCGTATGTCAGATATATTTATTAGATAGCGTTATATGTTAAATAGTTATATGGAACTTTGTCAAGAATCGGTGAAACTGGCCCTTAGTATAATATGTTAATCCAAGTTATTATAACTTGGGACTTTCTGTGCGCCGAATTGTATCATGAATCTTCCTCTTCCTGACTATTAATCCCACATGATGGTGGGGTCAGCCTTCTTCACCTTTCTCTTCCACTTCGCCCTATCGATGACGTCGTCATTGGAAACATTGCATGCTACTATATCGCGTGGCAACACATTTGTCTATGTAGTTTTTGGTCTCCCTCTTGGTCTTTTTCCGAGAATGGACAGTTCCAGTACCTGGTTGCAAACGTAATCAAGTCTTCTTTTGACATGTCCATACCACCTCAGCCTGTTTTCTTACATCTTGTCCGCGATATTTCGTACTCCGAGACTAACGCGCACATACTCGTTTGTGAATGAATTTCGGACTCAATTAAAATATATTTCAAAATATATTTATCTCGCTTGCGACTTATTAGTGGCCATACAATATCTTGGCAGCCAACAAATGTTTTTACGTGCTGAGTATAAGGAAAATAGGTTTGTCGATTGTAAAGTATCGAACTACGAACATTCGTACATTATAAACCGTTAAACATTACATTAATTATGTAGAGACCACCATCCAAGAAGCGGTAGCGGTTATACGGAAATTAACTGACAAAATTTACATCAAATTGACATAAATCGCATCGGTTGGACTTTGCAATCGTTACTTTATGTTGAGACTACGGTATTGACCGCGCAGGCGCTATGTTGCGCATGCGTGTTGCACCTATAACAACAGTCGTATAAACCACCCTCATGTACACAAACCCCTTTCTCTTTTAAAGCATAAAGCAGCTCTTACCAAAGCTACACTACTATTTCATCGGGTTATACCTCCTGACAGTTGTTTTGTTGTATATACGTTTTGATAAAGTGAATTGGTGCAGTGAACGGATTTTTACTATTGCGGTATGTTTAAACTTTCTGTCTTTTTTTTAGGGGGTTCTTTTGGTATATTTTGGCTTCTTCTTTACATGTGACCTTGGCATGTTAATAAAAAACATTGCCTAAAATAGTGTAGGGTCTAATCCTAATGGAATTCTTTCAATTTATAAATGTAAGTTGATATTATTGTTTCATTTAGGTAAATCATTGTTTCATTTGATTTCCATTAGTTAAGCAACGGCAATGCGTTTATTTATACCAGCTGATCAAAGAGACATAGGATTATTTACATTGTTGCGTTAGTTTTGCACCTAAGGCAGCGTCTGGTTGCCCCTGTACTGTGTACGTAGCCTTTCCGTATCGTTTTTGAGTAATTCTGAAGTGAGGGAGAACTGAGTGAATGATGAAACTCTGTAGTATTATGGCACAAGGATAGCAGAAAAAAATAATTTCTTTTGAATCGAAGATTTTAAATATAAATTAAACTTCATTTTTTTTATTTTTTTTTTTTTTTCCTATCTGGCTCTGTCCTTTAGGACAATTTTGCCAATGTCAAGTGAGTCCGATAACTTCATTCCATTCAGTGATTATTGTAATTTGTTAGTGCGTTATCTACATAAAAAGGTAGCAAGTTGGAGGTACAAGACTGTTGGACTCCCCTATATCATCTGACATTAAGACTTAAGTCCTCAAGACAAAAAGTCTAAGCCAAGTGACATGTTAAATAAGTAAACTATTATGACAGAGTAGGGTTAAGATTAACTACGGCGTGTGGCCCGAAAAAGGATGTTCATGCTACACGTGTATCCAAAACTTTCCATTAAAGATCAGTACAGCATATTTTTGTGTATTAATTACGTATACAACAAATCTAACACCTTGAGGGCCAATATTTGTAAAATGGAACTAAAATAAGCTATTATGCAAGTTCGACATAAAAGTCCAATAATTTCTAGGATTTTATAAAACATTAAGCAGCAAATAAAGCCGGACCACCTGTGTTAAAATGTAACAAAAAACAATGACAAAAATATGTTTAATAATCATAATTAATTGCCATTTAAAACAATATTTTAAGCTTCCTTTTTTGACACAAAAGCCTTTTAGAACGTACGAGCTTTTGCCCGCGGCTCCGCCCGCATGAATGAGTTTTCCCGGGATAAAAGTCCTGCTTTATATTTTCTCGGGATAAAAAGTAGCCTATGTGTTAATCCAAGACAGGATCTACCCGTGTGCCAAATTTCATCGAAATCTCTTCAGTAGTTTTTGCGTGAAAGAGTAACAAACATCCATACGTCCATACTTACAAACTTTCGCGTTTATAATATTAGTAGGATAGTAGGAAGTAGGATTAGTAGGACAGGATTTCTGTCATAAATCACAGGTGACCCAAATTCTGACTCACAGCATGTACATATCAAAGGTAGTGGTTACCTTAGTGTTCCATCACATCACGACGTAAACTCTCAGGTGCTTCATCCTCAGCTTAATCGGTCGTCAACCTCCCAAAATAAATGTTGATAGACACGTGCCCTGATAAGATAGAGACGCGCCCGTGGAAGTCCATCAAGACGGGACACTTCCTCAGTTTCCGGACTTAAAATTCATGTTATCTGCTTCGAGTCTTTTTTGGGCGGTTTCCTGTGTTTTGGGAAGTTATCTTCCTATTATCTTAGAACGGTTATGTTTGATAGAGCGTCTATTTTGATGGTCAAAGGTCGATAGATGACGTAATATTTATTAAAACCTTATCCAGTAAATGTATATAAGTGGACTTAATGCCTGAGGTATTGTCTAACAATCAATCTTTGGGTGATGCAGAGATGAGACAATGTATTAATTTATTATTATAAGATGTCTCTAAAATGTTACTAGGCCTCTACAAACATGCTTAGACATGAATAACACTTTAGGTGTCTAAAAGAGTTAGAGGCACGCTATATGCAATATACATCTGTCACATCATTCTCTCAGAGCCCACTCAGCCGGGAACGTACCATGAAAATCTTGCAACAGACAACTTGCTTTTGCATTTCTTGCTTTGGGGCTCAAAATTCAAAAAGTTCTCTCCTGCTTCTAATCCCTACTACTTTAAGACAACGAGGTTTAAATATTTTATGAGATTTCTGAAAATCCTTATTCTCATGCTTACAACCGAGTGTAACGTACTGATGGGGTTACCATCAGTCCACTCATATCCTGCTCATCCTATGTTAAATGTTCGAGATCATTTATTCAGTAACAATCGTATTTATTTACACAATAATAATGTCTGCAGCAGATGTGAGGGGTGGGCGAGACAATATCGATCCTACGCCTGCTGTTCCAACTAGTGAGGTTACTGAACTAGGGATGTGATTTGACAATGACCTTAACATACTCATAGTAAAATATTTGACAAATGAAACGAGGAATTACTACGCTATCTTAGTTGGAGGTCTTAGCTTCGTGTACCATGTCGGCTGCTGCGATGGAAACGCATATTTATGTGCGGAAACATACGTTTGCATTTTGAATGACGCGATTGTTAAAAAATGGCGGATACACCGACAATCGACACGGTCGGTCAGGCCGCCAAGCCTTATGGACGACTGGGCAGTAAAAAGATTTGCAGGGCATTTTAGCCAGTGTAATTATATTCGCTAAATGATTTCATTTCATTTCATAATTGCAAAGCATTATGACACTAAGGGCTAATTTCACCACATACTGATAAAGTCCCTGATAGCCTAATCGGAACTTATGGACGCTACATAAACTACTAGCCTTTGGTCGCGGTTTCGCCCGCGTGAGAAATTTTTTCCTAGATAAAAGTCTTGCTTTATACTTTCCCGGGATTGTTTGATTGATTCTAGTGATTTGTAATTCTAAGTTGCGGCAATGTTGTTATTGTTTATGGCTGCCTCGGTGGCGTAGTTGCATTGAGTACGCGTTACGAGTACGATTTGCGCGCTGAGGTCCTGGGTTCGAATCCCGAATCGAGCCAAAAAAAATATTGTCACTGGGGTTTTCCATCTTAAAAATTCCTCAGTCGCAGCTCGGAGTCAGGAAGTTGGTAGTGTGATACCCCCGTGCCTCGGAAAGTACTTAAAGCCGTTGGTCCTGCGCCTGATCTCTCTCCGGTCATAGCGGATTGCCGTCTCACCGAACTATGTGAGTGAAGAAATAGCGAGTGCACCTGTGTATTGCGCACACTATTGTGCAGTATAATATCTCTTGCGTACCTGGCTGATTTTCGTTGAGATTGGCCGCCGTGGCCGAAACTGGCTAGGAGGATTACGTTACGTATTGTTTATGGGCAGTCGTGACATTTAGAGCGTCTTGCTCGTTTTGTTATTCAGTTGTAAAAAAGTTAAATATTCGGAAATCAATGTGCGTGCTCAATAAATCGTTATTGTTGTTAACGCACGCGATAAACAGTAAACAGACCGATTAAGAACCCCACGTTGAATTGCATCCGATCGATATTAGAGTCCTATTGTATTTCTGTTTCGCAGCTGCGATATAAATAAACGAACTGACAGCTATTCAGGAATAAATTGAAATTAGTAACTCGCTTGGGATTTAGTTAAGTATTATTTTTCAATAAATTTACAAGCAGATGGTAAATATAATTCTACTCAGTATAATTTGCTAAGTTTAGGTCCAATTTCACCATTTCTTATTCAACGGGCAGGTAATCTACTGGTGGTAGGTCTCTCATATGTAAGAGTCCCCAATGTCTATTTCTACCGCCAATCAACTGTTCAATTGAATCGGGTACCACCGCTATGTCTATTTCTACCGCCAAGCAACAGCGTGCATGCAATGTTGTGTTTCGGTTTGAAGGACATTGTAGCCAGTGTAACTACTGGACATAAGGAGACTTAACATCTTATCTCTCAGGATGACGGGCGCAGTGGAATGCCACGCAGTACTTTGTAACTCAAGGTGCTGGCTGGTGTTGCTACTGTTTATGGGTGGTCGTATCGCTTACCATCGGGCGAACCGCATGCTCGTCTTGTCATTCAAAGCAATAAAAAAAAAACGGGCGTTAATCAGGCACTAAAATTAACACGAATGTTAAAATATCGGGCGTCTTATGAAAGATAATCACCTGTTAGGGCATGGTGGGACATTCAAAAACATTAGCAGTCCGTTAAGAGAGTTAACAGGCTGTTAAAGTACCTAACAGAGCATTGTGAAATGAGGGCTAAATCTACGTTTTAATTAATTAATCATTCTATCTTCTATTTTAAATCACTAAACCAATCGTTTTTGCTTTCAAAATTGTGACTCTACTAAACAAGCTTAAAATAATAATAATAATACCAGCCCTATATTCTATATTCTGCCCACTGCTGAGCACGAGCCTCGTCTACTACTGAGAGGGTTTAGGCCTTAGTCCACCACGCTGGCCTAGTGCGGATTGGAAGACTTTACATACCCTCGAAATTCTACCAAGCTTGATTAAAAGCAAATAATATAAAGTTCAAGGAAACAAGCATTTAATCGAGATACAAATTTTAACCAAGCATTTAATCGAGATACAAATTTTAACCTTACCTCTTAATGCCTAACATTTATGCAACGATCGTCAAACGCATTCGAAATTCAAATTTTAACATGAAACTGTCAACGTAGCAATAGTAAAAATGTCGAATAATCAAAGCTCCGAATCTATTTTAGTAAATCCGGAGGGTTAGGGAGTAACTCAGGGGATGGACTGTCAAGGGAAGCGTTTGTTTACACAAGTCGGTGTTACCATCGACGGAACGGCGACGGCAATGTAATAGTCCGGTATAATGTTCTAAACAGATGAGAAAATATTGAGTCTTGCATCGTATAATTGGTACCGTCTTATTATGAGTGACGTTTACCCTTAGGCGAGCTTGATGCTCGTTTCGTCATCTAGCTGTATAAAAATATTCCAGATATATTTCAAGTAAATTCATTCAGTGACTGCTAGGCATTGTTTGTGTGTCCTATATTCCTAATTGTTATTCGGAACGCATATCATTAGAATACTCAATCAATCAACCACAGGCGTAAATATTCAATCTATCAACACGTTAAATCCACTGAAGTTATTATGGACTGAACAATGGAGCAATGACAAAACGTAATGACAATAGCTATTGTGCCCAGTTAGATATTGAATATTGATATTGTTATCAATATAAACGGAATTGAGTGCAAATAAGGACTCGAACATTTGGTTTTGATATGTAATTAAATTGTACGTTAGAAATAGTTAGTCGCATATTGAATGAAATGTTTTAATAATATTGTACGAATGTATTAGAATTTTATGGCGTTTAATTTTAGGAGCTATTTGGTCTGCTCCGAGGGTTGTCACTTCAATTTCTGTTGATTGATTAACAACACTCTGTATTTATGTTAGTTGTTAATGTCAAGGGCAAAATTTTATAGTAACTGTAATTTTTATCAGAACAAGTAATACTTAATATACGGAAGGTGGACAGGACGACTTGATAAAGGTCGCAGGAACACGCTGGATGCAGGCATCTTTTGACAGGCCCGATTGGAAATCTTTAGGGGAGGCCTATGTTCAGCAGTGGAGTTCATATGGCTGATGATGATGATTCTTAATGTCATTTTAAAATAGACCTTGACTGAAAAATTGATTTATCTTTCTATCACTCAGATGCAGAACTTAAATTTAACAATAATATGATAGAATTCCTATATGCACTGGCCTTAAGCTATACTAAATACAAATATATCGATGATAAAGTTATTGATTGACTCATGAAATAACTGACGGTTTTATCAAACCTAACAATCATGGGTCGTTTGCGTCATGATTATTTCATGAGAAATTTCATTTATTTAATTGTCTCTATATTCCATATCTACAATGATTGATGTGTGACTTGTATGCATCGATATTATCAATCATTTATGTTAGGTTAATTAGGACGTATTTAGTAAAATAATAAATGTCAAAAATTTTACGCACATGAATGTCCTCTTTTACCTTTGGATCAAAGTTATACCCGCCTGGCAAAAGCAAGACTCACTGAGACTTTGAAGCTCAAGTATCTTTAGCACAAATATTAATCACCAGTATTTGAACACAAGCCATCATCCTATGATGACTACCTATGTAGTCCACGGCAAATTAACAAAATAGATTGGTCTCTACTTCCTAATTTAGTTTTTAATGGGGTTAAGGTTCCTTTTGGTGAGACCGTGAATAATCTTGGGGTAACACTTGATCGCTTTTCATCCTGGGGCCCTCAGCTCGCAGCTATAAATAAGAAGTTATTCGCGTCGGCTGCATCCTTACGAAAACTCCGTAATTCCTTACCTACTGCCACTAAAATTACGTTAGCACATTCACTTTTGCTTTCCGTACTTGATTATACCGACGTCTGCTACCCTGATCTCACCCAGACCCAACTTGATAAGCTTGAGCGACTTCAAAACTTCTGTATTCGGTTCGTGTTTGGCTTACGTAAATATGAATGTTTTTGTTTCTGATATTATTAATGTGTTGTTTCTGAATTTCGTTCCAAGCTCAAGTGGCTCCCTATTTGCCTTCGCCGGAATGCTCACATTCTCACCTTACTATACAATATTCTTTTCAATCCGTCTTCTCCACACTATCTTTCCGAACGCTTTACTTTTCTTCATAGCTCTCACTCTCAAACATAACGTCATCAGATAACTTGGCACTCAAGACTCCCCTGCACGGTAGTAGCTTCGTTCATAGTTATTTTACTTACTTCAAAAAACTTACTACAGCTTATATGAATATATAAACGGATAAAGTTAGGTAATGATACAATTTTTAGTTATTTTCAATTAATTCTATTAACAATAATGAATTTATAGTTTTATAAAAGTATATTTAATTTTAAATTATCTTATTAATAGCAATAGATTTATATTTTTTTTATACTTAGTTATTAGAATAGCCGACACCCTGACAGGGTATTTAGGGCTTTATTGTAAATAAATAAATAAATAAATAAATAATTTGTATATATTTATGTATTTTATAATTATGTATTATTATGTAAGTTTATAGGTAAATATAAGTACACCCACACTCCAACTTCTCCGTAGAAGTGATTTCATCCTATGGCTGTCTGGAAGACATCGCTTTTAGCGATAAGACCGCCTATTGTTACACTAGCTATATCTAGCTAATAAGTATGCTGTTTGATTTTTAACTTTTTCGTATTTTAGTGGTGTAAAATAAAGTGTTATCTATCTATCTATTTTACAGAATACAATGTTTAAAAATTCTTGTGAACCCACACAGCAACGAATGATAAAGCTTGAAAAAGTACAGTGCGAAATTCGTTCGAAAATGCGATAACTCTGTCTGCTATCTTTCACGTTTAAACCCCTGATTTTATTTTGATGGCCTTTAACACAATAAGCCGAAGAATGGATATATATAGACCACGTTATAATACGTCAAAACCTGAATTGCGGACACCGCGAGCAAAAGCATGTTGCCCTTGCATTTCGTTCCGCGTTTCGCGATTGTTCATAAATAAATCGTATTGCGTTGGCCCTTAGGTCTTACCCACCACACCGTGTCTTCGTCTTGGTTTATTTTGTTATGGTATCCAGAGCGTGACTGCAATCACGCTCCGATATCGAACACGGGAGCGGATTCACTCTCGCTTCTATTCCCCGTTATATCTTATTTATGATGACTCAGCACGTCTCGTTGTGGGCTAGTGGTCCAACGGTTTGTATAAATGGGTTAGAAATAGTTGGGATTGCTATTAAGTAGTTACGTGGTATTGCAAACTAATGCTGTTGATTATGTCGGATTATTGTTCGTTACTTATATTTTAGTACATGTTCACACATACATTATTACTTAGCATTTCTTATTTTAGTGGTTAGGTTGAGTTTATGGTGCAGATTTGGGTCATGTTTATGTCACGTCATCAACGTTGATTTACTTTAATACACTTCAAATGAGAGCTATGACTTTTGTATTAGACGTAATATGGTACTTATCTATAAAGAAGGCTTATTTCATTACCAATTAAGTGTACCCCGTACACACTACGCAAAATATTACCATTTCGGGTTCTGGAATAATCCTTAGGTTGTCTTTATCGTACTTCAAAATAGTACCATAGTAACACATACTTGTCCTCTCCGCTGTAGTCTTTCTCAGCCTTGTCAGCTCTTGCAGTCCGAAATAGTAGTCCAATGGTATTCGATAAACCAACTAACTGTTTCCCGACCACGGAATCGAGCCTAAAACCTTTTGTATACCAATAAAGCCATTACCGTATCAAGAATAGCATTATATTAATTGTCTCAAATATCAGTACCTTGGCATATAGTCGGCAATGACACCGATGCAGGCGTATCGGGAGCTCGTAAAATTTCATGATAAGCGACTGCACACGCGGGCCATATTGCATGTTATTTCAATCTTAATAGCCAATTAACGCATTCTTTACTCATAACGCGCGAGTTCATTTATAATTTTTATATCGATGTTTGAAGCATATTAATATTTAATGAGAAAGTTTGAAAGAAATAAGCGTCATAATCACCAAAAAACAGTAGCAATTTGAACATCAAAGGACTGCGTTACTCAGCGCAAATCACTCTGAGAAATTAGTTGTTCAGACCCATTATCTCCTCTGATTACTAAAATGCCCTCCATACTTACAAAAGTGCATCACAATACTGTCGACTGAAATAGACACTGCGGTGGATCTACCTAGTTTAACTTACGCATACAAGATTCATGCCATTGAAAATCGTTTATTTCACTGAACACAATGATAACTACCATTTGCAATGAATACGTAGTGAGTTATAGCGCAGTCTATAAATATACTGAATGATATTAGAAAACCTTCGTAGCTAGAAATAGATTCACAGCTTAGCTATTTACGGACACTGATATAGTTTCAAGGGCAACTGTTTGAACTTGGGGTACATCCGTTTTATTACTATAAACAGTCTTCCCACTGCATTTTGGGAGATGCGTACCATATTTTTGTACATCGTGTTTTATAATTGGATATATACATTTTATATATTATAACTTTTCCAAGTTAAAGAGACGTATCGTATATAAATATTGATCTAGGACTTGGTGTACCGGCGTGTAAAATTCATTCTAAATCCATGCAGCAATTTCTAAGAATCAACTAAACATGTGCACGAAGATTCACATTTATATATATTTGTAAAAGTTAAGTGAGGTTTAGATTAATAAAAAAAAATTGCAAAAGTTATCTTCACTGAGCGATTTTCACCGCGTAAACCATCACGGTTTGCTGAATTCTGCAAATTTTGTTGCTTGCAGGACTTCCGTCGAATTGCATGTGTAGAGAATTATTAAAATACTGGATGATGCTCGCGGCTTCGCCTGCGGGAACAGCCTTTCCCGCTACAACAGTCTCTAACACACAGTACGATGCCAGCGCCATCTAATAATCAGATCAAAAATATCCATTATTTCCCATCGAAGCCTTTATATTTTTTTTTATTGCATTGAATGACGAGACGAGCATGCCGTTCGCCTGATGGTAAGCGATACGACCACCCATAAACAGTAGCAACACCATCCAGCACCTAGAGTTACAGAGTACTGTGTGGCATTCCACTGCGCTCGTCCAGTAGTTACACAGGCTACAATGTCCTTCAAACCGAAACACAACAGTGCATGCACACTGCTGCTTGGCGGTAGAAATAGACGTTGCGGTGGTACCCACCCAGACGGACTCTTACATATGAGAGACCTACCACCAGTGAGTATGTACCACCACTATATGTTAATTCAGGATTTGATCTACCCTGTGCCAAACTTCATCCAAATCCGTTTAGTTGATTCTCCGTTTACTTCTAGGAATCATCCAAACATACAAACATCCAAACATTTTCACAAACTTTCGCAGTTATAATATAAGATAAGAAGTAAGATTGCCGCTACTGGAAACGCATCTGAAAGTTATTGTGCAATATATTCCAGCGAGAACTTGCTAGTCTTAGCTTAAGATGAGTAAAATGTATGCAGTTACACGTTACTTACATTGTACACTAATTCGCGTATTCGCAATTAATTGCTGATAATTTTCGTGAAGCCCAGATCCCTGATCCTTCTCAAAAGGCCTGCTCACTGTCATTAATTCTCCACTCCCTGACACTGGCAGTGGTCAGTCATTCACCTCGCGGACACAGCGTCACACGCCGTGGTCACCACGAATGCCATTACCGTGGTCGACGAATCGCAATAACTTCAGTAAACTGCTTATTAAGTATGTCATCATGCGTTATGTCTATGAAGTCGGTTAATAAATGAGTAATTACCCTTGACTTTTACTTGTAAACGTTTATACAGAAGTATATTTTTCTTTGGGATGTGGGAATTAGAATACCGAATTCTTTGGTACCAAAAGCGTCAACGCTGTCATATAATTGTTAATCATTTTGCAGTGCAAAACCAGAATGGACTATATTACGATGAACTAATAGACATTGGCTTTCCTGATACGCCAATGATTACAATTCTTCAAGGTATAATGCCTTCCAAATAGCTAATAACGAATAACTATTTTCTGTGGAACATGAAATCTCATCTAGATTAGTAATTTTGTATCCAAACTGTCTCTATCTAGTAAACTGACTGCCTCGGTGGCGTAGCTGTATTACGGTACGACTGCAATGCTGAGGTCTCGGGCTCGATCCCCTGGTCGGACAAAGTGATATTGGGTTTTTCTACTTCAGTATCACCCCGGATTCTAAAATTTGTGCTTGATATGGGTATAGGCTCGCCCCCTATCACATCATAGGACGGAATACGCACGGCGAAAATTGGGTGCACTAGTTGCATCTCTGCCTACCCCTTCGGTAATAAAGGCTGTGAGTGTGTGTATGTATCTAGTAAATCTAAACTAAATCTAAATAAAGGACGGCATCAAATACGGTCATTAGTCCTTACATACTAGTGCTTCTTTCTGGCGCTGGGAGAAAAGGCGTAAAAAAGGAATCTTAAGGCGTGAACGTTGTTGTCATATTCTATTTTACACTAGTACGTCATACTTTCACTTCGTCTTTACTTTCGCTAGTGGTAATGGAGTTGCCGTCTAACGGGAGTGAGGATCGTGCAAGCTGTAAATCTATAACCAGGAAAGGAGCTTTCCTTTTTTTACCATCATTTGATTGATAAAGGTTAGAATACTGGTGGTAGGTCTCTCATTATGTTAGAGGCCGTCTGGGTGGGTACCACCGCTATGTCTATTTCTACCGCCAAGCAACAGTGTGTATGCACTGTTGTGTTTCGGTTTGAAGGACATTGTAGCCAGTATAACTACTGGACATAATGAGACTTAACATCTTATGTCTCAGGATGACGAGCGCAGTGGAATGCCACACAATACTTTGTAAGTCAAGGTGCTGGATGGTGTTGCTACTGTTTATGGGTGGTCGTATCGCTTACCATCAGGCGAACGGCATGCTCGTCTGGTCATTCAATGCAATAAAAAAAAAAGGAATAGAGGTTTTGACATTATTTACATGTTAATGTTTTAAAGAGTGATGTGTTTTTTGTATTTATTTTCCAAATTAATTTAGTAATAGATTAACATCCTGTCTTGCTTAAGACTCAGACTATAATGTTTACTTACATGCACATTAGTGGACAGTATATAATCCAGAGATTTTTTTATTATCATAGGATTTAAAAAGGTATGTTTTTGAAAGTAACGTTGGAATTATGAGATAAGTTCAGTTAATAAACTTAAAATAAATATAGCTTATGTTTTCAAACAACGCATACTATAGGAATTAAGCACTCTTAGAGCTGACTTATCAATTGTCATCAGGCCATTCAAAACCGAGTGGTGGCATGTCGAGGCTTCAAGTGTCGTCTGTTGAAACGGTCTGTAACATTACTCCGTCGCGTGCCCACTGCGATAGGGTTGTCTAGGCTAACAAATGTAATACTTTACTCGTAAAGGCAATTGTTGATGGTAGATGACTATATCTACCATCAACAATTGGTACTAACCAACCGCCTTTACACTTGCCATTTGTTACATACAAAACTAGATTTGATACGCGGCTTCCCTCAGGGTAGTAGCTGTTTCGTTCGTTATTGTAGTCGGTAGTATCATAGGGTGCACGTGGTAGGTCTCTCGTATGTCAGAGTCCGTCTGGGTGGGTACCACCGCAATGTCTACTTTCTACCGCCAAGCAGCAGTGTGCATGCACTGTTGTGTTTCGGTTTGAAGGACATTGTAGCCAGTGTAACTACTGGACATAATGAGACTCAATATCTTATGTCTCAGGATAACGAGAGCAGTGGAATGCCACACAGTACTTTGTAACTCAAGGTGCTGGTGTATGGTGTTGCTACTGTTTATGGGCGGTCGTATCGTTTACCATCAGGCGAACGGCATGCTCGTCTCGTCATTCAATGCCGAATCCTTGTTTTGTATTCTTTTTGCCTTTGTAAATAAGGTTTGTGTGCGTCTCAGTATACTTTTAGTACGAATAAATGGTTCTTTCTTGCATTCGCGGTTATGGAGATGTGATATTGAAAGAATTTTCAGAACCAAGCCATGTCCAGGAATTGGCACGGTCCATCCAAACATAAATTAATAAAATCAGCTTTATTATACGACATATTTTAAAAAAATCTTCATTTGATCAAAAATCCCATCAAACTCCTCCAAGCAATTAAGAAGTAATAAGCGTATGCGTAGATAAACATCAAAGACTCGACCCTGACACTTTCGTAAGAGATTTATTTTTTGTGTAGATGCCAACCCTGACCTTGCCCCATCACGTCGCGTCGCGTAACGAAGCGATATGGATTTTTCTTTGTCGCCAGTGGGAATGCGTGCGAGATGCATTATACCCGTTGGAGTAATTTCCTGTGGTCCGGCAAGGTAATTGTATGCGCGTCCCTCTTTTAATTATTTTTTTGTCTAAGATAGATTGCTTGTTTTGTTTAAGATAATATTGTTTATTGTATATTAGTACGTAGTTACTTAGTCGGAGCTATAGAGACATAAAATCTTCTACCTGCCCTATTATTCTAATCCTACTCGAAAGGAAAAGTGAAAACAAGTAATGATTATAATATATGCACTAGGAATTTTGCAGAAATGAGTGGAATTTAAACTGCATGATTTTAGTTTTTCAGCTATTTGCAATGCAATGCAATCAGCCCTGTATTATATACTGCCCACTGCTGAGCACGGGCCTCCTCTACTACTGAGAGGGGTTAGGCCTTAGTCCACCACGCTGGCCTAGTGCGGGTGGGCAGACTTCACATATCTTCGAAATTCTTATAGAGAACTTTTCAGGTATGCAGGTTTCCTCACGATGTTTTCCTTCACCGTTAAAGCTATTCAGCCATTTATTTTGTCGATAATATTTTTTTGCTCGCCTCTTTATTTCATTGTAACGCCTAGGACTTAACAATAAAGTGGTATTTCCTATTGTTATTGAGGACGTGTTATATGTAATTTATGATAATCTATTTCAATAATCCACATTAAAGTAAATAAGTTATTTCCCAAGCAATCAAGCTCATCTCAGCCTATAGTTATGCAAGAAAAAACACATTATATTCAATAAATTTTATATTTTAATTTTATACGCATTATTATCTACTCTTGCGACATAAGATTGCCAATCCATCTGTGCGTGAAAATATTCATCTGTACGTCCCTAACCAGTACATTCGCGCCACTGGGAGGAGAAGACACCACCTCCTCACTGGTCCATCTGCTTGGCATCTTACGCAAACAAGCAATATTCCCACCGCCAAGGCAATAGCTTTATTAAATGCGTATGTTGAGAGTAGACCAGATGCTGACATATTTGTCGATAATAGTCACACTATATACAGAAGTGTTTATTCTTAAGTTATTTTGTTACTTAATAGTTAGTTATATGTATTTTTTATTTGAATAAGCTGTTTCTAAAATGTAGTTCGTAAGTAATTGATATTTTATTGATATTCTTCTATTCTTTTGTTTTGTTTGTATGTAGTTTTTTTTTTCATTCAATCGTCTTGGTGTATTTCCACTGTAAGCTTGTGTGATACTTAATTGATAAATAAATAAATAAAGCTACATTATACTGGTAATAAGAAATACTGCGATGTAATGTCTCACCGGCTCTACCAAGAATAGTTTGAAATTCTTCCAGTGTTTACATTCTTTAACCTCAATGACAATGGATGATAAAGGATGTAAACACTGAAAGCATTTCAAACAATGCGTAATTATAAGACGTTTTCATATCGATTGGTTCGGGTGAACGCCTTTTTTTATATGTGGCAACTGGCATTCTGGCACTGACTTCACCACACCTAATATTAAGGGTAGTGGAGTCCAAGCAAACTTTTTTTATTTGGCAAAGTGATTTTATTAAGAGATTGACGATACGAGCGACCTACTCGTCTAGTATTCCACACCTCCAATAAACAATATGGCACTGCGCTCGTCACTGACAAGGGCGTAGGAAGGTCGGGGTAGGGCAAACTTTTGTATGTACTTCTGTTAAATTATTGGGATTACCTACATAAATTGCTTCATTGTGCGTGATATGGCGATAGGATCGCCCCCTGCCTACATACAATTTTCGCTTAGCCCTCGCTGGATCAAAATTTAAAATTTTGCTCTCTGAATTGAAAGCTACGCCCTTTGTCACTGAGACATTTAATAAAATCCAAGAATGACCAGCAAAGGATATTGTGTCGAAGGTATAATTATGCCTGTTTTTCACATTGTACACTCATGTCCTGTCGATTGTCAATACCCATTCGTGCGTTACCAACAATCGGATCCACCGGGATGTGTTCACTTCACGGTATTTAGGCGCTTGTGTTCGTTCCATTGCATTGGTTTTATCGCCTTGGCCCAAAGCGGTCATGACCCGAGAGGTCGCTTTGATTCCTAGTTCGAGCAACTATGTGGGATTTTTAATAAATTATAGAATATTTTTTGCAATCGATTTGTTTTCTCAGACATGTATAGGATATACCTTTTTTGCTGATAAATTGCAATGCAATCAGCCTTATTCCTCTACTACTGAGAGGGGTTAAGCCTTAGTCCACCACGCTGGCCTAGTGCGGGTTAGCAGACTTCACATACCCTCGAGATTCTTATGGAGAATTTTCAGGTATGTAGGTTTCCTCACGATGTTTTCCTTTAACGTTAAAGCGGACGATAATTGATAAACAATACATACATAACTTCGAAAAATCAGAGGTGTGTGCCTTGGGTTTTGAACCTCCGTACATTGTCTGGGCAGACCGTTCCATTCCCAACTAGGCTATCGTACGCTTATAAATTGCTATAAGGTTTTAAGGCGATAGGCCAAGAGGAATAGTTTGGGCTTCGGTCATTCTGATGTGAGTTAGAGCCTTGGCTGCATACCGTATGATCCTTGATATTTATTTGATATTTTCATGACATTAGTCACATAACGATAGCATTAGTTTGTTGATAGAGAGTAAACCAAGTTATCTCTAAATCGGGTTCAGGGCTGCGTTTAATCGTAAAATGATCACAAATTGTCTGACCTGAATATCTAACTTACAACTTCATGGCAAGCACGCATTCAACGCACTACAATGACGAAAATTCATCAGAAATTTTGTCATCCCGGATATTCTAACATTTCAGGTAGCTTCAACAGAATGACGCGATTCACGCGCTGGTGATGTAAAACAATAGCGCAGGATGTCACACTACGCTGTCACTGTGGGGGGTGGGAGGGATGTCTTTGTGTCGGTTTCGGTGCCGGATTAATTACAAATGTTAATTCTCTATTGTCAAGTTGGCGTCACGGTGGTAACTCGGCTATTATCTATCAAGCGTCGATGGTGTTAGTTGGTATTGGCCAGTCGACTCGGTATAAATAACTACATTTGCTATCATCCTACTCCAGATCAAGAATTACAAATGTTGCCAAAAACACGAAACACGACAACAAGGTGTTCATGTCTGTTTTGAAGTAGCTCTGCTGCAGTCTAGCCGGCA
The DNA here is from genome assembly GCA_947568825.1 of Sphinx pinastri. Classification (NCBI taxonomy): domain Eukaryota; kingdom Metazoa; phylum Arthropoda; class Insecta; order Lepidoptera; family Sphingidae; genus Sphinx; species Sphinx pinastri. The sequence continues at coordinate 6,660,293 of OX387634.1, forward strand.
ATTTTTTTTCTGTAGTAATATACATATCTATAGACAGATAGGAAGTTGACGATAGCCTAGTTGGGAATGGAAAGGTTTGCCGACACAATGTCCGCAGGTTCAAAACCCAAGGCATACACTTCTGACTTTTCAAAGTTATGTGTGTATTGTTATCAATTATCGTTCGATTTAACGGTGAAGGAAAAATCGTGACGAAATCTCCATACCTGAGAAATCTCCATAAGAATTTCGAGGGTATGTGAAGTCTGCCAACCCGCAGTAGGCCAGCGTGGTGGACTAAGGCCTGACCCCTCTCAGTAGTAAAGGGGGCCCGTGCCGTGGGTAGCAGTGGGCAGTATATAATACAGGGCTGATTGCATTGCATTCATAATCATCATCAGCCACATGACGTCCACTGCTAAACATAGATTTTACCATTATGATCTCTAAAACAAGGAGCTTCGCTATCAATTACCACACACACACTGCTACTTACAGAAAAATATGCGTATCCCAAATCGACTTTAATATACCAAAGACCTGTATTAGACGGAACTCCCTCGATTATCATACGAAAGACCTTTATCCGACGGAACTATTTGCCTAATGGAGTCAATTGAGCCGCGTCCCCAGTGTCAGAATGTGTGTCATAGTGGGGTGACCGTCATGGCCGATCGATTAGTCTCTCGTCCTGAGCGGAAGACACACCTTGCTTGCGTTTGTTGCACTGTCTATTCAACTGTAACATTCAAGTGTATCGCAATTTCCTGAGTCCAATTGTACTCTAAATTGAGTTTATTGATTGGACAATATATTCGATATACATAGGTCGCATAAGTCTTATTAGATTAAAATTTTGAGTATCTATAATGAAAATGGCCAGCTAATTAAAATATTTGATAAGATTTTCGAAAAGACGCACATGAATTTCTCAGTGTAGAGTTTGCTTTATTGAATTTTTACCTAATATGGCGGTAGGTTTCATGACAAACCTGCCGCCATATTAAGATTGAGTTAAACTCGGAAAGCCCTGAGCTCATTAGATGTCTTTGGGATGTAAGGATGGCAATCTTTTGGACGTAAAGGTGTACACACAACCAGAATTGAAATAGAAAAAACGACTGGAGTATGTAACGTAACCAGAGCTCCCTACTCAAGCTAACCGTGAGAAAATCACGCAAAACGCCATTTCTAAGATGCATGAACTTGATTCCCATTTTGTACACGGTCTATGTGGCAGGACGCCGATGCATTCCCACATTACACGGATGCCAATAACCTGACGGATTGATCAGCGTTGTCACCCGACGGTCAACAAGGCCGGACCGCGTTTCCGCATGTTCCCATCGCACCGGGTTAATGATTTATAATGAGTGCTAATAACATCGGTGTTCAATATGGCGATGTTTCTTTTTACTTGCGTGGCTATTAGTCCTTTAAGTTATGTTTTTATTACGCTCTTAGAGTATTATGAGGATTTATTATGTGCAAGACGATTAGACATAAAAATTGCAAGTGTTCAGTTCTTCTTGTAATCTCATTCTAGCAAAATCCTTTAGAGAAGTAAACGTCTTCAACTTGGGATTCTAACTCTGCTTCAAGAAAGCGATGGCTATATTCTTATAGCATATATTTCATACGGTATGTGAACAGCCGCATCACTAAAAGAATCGTGGACACAATCTTTAAATAGGGATTAAGGAGGGGGGTGTTTGAACTAATATCACATCAGTTTTTAGACAGTAGTACTACCAAGAAAATTAATGGCCTAGATAAATACGTTTACAGCGTGACACTAACACTCTAGATGGTGTTTTCCACGAACAGATCCATGAACATGCCGAATGAGATCCATGACCCAACAAGTGCAAAAACAGCTCGTAACTTTATGGTAGGCCATAAAATAGCTCTTGAGTTCCTCGCGTTAGATACTTTGAAAGCATGCGTGGTATTTGTTCATGGTAACATTGATTTTAGACTAGCTTTTATTCGCGACTCCGTTCGTCAATGTCTAAATTTTTTTATTTTAGATTCTTCTTATATAAGGTTTTCTGAAGGGATCGTTGATTAAATCACGGATCCTCAAAATATATTTGCGAATCCTCATTAATCATACTCATATTATAAATGCGAAAGAATCTAAAGATGTTTTGATATTTATCATGAATAGACAAAAAAAACATTGAACAAATTTGAATAAAATTTCCCCATTAAAACCATATTATCCTGGATAAAAACATGAGCTATTTTTGTCCCCAAAAATTACACAGTACACTTTACTCTTCAAATGGTCTTATGCAAGCAGCACCTCGTATTGCTATAGTCGAACCTGTGGCAACCCATTTTATGGCTACGCGGTGGGCTACAGTGACTGTTAGAACAATATTTATCAAATGTAATATCTTAAGGTGTTTATACCATGGTCTGTGATAGACGTCCGGTCGTTTCCCACGATGGGACGGTGCCTTACCTTCCCACATCCGCTGTCCTACGACATGTGATATGCGACGGACTCGTCTATTTTTAGCGTTAGTGGTTCTTGTGGTATATGGTGTCGAATTATTTATATGAAAAATAGTAAAGTTTCAACTAGTCAGTAAATTTCTGGGTTTGAATTTCATGTCGGTGTAAAATCTGTATGAAACTACGAATGCAATATTTCGACCGTCGAGCGCCGCAGAGTTTCTGGTTGGTCAATTTATTTGGTAGTTCAGTGTCGTTAAATGCTTTTCCAGGATTAGGGTGAAATGTCTACATCTAAAATCTAATTTCAGTGTAGCTCTATGAGTAAAGCCTAGTAGCTAGGAGATGAGTTTGCAGGAATTATATCCACCGTAGACCCAAATTCTGGAAGGCTCTATTAAATGTGTCTTATTACCAGGTAACCAGGAAAAACATAAAAATGTTCTCATATTGCGAAGCATTGCAGGCCATGAAAAACTAGGAAGGGTTATTTCACAAACATCGTGGGACCATTAACTACAATACAAAAGGGTTAACAATTCCACATAATATCACAAATTAGCAGAAAGTACATCCCAAAGGGTTTAGGGTTAACAATCAAACAGACGCATCAAATCGATTACAAACTCTTCCGACGTTTGATCGATTGGTCCGAATTGCTGAAATTATTCACTTATCTATCGCTTGAATTGACGTTCAATTCGATGTTATTAGCTAATGGTCCCATGTATGTGAGAATTAGTGGTTGCCCGCATGTCTGAGCCAATGGCATCCCTCTTGTCTTCTTCTCTCGTCAATTGCGACTAATTCGCGATTAATTTACATATTGTCTGCCCCTATTTGACTGAACTCGTAAAGGAAGTCTCCAAGAACCTTCAAAGCTCCGCAACGTACCCACGGTTCCTCTCTGATGTGTAAAGAGTTACGGCCTGTTTGTTTACGAATAAACTATAAAATCTAATGCTGATTACGTAGAATATGTGTTTTAGTCTTTAGTAATGTCGTCATGCCATATTCAATGCTAAGGGCTGTTTTCACCGCTTGATGATAATTGCTACTCGTCATATAAATGTTTAAGTCAACCAAATACCAAAGACACACTCAAATCTATACTCCTAAATGTTAATAAACGGAGTACTATCTACATTACCCGTTTAATACGATAACTATTAAATAAAATTCACTTGAAACCTGTGAAACTGGCCCTAAATTATAAGTTCTTTGCACAGTCCAAGATGGTCCTCGGAAGTGTAACATTCGCCATACGACTCCATAAATAGCAATCCTTTAAACACCGCTGGGCACTTACTATATTTTTACAATGCATTTGAAAGTTATACAAATTAACATACATAGTTACTTATTTTCTTACCTTAGCTCATACCATAATGCGATAATTCACAAAATATTTTTTTAGAAATGTCAGATGTGTGCCCTCAGGTTTTAAGCCTGCGGACGTTCGTCTCGGCAGTCCGTTCCACTCCCACCTAGGCTGTCACCGCTACCCTTAGCTCATAGTCTTATGGAATTCTTCAGATGAAGGATCCATTAAAGTATCGTCTGAGGACTATGTATTTTGAACAAGTCATGAACGGGTGTATCAATTAGAGTGTCCACCATCCATCATATTTTTGAAGCACGATAAATTTTGAATAATCTTGTGCTCTTGATTCGTGTGAATGATGTCTTTTCCTGGTACTTGAATAATAAAACATCATGAATTTTTGCTCTGTTTCTGTGTAATTTCTGAACCTCTAGACGCTTTTATATTATATCCTAAGTTAATATAACCAGCATCATCATCATCATCATCAGCCACATGACGTCAACTGCTGAACATAGGCCTCCCCCAAAGATTTCCAGACGGATCTGTCAAAAGCATAAATAAACCAGCATAAATAATTGTAATTTTTTTTGACTGTGGAATCTGTGAAATCGATGCTTTACTGTCTAATTAATCTAACACCCTCTAATTAGTACTACGCTCGTAGCTAACTTTGTTTGTAAGTCGTGTTTGTGATATGTCGTGACACTCATTTCACGATACACGTTGAAGGTAACGATATTACTTATTACTGAGGTTTCTTTCGATATCATATTATGCTCTACTTTTATGAAATACTAGCCTTGGTTCGCGGTTTCGTCTGCGTGGAATTTCCTTTATGACAAATAAAAAAGTTGTCTATTTGTCTTTTCTTGGGATTCAAAGTCCATCAAATTTACTCATTTATGATAATATTAGTATTGCAGTTTTGGATCCACGACTGCCTCGGTGGCGTGTTGTATTGCGTACGCGTTAAGAGTACGATTTGCGCGCTGAGGTCCTGGGTTCGAATCCCGGGTCGAGCCAAAAACATTGTGACTGGGTTTTTCCATCTTAAAAATTACTCAGTCGCAGCTCGGAGTCAGGAAGTTGGCGGTGTGATACCCCCGTGCCTCGGAAAGCACGTAAAGCCGTTGGTTCTGCGCCTGATCTCTCTCCGGTCATATCGGATTGCCGTCTTACCGGACTATGAGAGTGAAGGAATAGCGAGTGCACCTGTGTATTGCGCACACACTTGTGCACTATAATATCTCCTGCGTACCTGGCTGACCTCCGTGGAGATTGGCCGCCGTGGCCGAAAATGGCTAGGAGGATTACGTTACGATTGGATCCACACGTATTTCTATTCTGTAACCATGACTCTACATTGTTTAACTTGTTCATATCTTGAGAGTAGTAAAAATTATTTTCGGACAAGCAGTATCGCTGGTATAGACTTAATTCTGTAAAATGCACACACGCAGTGCTGCAAGCATGCTTTGTACTTAGACATTTCGTATATTAGTTAAATTTTCTAACACTGTTGTGTCTCGGTTTGAAGGACATTGTAGTTGTTGCTAGTGTAACTACTGGACATAATGAGACTTAAAATCTTATGTCTCAGGATGACGAGCGCAGTGGAATGCCACACAGTAGGTACTTTGTAAGTCAAGGTGCTGGATGGTGTTGCTACTGTTTATGGGTGGTCGTATCGGTTACCATCAGGCGAACGGCACGCTCGTCTCGTCATTCAATGCAGCGAAAAAAAATATTCTCAATTGAAATTCTATAGAACATTTATTAGATAAGTATTATTTCATATTCTGAACATATTAATTCCACGCAAAGGATGATTTTCAAGAAATAATAAATTTTCAACGTAGAAATCATTATATTCCATTTTTATCTTTGTTTGCCCTGGTTCTCGTTTCAAATGACGCATAATGGTAATGACCGTAAAGTAAACCTCATTAGTCACTTTTCGATAAAGCTTACTTTACAAACGTCTGCAACAGATGCATCGGCGCGTGCGCATAATACTGCGCTATTTACAATTCCACCCCCGCCACGATCCGATTGTGATCTCCCTTTGCCTGTACATCCCAAATTTAACGTTTTATTCTGATTCTCTGCGTGAAAAGTTTGTTATTATTTTTATACTTTTCCGTTGATTAAAATTTCTTTAAATTTGGTTTTAGAAAATTAAAAAAATCTTAATATTGATTTAATGCCACATGATTATTTAGGCATATAAATGTTATCAAACTTATTCAAATAAATATCTCACCGAAGATAAAATTATTGTTTTTTTTATTACAAAATATGCTTCAACCAAAGTAACCATTCATTTTCGGCTGTGATTTAGCCCCTGACAAATCAGCAGTTGGAAACAATCAATAATTCATACGGAAATCGTAATTCACAATATGCGGGCTTCCTTGCAATGTTTTGATATTTTGGCACCACACTTTTGTCCGCGGATTTGCTTTCATAAACAACCTTTATTTGGGAATTTTAATTATTTCGATGAGTTATGTGCAAAAAAATGTCTACTTAATTGCAATAAAAAAAGCCATTGTGAACTGGTAGCCATTTTTCTAAGCAATAAGGATAAATAGATGGTAGCTGTATCGTATGCGAGAGTTTATCAGGGTAGCTATCACTAATTCTTTATTTATTTACTAGTTATTATGAAACTCAACATCTTATACTAGTATTACAAAGCGTCTTTATACGATGTTTACAATGAACGCGTAAATGCTTTGAAATATATTTTAATTGAATGAATGAAATCCCTGCATCGGTGTTTCCCGAGCGCTATGACTTGTCCTTCTTCAAACGAGGTTTAAAAAGAGTGCTCACCTCCCGCTAGGCAACGGCTTGGCTGTGCCTCTGGCATTGCTTTAGTCCATGGGCGGCGGATGCTGCTACCCATCAGGCGGACCGCTCGCCCGTTTGCCTACTAAAACAATAAAAAAAAAAAAAAAAAAAAACCTTGTTTCGGGAAGTTATTGCTCCTGTTTAATGGCAGATCAGGCTAGCGATCTGCTCGTCTCCCATCGATTAAAAAGGTGTGAATGTATGTTTTTTGTCCCAAAAGCTTGCGTGCGACACGCCAAGACTCAATAACCCACTAACCAAATCAAAGGGAATCTTCGACCGCATCTAAATTCCAATATAACATGTCCATTTCGATCTCACGGATCGAACACGCCATTTGATATTTGTATAGGCTTTTCATATCAACTAGGGACCGTAACCAAGATGTCCTTATGAAATTGTTAATGCCAATAGAAAGCAGAAAAAATGTATGGTCATGACATATCCTATCGATAAGTCATCGCTAAGATTGACACTTCTCGTACATTACGTTAGCGTTAACGATCGCAGAACGGTATATAGAGCCCCAGATGTAGAATTAATAAAGGCAAAACTAGTAGGGGATTTGTGATTTAGTTTGTTGCTGTATAAATGAGTCAACATAGGGTGGTACCAGTGTCATAAAACGAGGAAGTAAAGACAGCTTCCGTAGCGTAGTTGTATTGCGTGGGCGGTACGATCTCCGTTCTGATATACTGGGTTCGAATCCCGGGTCGGGTAGAGTGATATTGGGTTTTCTTCTCAGTATCAGCCCGGAGTCTGGAATTTGCGACCAATATGGCGATAGGCTCGCCCCCTAGCACATCATGGGACGGTATACGCACGACAAAAAGTGGGTGCACTAGTTGCGCCTCTGCCTACCCCTTCGGGGATATAAGGTATGTGTATGTGTGAGTGGACGATAGCCTAGTTGGGAATGGAACGGTCTGCCGAGACAATGTCCGGAGGTTCGAAACTCAAGGCACACACCTCTCTGACTTTTCGAAGTTATGTGTGTATTGTTTATCAATTATCGTTCGCTATAACGGTGAAGGAAAACATCGTGAGGAAACCTACATACCTGAGAATTCACGATAAGAATTTCGAGGGTATGTGAAGTCTGCCAATCCGCACTAGGCCAGCGTGGTGGACTAAGGCCTAAACCCTCTCAGTAGTAGAGGAGGCCCGTGCTCAGCAGTGGGCAGTATTTAATACAGGGCTGGTATTATTATTTTATTATATGTGTGTGTGTGTGTGTGAAGTATCATCCTTGCTGTAGCAATTTATACACTCAGTAGTCAGTGACTCTCTCTCTCTCTAGAATTAGTCCACAATAAAGGATTGAGATGGACTTACACGTCTTTACATATAGCCATTTCATTGTAAACATCATACCGTTATTTTCCTATGCAATCATATCCACTCATAATTATAATTCAGGATCGATGTGGGTCTCGCTACGCCCTACATTGCGATTGCAACTAACAATGCTCTAGGTATGGAACCAATATCTATTATTTGTTGGCAAATCAAACAGATGACAGCTGTGCTCAATTTTTATCAACATATGGTCGCTATTAAACTTTCTTAATCCAATAAGAATGCCATCAATGCTATCGGATACTTATTGGCACAGTTTTGAGGTCGTATATCGATTCCCACATCCAGGGTTGTCAACATTGTCAACATATTGTTAATATGCGTGTTAATACTATGACCTCGTTATATATATATATAGTAAAAAAACACATTTAGCCATCATTTTCCTAATTGCTATTGGATATCCCAGGACATCCCAGGACATATTGTCGTATCGGTTAGATATGACAAAGATATGATGGGATCGTCGTCCAGTAATATCATAGAAATAAAATAGTACTGGATATAAAGACGAAATGCTAGAATCATGCATGCACCTGACTACCCCATCGGAGCCATCGCTGCAAGCTTGTGACCTTCTCCTTGAACAGTAACTATACCTTCAATATAAAGCACAAGATCAGTAATCTTGATATATAAATATTTTTATCTGCCAACCCTAACCATACCAGATGATCTCAAAGATATAACTTTATCATTGCATCGATGGGGTGATAACATTTGGAGTGTGTTGTACTACGTGTTATATAGGTATAGTGTTTTTCAGGTTGTTTGAACAGACCGCTCGGCTGTTTATTCGGAATGAGGACATAAAAAAAAACTTCCTAGCCGATTTCGTCCACGGCGGCCAATCTCTCAGATATAAGCCAGGTACACAGAATACATTATAGTATTATGACTAGGAGTCGAAGTGGTCGCCATGGCCAAATTCGGTCGGACATCATCATCATCATCATCAGTATTCAAGTGTACCTATGCGCAATAAACAGGTGCATTCGCTATTCTTTCACTCTCATAGTCCAGTGAGACGGCAATCCGACATGACCGGAGAGAGATCAGGCGCAGGACCAACGGCTTTACGTGCCTTCTGAGGCAGGGGGGTATCACACCGCCAACTTCCTGACTCCGAGCTGCGACTGAGTAATTTTTAATATGGATAAACCCAGTCACAATGTTTTTGGTTCCACCAAGGATTCGAACACAGGACCTCAGCGCGCAAACCTTACTCGTAACTCGTATGCAATACAACTACGCCACCGAGGCAGTCAATGAGGACGTTATAGTAGAGTTCTCATGAAACCAGTTTCGATGGGCACAGCAACACTTCAATTCACTTGATGGTAAGGGGAGTGGTGTTCATAAAAGTTTAGATTTAGGAGAGATGATTAATTATCCCTTGCAGTTGAAACAATAGGGTCGTTTCCTATGTTTGATTTTGTACATTGTTTTATATGTAACAGAAGATAATAAAAATATATATCTAAAATCAGCATCAAAATAGGTTGAAAAATAAATCAGTTATTTGCATTGATGTATTAAAAACCCAATACATCAATGGTTTGGAATATTGTTGTGAGCAAAAGTTGGAGCGTGGTGGGGTTATCGAGCTATCTCTTTCTCACGCACGCAGCGATGTGGCTAGTGACACGCGGTGACGTTACAGTTGGGTTTTTTAATACATCAATGGTTATTTGGAATATTGTTGTGAGCAAAATTTGGAGCGTGGTGGGGTTATCGAGCTATCTCTTTCTCACGCTCGCAGCGATGTGGCTAGTGACACGCGGTGACGTTACAGTTTGCTATTACTTATGTTATGATCAGCGCCGCGATATAAATCATCTATTTATCTAACGTTGATCTTGAGTCAAATAGCTTAAGGGTGCGTTTCCACTAAAGATTTGACACCTAAGCTGCGCAAAAATCCGTAGCTTGGCTGTTAAACGGTGTGACATTTTTTACCAACTATTTTTCGATCATTAACTTAAACAAACATCAAGACAACAACCCCTGCTCAATAAAATTTTGCATTCACCCAGTCACATACAAAATGTAATGAATGCCTTGATTTTTACTTGAAATCAGAAATTCCCCTCGAAAACATTGAATTAAATTACAATAAATATGACGCACTTACCACGAAAAAGTAATTAAGTCCTTTCGAATTGCGTATACAGCTGAAATGCGTGAAGATGAAGGGTGGATAGCAGGTCCTTGAGGTTCTCATGAATATTGAAGCGACTGCGAACTGATTGTTATTTACCCAGTAAATGGTTTCTGAAATGTCTCACGGACCTTGCGAAGGATAGCGTGATGTGCAAATTGTCTAATAGTTCTGTATTGATATGTAAAATAAGCAAATTTGTCATCCGTTGGTAAGTTGGCAAGTGTAACTTTGAATTCCATCCGTACAAGTATGGATTAGTTGTTTAAAATTTCAAAGATCAATCAATACGTCTGTTTGCTGAGAAAGGATACCACCTTGGTAGAAACTTAATTCATGCTTTAGACCGGCTGTTCACTATGGGAAATGACTTTGTTTTTGGAATATCATTGACTATGGGACATTACAAGTCTTGAGATATGAATTACATCTTATTATGAGCGTAACACTCAGCCCGTGTGGTTGTGGCATGATCAAGTAAAGTTAACGGTCTTATTACACTGGACGAACGCGCAGCTGCTTCGCCTCGCTGTGAATTCACTTGCGATCCGCCAGTATTATAGGAGCCAAGTAACTTTACCTGAACGTAGATAAAACAACGTGGTCTAAGAGATATCGCATACCTTCCCGCGTGCCGATGAAAACAATGGATAAATTGGTGTATTACACCGCTAAAATCCCGTAATCGCTCATATCTCAATCATTTTCCAACGACCGCCCTGAGCCGAGGCTCGTACCCCAGTTAGGGGGTGCCCTCAGCGTGGTCGTTTAAATGTAAAGGGTTGGAGCGCCTAAAGCGTTCGCCCGAAAGTCCGGTGTGGTCAGAAAAGCCGACTAGCAACAGGATACTGACTGTAATCTTCTTCTTTGTCGGTATCACTCTTGACAGAGTGGTCGTGGTCATCACTTCAGGTGTTGGTGGCAAGCTTCACAACACGCCGCCACTCTGCTCTGATGGCCGCCTTCCTCGTGCATTGAATAGTGATGATGAGCCGACTGACTGTAATGTCATACCAAAAATAAAAATTCGATACTTTTTCAAATAGGTTAATTAGTATCGACTAGCTATTAAGCTGACGCGGAGTACTAATCAAGATAGGGTAGTAAGGTACGGGAGGCGTAATATATTCTTGAACCATCGATTGATCTACTAAAAATATATTTATAGTTACAACACAACATACATTGCATCTGAATGTATTTATAATATCATTCTATTAAAAATAGGGTAAGCGATATTAAATATTGTATCTAATAGTGTAATACCAGATTTAGGTAATGTTGTTTCAGCAAGCATTATGTATGTCATGTACTAACATTTTACTAGTGCAAATACTACACTTGCACGACCATTGTCATGAGACATCTGTGGAAACAGGATAACGCCAAGCACCGGCGCAGGCGCAGCGCTCGGAAATGTTGCGTTCTAAATTTAAACTTTAGGGTCGATTTAAAAGTAGACGAGACACTTGTTTCCTGCAAATTCTTTACTGAAGTTGTCATGAATCACAACGGCTCCCACTTTATTTTTCTTTAGGGGTAATCAGGGGTGACGAGGTGACTTTGAAATAACATTAATAATTGTTTTACCGAAAACAACTTAAAAAATGTTCCATGGCCAAGTTAACCCGCGCGTAGTTATAACAATGAATGTTCTATTTTTTTTTGGGCTAATAGCGGTGCGCACGCGCTGTCGTCGCGCGGATACAAAATGGCGGCTCAACGAACCGCTTCCGCCCCTCGGGAACCCTGACAAGTGCATCCGAAACCGACACTCTCGTATTGTGTAACCGACAAGTTTATCCCACACCGATTGGGGGACGGATCACACGATTTATCATAAAATCAGATTGAATTTACTAAACGACCCTACGGATCCTGTTTGTTAGTTTCCACATTTTTTTTGGCTTACTACTCAGGACTGCAAATATAGACGAGTTGGCTCCTTAGTCAATTATCGTCACCTATATGTCACTTCTAGAAAGTCGTAGAATAATGCTTAATTATGACCAGCTGTCTGTCTACGACATAGGAATCGATCCCAGGACTTTCCGCCCTGTAGCCCATACTCATTGTCACTAAACTGAAGCGATTCGTATCTGGTATATTAGAATGTGTATTGTGTGCGCGATACGACTGCCGATCTGAGGTCTCGACTTCTAATCCTGGGCCGGGTTTATCACATTGTTAGCAATATATTGGATTATTCTGCTCACTTTCAGCCCAAAGTTTTTGTTCCCGATATGGTGAACGGCTCGCCCATCATCCCATCATGGGACTGAATACACACGCCGAAAAGTGGATGCACTAGTTACCTACGTACCTCTACGTGGATAAAAGGCGTGAGTGTGTGTGTGCATTATAATTCGTAACCAATGTAGAAATCTGCACGCTCAAGGCGCTTGGCAATCTTTGTAGCTAATGTTTACATGTCCACGCTTGTAAACATAGTAAACTGAGCTATATTGAACTTGACACTGTTCAGTTGACTCTAGTAAGTGGCGTGGACAGGCTGTTACTGCTTAGGCCGCAAGTCCACTGAAATAATATACTGAGCGATAGTTAGATATAAATTACGTATTGTAAGATCGCCCCCTTATATGGTAGGGCCTATAGATTATTGACTTGGAAGTCATGGATTCGATTTAATGTGACTAAGAGTTACCAAACATTATACTGTGAAAAAAATATCTTAAAAGTAGCTTTATATGTTAGTCCAAGACTTGACCTATCTCTTGTAGGGACACTGTATGTATTTCATATAATTTGCTGAATTTACGTTTTGTAGCTGCGCGGGAGCGCGCTCGCCAGCGGTCGTCAGTCGTTCCCCGTCGAGCACCACATTAGCACTAGGCACTTAGTACTTAGCACTTAGTAACGGTACCGTACACATTTATTTAGTATGTGTTGTATTTAATTGTGTAAAATTGATAAATAATATAGACTCATAAATTAACCACGTCTGAACTTTTATTTGCATCTTTTGAGAGTCAGTGGGAATATTCCAAAGGACCGTCAATAAGAGGAACCCATATTCTCACACTCTTTTCCGAGTTCCATTGCAATCCATTTGGTTTATGCGATTCCGTCTAACATTCATTGTATCAAACTTACAAAAAGATTTTACGTAAAATAGAGTAAGAAATGAGATACATACCTACTCAGAGAAAACCTTACATCCTACACAATCAAATAACAACTGATCGTTATCTTAGTTAAAAGTAATATAAAGAATTTAGTAGGTAATTTGTAAATGCAGATACATTAAAAAAACGTTCGCGGTGTGTTCTCGATTTAAATTGTCTAAGGTCAGTATTGTGTTTAATAGAAAAACGATTTAAGTGCAAGCGTTGACGTATACTTTTTATTAATGTATGTAAACTGACCTATTATGGGTTCGATTACAAGGCCGATCAATTGTCTTAGGTTCATTGCACTTCCTATGATTTGTAGCGGTATCTAATACATGCTCATTCCGAAGGGGTAGGCAGAGACACTAGTAGAATGTAATGTAGAATATAGTCGGTTTATCAAGTACCTTTTAATGAGACAGGTGTTTCTCGATATCGGGATCATATTCATAAACTTGATTTGTTTTTCCTAATCAAGGAACTCGTACACCTGTTCATTGATTACAATTTTAATTTTACCGCCTTAGTAACCAGCAATTTGATATTCGTTTGTTTTTGGGGTGTGAGTGCAAAACATAATACATATCTTTGAAACTGTATGTAAAGCATGTTCTGAGGAACTGCCTAAGTCCTCAAAAATATATCTCATATCCTGGTATGAGATATATTTTGTGCCCAGGGCGCGTCTGCGCGAAGCCTAACGGATAAAACTTGCCATAATAGCTCATTCCGGCAAATCGTGTTCGGAGACTTTGGAGGTCACCTGGTATAAATATAAGGCTGTTTGACTGCCTCGGTGGCATAGTTATATTGCGTACACGATACGAGTACGACTATTGCGCTGAGGTCCCGGGTTCGAATGCCGGGTCGTGCAAGAAAAGTTTGTAACTGGGTCTTTGCATTTTATAAATTATTCAGTCACAGCTCGGAGCCAGAAAGTTGGTGCTTTAATACCCCCGTGCCTCGGAAAGCACGTAAAGCCGCTGGTCTTGCGTCTGATCTCTCTCCAGTCATGTCGGATTGCCGTCTCACCGGACTATTGGAGTGAAGGAATAGCGAGTGCACCTGTGTAATTCGCACACACTTGTGCACTATAATATCTCCTGCGTACTTGGCTGATCTTCGTTGAGATTAGCCGCTGTTGCTGAAATTCGGCTAAGAGGGATTTTAGTAAGACAGGGTCTTACCCTCTATGTCAGTATAAACTAGTAACATGTCCTTGTTATATTCGTGAAATTTCCATTGCCATAAACGCGACGAGGTGCATTATGTGATTGTTACGAACTGTCAAAATAACGTGTGGCATCGGCAATCAGCCGGGATGGCAGTATTCGAACGTCAAAAAAATTCAGGCTGCAACGTGTTTTCTTACATTATATGGACTGCGCTGTGCTGATAATCAGGATGAAAGAAGTCACGTTACTAAAAGTAAAAAAAAATCTAACTCTGTTCTTTCGTTTGGAAGCTGCAATGCCTTATGCCACAGATACATACTTAAAACTTATACCAGACCTTCTTTTGTGTAAGATGTAAAAAAACAAATCAAACAACTAAAGAATGATGAAAATCTGGAATGAGGAAACAAATCCTTTATTTCTATAGACAGGCGCCAACGGAAGGAAGAATTTAAATATGTGTAATAAGTTAAAATAATAAAGACAGACATGTTTGGTAAACTTCGGTATGTTCACAAATTGTTCAAATTGGGATATCCTGTTGTAAACAAGGGTCCAAATAAACATTAAACAGTGGTAAATACATAATTCTGTATTATCCTTAGGGTAGTGGACATCCGAGACCATTCAACAATGTCTGGAACGCCCAATTTCATTACTGGTGAAATCTTAGGCCTTGGTATCAAATTCTTATTTTGAATTTCTAGGAAAGCCGGATTTTGCTGGTGAAATTTACATGTGCCCAGATAGCGGCCTTGTACGCTAAAGTGTAAAACCCACTATAGTGTCCCAAGTAAGTGTATCGCGTTCTAGGATGTCTGTGTATATTTTAAAGAGGCAGGCATAATTGTTTCAACTGGCGATGGGTAATCTCTCAACAGTCGACACACTATCTGTACCCCATTCCACTTATTGTCACGTCCAGTGGGATCACATTGTCATCCCTGTATAAAAAAGATTTTCTTACAATATTTAGTTTTTATATCCAGTGATTATTTGCAATAGGTATACATGTATCTTGGTAAAGTCTTCTCGGTCTCGGGTTCGATCCCCGGGTCGCGCAAAGTGATATTGGTGGGTGCATTAATTGCGCCTCTGCCTACCCCTTCGGGGATAAAAGGCGTGAGTATGTGTGTGTGTGTGTGTATCTTCGTAAAGATAGAGACAGTACATAGGGTACGGATATGGAATCTAATCCGACATCTGTCTCGGCAATCCGTTTTATCTTCAACTCTGCGGTCTGGCTTTTGCTTATATCACGTGACCGATTCATCTCATTTGATGCATATAACTTCTATGATTATAAATCCAGGACATGGTCTATCGGCATGGTACTCCCTGAACCGCCCCTGCATCGCCCTCCTGCGCACTCCGCAGAGAGCTTTGGCGCAGCGGGCGATCAGGGCGTACCGCACGGTCTCTTTCGAGGCGGCTTGTTTGTTGGCCGGATTCCTGCCCTGGGATCTGGACGCCAAATCCCTCTCCGATGTCTTTCATTGGCGGGAGGAGGCGTCCAGTCGCGGGCAACATCCGGCCCTGAAGGAGGTGGAGGCCATGAGGGCCTCCCTACGGCGAGCCGCCGTGGAGGAGTGGCGTCTCAGGCTGGAGGCCCCGACAGCGGGGCTCAGGGTCGTCGCGGCAGTGCGTCCTGTCTTTGCCGAATGGCTGGACAGGCGCCACGGTGCGGCAACGTTTCGCCTGTCGCAGGTGCTCACCGGGCATGGCTGCTTCGGTGAGTTCTTGTGGCGGGTAGTGCGGAAGGAGGTGTCGGCCGTGTGTCACCACTGTGACAACTGCCCGCTGGATACGGCCCAGCATACGTTAGAGTTTTGCCCAGCCTGGGATGAGGAGCGCAGCGCTCTCAGAGCAGTCGTCGGAGGAGACCTCTCGCTGCCGGCCGTGGTCGCTTCCATGGTCGACAGCCGGAGGTCCTGGCGTGCGGTGGCACACTTCTGTGAGGTGGTCCTCTCGCGGAAGGAGAGTGCCGAGAGGGATCGGAGGCGCGGAGATCCCTCCCGCCGCCAGACGAGACGTAGGAGGCGCCGGGTGGACGACTGACCGGCGTCTTCCGCCCTGTGGATTGGGGGCGTTTGGAGAATTCTACCACGGTATCCCCTGCCTGTCGTAAAAGGCGACTAATAGGGGCCACCGGGGGTCGCAGGCGGGTGGCAGGGGGCTGTCTGTCTTTCACTTTTGTGTTCATTAGCACATTGTAGCGATCCCTGTGATGGACGGCAGCGTGGCTGGTAGGCCTCACGCTGCCATTGACGCCGAGGGCGTCCTTCGGTGCGTGGGGGCTCCTGAGCCCCCCCACAACAGGAGACGGGCCGCACTAGGCGGCAACGCGCAGAGGCGGCTGCGGACGACAACTTAGACACTCCCTTACTTAGTCAGAGGAAGCCCGCAGCCGTCCCTAATGCGCCGAAGATGGCCACCGCGGAGTTTTGGTTGGTATGCCGTGCGTTATACATAGGTTAGGGACTCGGCCCGGCGGTCGCCCGATGGTTACATCTCTCCGGGTGGCTCAACGCCGGGACGTAAGGCACGGTGAACCCAACATAACCGCTCAGTCGCCCCCCTTGAAGGCTGGGCGGTAGTAATAAGTCACTTTCTCCGCGAAAAAAAAAAAAAAAAAAAAAAAAAAAAAAAAAAAAAAAAGGACATGGTCTATCGGCATGGTGCCAACCTGTATTAGGCCAGCATAGTGGACTAAGACCTGAACCCTCTCAATAGAGGAGACCTAGGCTCAGCAGTCTGTGTGCCTTTCATCCAAATACGTTCAGTGGTTTCTGCATTTCCAACAAAGATCTTCACAGATAAGTATTTCTATAAAAAAGATATTCAAGAACAAATTGTTACAAAACGAATTATGAATATGTAAATTTTTTAACCATGATACACACCGGAACACATTCCTCGCCTCACCGTCTGTTAAAACTCATTCACAAGTGTACTTTGCATAAACTACAGCGTATCACGAGGTTTCATTAACAAATACGGTTCGTATATTTAGTATTTACGCTCAGTTTACATTACTTGGTATCGTCACTCGACGGTTTCGATCTTTCTGCCAAACGCCCTTCGAAGGGTAACGCCTCGATAGATTTTCTCTGTACCTATTGAAGTAAGGAGAACTAGGAAAAGATTAGTTTTATACAAATTGGTAAATAGATGAGCAAGCAGCTAATGATAAGAGACACGACGAACCTTAAACAAAACGGACCCAAACTTTGAACTACAAAGCATATTTTCATATATGGCATTGAATGACGAGACGAGCATGCCGTTCGCCTGATGGTAAACGATACGACCACCCGTAAACAGTAGCAACACCATCCAGCACCGTGACTTACAAAGTACTGTGTGGCATTCCACTGCGCTCGTCATTTTTTTTTTTTTTATAGGGGGCAATCGAGCATATGGTTCACCTGATGGTAAGTGATCACCGCCGCCCATGAACATCTGCAATACCAGGGGGCACAGAGATGCGTTGCCGGCCTTTTAGGTGGGAATACGCTCTTTTTTTGAAGGTCGCCAGGTCCTATCTGTCCGGAAATGCTGCTGGCGGCAATTGGTTCCATAGTTTATAGTGTCATCCTGAGACATAAGATGTTAAGTCTCGTTATGTCCAGTAGTTATACTGGCTACAATGTCATGAAACACAACAGTGCATGCACACTGCTGCTTGGCGGTAGAAATAGACATTGCGGTGGTACCCACCCAGACGGACTCTTACATGTGAGAGACCTACCACCAGTAAACGCGTGCGTGCGTGGCATTGTTCTGCGCTCGTCACCCTCGTCGTCGTCACGCTCGTCACTGGGGTTAGATGTTAAGTCTCATAATGCCTATGAATTGTATATTATTATAGGGTTACTTCTGTTCTTACCCCGTTTCAATGTCGCAAACATTTTTGTGCTTATCAAATAATTTGGCTGCGTTATTACGTCCGTCCTACCCGATGATCTTTTAAAATCATCTAAGACGTAAACTAATCAGCTACTCTAATATTAGTACTATGTTGTTAACATATTTATATTTATTGTAAATCTGTGGAGTCTGATTGCTAGACCTGAAATAAAACCAAAGGGATACAGTCGTACGCCGCTAAATCAAAGCGACGTAATATTTCCGCTCTCGTGTGACCATAATGGCCGTAACCATTTGTTTAGTAAACTTTCGTTGAAGGTATTGTACTGATTGAATTGCCGGCGACATGCGATAACAAGCATGTAAATTTGTTATGAAATTTTGATACTTTCGTCGATGTATACATTATCTTATGAACATTGAATACTTATGAGCAATATTTTTACCGTTGAGTGCCTCATGATTGCAATAAGATTTCTGCTTTAATATTTGATTTATCAGTTAAATCACCCTTTTCTCTTTCCAGATCACCTACTAACATCACTATGCCAAGAGAACCTACACCATCCGTAGTGAAAAATCTATTCCCCGATCCAGACTTTGATAGAGAGGCAAGTCGTGAAAAAGCTATGAAAATGTTGAAAGACTTCATAACAATTGATGCTGAAAGAATGCGGACTAAGTGGAACTTTGACGCTGAAAACGATCGACCTTTAGATGGTGCCGTTAAGTGGAAAAAAGGGGACGACCACTACAGCTGGATTGGATTCCGGGCTGGATCGGACGAAGGAAATGGAGAAATAAGGGAGGCCCAAGTTAAGGGCGAGATTGAAGGGGGAAAACGTAAATCAGCGTAGAATGGCCTACACATTTTAGACCAGGGCAGATCCAGCCGCACTGGATTTATCTAGCCTATTATCTTGTCTTCTTACTCACCTGATGAATTCATAGTTAGTTTTACTAAAAGCTACGTCGAATCAGGTTTTATAAAATTTCACAAAATTATAATTACCAGTTAACCAATATTATAAATAATTTATAAAGAACATAGTAAAAGCAAACTATATTCTTCATATATTTTGCTATAATGGCAAAATTTTACCGCCGAATTCTTCCGTTGCCATCAATGTTTGAAAGAACATGAAATATTGATTTATTTAAGAAAATTAAATAAGATGGAGGGCTAAGATGCCTCAAACGCTAAGACCGGGTTTTTTCAACTGTAGTTATCTTTTTTTCAAGGTCTTATTAAGCTGGACGCGCTCGCAGAGCTTCGAGTGCTCCAGGTGCTGCGAGCGCGTCCAGCTTAATAAGACCCTGGCAAAAAGATAACTACAGTTGAAAAACGGGGCCTAAAGGAGTTCGGACGGAGTTCTGCTTTTGGACGACAGCGGGGCATTCTCGACCACCTCGGAGTCGCTTAAATTGAAATAGTCAAACGAGTAGCCCCACTGCTTTCCCGCGACTCCCTCTAAATCAATTAGCATACTTCAGTAAAAATAGATTATAAATATACAAAAAACTTAGTACAAAACTAAGAAGTAAGTATGACTAACCAGGAGAAAAACCAGCTTTGGAGGCGCCACTATCGCTTTTTTGGTTTTAACGTTAACGTTACCAGTACAAGAATAGTTCTATATTTTACCAAAACCTACCCAGGTTTTGTAATTTCCTAGTCAGGCGCCAACGAGACTTATTTAATTGAACCACAGTTGATAAAAAGGATGCAGCTCATGAAACTAGAGGTAATAATATTATTAATCATCGGATTAATGAAATAAATTATTTTATACAAATGTCAAATAATAACCCTATTTCATTCATATAGCTATGACTCATTACTTTGCTTTTTTAACCGACTTACTTTATACAAATGAACGACGAGACAAACAAGCTGCTTGTCTGATGGTAAGCCCGTAGCCAATGCACATTAACAGTAGCAATACCACCATCCTTTGAAATCAAAAGAACTAGTATTGCACTACGATCGTCACCCTGAGATATTATTATTCTTGAACTTGAGTCTAATAATAACCAGCAATTTCATGACTGATACTTTCATGAAAACCGGAAAACAACAGTACTTGCACAATGTCGCTTGACGGCAGAAATAGACATTGCAGTTGTACCTCGGCGGGCTCTTGCATATGTGATATGAGATCAACCTAGTACTTGTGTTGTATTTTGTCCTTTAGATAATTTTGTCTAGTAACTCAAAAATCTGCTCTTAAAAAATAACTATTTGCACTTGGTTTCCTAATTTAAAATCTTCAAAATAAAAAAAATAAAAAAAAACTAAGAAAAAAGAAAGAAAAAAATGTGTTACCAACATTGATGTTACCAAAGGACTAGTGGACCAAAGAAAAAAAGTCTAGTCCAAAAATAGTTGGTTATGATTTCATCCTTCTTGTCAATTGGCGTTCAATTAAGACTGTGATATTGTAAATTAACTTTTGCTCGCGGCTCCGCCTGCCAAACTTCCATCACCTATTTCGACCACATGCAAAGTACTTTAATCAATAAATTCTTATTTCTTTATGAGCGCATATAATTTTTTACATTTCTACCTTAAATGACGAAGATTTATGTATAATTTCGTCCCCTATTTAAACCCTTAGGCGATGAATGTCCAAAAATCCTTTCTTAGTGCTCATGTACGTCATATATGGAACGTTTCTACAAAATTTCATACTGCTAGACTCAGCAGTTTCGGCTGTACGCTGATCAATTAGTCAGCCAGTATGCATGTAAGAATTAAAAATTTTGGCAAAAAAATATATTAATTCTGTTAACTTTATATTACTTGTAACTGCCGGCTTTCGCTCGGGGCGCCCAAATAGTGAAAGCCGGTCTTTATTGCAAGTTCTTAACAGAATTTTCATTTTATACATGTTATGTGTTTGTTAATATTTATTTGTTTTAGGGCCTAATTTACAGTTATCGTATTAAACAGCTAATGATTTCTTATATTACGCGAATGTTCGACGTTAAAATCCTACCCCTTAACGGACTTTTTCGCCGCATATTTGCATAAACAGCAATTTAAACGTAATCGTAAGGAATCATTAGCAAACTTGTGAAACAGGCCCTTAATGTTTTTATTTACAATTTTTTTATGATTGTGATGACATGTAGGTGAATTTTTCAAGTGGGCGTGAATGGCGAAATCCGAGTCTATGATGAATAGCGAGAAATGCTCAAAAGAGTCACGGGGCCGATTTGAAGAAAACTAAAATTGCATCATTGGATTTAATCGGCCCCGATACTCCTTTAAGTATTTTTCGCTATTCCTGATAGTTTCGGATTTTGCCATTCACGTCCATTTGAAAAATTCAACCTGTACCTATATGTAAGATAATGTAAACGATTAAAAAGTTATTGTTAAACAATAACAGTACTGATAAATTTATATAAACATATTAATAAAATTGACATTATATATAATTAGACAATGAAATTGAAGATTAGTAAGAAATTAAAGATGAGTTCATCAAGGAAAACTGTTTTTGATTTAATTGAATAGTGCTTTATTGATTGAGAGCCTCGGCGTAGTCTTATTGCGTGCGCGGTACTACTTCCGGTATAAGGCCTCGGGTTCGAATCCCGGGTCGGGCAAAGTGATTTTGGTATTTCTTCTCAGTATCAGCCTGGAGTTTGGAATTTGTGCCTCATAAGGCGATAGACAATAGATAGTCGCAGAAGCGCGCTGGATGCAGGCCGCTTTTGACAGGTCCCTCTAGAAATCTTTAGGGGAGACCTATGTTCAGTAGTGGACTTCGTCTGGCTGATGATGATGATGAAGGTGATAGACTCGCACCAATCACATCATGAGATGGAATACGCAAGGGGAAAAGTGCAAGCACTAGTTGCGTATCTGCCTAGACCTTCGGGAATAAAAGACGTTCGTGTGTGTGCTTTATCTTGATGTTTACAAATCAATCGGTATAATTTTCTGAGGTGTGGTAAATGAGATAGCGAAGATATAATAAATCCTCTGCCTAATTCCTCCATTTTTTATATATTGGTAAGGTTTACTTCTGCGATAGTAATTGCAAACTACTTTTAGAAAAACATAAACCCACGGTTGCGGCCTGAACCAGCGCAAGACTCCGGGCGGGAGGGAAACCTCCTAATTTCAACAATTTCGTAGGTAAGATGTTTTTTTGGTTCACAGGATGGTGGGTCCTCAGCTTAGGGCAAGGTTCCTTGTATGGCGTGGACTCGCTTGTTTGACGCGAACTAACGCCGCCACTGTATACTCAAACGGACCGTCGGACACAAATGACCTACTTAATGAACGTGCCTGCCATGTGCTCTTAGCGGCATGCAATCAGAGTAATTAATGTACTCTTCGCGATGCGAAGGCAGGATATGACTAGAAGGGTGCATGTGTTATGAGGCACGGACGCATTGGCAGACGAAACGTCTCACACTATCACGGGTGTTTTTTCTGATGTTTCCTTAAAATCATTTTGGCTAAATGTCCACCGCTGAACATACCTTCAAATATTTCCAGACCAATTGAAAGCTGCTTACATCCAGCGGCTTTCTGTGACCTTTATCAAGTCTGTACCATTCGGTATTTCGTCCTTCCACTAGTGTGCAATTTATTCTTTCTTATAGCCTGACTAAAAAATCAAAAGCCTGCTCTGGGCTTTGCTTATTCGTTTTAAGCTTCATTAGTACAAGCAATTAGTTCCATATTTTACCACATTATGGCGAAGTTTTTATTTTCCTGATCAGGCTGCTAACTTAGTTATTAGCACCGTTTATTGAAGTCGTTAGTTAACTAGATAACTATGATAATTGTGTAACGCCCTCTCAAATCGTTGGGCGAAATATTCTGGGTTCTTGGGCGGTGGAGGGTGACCAGGATTTCCTCCTCATTACTATGCATGAGATACAACTTTCGGATGTTATTGTGATTCCGAGGAAGTGGGCCGTGTTTGCAAGAGGGTGGTTACTTGATTCATAAGTATGCAACGTTCACGCTATTCTTTAATGAAATTTTACTTTTATAATGATAACTACTTCGGTAGCGTAGTTGTATTGCATGGGCGGTACAGCGTTCATTCTGAGGTCTCGGCTTCGAATCCCAGTACGGGCAAAATTATATTGAAGTTTTCCTCTCGGTATCTCCGGAGTGTGGAATTTGTACTCAATGTGGGGCTAGGCCTCTAAACCCTCTCTGTAGGAGAAGAGGCCCGTGCTCAGCAGTGGGCAGTATATAATACAGGGCTGGTATGGGGCTAGGCTCGCCTCCTATCACACCAGGGGCGAAATACATATGACGGAAAATGGATGCAGTAGTTGCACCTCTGTCTACCCCTGCGAGGACAAAAGGCGTGAGTATGTGTGTTGTTTCTATATAATTAATAATGTTAGAGGAGATGAGCTAATATTAGTTGTAAATTGTAGCATTTAATCGCTATGACGGCCACCAAATAAATCGTTTATGCTTGTCCCAAAATATATTGGCATGACACACGTTTCTGGGATGTTGTAGTGATTGTTAAATCTTGGACAATATGCGTTAGAAATAGAGATCACTGTATTGCTAAGCTACTTTAATTTAAAATATTCGCAAAGTTATAAACATTTGTAAAATGTGCAAAATAAGATCTAAGCACCATAAATTACCGCAGTTATTACCTAAGCGCCAATACGTAAAGGACCTTCCTACAATTATCTAAACATTTCCTATGATTACTCGAAGAAAAACAGAACAGTACGAATATAAAAAAGGACTAACATCCTGCCGCTCCCGTGGGAAATAACACACGCACGCGATCTGACTTGTCACGGTGCGTACAGGAATCCTGGATGAGTTCGGGACTTGAGATAAAACTAATTTTAATATACAGAGTATTTAACCGACTTCAAAAAAAAGGGTTCTGTATTCCGTATGTATGTATGTAAGTTTGTATAGCCGCGAGTTTCTAAAAAACTACTGATCCGATGTGGATGGAGTTTTTTAACTCTTAAACAAACATGCATTTCCAGTGCTTGGTAATATTAACTGCCCACATTAGGAACGCTTTCAAAATCCCAATTTAACACACGAATAGAGTTGATCGACTGCCTCGGTGGCGTAGTTGTATTACGGTACGACTGCAATGCTGAGGTCTCGGATTCGATCCCCGGGTCGGGCAAAGCGATATTGGATTTTTCTGTTCAGTATCAGCCCGGAGTCTGGAATTTGTGCCCGATATGGCGATAGGCTCGCCCCCTATCACATCATGGGACGGAATAATGGCGAAAAGTGGGTGCAACTAGTTGCGCCTCTGCCTACCCCTTCGGGGATAAAAGGCGTGAGTGTGTGTGTGAATAGAGTTGATACAAGGAATTCTGGGCATCCGGGAAGATTCTAAATACCCAATTCATACTGTATTTTCCTTGATAAAACGTTCGAAGTTCTAACTTTATAGTACCTTATTATTTTTTCAAGATATCTCAGTGAGAATGGAGAAGATTGCTGTGGTCTGGAAGATACATTTACGACCTAGAAGATATTTTTTTAACAAGTTCCGCCATATCCCTTGCATATGTCCAGTATCAAATATCGACTTCCCTTTTCAACGGAACAGGATATTTCCTAAGTTGCACTTGTATAAGGATTCATTACACAACAGCTGTTAATTTTGTTGCGTTATACATTAATTTTAAATACATTATGGCTTTTAGCATCCAATAAAATTTTAATAAATATTTAGTACTCTATATTCTCAAGATTACTTTATTTAAAACGTTATAAGTCCTTATGTTATTTATTGAACAAAACACATTATCAAAATTCAAACTTGAGACATTTTTTCACCAACTGGTATCAACCTAGTTTCTAGTTAGTTTAAAATTGACATTCGATTCTAGACCCGAAAATTTCCATGAAATAACGAAGAAGTTACTCTGAGTAAAATTAGGCAATCCGCGTACGGACATCACTTATCCACTCCTAACTAAAGTAGTCCTTAAAGCTATGTCACCACATAATTACATCTATCCTTTCTAAGAATTACGTCTATATCTTTTAGAATTACTCCTAGCTTAAGGGCACGTTTAGAAGAAACACATTTAGAAGTGGCCGTTAAATGCTGTAGAGAATACTAGAAAAATATATTATATTGGTACTAATGCCAGATTTCCTGAGGCTGATGGCGGCTCACGCACGGAAACTTAAGCCAAAAAAGGGCACAAATAAAAAAAATATTATATACTAGGTTTTACTTGTGGCTTCGCAAGCATGAAAAAGTTTTTCAGGAATAAAAGCTTTATATTTTCCCGGGAAAAAAGCCTTTGTCCTCCAGGGTCTCAAACTATCTCCATATCAAATTTCATCGACATCCGTTCGGAAGTTTTTGAGTTTATGGCATACAGGCAGACAGACGCGGCGGGAGACTTTGTTTTGTGATACGTACGAGGTAAGGATTTCACGTATTCATCAGAACACTAGATGATAGGGGTGAAGGTTTTTTTTTTTTTTAATGGCATGAATGACGAGACGAGCATGCCGTTCGCCTGATGGTAAGCGATACGACCACCCATAAACAGTAGCAACACCATCCAGCACCTTGAGTTACAAAGTACTGTGTGGCATTCCACTGCGCTCGCCCTGAGACATAAGATGTTAAGTCTCACTATGTCCTGTAGTTAAACTGGCTACAATGTCCTTCAAACCGAAACATAACAGTGCATGCACGCTGCTGCTTGGCGGTAGAATGTATCGGTATTCCGAAAAGTCCAGAAGATATTTTTAGTAAATGTGGGTTCACGTTGGTTTTCCACTGCCTCGGTGGCGTACGGTACGACTGCTATGCTGAGGTCTTGGGTTCGATCCCCGGGTCGGGCAAAGTGATATTGGATTTTCTATTCAGTATCAGCCCGGAGTCTGAAATTTGTGCCCGATATGGTGATAGGCTCGGCCCCTATCACATCATGGGACGGAATACGCACGGTGAAAAGTGGGTGCATTTATTGCGCCTATAC
This sequence comes from Sphinx pinastri, assembly GCA_947568825.1. Classification (NCBI taxonomy): domain Eukaryota; kingdom Metazoa; phylum Arthropoda; class Insecta; order Lepidoptera; family Sphingidae; genus Sphinx; species Sphinx pinastri. Next base: position 6,686,597 of record OX387634.1, read on the forward strand.
CTACCTCATCGGGAATAAAAGGCGTGAGTGTATGTATGTATGTATGTATGTATGTACGTTGGTCTTCTGTGGGATAGGTAGTGATAGTGCTACAGTGGTAAAACCACAGTCGAGTTGGTCCACTCACGTTGTAGACAAGTACAACGTGAATGGGTTAGCTCGATGTATATCGCGTTGTTCTACAACTTTCTAACTTATCACAGCCTGCCATAAACACCTTTTCGAAACACCTGCCAATTTCCGAGTCACTGTGAGTATCTTTCCAAATTTCGGGGAATGTTTGATTTCTGTCAATATCAATAATTATAAATGTAGAATAACAAATTCGATACACATAATAGCTGACGTTTTAATATATGTAGTTTGCATTCGTCATATCTTTCAACACATTTTTTTTTTTATAAGCCTCATAATATGTGTCCCACTGCTGAGCAAAATTTACTCAAATTTACTTAAATGCCACACAAAAATTTACTCCGAAAAAATCATTCCTCACCCTTCAATTGCAGGAAAACGTAATAGAACCCACATTAGCGCGTCCCACGCGATACTATCGCAAAACAATTGAAGAATGCAATAAAAATGATAGTTTATGCTTTTTTCATTGGCTAATATATTAAAAGTAGAAGAATTTTGGGTCTGCATAATCCAATATAGTCTAACCCACACAAAAATAGCCTTTTGATGAATATCACGAGGGATTGTCGGAAACCTATAACATATATTTAACTTGCTGCGGTAATCGATTCTGGAATTAACTGTTGGGCAGCGATAGCTGTCACACGGAACCCAAGATGGAATCAGTAAGTATTACTGGGTTAATCGCTAGAAATACATAAGTTACAAATTCTAATTATCTATGTCATAACTCCCACGATTAATGACAAAGTAGAGTAACGCTCAAGGAAAATTACAATTAGTAAGGAAGCCTTTTGTGTCAGTCACCATAATAATGCCATTTTAACACATTTTTTGTATTACACGACTTGTGTTTCTATTGTTTATGGCCGATCGGCAGCCTCGTCTCATCATTTCGCTGTTCAAAAGTTTTTTACTCTGTTTTCCTTAACACTGGTACAGTTTTTTTCATCAATCAATCTATTATAGCAAGAATCGTGTTCGCCCCTAAGGTTTTTATACTGAATAAGGGTTGTAGGGAAGCGCTACGCTGTGTGCGACTGCAAATCGATTTGTCACGGCCCAAACGTGAGATAACTCTGTTCTTAAATGTTGCAGATGGACTAATTAAAACGAGAATTTAGTTAAAAATGCCTTGTGACTTGGTTTGCATGAAATCAGTTTTCAACGCTGCAAACTAAGAATATATTTGGATTTTTTAAAAGAATATAGCTGTATCTATGTTTTGTTAAAGTCATTCTCTACATAATGCATTTTTGGGCTTATAGCTTTTTCATTATAAATACAAAGTATACACTAATGTGCAATGTTTACTCTTTAGGTTGTTGCACGACAAAGACATTTAATGACATATGCTTAAGTTATTGTGCAGGACATAATTTTATCGTCACATATTATGTTTAATACACATACATTTACTGGTGGTAGGTCTCTCATATGTCCGTCTGGGTGGGTACCATCGCAATGTCTATTTCTACCGCCAAGCAGCAGTGTGCATGCACTGTTGTGTTTCGGTTTGAAGGACATTGTAGCCAGTGTAACTACTGGACATAATGAGACTTATCTTATGTCTCAGGATGACGAGCGCAGTGGAATGCCACACAGTACTTTGTCACTGAAGGTGCTGGATGGTGTTGCTACTGTTTATGGGTGATCATATCGCTTACCATCAGGCGAACGGCATGCTCTTCTCGTCAATCCATGCAATAAAAGTTTAGTTTTAGAAGTAAATTAGATCCATGTGCAAAAAAAGAATCTTTGTTGACTTCATAAATGCAGGTTTATTCTAATTATTATTTTTTTCTTTTTGCTCTTATTCATCTCCAATTAGGTCAACATGTGCAGAATTAAAACAGGGTCATATTTATAATTCTAGCATACCAAACTATGCAAAATTTAAAACAGAATCTAAACAAACGTGAAGCCGTTTTGTGCAAAAACGCATGTCATTTATATAATTTTTTCCCCACATTCCACGTGACGTATGCCAGATGTCCCAGATTTGACACTGTGGCATGAGGCACAGTTTTTTCTACATGTTTTTGTATGAAAAACACATTTGGTTTTCGCTTGGATTTATGGACGCGTCGAGTGAAATGGGCAGATCTTTATCTCGACCACAAGTTTGTTAAATAAATAAACATGCATCGGAAATTCCTTCGCTTTTTACGGGTTTTTAGTTTCTCTGGTTAGGATAGAGTCTTTTATTTCCTTGGGTGTATAAATTATAGCTGTAGGTCTAAAAATCCCGAAGTACTCCACGCATACCTAAAATAAGCACACTTGGCTTTGTTAGTCAATAATTTACAGTGTCTTGGTGGCGCAGTGGTATTGCGTGCGCGGTACGACACCACTCTGAAGTCCCGGGTTCGAATCCCGGGTCGGGAAAATTAGTATAGGGTTTGTCTACTCAGTATTAGCCCGGAGTCTGGAATTTGTGCCCGATATGGCGATAGGCTCGCCCACATCATGGCACAAATCGCACATGGCAAAAAGAGGGTGCCTTGGTTGCAGCTCTGCCTACCTCTAAAGGCGTGAATTGTGTATGTATGAATAAGTTTCGGTGTATATCAATTGACCAGTAAGTATTAAATGTGTAACTAAATGATCGGTTATTACAATATCACCTACCGACTCCTTTGATGGTGAAGATTTTGATCAAAACTAGATATAGTTTATTCATCTGATTCGCTCTCTGGAAGTCAGCGTACTTTATTAGTTTTTATTTTAACGTGAAATTAACGTCTTTTAGTATTCATAATCAAACAACATTTTTATAAAGTTGTTTTAAATAAACTTTATATAAATACGATTATTACTAAACAATTAAAAACCATCACAATGTGTAAATTTAAATCAACGGTAAACTCTACCGCCATCTTGCGTGGAATAGCCGAAATGGTTCTTATCAATAAAGTGATAATATATTTCACGTGAAAGTTATTTTTATTACCATGAACCACGATTTTAAACATCCAATTGTATATTTAAAAATACTTCATTAATTTTACTCAATCGCAGAAGCCTTAATTAGCCACGTACGTCTATGTAGACCAGAGACATCTCTTACTGAATTCATAACATACTTTAAGCATAACGAGCATGATTGCTCGTATATTTACAAAATATAATACTTAATATATTAATGACAAACTTCTAAATTAACTTGGCGAAAATGCATAATATACATATTGTCAACACTTATATGAATGCAGTAGCCGTGTTTTACTGTTGACATACTTCGTATTAATAATGTGGGCAGATCTGGTTTTTAGTTGTTTTTATTGCCGACGTGGGTAGTTGAATACTGCTGTTGGATGAAAAGCGGCAGTGTTCACAGACTTATCTCTACAGGTCACTGTTTACTGGGAGACCAAGGTGTAATTACGTAATTTTTAAGTATGTTAAAAAAAGGCGTTATAATATTATAGTCGAGTCAAAATGACACATACTTTCACTCAAGTGTTATAATTGTGTTGCTCTAGGATCAAGGATGATATTTGGAGCTTAAATCGATAAGTCAATACCGAAGGAAGAAATATGACAAAGAATGTTTATATTAATTACCTATATTCTGCTTTCGTTCATTGAATAAAATATTATAGTGTATGTCCTTGTTATACTATATGTTAAATAGTTGATTATTAAAACAACAGCTGCTTCTTTGACCTACATACTATTCTATGAATTTATCGTAGTTGTCGCACCTTTTTTCTTTGAAGTAAGGTAACATTTTTATAACCAAATAGGTAGCTTATCGTAACTTTAGATTCTTCTTCAAGGAATTCCACTAATCAACAATTCTAAATCGCAAGAAATAGCAGTTATTATTGTTGCAATAATGTCTAAAAAATACTGTTTAGAGATTATTGCACCCCGATCTTTTTCTAAAAACGTGCCTCGAACACATTTTTGATATCCCGCACAACTTATAAGTATCACTAGAATATGAGCACTTGTTCATTGTAAAATACAACCCCTATGTTACATAATACGCCCCTATAACAAAGAACAAAGTGTAAAACCATCTTTATACTTACTATTTTTTGTAGCAAAGTGCGTAGACGACTAAACTAAAGAGCGTTAGTATCATATTTGTTTAAATTTGATTTTTAATCATTGATTTTGTAAATTAACATGTCTATGTAATATTAAGAACTGCTGCATTAATAAACTAAAAAATACAATTGTTACTTGGCTTTCTAATCTGAATTATGAAGAAACAGAATCACTGTTTACATAATATTTAGCACTTGAACTACATAATTATAATTAGTACATAAGTGTAAGTTATCATTGTGTTGTTCTTATCTTTCCATATTATTTTTATACTGGACTTTTTTACCTGTTTTACTTGATTTTGTTAATCGCTGTTAGTGCTCACCTAGCAACTACAAACAAACTCTGTTTTATTTAATATGTTCTGGTATCCCAAGATACAGGCCTAGCCTAGTTTGGGTACCCCTGGTAAATATGTTATCTTGTTTTTAGTAATTTCCTTGTAATTTATATCTCATATTGTAATTGTAAACAAAATTGTGTTATTTTCAATAAATTATTTTATTATTTATTATTATTATTTTCTATGTGGGTATCGAAAAGTATTTCTCAATTGGGTTTTGGAACATTCACTTGTTTTTAGGTTTTATACACGGTGGAGATTAAATTATAATTCTATGAACGAATGAGGAATCCAAAGTTGTACTGCTGATAATCAATTAATATTTCAATTTATAATCTCAACTTATCTCACTAAAACACAATAGTACAAACTATAATAACAAATTTTTCAAAAGCGGCTTTGCAAGTTAAATAACTAGACAAAAAACGATATTGCAACGAATCAAAGGGTTACTATACTAAATTGCTTTTTAATACCACAAATAAAGTGTAAAAAACAGAGAACCATTAATAGTATTGGACAGCTGTGCTTATTCTTGTTTTACAAAAACTCAATTTTGACCCGCGGACGTCATGCTGAGATGTATTATAAATCGCATCTTGATTGTAGTACTTTATACGTGGACAGCAAAATGGACCCCAATAGTTCAATATACTGTTAATACACACACGCACACTCACGCCTTTTATCCCCGAAGGGGTAGGCAGAGGCGCAACTAGTGCACCCACATTTCGCCGTGCGTATTCCGTCCCATGATATGATAGGTGGCGAGAGCCCATCGCGATATCAGGCACAAATTCCAGACTCCGGGCTGATACTGAATTTAAAAACCCAATATCACTTTGCCCGACCCGTGATTCGAACCCAAGACCTCAGCATTGCTGTTATACCGTAATACAACTACGCCACCGAGGCAATCTAGTTAATACATATTTCATTGAGGTGGTGAAAGAATGAAACTTAACATCTTATGTCTCAGGATAAACAGCGCAGTGGAATGCCACACAGTACTTTGTAAGTCAAGGTGCTAGATGGTGTTGCTACTGTTTATGCGTGGTCGTATCGCTTACTATCAGGCGAACGGCATGCTCGTCTCGTCATTCAATGCAATAAAAAAAAATATGGAGGAGGATAGTTCATTTGTCGTTATTTGTTTTCTCTATGTCCGAGCAAAGTTGAAATCTATAGTCTCTGCCTACCCCTATGGGATAGAAGCGTGACACTATGTATGGATGTATGTTATAGAGCTTGGTCGTATTGCGATTATGTAGATCTTTGATGCTTTGAGGTTCAGTGTTCGAATCCTAAGTCGGGCGATCAAAATCTTATCTATTTTCAAATATCTATTATATAGGGTCATGTTAACAGTGCGTTAATAAATGAAAACTTGCGTTTCATAATACGATTTTTTGGATACTGAACTGATTGCACGCAGAATAAAATCGAGGTATTTGTAGCGTTAATAAATATTTTGTGGCTCCATGATTCCGACCCCTTTGCCTTTAGATCTGGATGTTCTTTAAATATTTATGGTAAAGTAAGTACTTAACTGTATTTGTTATCATGGTCTTTTTTATACTAAATTTGGATTTAATATCACATCTTAAACGTGATTAACCATGGCCATCGCAAAACATAATTTTCGATTTCCAACGATAATTTTTGCTGTTTGATTTTCACTTTTGAACAGCAATGGAACTACCATGTTTGAATGTCAGTTTGTCAATCTAACTTATATAAACAAGTCCCTCAATAAATTTTGTATCAACAAACCTGATAACATCCCACAGACAATTAAGAGTAATTCAGTTATCGAGTTTTTGGGACAATAATAGTGTGTAATGACAGTGGCAGATGGGCCCTGTGCCGCCATATTCATAGATATAATCTGTGGCGCCCGCCGCGATGACATGCGCGCGCGCATCGAATGTCAACTTGCACTTAAGTAGTGTACGTAGGTTTACGTTTATGTTGTTATTTTTGATAGAACTGTAGCGTTTTCATAAGTCGTAATAGATTTTTTTATGGCATTGAATGACGAGACGAGTTTGCCGTTCGCCTGATGGTAAGCGATACGACCCCCCATAAACATGAGCAACACCATCCAGCACCTTGATTTACAAAATACTGTGTGGCATTCCACTGCGCTCGTCATCCTGAGACATAAGATGTTAAGTCTCATTATGTCCAGTCCATTACACTGGCTACAATGTTCTTCAAACCGAAACACAACAGTGCATGCACACTGCTGCTTGGCGGTAGAAATAGACATTGCGGTGGTACCCACCCAGACGGACTCTTACATATGAGAGACCTACCACCAGATAGTACAATAATGATATTTATAACAATAAAGCTTTTCCAGAGGCATTACATGCAATGCAATCAGCCCTGTATTATATACTGCCCACTGCTGAGCACGAGCCTCCTCTACTACTGAGAGGGGTTAGGCCTTAGTCCACTACGCTGGCCTAGTGCGGGCTGGCAAACTTCACATAGGCTCGAAATTCTTATGGAGAATTCTCAGGTATGTAGGTTTCCTCCTTTACCGTTAAAGCGAACGATAATTGATAAACAATACACACGTAACTTCGAAAAGTCAGAGATGTGTGCCTTGGGTTTTGAACCTCCGGAGGCATTAGGTTTCCTACGAATTGATTAAATTCTGGTAGCAATTTACAAAACCTGTCTCATTTATTTTGTCATAATCAGTGACCGATTGCAAATGATGATGCTGTCTATTGGACAAATATCTGTAAAGATCAAGAAAACGTGTACCTAATGAAGTCTTCATCTGGACACATACAAAGAGAGTACGTTTATCTATTTTGGCTTTAAAAAATACTCTAATACATTTTGTCCATCCCGTAGGATGTAGCTTGACCTTTTCATAATCCATACATCCACTAATCTAATTTAACAATCATAGTTAATACATTCGCTTTAGTGATGTAACTTATGAAGTAACCTCCCCTTAAGCAGCACGTGCGTACGACTAGCGCTCGCTTCCGACATCACTCGGGCGGCACGGCGCCCCACTGTGTCGCACGAAGCAATATTGAACCAACAAGGGCCGTATTCGAGCTGTGTAAGGTCTATCCACTATTAAAGGTAGAATCTGATAGATCAGGGAAGTTTTTGGAGTTCGTTCTCGATTTATCTAGCTACATCTACACCCACGAACTCTAGAACGAGTCTCTATTGGTGACAGATATACAAGAAACTATCTTAGTTTTTATATTTATCCAAAACTTTTTAGATGGATATTTGTTAGAAGTTAACACAGAAATTGCTTTAAGAATTTAATAGATATACACGTGTGTCATCAACATAGGCTACTGGTGGTAGGTCTCTCATATGTAAGAGTCCGTCTGGGTGGGTACCACCGCAATGTCTATTTCTACCGCCAAGCAGCAGTGTGCATGCACTGTTGTGTTTCGGTTTGAAGGACATTGTAGCCAGTGTAACTACTGGACATAATGAGACTTAACATCTGATGTCGCAGGATGACGAGCGCAGTGGAATGTCACACAGAACTTGGTAACTCAAGGTGCTGGATGGTGTTGCTACTGTTTATGGGTGGTCGTATCACTTCCCATCAGGCGAACGGCATGCTCGTCTCGTCATTCAATGCCATAAAAAAAATGTTTTATTCAGGAATTTATTCCGAGAAAGTTCTTTCGGAGGCAACACCGAGTCTTCCATTGACTATTAATGGCAACTACTACATGGTGATACGAAGATTTGTGAGTAGATTCCACCCTGTTACATAATTTATGCACGGGCAAACAGATCGTCTGATGGAACAGATACAGCGTGTCCATAGATATATCGATAGACTTTTATTTCAATGTCACGTTTTGTTGTTCGTGATTCGTTTAGTTTCACGCAGCGCCACCTGTGTTTGAACAGATGAAATGTTAATAAAATGATTTAATGGAATAAGTGTGACGCCAACGTGTTCATAATTCCATATGTTTATATATATATATATTGATGAAATACTTGTATCAGAATTTAATTGATATTGTTAAATTAACTTGTAAGAGCTATTAAAAAAAACAAAGTGTTTTAGTATGTTATTAAAAGCAATACCATACCATACCAGCCTTGTATTATATACTGCCCACTGCTGAGCACAGGCCTCCTCTACAACTGAGAGGGTTTAGACCTTAGTCCACCACGCTGGCCTAGTGCGGGTTGGCAGACTTCACATACCTTTCGAAATTCCTCCAGAAAACTTCTCAGATATGCTGGTTTCTTCACGATGTTTTTCGATAATTCACAAAGAATACATACATAACTTTGTAGAAAAGTCAGAGGTGCGTGTCCTTGGGTTTTGAAAATGTGGTCATTCGTCTCGGCAATACGTTCCACTCCCAACTAGGCTATCGCCGCTATTAAATGCAATTTACTTTATTTATTTACACACTTTTTATACTACAACATATAAAGGCGGACTTAATGCCGAAAACATTATCTACCAGTCAACATTTGAATGATACAGAGATGAAACAATATAGGTAGGTGTAATAAAGAATATTATGATAAATTATGAGGCAAATAAAATTAATGTATTCCTTTATGCCTCATTTACACTATTGGCGTATAACTTGGCGAACAATTCGTGCACGAATACACGACTATAAATTATGAGCAACGAATACACCTGTATAAACTAAAACTCTTTAGACCTCGAGTTTATTTTCGAAACTCTCTAACATATATGAAAAAAAATGAAATCCTCCTAGCCAATTTCGGCCACAGCGGCCAATCTCAGCGGAAATCAGCCAGGTATGCAGGAGATATTATAGTGCACAAGTGTGTGCGCAATACATAGGTGCACTCGTTATTCCTTCACTCTCATAGTCCGGTGAGACAATCCGACATGACCGGAGAGATATCAGGAGCAGGACCAACGGCTTTACGTGCTTTCCGAGGCACCTCCGTGCCTATCACACCGCTAACTTCCTGACTCAGAGCTGCGACTGAGTAATTTTTAAGATGGAAAAACCGAGTCACAATGTTTTTGGCTCGACCCGGGAATCGAACCCAGGACCTCAGCGCGCAAATAGCACTAGTAACGCGTACGCAATACAACTACGCCACCGAAGCTGTAACAAACATACTAACATATAATACATAATAAGAAGAAAGTTTTATGTAAAAGAGCACTAATGGCCTGTAAGTTATTGTAATTTGACACAGTAAACAGACATTGTAAAAATACTTGTAATGTCACAAACACGACAAAATAATAGTTTCAATACCCGCTTATTTTCATAGAAACTCAAGTACCTATATTTGCTAGGACGAAACATATCTTCCTACCTATCCCCCACAGGAAAAACAAAAATGATGTCAGTAATTTCGTCGTCACAGTGACCGAGGCTCCGTTAAAATAACTACTTTCATTGTATGCAAATGTTTGTTTAATTTAACTTCTTTACTTGCATAGAAAATGGTAATTCACAATAACTCATGTTTATATTGCATATATTTGAATATGTTAGCAATAATCGCTTTCACTCGTTCCGGTGATAAACAGGGCTTCCGCAAACACATATGAAACGAGCAAGTTGCTCGCCTGATGGTTAGTGAAACTACTGCTCATTAAGAATAGCAAGATCTCCAGAACTTTAAATTACAAAGTACTGCATGGTATTGGTCGCGTTCTTCACCTTGAGACATGCGTCATAATGCCCTGGAATGAGGTGTCTAACCGGAACACAACAGTACATTCAAACTGCTGCTGGGGTGCATAAATAGACTGCCATTGCGGTGATACCCCTCACATAACACTCTACCATGAAGTATTGCTATCATGAAGATCAATGCAATGACCAGAAATATGTATGCATTGACGTTTATTCGCTAAAAAGGAGTTGAAAACCACTTATACTTTTTTTTTATTGCATTGAATGACTAGACGAGAATGCCGTTCGCCTGATAGTAAGCAATACGACCACCCATAAACAGTAGCAACACCATCCATCACCTTGAGTTACAAAGTACTGTGTGGCATTCCACTGCGCTCGTCATCCTGAGACATAAGGTGTTAAGTTTCACTATGTCCTGTAGTTACACTGGCAACAATGTCCTTCAAACCGAAACACAAGAGTGCATGCACACTACTTCTTGGCGGTAGAAATAGACATTGCGGTGGTACCCACCCAGACGGACTCTCACATATGAGAGACCTACCACCAGTGCTATACATTTGCTACTTCATTTTTAACATTAACACGTAGCTATTTTTAACCGTAAATGTTCTTGAAGCGTAAACCCTTAATGGGTATAATTACAATTGCATAACTCGGTAAGAGGGTTGGGTACAAATGACCATAAGTGGCACGCGCCATATCTGATCCATCAAGCCGTACGGCACCGATGTCATGCTAATTAAGAAAATGCCGTTGATAAAACCAGTTTATTTTGACCCATATGGCCAAAAAAATTTAACTTAAAAATATGATATTCAATTTATAAGTATGGCGAAATCGGTATTGTGAATGTAATATTTCTTTTTTCATATTTCTAAATAATCTATTGAAGTTACTATTAAACCATTTTTTCTCCTAGGGCGACGCAATGAATATTATCTGAAGAACTTCACTTGTAACTTCTTTGAACTGGGTAGTTTCTTATGTTTGATTTTGTACATTATTTTAGATGTAACAGAAAATAATACGAAAAAGAAATTCTTCTGTGAAATCAGCATCAAAATCGATTGAAAAATAAAGCAGTTATTCAATTTTGAAATATTCTTGTGAGCAAAGGTGGGGGCGTGGCGGGGATATCGTGCTATCTCTTTCGCACGCAGGCAGCGTTATGGCCGACAGCACTTGGTGACGTCACAGCCTAGTATTGCTGTTATTTGACAGCTACCCCTTCCACCACATTTCAGAGCTTTATAACTTACTTACTATTGCTCCAATTTCGAAAATTCTTTTTCCATTAGATTTTGGATAGCATACATTTTTCATAGTTGTTACTACCCTATTGAATTACTATTCACGGGTACAATAAAGTAAGAATATTTTACGAGTTCTGGAGAAGAATCCTTCTTTGAGTTACCATCAACTCACCGTCTATTACGCAGATTTCCTCAACGTAAATAAATACACATAAACAAAACGTACAACCCAAAAATCCTAATTTTTTCTCAAAAATAAATCACCCAGAAACCATTTTGTGTCGACACATCGAGTTTATCTTAAAAGCTTTCATTACAGATCTCTTGACACCTGTCATCATATGGAAACAGGTTTTTACACCCATTATTTTTGGCAGCTGAGGACGCTAAATTTACAACGGAATGCAAACCTTTGTATGAAGACAGTATTTACCAAATTACTCGTATTACGTCACACAATTTTGGAACTGTAAAGGGATACTTGGGATGAATGAAATAAAAAAAAACGCTTGTAACTTACATTAAAACACTAGTTGTTAATTGCGTTGTTAATCCGACATGACCGGAGAGAGATCAGGCGCAAGACCAACGGCTTTACGTGCTTTGATAAATGCTACTCGACACATAAATTAATAAGCCGACCAAATACAAAAGTTACACTCTTAATCTATGCTCAAAATCTAAAAAAGACTATCTACATTATCTGTTTAATACGATAACTGTCAACTCAAATTTACTTGCAACCTGCGAAATCGGCCATCGTCTTTTTTGCACCTTGGTTAGCACAATGTTTTATTATGAATCTGTTTTTTTTTAATAACAAATGATTTATTTGACCTTTCACCTCTCGACAGCTGATACCTAAAAGCAATCATTAGCATCGATGTCACACACGGGTCACGTTAGATCGGATATGCGCGTGCGCAGGCGCGTGCCACAATTTCCTAATTAATTCACGGACCAAACACCAGGTGGCGTGGCAGATGGGAGCCTCATTTAAATTTTTGATGTAATGGCTATCTGCCGTTTGCGGGATAGATACGGTCGAACCGCAATGGGGGTGTGGTCACTTTTGATAAGAATAAATGGTCAGAACAAGCCTTTATAGTTTTAGATGAGGATTTATTGCTGAGAAGCCTAGAAGATACGTATCATAGTATTTTTACAGGCTTGGGGTGTATGTTAGACTACATTTACTTCTTCATAACGAGGTATCGTAGAAAACGGATAAAGTATTTTTTTATTGTTGTTAAATGAATGGTGGTAGGTCTCTCGTATGCAAGTCTCTACCACTAAGCAGCAGTGTGCATGCACTGTTGTGTTCCAGTTTGAAGGACGTTGTAGCCACCGTAATTCCTGGATATTATGGGACTTGATATCTTATGTCTCGTCACCCTGAGGGGTGACGAGCACTGTGGAGTTTCACGCAGTACTTAGTACTGCGTGAAACTCCATTCAAAGTTCTGTATGGTGTGCTCATCATCAGGCGAGTGGCATGCGTCGTCACATTAATAAAAATAAAATAAAACAGATATATATTTCCACAGTTGCACACCGTCTATGCACCCATACTGACTGCCTCGGTGCCGTAGTTGTATTGCGTACGCGTTACGAGTAAGATTTGGGCGCTGAGGTCATGGATTGGAATCACGGGTCGAGACAAAAAAAAAATGTGTCTGGATTTTACCATCTGAAAAATTGCTCAGTCGCAGCTCGGAGTCAGGAAGTTGGCGGTGTGATACCCCCGTGCCTCGGGAAGCACGTAAAGCCGTTGGTCCTGCGCCTAATCTCTCTCCGGTCATGTCGGATTGCCGTCTCACCGGACTATGAGAGTGAAGGAATAGCGAGTGCACCTGTGTATTGCGCACACATTTGTGCACTATAATATCTCCTACGTACCTGGCTGATCTCCGTTGAGATTGGCCGCCGTGGCCGAAATCGGCTAGGTAGGGATATGCATCCATAACACATTTTATTTTCCTCATCTAAGTTTCTGAGCTTTCATTATACGAGAGCTTCTAAGTCCTGACTGACTAGGAAACGCATTTATTGGTCCATTATTCCTGTAAAGTCTACTGTTTAGGCCTACTGTGGTCCCGCCCTGTGGTATGGGGGCATTTAATGAATTCTACCATGGTATTCCCTGCCTGTCGTAAGAGGCGACTAAAAGGGAGCTAGTGGGAGTTGTGGCTGCGCAGCGGGGAATACGCAGTCTCAAGTTGACGGCAGCACGGAATCATCGTGCTGCTATTAAAGAAGGGGACCTCTGAGCCCAAAGAGGCGAGCCGCGAAGCGGTATTGCGCGGAGACGGGTCCGGCGAATTCGGATGCATTCACGACCCCCCGGAACCGTCCCACATGCGCAGAAGCGGGCCACCGCGGGTTTTAGTCGGTATGCCGGCATAATTTGAGGGACCCGTTCCAGAGGTCATTTAGGTGGCATCTGGGTCGGAACGGCGGTGAGTCCGACATAACTATTCTTCCCCTCCCCAGGTTTAGGATAAGTATCCATAAGACGGATTTTTCCTGCGGGACAAAAAAATAAAAGGTCTACTGTGGTAAAGGGAGACATTTACGGAAAACCTAAATTATTTCTGGTATATATTATATTAATTAAGGCTATATATTAACCTCAAAACATTAGCGTTGAACTATCCTCATAATCATATAATATGTTAGTAATCATACGCTTTACACCCAAGAAAACCTATGAATACCACATTCCAACAAATTACGAAATTACACAGACATTTGGAGTTAATAATTATGTGTAATTAAAGATAATGTATTCCATTAAACAATATGAAGGGTAGTTCACTCCAGGTGGTGACTTAAATTGGATAAAAGGTAATTTTAAAACAACCCTCTAAGGCGTCTTACCACCAACTAATGAAGACAACAGTTGTAGAGTTACGAAAATGAAGACCTTTTCGTTAGGTATTCCAATTATGAAATAGTTGATTTTACAACGGTTAATAAAAAATATTTACAATTAATTTTAATTTAGGTTTCATTAAAATACTTCTGTGGACAGATTATTTTATAACGTGATCTTTTTTACTTCAACTTGTATTTAAAACTTAGTTGTAGACTTCAAATAAACTAAACTTAATTACGTGTTCCTTAAATCATGAGATTATCCATAAGAATACAAAAAAACTCCAACAATAGAACTAAAAACATTCTCTAATTTATAAAATCACACCATCTGTTAAACTATTAACCTCCACACGATTAATTAACCCTTTCATATTAAAAAAAAACTGTACCGTCCATTCTAAAAATTCCTAACAATCATGCCAGATGCATAGCCGCCAGTAAAGTTTTACACCTGGTTCGGCCTGTGCTCAGCCGGCGAGGGTGTCTTGGGCCCATTGTCTTAGATTCGAACTGATAGTGGCAATTACAGGGTTGGTTTTCGTACCGTGTAAAACATCATTAGAGGGTTGTTATTATCGCGTCCGTTTTTGGCTCCTTGTGAGTTATGGGTAGAATAGGCCCTTTATGAATGGCATTTTTTTGTATGCTGACGTCACAATGGATGGATATAGTCAAGATATATTAGAACTATAACGTATTTTCAGGGATAATTGATGCTAATCTTACTAATATTAAAAACGCGAAAG
This sequence comes from Sphinx pinastri, assembly GCA_947568825.1. NCBI lineage: Eukaryota > Metazoa > Arthropoda > Insecta > Lepidoptera > Sphingidae > Sphinx > Sphinx pinastri. The sequence continues at coordinate 6,701,679 of OX387634.1, forward strand.
TTTGTAAGAATGTATGGATGTATGTTTGTTACTCTTTCACGCAAAACCTACTGAACGGATTTCGATGAAATTTGGCACACGGGTAGATCATGTCCTGGATTAACACATAGGCTACTTTTTATCCCGGGAAAATATAAAGCGGGCCTTTTATCCCGGGAAACTATAAAGCGAGACGTACATCTCGAAAAAACCTTATCACGCACGTGGAGCCGCGAGCAAAAGCTAGTTCGGATATATTCCTATCGATATATAAGAGTTAGATTCGGTTAGTTGTAAGGTTGTACTAAATTATTTAGTTTTGTAGTTAACGTCTTATGTCTCAGGGTGACGAGCGCAGTGCAGACTGCAGTGCCAACAGCAGTTTGTGTTGGTGTTGTTACAGTTTAAGGGCGATCGTCTCGCTTACCATCAGGCGAGCGGCATGCTCGTCTCATTATTTAACAGCAATACAAAAAAAATAAGAATCCTAATCCGCGTGGATTCATACAAGGACAATTACTCATTGTGATTAAGGGCGGTATTAGTAAATGCAACTCAATTTCGCTTTGAAGTGCGATATAAGCTGAGACGCTGTCAAATTAAGGCCAGCATCATAAGATAGTCGCTATTTAATAAACCCATATTAACATCAGCTCTAATGACTAGAGTTACAATATGTCTCTTAAATGACAGCTTGGTTTATTAAATAGTTAAATACATTAAATGTCTACTTGAGATTTTACGCAAACGTTAGATTGATTTATTAATACTGCCCTAAGACTCTAACGAGCACATTGTTTTTTTTTACTTACGTCCGTTAATTATATTTTTAAAACAGTTTGTGTGATGACTCCAAGTAAATTGTTTTTTTTATGGCATTGAATGACGAGACGAGCATGCCGTTCGCCTGATGGTAAGCGATACGACCATAAACAGTAGCAATACCATCCAGCACCTTGAGTTACAAAGTACTGTGTGGCATTCCACTGCGCTCGTCATCCTGAGACATAAGATGTTAAGTCTCATTATGTCCAGTTACACTGGCTACAATGTCCTTCAAACCGAAACACAACAGTGCATGCACACTGCTGCTTGGCGGTAGAAATAGACATTGCGGAGGTACCCACCCAGACGGCCACTAACATATGAGAGACCTACTACCAGTAGTTAAAGTAGTGTTTCTAAATTTACCCTCCATTGCTGTGAATATATTTGTAAAAGGGCATCAGTTAGTTATTGGTTTGTTTAATTCGCGTACGCCGCGTATAAATTTAACGCATCAGGGAGAAGTGCTTGACGCGTGGTCGAGCAGTAATGTGGTCGGGACGCGGTTTGACAAATTTACTCAAGGGAGAACGTTCGTAACGTATGGTACGGGTGTACAGAGAAATATTTATTACTAGCTTTTATTACTAGCTTTTGCCCGCGGCTCCGCCCGCGTGAATGAATTTTTCCGGGATAAATATCCCGCTTTATATTTTCTTGGGATAAAAAGTAGCCTATGTGTTAATCCAGGACATAATCTACCCGTGTGCCAAATTTAATCGAAATCCTTTAAGTAGTTTTTGCGTGAAAGAGTAAGAAACATCCATACATCCAGACATCCAGACACTCATACATCCATACTTACAAACTTTCGCGTTTATAATATTATTAGTAGGATGATATAATCTTGGAACACGTGTATATTTAAGTAGCATCGATATTGTCGTAGGACAAAGGATTTGCAACTATACATTTTTGTAAAAGGATTTACTTTTAAAAAAAATTAAAGGTAATTTAAGAATTATACCGCTGGTTACTTTGCGGCACATTTCACCTACTAGTCGCTAATAACTTAATGAAACGTACATTTAGAAGGCAAATCTATACTATAATAAAGCAGTAGATCCCGTGTGTCTGTGCATTGAAAGAAATGTGATACAAAAGAAAGGGGGTGAGTAAAGAAGAGTAACCGAAAACAAATCAGCGATTTTTATAATTCTTTTCTGTCTGTCTGTTTTTCTGTTTGTGTCTTACTGCACGTCTCCGAAACTGCTGAACAAATTTCGATGAAATTTGGTATGGAGATAGTTTGAGCTAGTTTTTATCCCGGGAAAATATAAAGAGGGCCTTTTATCCCGGAAAAACTATTTCATGCGGGTGAAGCCACTAGCAAAAGCTGGTTTATATTATTTTTTTTATTTCTTTTTTCTTATCTGGCTCCGTCCTTTAGGAGTTTATAATATCTGACAATCTATCGCCTGAAGTGACAAAGTACTTACAAGTCACGCAATGTATATATTGATAAGACTATGCAAACGAATACAAAAGGCCTTGCACCCATCGTTTATGCATTCAAATAGTGAGTAGATATCAAGGCACGCCAACTGGCTAAGAATGCCTTAGTACCTACCTCTTTGTTTTGTTTTTACTAGTAAATGACAAGTAATTCACTCATCTGACAGTAAGCAACACGACTGCATACATAGCAACACGCCTTTCCCCCTTTTTAGGGGTAGGCAGAGGTTTATCACACCCACATTTTGCCAGCTATGTTAGGTACCATGTAATAAGGGGCGGGCCTATTGCCATTTACCGGGCACATTTTCAGATTCCGGGCTGATACTAAGTAGAAAAATCCAATATCACTTTGCCCGATCCGGAAATCAAACCCGAGACCTCAGCGCTGCAGTCGTACCGTAATACAACTACGCCACCGGGAATAATCCAGAACCTTGTATAACAAAGTTCAGCGTGGACATGCATGTATTTCCTGGGACATTATAAGATGGTCTCAAAATGCCTATAAATCAATACATTACAATATTTTCAACCTGGAATGCAACAGTGCTTGCAATACTCGGTGGCTAATAAATTGATTTTAGGTGTTTAAAGGTCTTGAGTCCCATTACATTTAATTAATCGTAAGCAATGTGTCAAAATCAACCAAGATAAAAGCAACTCATGTACTCTAGAATACGGCGTTCCACAGGGAAGCATATTAGGACCTATATTATTTATTTTATATATAAATGATATTAAAACCAACATTAGTAATTCTGATATCATATGTTACGCAGACGATACGGCTGTAATTTTTTACGCAAATACTTGGTCGGAAGTTTTTGAAGTAGCTGAAAGAGGAATGAAAAACATTGCCACTTGGCTACATAATAATTTATTGACTGTTAATTTATTAAAAACCACATATAAATGTTTTCACAAAACTAAAGCTTCGGCACCACCTTCAAATAAAAATATTAAAATTCATACTTGTACTAAAACTTTAAACTGTAACTGTAAAATTATCAGTAAATCTTCCAGTATTAAATATCTTGGCGTACTAATTGACGAAACACTAAATTTCAAGCAGCACCTAATAATGTCAGCAAATAGAGTTAGGAAATTAATTTACATATTTAAAAACTTGCGCACTTCAGCTTCCATTGAACTACTTAAAACTGTTTATCTTGCAATCTGTCAATCTATAATATCGTATTGCATAATAGTTTGGGGTGGAGCAGCAGCGTCGTATATGATGTTCTTAGAAAGAGCACAACGATCAGTGCTCAAAGTGACCTTTAAAAAACCTTTCATGTATCCAACCACTAGTCTGTATAAAGAAATACAAGTTCTTTCAGTCCGTAGTTTGTTTATCCTGAGGGTTATGCTAAACATGCATCGAACCGTCTTAGCTTCGGATAATTATGAAAATATGTTACTCGATCGTATATACAAACTTCCGACACCATCAGTTAATACATCTTTTGCAAGAAGATTCAGCGCTTTTCTTCATCCCTATATATATAACAAAGTAAACGCAAAATGTATAATAAAACATTGTTCGGTCAGAGAAACAAAACTTAAGGTCCAGAAGTGGTTAGGTTCCCTTGAATACAGTGACACTGAAGCACTAATTAGTCTGGTAGACAACTAGAGTCCATTCACAGCAAACACAATCATACACAAACAAATACACCCATACAGAACAATCACGCACACACACTCGTTTATATTCATGCATACGTACACATCCACCCATAACATATTATACACAAACACACACTCACCGACCTAAACTTTCATAATGTGACTTATATATTATAAAGCTTGCATTGATGTTTTTCGATTAATTTCATTATTCCAGGTAACTTGGAATGTTCATTGGTCGCCTACGATACAGGCAGTGCCTAGTGTAGGGACCAAGCAACGGTTTTTCATTCCCTATGATCTCAATTTTATTTTTATGTAACAATTTAATAGCAATATTTTTTAGTTCGTAAGGAAAACATTGTACTCAAGTTTGATAAATAAATAAATAAATAAATAATAAATAAGTAGGTTTATATTCTATTCATAAAGGCATTTAATATGTTTTCTGTTCGTAGGTCGTGAAAGGATCTGCGGATGTCGACTGATCGTTAGTCCTTGAATCGTTTAAATGTTGTAAGATCATCAGAAATAACCAACAACTGCGCTAATAGTATGTAGGTACTTAGTTTAGTTATGTATGGTTATATATTCTTACTATTTTATGTCCATGGTTTGGCGATCATTGTGTATGTAATATAATTTATAGGATAAACATAAAAAATATCGCATGGTTGTTAAACTTATGTGTGTTATAACACCTACTTTCATAAAATAACATTACATTGGGCCACGTTAGGCTACCTTCCGTTCAACTGTTTAACAACGGAAGGATGAAGAACGGCGGCGCGGCGGGGCGCCCGCCCTAAAGACGATACACAATAATCATTGAATTCATGTTTATAATGCTTTGGTTACAACTTTAAAAATTATCGTGATAAAAATAAACCGAATAAAATTAAGCTTAGGTAATAGGTCGCTAATCGCTATCGTACCTATGAATAAATATATTACTTATTGTATTAATCCTACGTACCTACGTATCTCCGGTATCCTATTGATGAAACAAGGTCAAGTAAATGGCATCGAAAAATGTATTAAAAACGCATTATAAAATTAATCGTACATAAATTAAATAAAAAAAATGTTATTTTAAATTCACGAGGAACAACATGTGTTTACGCGTGATTTAATTTTAAAGCCGATTTATATAACATGTGTAATGAATTTTCATTATATAGTGTTTTATATTACTTTATTAGAATAAAAAAAAAAAAAAAAAAAAAATTACAAAATAATACTAATACTATCAATCTTGTAGCACTATTTTTTTTCGCGGGGAAAAAACGCATTATCGCTACCACCACTGGGGGGTGAGTGGAACGGTTATGTTGATTTCACACAGTCTTACAGCCCAATATCGACACTCGAGAGTGTGGCATCATCCGAGCGAGCATGCAACACAACTGAATTAAATCCGCAAATCCCTAATTTGAAATATCTTGTAGATAACTTCATCTATTCTGCAAGGTTCCCTGTGATTAATGCGCTAATTAATGCCCTAAGACCAAGCCGAAAAACTTAATTTTCACTTGTAAGTTGTCCGGTAATTTGACATGATTTATAGACCTTTTCCCATCTGAAATGAAACTACTTAAACAAGCGTAAATAAATAACTTCTCTACAAACACCGCATCGTTTGTGAGATGATTTATACGCAATGATTAATTAGTTGATCGAAACCTAGTAGTAAAATACATAAATACTGGTAGGTCTTTCATATGTAAGAGTCCGTCTGGGTGGGTACCATCGCAATGTCTATTTCTACCGCCAAGCAGCAGTGTGCATGCACTGTTGTGTTTCGGTTTGAAGGACATTGTAGCCAGTGTAACTACAGGACATAGTGAGACTTAACATCTTATGTATCAGGATGACAAGCGCAGTGGAATGCCAGACAGTACTTTGTAACTCAAGGTGCTGGATGGTGTTGCTTCTGTTTATGGGTGGTCGTATCGCTTACCATCAGGCGAACGGCATGCTCGTTTCGTCATTCAATGCCATAAAAAAAAGCTTTAAATTTCAGCCAATTTCTTTTAACGATTTATGCTTGACTGACAACAAACATTCAAATATCTTCCCCGCAGAACACAGGAGTAATTATATGTAATTTGGGGGGTCAGTGTCAGGTAGACTTAAAAAAAAGACTTCTGTATACTCGCAGATTTTATGATTTTGGTCGTTTTACAAATTTACAGTAGTCTAGTAGGATGCTTCAAAGTCCTGTGGGGCACCACGCAATTTTGGGGTGGCTACGGCCCACCCGGCCCCTCTCTACATACGGCGCTGCTGCTGCTCCAAAGCCAGCCTGGCATTAAAAGGTTTCCGGTACCCCAACGAGATAAAACATTCGAATATAACATCTTCATAATTTTTTATGTTTATTACAAACAATATTTCACTCATAAATTTTTTATTGAGATTGCTTTCGAAAATACTTGTGGCGCCATCTAGATAGTATACATAACTTCATCTTTGACACACTAAAACACCACCTTGTAAAATGGATTTTTAATCAGAACGATGAACATAATTATCTGACAGATGGCGCTGTAGTACAACCGATGCACCCTTTCCAGTTTTGTGACCATATTTTGGCGCTGTAGTCTTTATAAACTGTGAAAAACATAGAGTCTCACATTATTTAGTTTTACCTGTATAATATCTATTAAATATTTAATTATATAACATTACTCAGCACTGCAATATTCATATTCAAAGCGAGGGATTTGTCCCTCTATTCCACTGATTGGTTTCGGTTGTTATAGTATGTGAATAAATTATTACCCTTCAAAATTTCAACTGGATCCGAAGGTACATTACTTAACCTTAGCATATTACGCCCATAAGTGGTTTTCACTCCAACACCTCTGCAATACTTTAAGTGTCCTCCTGAATTCATATTGGTACTCTTTTGTTATGACATTCATCATATTTCCTCATTTAGGATTCAAGTGCCCTCCCGTGGCGAAGAATTGTAATTAGGTCATTGATCTTAGAAAAGCGACATCTGTTAACAAAGAAACCAAAGTTGTACAATTCTATTTTATTGGAGTGTTACTTTTGTTGCATAGCTAAACATTTATCAGAATTCCTAGTTCGACATTATAATTAGCCCAGGAACCTGAAAATACCAAATGATTCTTAAATGTATATTTTCATAGGCATGCGCGAATTATTATTTTCAAAGGCATCTATTAATCCATAGCACAAGAGTATACCTGAGTATATTATATAGTATGTGGAGTATATCTTCACTCTTTCTCTAGTTGATAGAAAAATTCTAATGAGCATTAACTTTCTAACAAACATTTTAAAACCAGACCGAAACACAATAAATCTAATAAGAGCATTTTAAAATCAAAACAGATGGACAAGGCAAGCTGCACAACTGGCAACTGGCAACTGACAATAGGCAATCAAGCTTGCGCGAGACGCGCACCCCCAGGCAATTAGATCGGATTGTACCACACAAATGGTCATTTAGGGCTATTTTTTAAATTCAAATGTTTAAAAAATCACATATAACAATACTCCTACCGGTTTTATTGGCACGGGTTTTAGAAAGGGTCATTAGGTAACAATGTTTATTGTAGGTCACTTAATAACAGAATTTTGTATTGTATAAAGCGACAATGCAGAGCTTTAGGTCAGATAATAGAATATTTTGTACTTAAATAACAATATTTTAATATGATAAATTAAATTATCAGTACTGCAGTATAAACTAGCTGTCGGCTAAACACGGGACTCTTCTATTAAAGGGTTAGTGTCTGTTCTGAGTTAATGCTATTATATCGCTGGGTATAAATAACATTCGGCCGGAACACATATTTTATCATTTTTGTCATATTCAAAGAATATATAAACAAATTATTGTTCTAGTTTCTTTTTTTATCCACCTGTGGCTCTTGTGTCGATTTTGTGCTGCCCCCTATAGTTCGTGCACGCTCCCTATAATATGATACAGTTATCATATTATGTCAAATGAAAGAAGATGTCCGCTTTTTGTATGGGTGCTGGGCCTCAAAATCTAACCAGATTCAAACTTTAGGGATATTAAAGGGGCACCCCTCCATTAATTTTTTTTATAAAAACGTTCATACTAAGTGTACTTTTTAAGCAAAATAGAATTACATAAATCTCAAAATCGGAGGTCTTCAAAATTAAACGATTTATTGTAAAAGGCTAGTTTTTAGGAGTTCTATCCAAAAATATATAAACTGTCATGGTTAGAATTTTAGTACCGTCCTTGGACATGTCCTGTCTTAAAACTTATGAAACAGGCTCTTAGTTGTATTGATTGGGCCTAGCCATTGATGCATTAAAAAAAACCCTTTTAATACATCAAAGGGCCTAGCTAATTAAAAATATTAATAAATTTAAAAACTTTAATGTCTAATCTGAGTTGTAGCAATGATTTTTTCAAGTTGCCAAAAATAGAACAATGCTAAGCTAAAACAATAAAAATGCTGTTTTTCACCAATCTATATGTTTCTTAAAACGTACCTACATATTGATTATGTACCTAATAGGTACTTATATAAATTATTGTAATAGTAGGATTTGTGCCAATATTGCGATATATTTGCCATCTGTCACATCATGATCATGTCACATCATCATCATCAATTCTATCCCGCATTGCAACTGAAGCCGATTCTATTGCTCTCCAATCTGATCTTAATAGATTCTCAAATTATTGTATCTTGAACAAGTTAGAATTAAATGTATCGAAATGTTATGTGTGCACCTTCACCCGCAAACACAACCCTTTCAATTTCACATACACACTCAATGGGACTATACTGGAAAGAGTTAATCTGATAAAAGACCTAGGCATAACTTTTGACTCTAAACTTCTCTTTGATGCTCATATCTCTAACATTGTAAAAAAAGCATCTCAAGCACTAGGATTTGTAATGAGATTATCTTCTCAATTCAAGAGCATTAAAACGATCAAAATCCTGTATTGTGCTTTCGTCCGCAGTCATCTCGAATACTCCTCACAGGTGTGGAATCCAAACTACAAGGTTTATATAAACAGAATTGAGAGTATTCAAAAAAAGTTTTTAAGATTTCTTCAGTATCGCTCTAAAACATACCTTCCCAATTATATAAGTCGCTGTAAGAAATTCCACTTGCTACCTCTTCAGGAGCGGAGGCGTATCGCTGATCTAGCCTACCTGTTTGCTATAGCAAACGGTAAGGTCGATTGTCCCGAGCTTCTAGGTGAATTGGGGATTCGGACGCACCCCAATTTTGTGAGGTGTCCGAGATTGCTTAATATCCCCCGCGCAAACACAAATTACTGCAAAAATTCCTTTCTCAAAAGAGCCAGCAATCAGTTTAACAATATAATGTATGATATGGACTTAGATATTTTTTGTACAAGTATTCCAAAACTTAAAAAGATTATGAGCGATGCATTCTTCCTCTGAGTTCGGTTCTATGCGTTGTTTAACTTAAATAAATATATTTTTAACGGTTGAATTTTATATAATATATAACAATTTCTTAATATCTTGACTCTAGAGTGTACCTAACCTATCAGTGAAAACTTTTAATTGGCCTTTTGTCACTATTATAATCTTATATATTAACATTTGTATTAGCTGTAAGTTTTCTACAACCAATAAAATAAAATAAAATAAAATAAAAATAAAATGGGTCGGAAATGAGCTTAGTGAACCGTGGTTGCCGCCTGCCCTATGTAAGTATATGCAGTAAATTTTATACCGATAATTATTGATTAAAAAGGCCACAAAAGATTTTTAATTAATCAATATTTCTTATATTATTGACTGCCTCGGTGGCGTAGTTGTACTGCGCACTCGTTACGAGTACGATCTGCGCGCTGAGGTCCTGGGTTGGAATCCCGGGTCGAGCCAAAAAACATTGTGATTGGGTTTTTCCATCTTAAAAATTACTAAGTCGCAGCTCGGAGTCAAGACTCAGGAAGTTGGCGGTGTGATACCCCCGTGCCTCGGAAAGCACGTAAAGCCGTTGGTCCTGCGCCTGACCTCTTTCCGATCATATCGGATTGCCGTCTCTCCGGACTATGAGAGTGGAGGAATAGTGAGTGCACCTGTGTATTGCGCACACACTTGTTTACTATAATATCTCCTGCGTACCTGGCTGATCTCCGTTGAGATTGGCCGCCGTGGCCGAAACTTGCTAGGAGGAGGATTTATTATAATAGCTCTTAGGTTTTTTAAACTTACCTTTATAGCAAACAGAAAGTAAAAATAATGATCTTGGAAGTTCTCGGTATCAGTAGCTACAATTTTTTACAAATCTTTCTCAACTATACTTAAGAAAACACAAACAAATAATTATTCCTTTACCTTTTTGATCGAGCCTAAAATTCTTGAAGAGCAATATTTATCATTCCACTTTTCTAACGAATCGTTAAAGCGCTCTACCATCTTATATTCAGCAAGACGACGATATTGCCAAGACGTGTCCTACAGGGACTCATGCCCATGGTTGTTACATATTAATATTATAACATAATGGAATTATTAATACTATAGTATTGTTTATCTCTGCCACTAATCAGAATGGCAAGATTAGAGGATAATATAACCAGAGTTACAACTGGACATTACAAAACTGTATCTATTTTTTTAAGATTGATGAATTACTGTTTTATGCTGTGTTTTTTAATTTAAAGAACAGTGGGCTTAGACTGTGACAGAAAGACGCAACTCGTAAAACGATGAGGTTTAATTTTGATGTTTGTGATTGATCGAGAGACCAATACGTCAGTCACTTGTTAGTCTCTCAACCAATCCCAATAAGACGAAACGGAGACGTGACCTGTTTTTTATCACATTCTAAGCCCACTAGTAGCGATTATAGATAGGCGTGAAACTTTCTATCATGCAACCTAACTGTTCATTTCAACACTGTACATCTATATGACTAACTTAAGAACGTTTTCAGCACCTTTGCGATTACCAAGTAAAAGCAATGAAAGATTTCTCTAGAACTTGGGGCTTCTAGACATATTTTTTAATTTTATAATTGCTACACATTACACAATAGGTAAGTATATTATGTTGTGAACTTGTATTGAATCAACCATGCCTATAATTTTAGCTAAATTCTATAATTCTAAAGTGGTAGGCTAAAATTAACAGCCTAACGTTTTTGTCTGGTTGCTGATCTTTAATTGATTTGCTATGATAATCTTACAGGCGCGAGGTGTAACTTGCCCATGAAAGTATAACTTTTTAATGATTAGGTATTGATTATATTATTAGTTTTATACATATGCAGTAAATGTCAGAATTCGACAATTGACTTTAATATTCCCGTACCTACTTAAGTAAGCTTTTTTCCACAATGAATGACATCTATGACTATCGTAATGTTACTAAGGTGCCTACCCTCATAAATGCAGAATACCCTCAGGAGTGATGAAGAATGTTATTTGATATAATAATAATAATACCAGCCATATATTATATACTGCCCACTACTGAGCACGGGCCTCCTCTACTACTGAGAGGGTTTAGGCCTTAGTCCACCACGCTGGCCTAGTGCGGATTGGCAGACTTCACATACCCTCGAAATTCTTATCGAGATTTCTCAGGTATGTAGGTTTCCTCACGATGTTTTCCTTCACCGTTAAAGCGAAGGATAATTGATAAACAATCCACACATAACTTCGAAGTCAGAGGTGTGTGCCTTGGGTTTTGAACCTCCGGACACTATCTCGGCAGACCATTCCATTCCCAACTCGGCTATCGTCCACGATGATATTAGATATAATATTATGCAATACCTATTTACACCTATTTTTAGGTTGAGGAGGTACAGGTTTCTATTATTTCAACCGAGTTCATAAGAAATACATAAAATTGCACACCCTGTTTAGAGGATATACCAACTACTCAATACCACATTAGTTAGTTTACATTGTATGAAAATTCTATAGAAATAGACATCAGATATCGCATGATACCTATCCCTTGAAATCTTAATTGAAATAATATTTTTTATTGAATATACGCCTCCTTATTATACCTCAACACGTGATGTGATCGTATAAGATATATCTGAAAAAAGTAACCAAATATTTGAAGTGTTTAATTTTTAAAATTTAGTTTAACACGTACGAACGAGTCGCGTGTCTCGGTGAGTCACCCGTGACTCCAGCCGCGTCAATCTGATGACTCATGCACCCTCACCCTGTATACGGTTTTTGATTTACTGTTTTAGCGTTCCGTCACAGTTTGACACCATTTTTCAACCAATAACTGCTTTATTTTTCAACAAATTTTGATGCTGACTTCAAAGAAGATTTCTTTTATCATATTATTTTCTGTTACACATAAAATACTGTACGAAATCTAACATAGGAAACACCCTTTTAATATCCGATTTAAAAAGGAAGAAATGAATCCATAATATCTACCACCTTCCCAATTAGTAATGTAGACAGGTCAGCTTTAAAACAAAAAGGTAATCAACAATTTTGATAGTCGAATCAATATTCACCCCGGAAGCTTTTTTACATACGGAACCATCTCCAATTAGTAGAACGTTTTTATTTGCTCCCGGAGTCGCGTGGGAGATGGTCAAAATTCCGGGACACACGATTGGTCGCTCCAGGAAGTCATTATTTTTAGGGGATTTTTTCGGATCTCTATGTGAACAGGCGGCTTTGTTTGCATGTTTGAATGATTCTTTGTAGATATATTTAATGGAGTGTTAATATACCTTGCTTTTAAAGTGATAAACCATTAAGATCTAAAATTGAATGCTAGAATCTAGATAATAATATGGTAACTGTATGTACCAGATTCAGAAAATGGAGAAATATCTTCCTAAATATATTTTGTTAAGGTGTTTTAGATACTATTATGAATGGAGATCTACGGGTCACTCAGCTAGACGGGATGATGAAAGTTGGAACTTACCAAGGCCACCAAATGGTAGCCGAGGGCAGTCAAAGAAGAGGCAGACCAGGCCAAAGATCATGATATCATGAGGGATTCTGGCAAGCAGTGGATGAGACCACAGGACCGGAATGAGTGGTATGATTAAGAGCAGGCTTACACTCAGCAGTGGGCGTACCCGTCCGTAGGGTGGTTGGATGAAATTCTCTTAATTTGTTAATACATCACCTTTAACAGTAACATTAGTATTGACTTTTCGAAGTTACGTGTGTATTGCTTATCAATTATCGTTCACTTTAACAGTGAAGGAAAACATTGTGAGGAAACCTACATACCTGAGAATTCTCTATAAGAATTTAGGTGGTGTGTGAAGTCTGCCAACCCGCAGTAGGCCAGCGTGGTGGACTAAGGCATAACCCCTCACAGTAGTAGAGGAGGCCCGTGCTCAGCAGTGGGCAGTATATAATACAGGGCTGATAGCATAGCATTGCATAGCAAGTGAGGTATTAAGACAGAAAATAATTAAAACAAGCAACTATAGTTTAATTATTTTTATTTCAATACACAACTTTTCACAAATTCTTTGTACACGCACAATAATTTTAGTAAAAATAGTACCTCAATACGTATTAGAAAGTTTTCACTCATTTACAAATATAACTTTTTATTGTTAATTTGATCTTATTTTACATTTTCCAGGCACCGAAATACAGGTCCGTAGTCAGGAAATGACAAGGGGGCGCGATAGCAGACAGCTTATTATGATTGATATTATAGCAGATAAATAATAAGCTAAATAAATAAAATTATTTTGCGAACATTTTTAAATGATAAAATTGATAATGTATGTTTGTCAAAACATTCAATTAAAATGTCGCTTAGGTATGTTCCGATAAAATAAAATCAATCATATTAAATCCCTGGCATTACCTTTTACTTATCCATGTGCTAAAAATTGCTTCATTAACTGTCCTTAATCCTAACTACGGTACTGCTAAATTATATTTACAAATCTATACTAAATATTAGCACTTAATAAATTACATCTAAAGGACAGAATAATAGGAAGCTATCTCCAGCTTATGGAGACAAGAACGATTATTGCAGAGATCACAGACTAGATTATAAAATGTTTAAAAATGAATTTCGAGTCGTTTAAAAAATCGCAATGCCTTACATCCCTTTTTAATTGACGAATAAAAAGATAAGTTCATTAAAAAAATTGGAGTCTGATTTAATAAATGTCAAACGTATACGGTAACTTAAGTTACTTTGTTAATTGTATAGCAATATTAAAACATAAATTATTAGTGGCCTGCGTTATAAATCAAGTTCAAGTAGCTACCTAGTTTTATCTCTAGTACTAGACAACTTGCATTTACTTACTTCTTATTTCCAAAAGACTATAATATTATTATAACAATTTTGAAATATTTCCGTAAACATACCGAGTCTAAAACCTATTCCATAGTGAAATGTAGTTCATTTGGCTCCTAGTTGTGTAAAATTAAATAAAGGTTCCTTAATATAATTAAATTAACTAGTGGCAATAAGCACAATATTTTTTGACGAAAGTCCGTTTAACCTAAACGACTCCTTTGGAATCACGGTGCGATTCACACCCTTATGTTACAACGCTAATTTGAAATGTCATTTTTGACAACTCACATTCACAAGGTGGTAAAGTCAAAAGCACACTGACAATGACAATAACCGAAATTATGATGTTAGGGCATTGATGTATTAAAAAACCCACGTATTAATGTGTTAGGGCAAAAAATATTGTTCGGAAGAATTTTATTTGGATATAGACTTGTGCCCGCGGATCCGCCCGCGTGAAAAAGGTTTTCCGGAATAAAAAGTAGTTTATAGCACTCAAGAGTAATGTAGCTTCCTATTAGTGAAAGAATTTTCAAAATAGGGCCAGTAGTTTTTGAGTTTATCCATTTTAAACAAACAATCAAATCTTTCCTCTTTATGATATTACGCATGCTCACGCCTTTTATCCCCGAAGGGGTAGGCAGAGGCGCAACTAGTGCACCCACTTTTCGCCAAGCGTATTCCGTCCCATGATGTGATAGGGGGCGAGCCTATCGCCATATCGGGCACAAATTCCAGACTCCGGACTGATACTGAATAGAAAAATCCAATATCACTTTGCCCGACCCGGGAATCGAACCCGAGACCTCAGCCTTGCAGTCGTACCGTAATACAACTACGCCACCGAGGCAGTTTATGATATTAGTATCATTTAAACGAAAATTTTATATTTAATTTAACTATGGTTAGGTAATTTTGTGTTTGACTATGATTGTGATTGTAAGCTAATCAAAAATGCACCACAATAGCGAACTAAGTGAAAAATTTAGACAATTTTTTTTTAGCCTCTTTACACGCCAAAAGTATGCAATAGATAATTTTGTTATAAATCACGAATAGACATTTTGCATTAGTATCTAGTATCTACTTATATAATATACGTTATATATCTTTGTTAATAATTTAAATCGAACGATTTTATATAACAACATGTCGCGTTATATTAAACTAAAGATAAATTATTTTCATTAATTCTCTTTGTCGCTCGACGACGAATCCGCGTGTTTTCGTAGGGTCCAATAATCTGAAACAAAAATAAAAATATTTTAGATTTTTGGAAAATAAACAAACATAATTTTTTTAAAATCGTATACTTAACAGCATACTTTTCAAATATTCGATAGACTTAAGCATCAATAAAATAATCACACAAAACAAACTAAACAGTGGGCTTAGAATGTGACAGAAAGACGCAACTCGTAAGACGACGTCGTTTAATTTTGATGCTTGTGATTGGTCGAGAGACCAATAAATCAGTCACGTGTTAGTCTCTCAACCAATCACAATAAAACGAAACGGTGTCGTAATGTGTTTTTTGTCACATTCTAAGCCCACAGCACATAAAAGTAACATTCGTAATCCTACTAATATTATAAATGCGAAAGTTTGTAAGTATGGATGTATGGATGTATAGATGTATGGATGTCTGTATAGATATTTGTTACTCTTTCACGCAAAAACTACTGAACGGATTTCGATGAAATTTGGCACACAAGTAGATTATGACCTGGATTAACACATAGGCAACTTTTTATCCCGGTAAATATAAAGCGGGACTTTTATCCCGGGAAAACTCACTTACGCGGGCGGAGCCGCGGGCAAAAACTCGTTCCTAATAATTCTCACATTAAATATTCAATTATTTAAATCTGTGTAAAACAGAATTATTGCCTTTTTTTTAATCATCGGAATAGATTTTTCTAATCTGTTTTATAAACTCTTTCCCATTTACCGGACTCAATAATTTATAACAACCAGCTAAAATGCTTACTTTTGGGGGTTATCTCCGTTTCTATAAACTAAGATAGATAAGAATACCTTATCCTATCTATCGGAGGGTCTAATATGATTACTGTCATTGTGCGTTTAGCTTTTGCTAAAGATGAACATAGCGTTAGTATCATTGTTATAATAATCAATGCAATAAGTTATTTAAATTGCTTAACATAAAATCGAATTTAAAACATCGAATAGAATTATAGTTAAAAAGAAAAAATACTCAATAAAAAAATAACATTACCAGTTCTTAGTGCAAAAATTAATCGTATAGTTATATATACTGTGGCTTCGGTGAGCGCACTCACTAAAGTTACGTCAAAGTTTTTGATATTGAAACAGTTCGCGTAACTTTTACTGTCGAGTTAGATAGCAAACTACAGTTAAATGTTAGTAAGTTATTGAGGACAGCCGTTAAAGTATCAAGTAACCCAACACCTTTTTAACACTCGACAACATAAAATTCACAGTCTCACGTTATATCTAAATCGCTCCAAATTAAAAAGGTTCCATAAAATATACAAAATTAAAAAGACGCCATGAGAAACACTGATTCCCACGGCAAATTATTCGAGATATCGAAACGGAATCGGATATTGCAAATACCGGTGCGAGATCGGAGAATGTTACGAAACATTCCCGAAATTTGTGTGGTGTGGGGCTTTGTCACAATTCTGATTATGCAGTTGAATTTGCTTATTAAAGTTTCTGCTTATGCAGTAAAAGTAGAATATGGTTATTAGTTTGTTTAAAAACGTATCATATTTTATTAGTACGCATGCTCACGCCTTTTATCCCCGAAGGGGTAGGCAGAGGCGCAACTAGTGCACCCACTTTTCGCCAAGCGTATTCCGTCCCATGATGTGATAGGGGGCGAGCCTATCGCCATACCGGGCACAAATTCCAGACTCCGGGCTGATACTGAATAGAAAAATCCAATATCACTTTGCCCGACTCGGGGATCGAACCCGAGACCTCAGCCTTTGCAGTCGTACCGTAATACAACTACGCCACCGAGGCAGTCAGCATTTTATTAGTACCATGAATTTAATTCTTATATCGGCGAAACGGCTTAAATTAAATGTTAGGATACATCGTTAATGGCAGATCATATTTATCAGATAATATTTATGCGTAGAATAAAATCATAAAATTAAAAATAGCCGTTATACAGGGTTATTTTGACATTGCGTTAATAAACTAAACCACATACTGATCTTAGCCTCTGCTAACATTATGCCAAAAATCATCCATGAAAAACTAATATTTTCACCAAAAATCTCAATTCTACTCTCCTGATTTTTTTATCATTTTGTAGTTTACTTCGAATATGGCGTGTGCGTGAGTGTTTTTCTGACTGAAAGTGTGATGTAGCCGCTGCGACAAATCCTCTTATAATAGTAGTAGTGGCATTAGGGCGTGTAAACTTAGTTACTTATTATTGATATTTATTTTTTTCGAAACTTACACTTTTTTATTTTACATCTATGGTTAAAATAACTTAATATAAAGTGTTATTTTCAAGGATAAATGTATGTAGTTTCATTTAGTAACGCAATGTCAAAATGACTCTGTATATTATCTGAAGGGTAACTTTTATCTGTAGCTTAAAATCCGCCTTAAGTTTACTATAATTTAAATAAATATAGTATGTTATAGAAACTTTACTAGTAAAAGCAAGCGATAAGCCTTGAAATGGTTAACATTTTCAACACGAGACTTCTGTAAAATCCAACTACTAACCTATGAGATTAATGGAAAGAATATTTTTTTGTCTACACGTTGGAAGGTCAGTGCAAGCGACACGATATTTATACCTACATATTAATGATAATGAGATGCACCTTAACAAAAGACAACGTAGCATTTATGCAATTTGCGATGCCACAAGTGCTTTAGCCTTAAAGATAAACAAGAAATTCTATTAAGTAACATTACACAATATCGGCATATCAAAAGAATATTAAAACAAAGTGATTGAATTACTCAGGGAGGTAGAAAATGTTATTTTGCTGTTGCAAGTTGTCTGATATCGGAATATCGACCTTATAAATATGTATTACAGATATTTCTGCGTTTTTAGAACGGCTGATCATATTTGTTGATTACTTTTGTATACTATCGAATATATTACTTGTAATTATATACCATAGCTTATATCTTGTATTCGTAAGCTAGGTACAGTAAATTTTATGTTATTGTCTATTAATTATATTTAGAAATGCATATTCGTTTACTTCTCTTTTAAAATGTAATTACTTGTACGCGAAAAAAAATCGACGCCCCATAATGTATTTTTACCTCAATCTGATAAGGTTTATCAATTTTGATTCATAATGAACAAGCATAATTTCATTTTTCTGGCATAAAATCCAAAGGGTTTCTATATTTCAATAATACACAGTCTGTCCGTAGATAATCGCATAAACATTAAGCCATATAAAACTTGCCACTATGCAAACTGAAATAAAACATATGAAATGATCTTTTTACGTTATGTTTATAATCCAAGTGTGAAAACAACACGAAAAAAACCCAATCTAAGCTCAGGAGACGGCAAGAACCGGTCGTGTTCGACTTGGGCCAAGTGTGGCCAAAAAAACCAAGTGTAGAGTTATTTATCGATACTTGCCTGCTACCTGGTTACGCGGCCGACATTGTACGCCGACATCAATTCTTATACGTCATTATTTTTTTACGTTTTTACAATATACGGGTTAGTAATAATTATTTTGTTTGCTTTATTTTTTTTTATTTTTGACCCGATAATTAATTATGGGCAAAGTTGGGTGCAGCTTCTAAGGTACATTGGTGTAGCCTGGACCATCAATCAACGTTAAATTTAATCCGTCGATTACATGCCGATGTGTTTTAAAATTCTCGATATCAGACGTTGTCAAGCAAACTTGAAGTAAAAAACTGAAGGTTTTTGAAGTACAAAAATCAATCTTTGGAAATACCAGAATTCATAAAATGATGTCATAAAACGTATTTAATTATCTAAGTTAATTATACAATAGTCTGCAACACTTTTTTCATTAAAAGGAGACAATAGCCCGGGTTTTTTTACTTTATTACAGATTCGATACCCTTGTTGGGTTGAGTGGTTGCCATATCGAGTCAATAATCATAAAATTAACAGTTTATACAAGGCTAATTTAGTACCTACATAGTAAATTTTTTGTATATTATAAAATCCTTTGCCGTTATTCGTTTCTGGATAATTAAAAACAAAAGGTCTTATTGTTTAGATTTGTACCTGTTGAGTGCTAAACCTTTAAGACTTAGTTTGTGCATAATAGACTTATAATTGGCGTGGTACTTTAATATGAGGCTTGTATATGCTTTTATGAGGTGTTTTTCTATAATTCTTTACTAAATTGATAGTTATAACGGGAGGTTAAAGGTTTAGTAATGATAATCTTTATATATATAATTCTTCTGTGCGTGTGTATTTTTTTTTTTATTGCATTGAATGACGAGACGAGCATGCCGTTCGACTGATGGTAAGCGATACGACCACCCATAAACAGTAGTAACACCATCCAGCACCTTGAGTTACAAAGTACTGTGTGGCATTCCACTGCGCTCGTCATCCTGAGACTTAAGATGTTAAGTCTCATTATGTCCAGTAGTTTTACTGGCTACAATGTCTTTCAAACCGAAACACAACAGTGCATGTACACTGATGCTTGGCGGTAGAAATAGACATTGCGGTGGTACCCACCCAGACGGCCTCTTACATAATGAAAGACCTACCACCAGTGAGTGTAAGTCATTGAACTCCTCCTAAACGGCTGGACTGATTTTAATTTTTTTTTGTGTGTCTTCAGGTGGATTCGAGAATGGTTTAGATTTATAATTCGGTACGGGAAATGTATAGTGGGATTTTTATCCAGGAAAAAACCTTTCATGCGGGCGAAGCCGCGGAAAAAAGCTATAAAATATAATTATTAGATAATGTCAAAAAGATTTTGTTTTCGCATTAAATTTCACTCAAGAATATCAAAAGAAGATAAAAAAAACTATCCTACTAAAAAAACATGAAATGTGAATACACTACTTACTTTCTAAACATGTTATTTAGTTGTCCAAATTGTACACAAAATACCGTATTTGTTTACTTTGTTAATATCTTTCTTATCACGTCTAGTATAGTTATTTATACAATTTACATCGCCTTCTTAACGGTACCACACGCCCACGTTTCCGACGTAGTGAGCGGAGTGTAGTGCTAAATAACAAATGAAGGACCCATTTACTAACATTTTGGTTTGGGTTTTAAAAAGGAATAGACTAATCCGCGTTTTCCCCAGCTTCCTCTTATTTTAACACCAGAAAGTTTGGTAGATTTTAAAGTTCGGTGTACGTAAATATTTAGATCTTTAAATTTTATAAGATCAAAAATACTAAGGTCTTTCCTTGTCACAAGCAACCACGTAAAGTTAAAAATAATGTTTTATAATATATTTTTTATGTAATGCATATCATAACGTCTGCGTCTCGTCTGACAGACTTGTTATACGGCAATTGACTGATCAATGATCATACGATTAGCCAATTTGCTACAATAGTTCCAATGTTCCACGCGGCAAATGGTAAAAAAAAATTAAAAAAATCATCCCGATCCTCCAACAAAGGTTATGTTTTAATTATGGTATTTAAAAAAATGTGTAACTATGGTAAAGTGTTCATTGGTACATTTCTGTTTCCGTTAACAATAGTAATTAGTAAGTGTGTGGCCACCTAGTATGATATACGGACATGTATCGAAAACACTACTAGCCCGCCCACATCAGAGGCAGTATTATAACACCACTCTTTATGCGTCGGAGGTTAAGAGAAATTTTATATGTTTTTGTAAGCATTCAACACCAGTCGATTGATTAACTTCTGTCATGAGTTTGCAATTGGAATTCGCAATTTCTGAATATCTTCATGAATAATTGGGTATATTGATTTATTTAAAATATTGAGATGTCATAAATAATTACTTTTAATAAAAAAAATGTTGCACTTCAATGTTCACCGAACACATATCTCGTCTGAGAAAATATCTCATATTGGCAGATTTTAAAATATGGTCTTACAGTATTCAAAATTTCATATCCACTCCAAAAATCGCATCTAGATTGAATCTGGCATACTAAAATGGATAGTAACCTATCCTACATAAATCGCATTAGAAATTACAGTACATACGATTGTCTACGAATAATTGTATCATTGTATGAACGCAAACGTAATGTTAAAAAGCTCAACAAGGATATTAACATTGGTTCTGTGCCAAATGCCAATACATTCTCAGTATAAAAAACAAGTATAAGAATTATCATTTGGTAATTCATTTGATTCGAAGAAGCGTGACCCCGATCGAATGTCCCCATAATTATATCAGAATAAAGTATTGAGCTTCGTTTAGAGCTTAATTTATTCTTACGAGTATTAAGAATGAAATAACATTGCTTTTTGTGATAATTTGTGGTTTGGTATCGAGAAATAATTTGTATACCATATAATTAAATCGTATAATAAAATGGCATGTTTAGGTGATAATATAAATCATAAGTTACTTCTAAAATCATTGGTAAATTAGGTTATTTTTATTTAAGCTTGCAGAGAGTTTACGCATTGAATTTTAACTTAAAGTTGTTTTTATGTAGGTACTTCGTTTTAAATCAATCCATGCATACAAGTTTAGTATAAAGTAATTAAAAAAGACGCGGATTTAGCTGGGTATTTTTTAAGTGTGCCGTTTTTTACATTTGCTGTGAAGTAATGAGTAGGTACTTAGTAAATTATTTATTATAAGTTCTTTTGAATTCTATTTAAAAATACTTTAGGTTTATTAATGTACTAGATAAAAGTCATATGCAAAGTTAGAAGACGCAGTATAATAAATTTACTAAAACATCTATTGCAAATAACAGTCCTTAATAACACATAATATTTTCTTCTCAATACAATATTGTAATGCAAATATCGCAAATACCAATAAAATTTACAATCACATCACGGATAACGATTGGTGGTGTGGCCAGCGATAAAATTAAAAAAAATAAATAAAAGGGTGTGACCAGCCATCGCAGACACAGCTTACTTTATTACCGACGTTACGTCGAATACAGAATGTTGTTTTAAATGCAATTAATTCTGCATTCTGCGAATCTTGGAAAGTTAATAAATACATTGACTCATGTGAAAGGTATCAGGAACTATGTAAATCTAGGCTTAATTTTATGATGTGCCTTAAACAAAAGTTTAATGTCTAGACTGCTAATAGCATACAAGGGATTTAAATTTAACTAAAAATATGGGACAGTGTAAAGGACATGTCCGAAAACGGGCTTGAAGTTCTAACCAAGATACTTTAAGAATTATATATATTTGGATAGTACCTCCTCCCAAAAACTAGCCTTTTCAATAAATAGATAAGTCTAAAAAAAATTTTTTTGTGCATCCAATGTCCATATTTTTGCCCTTTTATTATCCATAAAGTTTGAGCCTGGTTAGATTTTGAGGCCCAGCACCCATATAAAAAGCGGAGATCTCCTTTGCTCAACATTATCACTACAGGTATTCCAGAAGTCAAAAACCATGAACGAATGACTCACAATACATTCCCATATTCTACAATGTAACTGGATATACTCCCGAAACGCGACTCAGAACAAAATCAACAAATGAGTCACGAAAGGTATTTCGTCACGTGAATGGTAGTTATCCAGGTTGGTGTAACAAGTTAAGTAGAAAGTTGTTCGTTTGATCCTTCGAGGCAACGCATCCAAAATGTCAAATAGGGAATGGTGGCTCTTGCCCGCGCAATTCTTCTTACAATAAAAGTATGAAATAAATTATAGTATCGGTTAGATACTTTGAAATACATTAACTCTCTATTGGTGCTTTTTAAGGATTCAGATTAGATACTTAGACAGCTTCTACATACAACCTTTTAATTTATAAAAATTACGTCTTATGATAATGATGTAGATTCCCTATTATTATTTATATCGTAAAATGCCGGGAACACTTTGATAATACGTTTTTAACACCGATTACGTAGAATAATATGATAACGTGAGACTATTATCTTGGAAAATGTTATGACTGTACCGGGATTTTACATTTTGGCCATTGCGCAACAACAGGAAAACAAGAGCGAATTATGTTTACTATTAGAATATTAACAACCTGCCTACGCAACGAATAGTCTTTTAAATATAATTCAAACAAGTCAGATTGGGGATTTAGTTCCTAGGCTAGGCCTAATGATGAATCTCTGGCTGATAGAAATGTATTTTCTGAAGATACTGATGGATCAAAACTATGTGCGTGACTTCGTCATAGGTACCATTTTGAAATATCCGAAAATTTCTAACACAACCATAATCAAGAATAAAATTTATATAAAACTACACATTTCCGGAATGCATCGCGTGTACAAACCATTCTGAGATAGCCCATTACGCGTCCCTCTAATTACGCGGAGATACACGCTATAGGAATCCGTGTTGTTGCCTGCCATGCAATTTTGTGTTTAAACTCATTTCATATACAAAGAAGTCAACACCACTTATACACATTCTTTATATTGTTTGCATTCGTAATACGCTCGGTGAGTTACAACCCGATATTTTTAATCCAAGCATTGTTGTTAGCATACGATATGTCATGCTAATCCCTAGATATTTTAGGCTGTCAATTGTTTTTGTGGTCTAAGAATTAATTGTTTGGAAGTTATTACTAGAATATGCAACACATTATGTAAATTTTTCATGGAATTAGTATGTATCAAAAACGTCATAGTCATATTCTAGTCACATATATTTAACGTGACATTTAAATTATTTATATCATTTCTTATTTTTAAATCACGTCAGTCAAACTTTTATAATATTTTTTTATATTAACCCAAAAATTGACCATCTATCTCCTCTTCTATTAAATAAAAAATCCAAAATGTCGACTATCGCCGCACCCTGTATATACTATTATTGTAATGTACGCACAGTTCCCGTTAAGTTCGGGTCAACACCCTACGATCCGCTGTATCTGTGAATTTTAAGCCACATAAAAAAACAAGACTGGATTTGACAAGCTTTGCGATCGTAGATTACTTAGTGGGTAGAAAAAAGTTAATTTGAGTTTTTTTGTGCTGACAACACAGGATTTATGCAAGCTAGGGCTTCAATCTCTTCGATATTCCTTTGTTCTTCTGTGAACGTGTTTAGCTTTGTAAATTCGAATGCTTGAACGTAAGATAAACATGGGTAAAGTTTTTTTAGTTTGAACTTTAATGACATTTACTTTTTTAAAAGATTGCAAATAATCGCTTATAGAGATCGTATTAGAAATAAGTAAAATATTTAAATCGATTAGGCTATAAGATGGTAATTCAAGGTGTCCATGTTTAAGTAGAGATATTTTCGTGTAAGTGGGAATAACTTTTGTCGCTAAGAAGTAATCATTTTGGTTACAGGGATTATTTTCGTAGTCAACATAATGCGAAGTTTAAGCAATTCAATTCAATGAATAAGTAATAGTAAAATATCTAAATCTAGCAATTTCTATACTTTCAGGTAAATTTCCAGGTTCATTAGCAACGAACATACAAGCATATGAAAATGTCTCGTTGGCTAGGAGCGGTTCTCCACACATCCAGTTAGAAGTCACCGACTTATCGTCTCTTTGTTTGGTAGTTAAAACTAATTTTACTGAAGTTTTGGGATAATATAAAGGTTTTAGGAAACATTATAATCCCTTAATAAGTGCCCAGTTATTTTTGCAAATGAGGTGTAATAAATTTAATGATTGGCAAATTTTTAAATTGTGAAAACATAATAATTGAGTAACAACTGATAGAAAGTAGAAAGCGAAGTCGAATAAAAACATAAGTGCTATTGAATTGCTTACGTGATCAAGAAACTAATTTGATTTTATTTCCTTAATCATTAGAAACGCATCTAGAATTTTGTAGTGTTGTATATTCTCGATAGTTTGGTAACTTTCTATATAAAAAAGAAAAAAGAGAATAAAAATTTGCCCATAACCATCTACCTAACCACTTGGTGGCTCAGAAGGTCCATTTAACATTATCAAATATATCTTCACGGCCGTGAAGGGTTCTTTAGTATCTAGTTACGAGATACCAAATTCGTTTTGGATACGCCTAGATGGATTTCTCGCATCATTTGAGCCAATAGATCATGCGTGGCCGATGAAAATAATGTGTAAGTAAGTTGTGATGAAGTCTTTAGTTTTTTTAAGAGTTTTGTTACGATTTCACGGTTTAGCTAAATGCATTTTTGTATGGTGTGAGGTAATTGATTAAGGATCTAATAGGTCAAGGAATGATGGTGGGATTTTGCTGAAAGAAGGCAATTTCTGTTAAAGTACTATTGGATATACAAACACTTTGATAAGGAACAATAATTAGTATATAGACGATATTTGAGATTGAATTGGGCTACATTTGAACATGTAACTCCATGCCACTAATCGTTCCAAATTAAATAGAAACACTGACCTCAAAAATTCCGTTACTTCTTCAATATTTGTTCATTTCTTTAACAAGCCTTAACAAACCTTAAGAACGTGATTCAGCTCAGCAGAAACATGAACAAAGCGTTATAAGCACACGTGCAATTTTTCATGTAAAGCAGTGCCGGGCGAGTCATTGTGCATTATCCGATAAGCTTTGAAACAAGGAAACCGACAGTTATCAGGGCACCACCGGCCGATGAACTTGCCTTCGCCTTTACTAAGAGGGACCCAGGACCCCCCAGTGCTGCTTTCTTTTATTTTAATCTGATTTGTCTGATTTGATTTCTATTTCCTACAAGCTGGGGTCGAGGACCCGTTGAAAGTGTATTTTATTTTTTATTTTGCCATCATTCGTAGCTCTTGCGCATACTGGGATAATCTTGTGTAGAGGCAAAGTAACGAAATATTGATATTTGGATTTCCAAGCCAAGGTCTTGTGGTATACCAGTCAGCTTACGCTACAATGATTGATCTAGTACTTATGGGTCAAGTCACTAGAAGTCAACACATCTTATAAAATTCACTAGTTTTCTAATCTTTCAACTATCAATAAAATTAAACACTGCTTGAAGAAATACCTTCTAAAATAAGAACTGAAAAATTTGAGTCAGTATTTTTTTTAGTTAATACAAGATAATAATGAAAACTGCTGTGACCATTGATTACGCTCCTGTTCTGAGGTATTTACGTAAAAACATGGTAATGAGGTCATCTCGATAAGAAATTATAGTACTTTACTACAGAAATGTATTTTTACCATCATTACAATAAGAAATTCCTGAACTAGTTGTTGTGTTTTAACTTTTGAGCAAGATAAAATTTCGTTGTGTAATGTACGACTTAAATAATTATCTTAATCAGGGTTGTAAACGTGACTAAGTTGGGAGTCCTAACTAAGCTAAAGTTAAAGGAAAACTAAGATTATCCACTAGGATACACTTCACTTTATGGAAGTCATCTGTGTTGAGTGTTGACTATCACATAAATTACTACTCACGGAAGTCTACAAGATTGCGAACCGACAGCTTTGACAAAGAAAAAAGTACAAGTCAATGTAAATATACATATTGTCAAATATTTTGGTTTCTTCGGCATTTTAAAAATTATTACCCTGTATACACTGTGATTTTTTTCTACCCTAAGGGCCTGATTCACAGGTTGCAAGTACTTTTTATTTGATGCTTATCGTATTAAACAGATAATGTAGATAGTACTCATTCTATTATAATTTATTTGGGAGCATAGATGAGAGTGTGACTTTTGTATTTCGTCAGCTTATACATTTATGTGACGAGTAGGATTCATCAGCAAGCGGTGAAAGGAGACCTAAATGTCTCAATCAGTGTCACGATATAAATAATAGTCTCATAAGAATCCAAGATCTCAGCATCAAGTTACTAACAAATAACTAATAATCTTAAAATATGCACATAGAATAGCAAATAGACAAAACCCATTACCAACCATGACACGCTAAAGTCAATAAAATCAAACTACAACATAAAACAATTTAAAATCGCACTTCGTGATACATTGCGCGTTGCTGATTGATTTATATCTACCACGCCGTGCTAAACACGCAACCAACATTATTGTTAAATGTGAGAACAAAATCTGTAGTGCGGTAATTTCAAAGGAATGCAGCGCTGCAGACGGATATTATTAGTTTGATTAGTGTTAGGCATAGCTGAAGTCTAGTCTGACATTTTGATTCGTTTATGAGTGCTTCGATACCCGATAGATGTAGTTTCTTCATTGGCATTATCAAGATACTACCTCCATCTTTGCTTAAATTATGATCTTTGTGTTTTTATAACAGCTTCTTCGTGTTTACCATTGATATTCTAATAAGTGTCACTAATTTATTATTGACAAATTATAGGTAATGTTCAATATTTTTTTCTATATGCTCTTTGCTTGCTCAATTTGTTAAGCTTCGGACCAAAAGTTTCTAATTCACGAAATTTGCGCCGGAAGTATTCATTTCTATTGACATTGGAAAAATAACTGATGAATCGGTGGAGGCATTAGTCTCAAAAGAAGAAAACTTAAGTGATAAGGTAATTCTTATGCTTTCTACTTTAGCTGTTTTTTTCAGTTCTTAAATCAACTATTACAAAAGACATAGAAAAGCAAGCAATTGCCATCTCGGTACTAGCCATTGATATATTGTACAGAGCTTAGTCCTTATAATAAGGTACGGAGCTAATAAATTGGACTAGACTTGAGAATTACTAATGTTTATTATTTTTTTTACTATTATGTTCTAAAGAGTTGCACAATATTATGTATTCTAATTTCTACTAGTGTCATTCTGAAAAATCTTTTAATGTTCGTTTATCTAACTTAAGGTCTAAAGTTTCTAGAATCCTAATACATCTGTTTATTTGATAATCGACCAATCAATCGGCCTCTATATTTCGGGTTTTAACGCTCGTGTCTATTTTTAGTTTAAACCATACTTTCTCACAGTACGATGAACTCGCATCCAAGTGCAGCTATCATAGGGCACGGTGGCTGATTTTGTGGGGAGCGTCACGGTCCCGGGTTTTGTTCCGGTTGGAATCACGCAGGAATTTTATTATTACGAGATCTGGGAAAGTTGTTGCTAACCTATTTTTGAATTTTAACGGTTTTAGTTTCCTTGTTGGGTTAGGTTGGGGTTCTGATGGGATTCATTTGAGTTATTTAGATCAGTGACGTAACACTTTTAATTTATGTTTAAGTAAATGAGACTGTGGAACACTAACAATCCAAAATTTTGTCCTCATAGACATCTAGTGTAGCGTCTGTTCATCGTTAATGGACGGCGTGGTCTACTATCTAGCGACCCACATTTTCCTCAAAATAAATACCATATTTATGAAACAATGCCTCCATAAAGAAAAAAACATCCATATTCATACCACCGTTAATTAAACTGTACAGAGGGCGAAGTTTAACGACTGTTCATTAGAATTTTAGGTGATTTTTGTGGCAGGAGATATGTTAAATATAATTTAAATAGAAAATTTAGGTTCCACAAGGAAGTTCAAGATTAATTACAGAGATTTTTTTATTTTTTTTTATTGCATTGAATGACGAAACGAGCATGCCGTTCGCCTGATGGTAAGCGATACGACCACCCATAAACAGTAGCAACACCATCCAGCACCTTGACTGACAAAGTACTGTGTGGCACTCCACTGCGCCCGTCATCCTGAGACATAAGATGTTAAGTCTCATTATGTCCAGTAGTTATACTGGCTACAATGTCCTTCAAACCGAAACACAACAGTGCATGCACACTGTTGCTTGGCGGTAGAAATAGACATTGCGGTGGTACCCACCCAGACGGCCTCTTACATAATGAGAGACCTACCACCAGAATAAAAAGGTTGTCGCAGAAACACGCTGGATGCAGGCCGCTTTTGACAGGTCCGTCTGGAAATCTTTAGGGGAGGCCTATGTTCAGCAGTGGACGTCATGTGGCTAATGATGATATAAAGGTTGTCTAGGAAAGATAGCTTCTTAAATTCTATAAATTCGTGAAGTGGTGCAGTAATTAGAGAAACACTTAGTTTTGAACTCAATATCTTGAGATGGAAAAAAATGTATAACATTTTTTATAAATCTAAATAAACCAGTATATCGAGTATTGAATGCTATTTTTGCTTCTAAATCTACATCTACTCCAAATATCCTTTGACGTACCATTTTGCGCAATAAATCATTAAGGTCAGGACTTCAAGCGGAACACACCAATAGACTGTCTATACTCTACAGTCTATACCTATCCATAGACAACTTCCTCGTATTGTTCTATTGTTTATGGGCTACCCACACGAAATAATTCCACGAGCTGCTCATTTGATACCTATAAACGCGACGTGACCTTATTAGGAGAATCAAAATATAGCATGAACGTGTAGATTTCTAATAGATATATCTTTATTTGTGTAATGGCTGTAGTATTAAGAAGGTATAGATTTCTTATATGGATGCTTAAAATTTTGTGACGTAATAGATATTTATTCGATTATTTTTGTGAACATTGCATAAAAGATTGTACAAAACAATGAAAGGATTGACTCGTCATACAATTGAAGTAGATGACATTTCTAAATACTATGTACTTTGGTTTTTGCAGATATAATGGAACGAATCAACTCTATCTTGTAAGGGAGCTGTCACACAGTAAACCAACGCGAAGAAACAGCTTTGTTGGCGCGATTCATGAAGTTAGTGAGCTCGCCGAAGAACCCCAGTCTTGAGTTCATAGATGCTATGATTGAGAATTCACGTTTCATCTGGAGTCACTAATAGCCAAATTAGAAACAATGGAATGACCGGAACTTCGTCAGTTTATTGAACAACTAAATTACCGTATCTTGAGTACCATTCTGAAACACAGGCCAACGCAGCTGTAATATCGATTTTTACGGTTAAATTTAAAATTAAAATGCTTTACAAGTATGATAATAAGGATGACACAATTGGTCGAAACTTTCGATACTTTTATGGTCAACAGTGAGTCACTATAGGCCTGTGGTCTGATGTAATACACGTAATGTGTTCGCTGGCATATGGTCAATAATCATATTAAGATGGTGATTTTAATAATATTTGAATGGTATATTTATTAAAGACTTAAGTTGAGATTAAGTAATGTGGTTTGCAGAGATTGCATATTCACTATGAAGATATATTTTTTACTGATAAAGCTTATAAAGAAGCCAAAGGATTAATCAAATTTCATTATGAGACGCCTTTTTGAATGCAAATGTTGAGCAACCTAATACAACGAATAAAGTCAGTGGGGTAACTCCTGAAACTGATTCGATTGTTCGATTGTTCCTGGATTCGAACTCGATTCGATCTCGATTCGAACTTGAAATGCGCACTCCCGACGTCGATCGACTAACTCATCAAAAACGGCCGTTATCAACTCGTCGATCGAGTATTCGTTCACAGATTATAGCTGTATCCTGTAGATCACGTCATATTTATGTGGCTATGTTCTATGGAGAATTTCATTACAATAATTTATATTAAATTTATTTTACTTATAAAACGATGCTCCAGTTGTTGTTACATACATATTTATATAAATATAAGAAATTATTACGTTGTTTATTGAGTTTTTTGTAATAATTCAGCAACCAAAGATAAATTGAGTTGCCCAAATCTATTTAGTCTATGCTATGAACTATCAAAATATCTGACATTGTCAGCGTCACGTCACAATTATATAAGTTGTAGCGGGAAACTCAAAATACAGTTTTTGGTTAAGATTTAGAATCTTGTAACAGGAGTTTGAGGTCAAAACTGGCATTAATTGGATTATTTATTGTTTTCACTTATAACAAAACCATTTTCAAGCTTAGAAAATATATTTTTTGGAAACTAATATCGAATTATTTTTATTTTTATATGGTTAAAATAAGTAAAGTAATAATTTACTGGTCTCTCATATGTAAGAGTCCATCTGGGTGGGTACCACCGCAATGTCTATTTCTAGCGTCAAGCAGCAGTGCGCATGCACTGTTGTGTTTCAGTTTGAAGGACATTGTAGCCAGTGTAACTACTGGACATAATGAGACTTAACATCTTATGTCTCAGGATGACGAGTGCAGTGGAATGCCACACAGTACTTTGTAACTCAAAGTGCTGGATAGTTTTGATATTGTTTATAGCCTGGAGTCTGGAATTTGTGCCCGATATGGCGATAGGCTCGCTCCCTGTCACATCATGTGACGGAATACGCATGATGAAAATTGGGTGCATTAGTAATAGCGCCTCTGCCTACCACTTCGGAGATAAAAGGCGTGAGTATGCGTGTGTGTAAAGATAAAAATAAATTGATATCAGTTTCCAAAAAAAATGTTACAGGCAAGTTCTAGGCTAGGAGGCATGTATGACAATGCCTGTCTCCGTGTTTTCATCAATAATAATAAGGGATGGGCAGTTATGCAAACTTCGAAACTCATCGCAATCCATATTAATTTCCCGGTTATCAAAACAGCGCATCCAAAGCAAATTTCGTCTTCTTCGATTGTCAATACAGTTAGCTTCTTCAAGAACATTAAGAAATGATTGAAGTCTAGCCATAATTGCACAGATATTTGTAAAAATTCTCACCAAAACACAAAACAACTTCACTTGAACCGTACACGGCACCTATTTGGCAATCGTAGAATTTGACAGATAAAGTCGAATTGACAATTCGATTCACGATTGTACGAACGAGTGGAGAGTAAGCATTTCTCGATCCTAACGGATTTTTTTGATCCCAGTAAGTTCCAATTTGAGGCGCAGGTCGATCGTGCGCTAGTGTAGATTTCGGGAGTACCAAAACGCTTGAAACCGAATCAAACTCGATTTGATTTACGATTCGAACGTGTCAGGAGTAACCCCACTGATCATAAATTTCAATAATTATTTGCTATTTTCTATGTTAAACTTATGTAGATTCTAATACATCTTATCGGTTCAGGACAATCAGTGCAACTCCACGTACAAGCAAATATTAAACCAATTGGTAAACACGTACATTCTAAAAACAAATTGAGGCCAAATACCACACCCGAATACTTGAAATAGTTCAAACTGATTTATCTTAAAGCAAATAAATTCTATCGTATAGTAAATTGTGGATTATGAATTGTGCCGTCCACTTAACCAATTTCGCTGTATTTGAAAAAAATGTTATCTAAAAAAGTAGGTCTAACAAGTTTAACTAAGATTACGCACAGTAAATATATAAGATTTTTACAAAATAAATATGGATTTATATTCTTACCTATACAGCTTGTTATTGCGAAATTAATTTAAATACACTGCAACACGGGATACTCAGTTTAATTTGTATAATTCAAGCGTGCTGTCTATTCAATAATTACAGTGATTTTAAACACTTGGCTGTTTGCATCATTAATAGAAAACACATGTTGCTTGACTTGAAAGATAACTTTTTAAACACCTTTACCGTAACATGTACACATGTTCTATTTATTCAGCTTGTTTAAAACAGTATCTTGTAATTCACTGCCGGGTCATTGGCTTCCGTAGATATATTTGGATACCATTTCTACGTGTATAAAAACTATTTTCAACTAAGGATCGATAGTCGCCACGAGCGTAAGGGAACGGTAGGCGTTTTTATTTAAAACATAAAGAAGTAGATTGAAGTAAGGAAGAAAGATAAAAATTCGTGTTAGTTACATTTTTTAGAAGATGGGTATGACGCAGCAGTTTGTGGGTGGTTTAGGAATTTCCAGAAAGCATGAACTATAGATAGCGTGAGCATTTCTCCACGGTCGCTATATTTATGCCAGCGTGGTTAATTGCTTCTTCACGCCCCGATTAAAGGATCTAAGGATGTAGGAAAGGCGAGTGCCGTGCGCAGCTGTAATGATTTAGTAAGATGGGCTAATTTGATATGGATACTTTTTTACTACACCTTTAAAAAGTATTGTCTATATAAAAAAATCGCTATGCGTGATTATTTTTTGTCTATATAATATATACAAAGCTACGAACAAAGTAACTAATATATTTACATAAATAAGAAAGTAGACAAAATGTTTATACTCAAAAAAATCGATAAACTGGTTAAAACTTTTAAACTATATGAAATTACCCAGAATATAAAGAACAAACGAAAAAAGTATATTAATAATGTGACAGCCAGCTCAATCTTGGGACTGTGCCAGCGAAAAAACTAAAAACATTTCGAAGAATACACGTGGTGGATAGCGTTTAAAAATGCCAGTGCGTCCAAAAACCTAACGTGAAAGATACAAATCATTCGGCTTACCAACATATATAATTTGCAACAATGTATAAGACATAAAGCTTTAAACCTGGTAGCAATGATTCATAGTATTTGATTTTTTCCAAGATAATTATTCTCCTCTCGACAACACCAAAAAGGGCCAGCGCATTCCCAACTCAAAAGCAATTCGACAAGGTTCAAAATTAGAAATGGTTTAACCAAATGAATTTAGTTAAGGTACTTTAGTAAGGAGAAACAAAAAATGTAATTGTGTTGGACCATAGTTGACGTAACCGGCCGATGACCCCAAAACCCATGGGCATCCTATCGATTTAGCATGACTTGAATATCTGATATAGGAAGTTTCTCTAAACAGTCCGGAGGTTGTAGACCTTAGATCTTAAAAAAAGGTAAGAGTTCTGAGGCGGTGATGTCATTGTTATTTGGCCGGTCAAATCTTGATATACGATCATTTTGAAGACATTTATTGATGTATAGTTTCTATGTTGTTGTTTGTATCTTTGTATTTATTGAAATGCATTTATATTGATTTATGATACTTTGATGTTCCTCGGAAATGAGCTTTGCCAATCAAACGTGTTTTTTAGGGCTTATTATATTATCAGAAGCTATCTCATCTGTTCCATTCTCCTTAATTTTACACACACACACAAACACATACGCTCACACCTTTTATCCCCGAAGGTGTAGGCAGAGGCGTAACTAGTGCACCCACTTTTCGCCGTGTGTATTCCGTCTCATGATGTGATATGGTCTATCGCCATATCGGGCACAAATTCCAGACTCCAGGCTGATACTGAATAGAAAAAGCCAATATCACTGACCGCCCGGGGATGGAACCCAAGACCTCAGCATTGCAATCATACCGTAATACAACTATGCCACCGAGGCAGTCGTCTCTCATAAATAAGGAGATCTCCAAACTCAACTACTTATAACATGTCCGAGATGCAAACCCGGCCAACAGCTCCAGAAACAGCTAGTGATATAATTGAAGCTTTGTTTAACTTTTTACACAATGATATTCAATTTAATGCTGATGTAGTCAAGGGAACTAATTGCAAAAACTGAATGGCTAGCTATAAGAACCTTGCACAAGCTAATTAGCTGGCATAAAAACAATGTAAATGCGTGTAATGCCTTTTAAGGTACAGGAACGGTGAAAGTGACCGGTTCACTTTTCAGCACACTTTCATTTGACATAATTTTTGGACTTGCATGAACTGTATTATATGTAAAATATTATGGATTTTAAATGTAATAACAAATTTTGATGAAAGTTAGATAGTCATTATTTCTTTGCAGTTAATGGCGGATGTGGTTCTTGTAGTACAATGAAATAAAATTCAAAGCCACAAATATCTATATCCTGAATGTAATGGTATACAGGGAATGGTAACCATAATGTTCAAGGAAATTAGATCACGTCTCGACTAAGTACGTACGGGAACGCGGTTTATCGACTTGGTAACATTCTATAATGCACTTCTGGATTTCCTAGAGTGAAATAATTTAATGGTGTCCAACCGGACAATGATATCGAAGTCATCTACGAAGGTAATGGAAATTTAATGGTCTCTGTGCACCAAAGAACGTAATATCAAAGTTATGCGTGAGGAAGTAATGAAACATTCAGTATTATGGATGTTGAAGGTAATTTTACTTTTATGTGTATGAGAGAATCTGCAGATAATTGGAAAACGTTCTTAGTGTTCGTGTAATTTCTGAATGTCATGTTTCAAGGTTAATTTGCTCTTTAGTTCCGCGTTGGAAAGTCAATCATATTTTTTTATATTATATATGGGTTTTAGATACATAATACTAAGTATCTTGTAGGTATAAATTCAACAATTTCAATTTGTTTTCGCCCTAAAAATTCTCAGTGGGATTGAAATATGACGTCACAAATCAATATAACAAGGGGCAAAGTCGACAAAGTTTTTGTGTTAAGAGAAGAAGCTAAACAAACACTTTAACAGTGTTCAAACAAGTTCCCGATAACTGGCCCAATTTTTTTACAATCCTACGCGCTCGCCTATCAATATTCTCAAGGGATGTGAGACCGATGTTTGCATACAAAATGAACAGCAAGATTCACTGACTCGGGTAAAGGATTACCAATGAAGTTCTCATGGTTTTAAACATGTCTCTTGGTGTTTTGAAAATTGTTTTTCTAATGAATGTGTCGTGAAATGTCTTGAGCTGTCGAGTGAGTGTGATTTGTAATGAAGATTACGTACGTCTGTTCTATTTAAAGGTGCGAAATATTTACAAATTATTGATCTTGGTATGAGAAGCCTTTTTGCCTGCATTTTAAAATGGTTGACTACGATGATAAAAAGAGAACACATGAAATGTAGATGAAACAAGAAGAGAGATACGTATAGGCAGATGTTTTATAACGTTAAAGCATAAACTAGGTATAAGTACCATTTTTCAATCAAATAATCATGAATGTCGCATCTTCACTAACGACTTATTTGAAACATGGTCTTTGTTATAAAAGAAAATGCCATGAGGGAGCCCGCATGCCTTTTGAATTTATAACAAATTGTTAATTCCCTCTTGTCATGACCGGCTCCAATCAGTGTGAATATCTAATTAAAAGGCTACTAATCATATTGTTATGTAATTCTGAAAAGGTCGAAGATTATCATTTTCCATGTTTCCCGCGTTTCCACTAAATTAATGTCGCAACAAAGATGATTGCTTTGTAACAGTATTTTATTACATTATTTTTGAGTGTTATAAAGTTATAAATTAGAAAAGTCTAAGTTATTACTACTGGATATAATTATGAAGTTTTAGATTAGATATTATGATTTGTGTGGCAATATTATATCTAAGCAAGCAATTTTTTAGTCATAAATATTTTCTGTGGCTAAAGTTAACCGCAATATGCCCGGAAATATTTTCCCAGCCGACGTAGTAACGCATCGGACCACTAAATAACCAGTTATTCAGATTTTCGTTAGGAGGCGGCAAAAACTTAGGTCATTTTATCCTGAGCGCCTGAAGCGTCCACCTGCCAGGTAAGCCTTTTGAGGCTGTTCATAAAAAAGGCTGTAAAATTGGTTAAAATATATGGATCGTAAAACAATTTACCTGTCATTTGCAACTGCCTCCTGGAGGCGGGAGTGCGCGGCGTGCGAGGCGTGCGCGAGGCGCGCGGAGTTCTTGGCGTCCTCGGGGTCCGTGGTGAGCTGTGGTTGCTGGCAGCCCGTCGCGATGGCGACCCCAGCACCCGCAGGTCCGTGTTCTCCACACACGCTAGCGCCTCCGCTGCTGTCCGCACTGGGCTCTCTGCATTCTCCTTGTCCTCATCACAAAACTTCACCGGCGAGTCCATTTTTGCCGTCTTGTAACATTCGGTGTCGATGTCGAAATTGAACCGCCTTATGAACCGCTTCCTATCGCGCGCGTACTGTTCGGCCATCAGCCGCCTTGTTTCATCCCTGTCCGGTGCCCCGAACAGACATTTGCAACTGCCGCGCCGTCTTCTCGGTGTGTTGGACAAGTTCCTCAGTGTCGCCATACCGGTAGACATCTCGAATCTCCTCTGTTTCGGTGTACGTCCTCCCGCAGCCATGTCTGTGTCGCGTCAGGTGAGCTTCGACTGGTAGCCGAGAAACATCTGACTAATCTCCCGAGAGAAAACAGCTGTTGTGGGCAGGTAGGGCGCGCGAGACCGCCTATACGCCGCGCCGTGCGTTAGAGCGGGGGAGTGAATGACACCTGGCGGCTCCGACGCGCCAATCCTAACCTAAAAGTTCCAGCGTGGTTGCGACCGCGCGCGCGCTCTTTCTGCGATCGACTGACGCTAGGTTTTCCCGCGCATCGCCTCGTGCGCCGATTTTAGCCACTTGGCGCGCAAACTTTAACAATGGATTCAATGGAAGCAAGGACGCTTTTTGTCACGGGATACAGGTGAAGTCTTGAAAGGGGAGAAATTTTATAATACGTACAATACATTTTTTGTAATTATGTATAGTGGTATTGTCGCCCAGGCCCCGTATTCATGTTTCAAATGTTTATTTTTAGCTGTGACGTCGTTATCTCTCGTTTAGATAAGTGGACATTGAATATTTTCTTAACAAAATAAGTATTAAATAATTTTGTGACGCACACTCACATTATGCTGAACTTTAAACTATGAGCATCGTTTAACATTTCAAATGCTTTACTTGCATGGCTAATTTATTTTTGCTGGGCATCTATACAAAAATTATGGTTGCTTATAAAATTTTACTCCGAAGAGTTTACGTTCATATTTTTGAAGTTTCATCTAGAGATGAGAAATCTAAAATCTATATTCCTCAGACTCTATCTTTCGTTTTGTGGGTCTTTCACACATTTCTCGTTCTTTTTTTTACCTTATTTGTTTCATTCAGTTCCGTCGCACGGGTCCACCCGATTCTTTCATTCGGTTCTTCAGCTCATTAACGGATAGTCAAATTACCCCGGAACTAAAAACGGTTTGTAGACAACCAGCCAATTTATACTAGAACCGGTTCCATTGATTCTGCAGCTCCGGAGTTAGCTACATTGAAGTGAATAAGCTTTTGTTACAAATTAAGTATACTTTAATGTACAGAGACGATTTTGATTGAACCACCAGTATGCATTAACTTAATTAGTTAAAAGGCGTAGGTATGTACTGACTTATTTTAAATTTTGTACTTTCTATTTTAAAAACCTTTTTTCAATGTATTGTAAACTTATCAATTTATTACCATGCGACAAAGTTGTGGACGTAATTTTTATTTAGCACCCATTGTACTGGCTTACTCGAAGAAAGACCGTAAATTTTAAAGTATCCCAAATGACACCTTTGACGTAACACGGGTTTCGGTTAAGCTTTTCGAAAATAAATTACTTGGTCCTTTAAATTAAGTTCTACATGGCAATGGAGTCAATATGAGGGCGAAAAGTTATTTTACCGAACTAGCCTCCTTTTCATCTTTGTCTATTCTTTTTATGAACCTCTGTCTATCGTTTAAACGTCCGTGATGATATGCCATTACAAAAAGTTTACTATTTACCTATGTATGTATTTACTTTCTACAAACCATAATATCGTATAAATAGTTGATCTGATTACCATTGTTATTATGTTTAATTGAATACACTACACTAATATGTCTTAAGGTTATTGAAACAAGTTTCATGTTTATGTTTTACTTTTAATTCATTTTTCTGTTTTTTTTTTTTTAATTTCCCATTTTGTATTTCCGAATATTAATATTTGCATTGCCTATATAAACCAATGTTTAATAATTTAATTTCTTTTTAGTTGTGTTCTAGTTTGGTAAGCATAGTTTTTTTAGTACCTACCTACTTGTATCACTATTGGTGGATGTTGTGACTACCAAACAAATGGTACATTTATATACATATTTTGAAAAATATCTTTTAATCGTTAGTATAAGTTTTATTGTAACCACTCCTGGCAGTTCTTAAAAATAAATAAATGTTGTTACGTAAAGTACCCATTGAAAAGTTTTCGTAACCATTGTTACCACAGAATACACAACAGTACCTACTACGTAGTGTTATCCAGAAATAGTAAA
The DNA here is from genome assembly GCA_947568825.1 of Sphinx pinastri. NCBI lineage: Eukaryota > Metazoa > Arthropoda > Insecta > Lepidoptera > Sphingidae > Sphinx > Sphinx pinastri. The sequence continues at coordinate 6,740,741 of OX387634.1, forward strand.
TTTGAAAATCTAACTACACTAGATTAACGACTGGTTTAAAATCGTCTGGTTGTCGAAGGTCAGAATATATATCAAAAGTCATAACTCACAAGTAAAGTAAAAGGCAATCGCCATCTTGATTATCAAGCATAATGCTGCGAATATAAAAAGTATTGATGAACAGGAATACACTAACTTCTTTTTGTAATCTAAAAATACATAATATCACAAGAAATAAAAATACTTACAGCTAATTTCGAGGATTCCGTTCCTCAAATGACAACACTTATTGTATGCCTTATTATTTAATACGATATTCGTTATATTAACACATTCAGTTAAAGTTTCAACCCGCTGTCAAATTCTTTTATACATATTAGGGTATAAAAGAAATAAAGAAATCGGTCAGGCAGATTAACCGTATTCTTAGGTACAGGAGTCCTTGCTTAGGGCTCAATAAAAAGCTAGACTAAATATATTGTCGCAATACCACTCTGAACCTGAAGCGAACCCGTCATGCATGACAGACATGATCTTCGGAACAAACACCTATATTGAAATTAAGGTCACGTATAGGGTACCTTGAGGGTTGAAGGATTAAAAAAGGATAGTAAATAAATTTTTGGTAGGCCTCTCGTATGCTAGGGACCGTCTGGGTAGGTATCACTGCAATTTCTAGGCAACGCTAGCGTAATTACTGAGCATTATGATATTTAACATGTCATGTCTAAGGGTTATGACTGACGAGCGCCGTGGAGGGCTTTGCAGTACTTTGTAGAAAAACTCTATATCACTTTGCCCGCACTTACGAAAGTTAAAAAGTGGCTGATGAGCTGCCAAGATCTGGTTAGCACTTGAAAATGTCTTCGATCAGTGGCCGGCAGGCTACCTTATTTATAATTAAATATTTATAGGCTGCAATGGCATTACTGGATGATTAATCGATGGTGCTTTGACCGAGGATTCCTTGTTAGTTTGACGTTAATCATTTTATCAAGGTAGGATATTAACTAACTACCGCGACAAACAAGATCGTTTTAATTTTGTTTTTTTTTTACTATCTATATTGGACTTGAACGTCTTGTGTGAGGAGCGCAGTGTAATGCCACGCAGTGATTTGAAATTCAAAATTTTGGTGGTTGGTCACGCACTGTCGAGTTTCCGTTTGAGGTTGTTTGCAGCAGTAACTACTGAGTATTATATGACCTAACATCTAATGTTACAGGGTGGCCAGAAATGGTACTATTTTATTCAGTCTTGGATGTTGCTGCTTTTGATGAGTAAGTGTGAACATATGATTGCCCCATTAAGTTAACAAAGAGATAGCCTTTACAAAAGTAACATGTAAGTTTATCCCAACATGCGTTTCGCATGCTCCTGACAAGTCAATGAACGAAGACTATTTTTGGTTCGTATGATTGTCTGATGATGATTGATTACACGAAGTCAACGATTATTAGAACTCTGCCTACTTTTTTAGTTATGCAGGCGTGATACGTATTCTCTCATGTGTACTTATATGATTATCAAAAGTATTTATTGACTGTCTGAGTAGTTACATCATCATTGACTCAAACTATTAGAGGTCATTTCTTACCTACACTATCTGTAATTTTAAAGGACATCAACCTCTTAGTCATATTGCAGAGGTCTCGGGTTCGATGTTCATAAAATGATATAGATTGTGTAATACGGTATTAAATATGTTATTATGTGGCGCTTGGTTTATAAATGAACTAATTAGTCCACTCGATCTATCCAATTAATATATTTTTTTTCTATTAGATTTAAGATACCAAAGAATTATCTTATAAGTCTACGAAAGCTGATAAATAACCTTAAACGGTAAGTTCAGCAGATGCTTGGACGCCTTCCCTAAAGGATCCAAAAGTCCTTTAACCCTTTGGACGTAGGTTTTCAGTCACATCATGTATATTGTATGTCCTGCCAATCTTGAATAAGTAAACAATGCTATTTGATAAAAATAGATTAGGTAATGGTATTTAATACTTATCAAGATATTAAACAGATCTACCACTTAGGGATCTTCGTCACCATTCTGACATTAAAGGATGATCCCATCCAACTTTAGCTTCGAAATGAATTTAAATAAACATGAAGGAACATGTAACGACATGTTTAGAAACAACAGTACGGAATTGCGTTGATGTAACGTCATCTTTACTAAATATAAATACTGTGTAAGAGGTAAGATACCGAGTTGAGTCTTTGAATATTCGTTTTGCGGTGCCGCAGGGTTGTCCTGCTAAAAGTAGACGGGCCGTCCTCTGGTAACCACTAGGCAAGGGTCTTTGGGTGTGAGTGACAATTAAAAGTGCTGATTTGCTTCATTTGAATTTTAGTTATAGGTAGTAATATTCCCAAACCTATAATAAGCCATTTTTTTAAAAGTTTATCTACAATAAACAAAATATAATCCGTAGTAGCTACACTCTATTTTGAGAGTTTAAAAAACAAAATAAAAATCTATGCCTTTCAATGTATTTCAGCTTGACAGCAAGGAAAACTGAAAAAATCCAGAAAGTTCCGGTTTTACGAATTAGAATCATAAAATCTAGTTATGTATCTTGAAAGAATTCTAATCGGGCGCATTCGAAATCTTGTAGGAATCATGGATCAGTATGAATGAAGAGGCCGAGGAGAGCAGAACATTATAAATCCCTAAAACCAAAGGGTGTATACAAGCCAATACATTTTGTAATTCTTTTTGTAATTAATAACTGTATTACCTGCCGAGGTGGCGTAGTTGTATTACGGCACGACTGCAATGCTGAGGTCTCGGGTTCGATCCCCGGGTCGGGCAAAGTGATATTGGATTTTTCTAATCAGTATCAGCTCGGAGTCTGGAATTTGTGACCGATAGGGTGATAGGCTCGCCCCCTATCACATCACGGAACGGAATACGCACGGCGAAAAGTGGGTGCACTAGTTGCGCCTCTGCCTACCCCTCCGGGGATATAAGGCGTAAGTATGCGTATAATTGTATTAAATAAAATTTACTTTCGAGGGAGAAGAAATTGTTTTTTGCATCGCAAAAAAATAATACTTTCGATTTTTCCTCTGCTTAAATTGGTATTAACATGGGCACGCAAACTTAAGATTTAGGGTATTTACGCGCCAAATGTTATTTTAATATGTAAGCAATGAACCTCTGGGGTCAAATATTCAATGTCGTTAGAGGACGAATACTAATCACGTTGAATTTTTATTGTCAATCATAAAGACCGTTTGAGATGACACGTGCACGGAGAATACAAATTACTGGTGTGATGTGACTACGACGAGACTAATTGAGATGTTATTTGAGAGATCATCTTATTGGGCGAATGAAATCGTGCTTAGACTATGAAGTTCAGTGGGCTTAGAATGTGGCAAAAAACACGACAAGACTCCGTTTCGTTTTGTTGGGATTGGTTGAGAGACTAACACGTGACAGACGTATTGGTCTCTCGATCAATCACGAACATCAAAATTAAACGACATCGTCTTACGAGTTGCGTCTTTTTGCCACATTCTAAGCCCACTGGATTACTTTCCAAGATGAACTAGAGTGAAACAAAAATCAACTCCTCCCTATCTTTATATTTAATAAAATTGGTCACGGGTTCTGACTGATTAGTGGTCCCAGAGAATCGCCGAGCTTCCACGCTTGGTTATAAAATGTGTGCTATTACCAATCCTGACCAATGGAGATGCAATAGAGGGTGTGGGGGATAATCTCTAACTGAATTTGTTAGTTTTTCGATTTACAACTAATCAAATAACATCAAAAACCACGAGGACACCTTGAAATGTCCTCCATAGATTCTTGTAAGTTTCAAATACAAGAAAACTGGGACGGATGACAGTAATAAAATACATATCTGTAATAAAGATATGGCAAAATGATATTAGTGTGGATTGGAATATGTTTAAATTCACTTGAAGTTGGACCGACTGTTTTTGTAATTCCGTTTCAGCATGATCTCACTATATGCTTGCATTCTGTCAATATTATTTATAGTCTAACTGATAGACATTTTTATTTGAGGCAATGTAAAACATTGAAGCATTTTCTAGTTATACTTGAATACGATATTGCAGACCTGGCTGAAGGGTTGTAGGTTTTAAGCGACAAAATCTTGTCTCCTGCAAATGATTTTAGGCTAAAACTTGTACTGGTGGTAGGTCTCTCATATGTAAGAGTCCGTCTGGGTGGGTACCAGCGTAATGTCTATTTCTACCGCCAACCAGCAGTGTGCATACACTGTTGTGTTTCGGTTTGAAGGACATTGTAGGCAGTGTAACTACTGGACATAATGAGACTTAACATCTTATGTCTCAGGATGACGAGCGCAGTGGAATGACACACAGTACTTTGTAACTCAAGGTGCTGGATGGTGTTCAACTGATTATGGGTGGTCGTATCGCTTACCACCAGGCGAACGGTAAGCCCGTCTTGACATTCAATGACATAAAAAAAAAATTGTAAGTAAGTACAGATGAGAATTTATCAACTTTACAACATTACAACATACCAACAGACAAAATAATCTTATACACCTAAAGTATCTAACACCCGTATTCACAAACAATACTTGGAGGACGCATAGTGCTCCCGAACGCATAGTGTCGGTTGTTTTATCGTTTTCTTTGGCCTTGTTCAGCTTTGTTTATCTGACAGCCAACTGATGTAAAGTTGTATCTCAATATTAGCCAATCACAGCGCCCCTTGGCCTACGAAGTGCGTAGGCTGTCATGCCCAAACACTCAACCCGAGGACGCATAGTATTCTCGAACGCACAGGGTCCGTCAAACTTATTCTTAAACAATACTTAAGGGAAGAATGACAGTATGCATTTAGGAAAATGAACGCACAGCAAAAGGAGCTCGCGAGCTATTTTACGCAACGCATAGTGTGACAAATCAACACAAACGTCAATCTAGCACCGGGTTTTACAGACCACGTAAGTTAGGTTTGTAAATTCGTGTGATTTTCTTGATTTGATCCGTTAACTTGCGATGGACGGCAGTAGCAAAAAATAATTTGATGATTATATCCTTGAAAGAGACCTACAGAGAACGAATAACACTAGAAAAGTGATCGAGATTTTCAAATCTCACAGTATCACAACCAGGCCATATTTCCAAAGAAAATTACAATAAAGCTAACATAAAAACTAGAAACACAGTAGAACGTACAATAGGGGATTCAAAGAGGATTTGATCCTTGTTTGACCAAAAAGCTACGAGTCTCATAACAACGTGCCATGTGATTGTAGCAACTTCGATTTTATACAATACTAGTATTGCTCGAGGCTTCACCCGCATGAATAAGTTGTTCCGGGATAAAAATATTTTCCCGGGATAAAAATTAGCCTATAGCACTCAGGAGTAATGTAGCTTCCTATTAGTGAAAGATAGTTTAGATTAGTACATCCAATGGCATCATTATCGAAGATATAAATGATAATAATATAAATTATATAATAACTACATACCGAGGCGCTCCGATACAGGAGATTATTTATAACACAGCATTTTTAGTTAATTTGGTCGGATAAAATAAAACAAATATATTTAAATTTTCAAGATGTATTTTTTATCGTTCTATTTCTAATTTTTTTTATTGTAAAGCATGGAGCTGTTTTTATAATCTAATATTTTTTCTATACGCATCATACTCATTGACTCTTGAGAGAGCTCCTTCTTTCTATAAGTTTTATATTTTCCCAACATCTTTTCAACTGTACATTGTCCCTGGGTGTAACATACGACTGTGCATTATAAGCTATTGTCAGTTTATCCCAAGCCTTCTTCTTTGGCTCTATATTTTGAGCATGCGTACGGTATCTTCAATAATAGGCCGTTCCCGCATCAAAGCCACGATTAATTCCCTCTCTGAAGAAGTAATATATGGTAACTTCTTTGAACTAAAAGAAATCAACTTCTGTTATTCGTCTTATCATTTTATATTATTGTTATATATATAACCAGGAAACAAACTGGAAAACATCATACTTACCACATTTTAGGAGATTTTACTCAATAAAGGCGCGAAACTTGTGTCCATAATGCAAATGCGAACATAATATTATTTTAACTAAAAATTTTACAAGTTGTCTCCTTCTTTCGTGTTGTGGCTTCTACCAAGAATTTATCGGTGATGTCGCATGTATGTAATGTATTTTTACTCTTGAAATCCGTGTCATTTTTAATACCTATTGATAATTTCCGATAATTTCCATCAAAATTGAAATTTCAAAGTCAATGTTTGATGTTTTCTGTCAATCTACTTGAGGAAGTTTCATTACAATATAAACCAATCACAATGCTATGGGAACGCACAGCAAAGAGTCCCTTGAGTATCGTTTATGAAATGAATGGCTTGCAAGTGTAACTTCTATACTTATGCAAGTAATGTTAACGAAAACAGACTTATTATCATAGCATTGAGCTGTCCTTAGCTAAGTATCGTTTGTGAATACGGGCCTAAGTCTCATATTATTACATTAAATGACAACCAATAAAGTTGTAAAGCTTATCAGTCCATAATAGAACTACAATAGAGGTCATGAGCGGAGGGCAAATCTGAATTCCATTATGCGATGACACATTCTCGGTTGCTAGGAGGATTTCTTAGATATTTTATTATGAAGTTGGAGGGATTAGTGCGTGGGGAAGGAGAGAGAAGTTTAGGGACATGTAAGGTCCGATTAAGGGACGTTGCTTTGAATTCGTCATTGAGTCTATATTCGCTTACAGTCGACTTATTTTGATGCTCTAGGATTGTATGTAATTTGAAATTGTACTTCAATCCAAAACATTATTTTGAACCTAATAAATAATATACGACTTTGATTTATTCGAGAAAAAATCTAAGTATGATATTTTGGCGTAAAAACTACTAAAAAAAACACAAAACAAATAACACGTGCTAATTATTACGTAGCCACTAAACATATGCCACTGAATTCAATAATATTAAAAACACGTGTCATAACATAATTATAAAACAATAAGAAATTGCCCCAGAACAGGATGTGTTGCCAATTACAGGCAACATATCATTACCGGTATTGTACTGCAAATAGAAATACCAATTTCACGGTGCGCGCGCCAAAATATTGGTTACCATTTTCAATTAATAATTTGCTTTGTAATGATTTCCGATATAGTTAATTAATAACACAGTAGCACGCGTATGTTATTAAATATTGATTTCTGTTCGGAAATTAGATTTAATTTCGTCGAAATTGGTTTCTGGTTCAATGACGGTAATGATAGGGTCAGCAGATGCTGGTAATAATGTTACTGATTTATTTAAAATATTTTGTGGTTTAAATGATGTTAGTGACATAGTTATTTTAATATGGTTGTGGTGTACGATAAGTATACTATGGGGTATTAAAATCTATGTGCATGTAAAAAATACACCGACTCTACAATAGGTAGCGCAGGGCTTGTTAGGAGGCACGCTGCAGGCAGTTTTTTTATCAAAGATTTCGAAATTGAATTAATAGCTACATCACGGTAATATTATCTATGGCTAAATTGTTGTTCTTCGCCAACGAATGATGTGGTTTTGTTTGCCAAGACCGAAATTTTAAATTTATGACATTTGTTTTGAAAAACATCATTAACCTGATTGAAATTTGTACCTACTCTTGCTTTATAGCAGGAGATAGGCTTGTTCGCTATCAGACATGGCTCTTAGATCCATGGATGCACTTGATGCATCTCTAATCTCTGCCTGCCCCTATAATAATGCAGAAGTGAGCTAATCGACTCTACTATTATAGAGTCAACCTGCTCACCTCTTCTGGATCTTATTTTTGATCTCAAATTATTATTTTTCTTCCTCCGATATTTGACATAACCGTTTCCTTTATGACCCTACCAGATGTAAAGGCCAAAGATATAGATAGAGCCCATTAAACCATGAAAGCACCCGTATTCCCAAGAATACTCTCTCAGCAACAATAATTATTGAAAATTTGTAGGTTTCCATAACTGAAGTACCCAATAAATAAAAAGTTATGTCGGCAACATTCGTAAGTTTCGAGTGCGAAATTGATTTCCATTCATCTGGCGAGGAGGGGTCGTCGTAAAATGGCGGAAACGGACACAATGAGTGCTTACACAGTCTGAGTTCCGGTACTGTTGTGCACGCAAGTCTTATGCGATGCACCTGTCGTAGGCCCAACTTGGTGAAATATGGTGGCACACTTTATGCGTAATTTTGAGACTGATTAACTAAGATTTATGATATAAAAATGCTATGTTAAATTGTGGATACATAACGAAAGCCTTTTTTTATTTTTATTTTTTATTTTATACAATAAAAACTTTAATGATTTCTTTACTTTCATTTCTTAAATTGCGTCTTTTCAGAAATATAATACATTGCAGCTATAGAAAAAAAGTGTAAAAGTAAATAATAACTTGATCTACAGTTCTAAGCTCTATCCGCAATACGATATGTATAAAGAAGGGGCTTATGTTCAATAAATAAATGTTATATTAATGAAAATTAATTCTCATCGCTTTTCCCTCCGCCTGTACTTGCAGTTTACCTGCAAAAGTGTCTCGGAAGTGGTGGAGTATTGTCTCACGCCCCCGCCTGCGCCTGCGCACTGCGCATTAATAATACACTTTTTGCAAACATTGTAAAATGATCATTTACAACGAATTCAAACAAACGCAATACGGGAATGGATCGGGCTTGAAATAGAAATGGCGAGATTTTGTGCGTTTTTATGGCAGAACATAATATTATGAGCTATATTCTTGTGTCATTTGTGGTACATATTTATGAGTACGGATGCTATGTTTTTATAAAAGGAGCATAGAAGTAGGTCAGCAAATGCTAAGTGATCAGATATAACTACTGTTCAATTCCTATTAGAGGAATGGTGAGTGCTTTGTCGACGTTTGAGGAAAGAAATAGAGGATTTTGAGGTCTTTGCTTGCATCGATAGATGAACCGATTACCGACTTTATAGAGGCTAAGACTTGCACGAGTAGAGTCAGAGCCTAAAAAATGCGAAAAGTGGAAAATCGAACTGTAATTATGATTAACAGATGTCTGTAAAAACCTTTTCGAAATAACGAACACACTCGCCAGTTATCTTATCGCTATTTACTGTGAAATTAAGATGAAGATCATTTTTTTAAAAATTATTAAGGTTTTACAAAAATCGGGTACAATTTCTTCAATACGTAAAATGATTTTTTGTTTGCAACATACAAGTTTACATGTTTTATCCGTGTAAAGTACTGACTCACAATTTTAGTTACTAACATGATCAACTCGAACTAATCATTTCACAGGAGATATCAGGCCAGTTCTTAGAGGCCAGTTGTGTTACTAACTGAAATGCTATTAATCACTGATATTTCGTAAAATATGTCTCGCTCGTGAGTCATTCAGGTTTGGGCGCATTAGCTTGCACACCTGTCCAGTTCAAAATACGATTTTATGGAAGCAGTTTTTGTTTTTTTTTGCAACTGGATGTATATAATTCAAATACATTGTAAAACAAACGATTCATTAATAGGTAGGTAAGTACACTTAAAAGCAGTACGAACATAATTACGAAGACAAGTAATGACAATCATTTTATTTTTTTATATACACAAGTCTATCGAAAAAAACATATAGGTGATCGTCTTGAAGCTGTAAGAAATTGGTTAGCTATAATTTTAATTATCTAAGTAAAATGTTACAGAAAATAATTATTCATGTAAATTAACGCAGTCGTCATTAAGTTAACACAAAGTACTCGCAAAGTAACTACTTATGGATTTTTATAAAATTGCAATTTCTGTGGTCAAAAGAAGCCAGGATAAAGGATATTGGATATCCACGTCCGGTCCTGGCTTATTGTCTTACTAATTAGATGATACGTAATTCATAATCATTATGGTAACTAGTCTACGTAGTCACGATTGTTTTTATTTTGCTACGTATCATTCGTACGAAACTAGTATCGTATTGGAATAAAGGGATGTACTAATTAAGGAAAATGTCAGTCAAGTTGTCTTTCGAACGTGTAAACTATTTAAATTCCAAAGAGTTATAAGGAAGGAAAATGGTGTAGATAATATTTTCCTTTTTAAAACCGTAATTTAAAGTCAAGCGGAATAAATCTTGTACTATTTTTACATTCATACGTTAGAGAAACTAACACAAAATTTTCCCTACCTGAGAATTGGGATAAATACCTTTACTGACAATTTATTTAGCATAGTACTTAACGACAATATCTGACACGTGCCTTTTTGTGCAGCTAAGCTCCATTATTCATTTCTAAATCATAAGAGGCCACTTCCGAATTAAATGCACATCTGGCCATTAAGCGTAAAATCTTTTTCAACCGTAAAATATTGCATATTCCGAATGTTAATATATTACCTACTTAGCGGCGATTCAAAGGATTATTTACAGATGTCAGGAACACCTTTCGGTTAAGGTGTTCTGTTCTGAAATGTCCGTACGCTATGGATAGTGAAAAGATGGATCTGTTATTTGGGTGAAATATTCGTTGATTGATCAGCCCCAACTGTCTGTTGGTCCAACTGTCAGTCATCAATGTGGGGTAAAGCTTTGTTGGGCACACGACATAACGTTTAAGCTATCTATTTAAAAAAAACAGTTTCATATATGTACTTTAATCAGTTTTGGTAGCAAAGACATTAAACAGTATAGTTAGTTATAGACCGGACATCAAGACCAAATTTTTCGTCCAAAAGTTATTACCAATTGGTAATAAGTCGCTGTCTTATCTGGCATGTTTGTCCCGCATGGAACGCATCGCGCCAGAACTTAATCTCGACCATAGGCAGCAACTTGTCCCTTGCGACAGTTGTGGCAGCCATGGTTGAGAATGAAGATGGGTGGAACTCCGTTGCCTCGTTTTGCGAACAAGTCATGTCCGCAAAAGAGGCAGCGGAGAGAGAGAGGGAACGGTCCACTGGACTCCCCCCCCGTAGCAGACGTCGGAGAGACGACCTCCGACCTCCCTAAGCAGGCCGGCAGGTGGCGGGCAGGCATCCGGCTACAGGGAAAATAATGCCCAAGAGGCTGGCGTGCAGAATTACATGCACGCCTATGATATTACCGAGGTTTTGTTCCTCGGACTACGAGAGGCTCTGGTCAAGAGCCAACTCCTGCGAGGGTTGCGGTTGCATGCTCATGCGCACCCCGCGACTTTCGATATAAGGGAGAGAGAGTAGAATGGCGGGGTTTTAGTCGGTAGGACGGTTTCGACCGGTGAGTCCGGCAGAAATCCGTAAATGGATTTCCCCGTGTTAAAAAAAAAAAAAAAAAAAAAAAAAAAAAAAAAAATGTCCGTGTAACAAGACCTCTCAGTATGCATAAATGTTGTAAAGAAAATAATATTTTGGAAGGAAATATGCTAATTTTCGCATTACGATCATATCAAAATATGTTATAATGCATTTTACATAGGTATTTTGATATTTCATAGATTGAGTTACTGACAAAGAGGCTCAAAAATTTTGTATGTGAATTTTCCCAATGTCCGCTCTATATAATCTTAGAACTCTTTGGTTGGTAGGTAGTCTTTCGAATATTTAATAACGGTGCTGGAGTTTTGGCGGGAACTTGGAAGTGTCATGAGGTGCTCTTGTTTTAATTCATTATTTTGGTGATACTTAGTGTTATATTGCTTAATTATGGTGGTATATTATCCAATATAGTTCTATTAAAGAGCTCAAATGAAGTGAATTGAAATAATTGTGCTAATCAAGTGTTTTTTTTGTTGCCGCCAAAACTCCTCGATAAAGTCTTGGTAAGGTAGCCACTGCTTTACTTCGACATACTACAGATAATAAAAAAGACAACCCAAACTTGACATTGGCAAAATGTGAATACAAATGCCAATAAAAAATAAAAACGGTGCTTTATAGTCGGTTAAAAATTGGTCTGGATTGACATTCCGAACTAGATTTAGGATGACACAGACTTCGGGAGAATCGATTATCTACGAGCTACGCAAATAGCGTTTAAGGAGAGTATTTAGATTGTAATGGCACGCTATCCTGATCTTATAGATATTTTTTGTTGTTTCCGAAGCTCCTAAATAGGGAAGACCATGTGCAAGGTTAAACTTTGTCCACATTCCAACACAAACGCTGATTATCAAAACAACACACGTATTCAATCCATTTTGACATCTCAATGGGGGGTCAGGTTTTCGAGAGCTGCGCCTTATTTATAAGCTAGCCTAATTAACATTCAGAACTGAATATCCTGCTTTCGTTACCAAATATGGCGCAAATGAATAATGCCCATCGTGTAAAAATAATTTATGTGCGCCAGTGATTGTTTTGGCAGGAAGCGCGTTGTCACGTGGTGCCGACGATGTAATTTTTAAGTTGGGAAAACGGAAGTGGAGTTCTTTCACCCGTTGTGCTCAAGTCATTGTCTTTTATCGGCGTTAGTTTCGATACTATTCTCAATAGATTACCGGTTTCTTACTTTACTAATACTATTCCTACTAATATTATAAACGCGAAAGTTTGTAAGTATGGATGTCTGGATGTATGGATGTTTGTAACTCTTTCACGCAAAAACTACTGAACGGATTTCGATGAAATTTGGCACACGGGTAGATTATGTCCTGGATTAACACATAGGCTACTTTTTACCCCGGGAAAATGTAAAGCGGGACTTTTATCCCGGGAAAACTCATTCACGCGGGCGGAGCCGCGGGCAAAAACTTGTATACTATATACTAATTTACTTTTACTTATATTATAAATGCGAAAGTTTGTGAAAATGTTGGGATGTTTGTTAGACGTAAGCGCGGATACAACTAAACGGATTTGGATGAAATTTGGCACACTGGTAGGTTATGTCCTGGACTAACACATAGGGCTTTTTATCCCGGTAATATGGTCCAATGGGAAATAATGATTATTTTTATTCTGATTCTTTTAGTAGATGACGCTGATGTCGTACTGTTTTATGGACTTTTGTAGCGGGAAAGGCTTTACACGCGGGCCAAGCCGCGAGCATCACCTAGTACTTTATATTTTTATAACTGTCTGGATAGAGGTCGCGTTGTATAGAGACAAATCCGCTATAAACTCATTCAGTAAGGCACGTTGATATAATTTTGACGACCGTCGCGTGTCGTAAAAATGTCTTTTTGAGTACCTTATGGTTCGACTGTACTGTAGGTTGATAAATACTTACCATGAGAGGAAGTGTAATCTACTATACAAAAAAGTCCCTAATAAGTTTTAATAATTAATGTATTTAAGTATAATTAACTTATTACTTACTCAGCTGATTAGAATTACTTGATATACAAATGGTATCGAAAGTTCTGGCCAGAATATCGAAGGCTGGTGATCCTTTATTTAACTTTGATGTAGGTAACCTAGGGTTTTACGATATCGATACAATAGCATACACGCATACATGCACTCACGCCCTTTATCTCCGAAGGGGTAGGCAGAGTCGCAACTAGTGCATCCACTTTTCGCCATGCATATTCCGTCCCATGATGTGATAGGGGGCGAGCCTATCGCCATAACGGGCACAAATTCCAGACTCCGGGCTGATACTGAATAGAAAAACCCAATATCACTTTACCCGACCCGGGGGTCGAACCCGAGATCGTACCGTAATACAACTACGCCACCAAAAGAGTCAAGGCATACAATATCATCGATATTAAAATTTTCTGTATCGATAACTTACTGAAATCGACAAGCAATTAAATGCAAATACCATTGTTATTTTACATATAATTGGAAAAGAAAAAAAATTGGAAAAATATTTGACCTATAACCATCTCACAATAAATACGAATCGATGGAATCCTTAATAAAAATAATAATAATAATACCAGCCCTATATTATATACTGCCCACTGCTGAGCACGGGCCTCCTCTGCTAGTTGCTACTGAGACTCCTTGTTTGTCACAATTGGTTCAAAAGGAGCGACGGTAGAGTGGAACATAAAATAGATACACACATGCATACATATATACATAGGGTGTTAAAATCATTACCCTTCCTTGCTTCACCGTAGTCGGGTAAAAACAGTGGGAATTATTTTCGTTTGCCGGCGGTATTGAATTTTAAATCACGAATTGGGTGCCATAAGCTACAAATTCTTATGAGATTAGGTGAGTGTGAAAAATCACCAACAATATTTTATATATATAGAAATTGTGTCGTAGCATAATGTAAACTTTGATTTTATCTTCATCGTCCAGAGACCAAAAACATTGGTTATGAGGATAAAATATAGAGATTATAATTATAAGAGTGGGAACTCCAATCTGGCAACTAAGAAAGCAACTGTTCTGGAAAACATAATTAGTAGACAGATAAAAAGTTAATCCATTTAACATAAACAGTTAAATTGCCTTTCGCCTTCGACCACAAACGACAAAACGTTATAGAAATTTGAAAGTCATTTATAATAGTAATTTGTGCGAAAACGGAATGGCACAACCCTTGCCCGAGTGGCAGATGCGATGCAGCGGGCACGCAACAAATATTCCGCGAACAAGTTTTGAGAACAATTTGATATCGATACGTGTGGACATGACTGTATTTTACAATATATTTATTTTAGTTGTGGTCAGACCAAAGGTAAAATGGTTTTGATGTTAACTATCAATATTTGTAAATTATACTTTTAAGACTTCGTACCTAGGTTGTTTTAGGTGTAGCAAAGCCTCTGTTATGCGTGATTCCGTGATGGTAAAATCTCTGTCCATTTCTGCTACTAGGTAGCAGAGTGCAACGACTTTCGAAATCTAATGCGAAAGTATGGATGGATGTTTCATGTTTGTTACTCACGCCAGGGGGTCTAGACAAAAACCCTTTTCTGTTAGCGTTTACACTTACGGAAAGATCAAAATGTATGGAAGTGACATATGCTCCAGACAAGTCACGTGACTGCTGCAAAACTTGGTAGACAAAATTTTGTATTCCGCACGTGGAATGGAGCGTTAGCGATAGCGTGTCGTCCAAAGCGTCGAACGGAAAAAATTTCATACAAATGGTAGACAAGTGTCATTTTTGACAGCCGAAACTGTTCTTTAGCGACACTGTGTCACGCTTTCTTTATCAACACTTCTCGACCTCACGCTACGGCTATAAATTAGTATTTTTAATAAGATATTTAGTGATAATTATTGCTTTTTACATAATTAAACATAGTTTAAGAACAATGTGAGCCACTAATAACGAAATATCATTGGAAAGACGTTGAAAAAGAATATATCGCAGTGAAATGGAAACAATTTCAGAGATGCAGGAATCTGAGTTTATTAGTAGTTTTAGAATAAGTAAAGAATGTTTTAGGTGTCTTGTCTTGATCTTCGGTGTTAACAACGTTAAAAGAAACCCAAGAAATAAGTTTAATTGAAGAGGAAATTTGGAAAACGAAGACTTTCAGGCGCAATAGCGGATATATACTGTAAACATATTGTGGTAATCATTAGGCCATCCAAAGATGAGCACCTATTTTGCAATTAAAAAGGTCACCTTCCTTGAATTTGCAAGTAATAAATTTACATGATTTACAATGCCTAAAACATGGACTAGTGATATCAAACAAAATATGTAAGTAATTAGTATGCTTATACTAATCATTTTCCTTATTACACTCATCTGACAGTAACTTAAAATAATGAGAATCCTAAGTTTGATGCAGCCACTCATGATTCTTTTCTTTGGGCTTCCGATAGAAGGTGGAATCTTTTCTAAGAGACTTATAATGGTGAGGGAGTTTGTGCATTAGTTATATATGAATATATCAAGTACCATTTATATTATATGGATCCATAATGTTGAGTACTTTGACTAATAAGTATAAAGTTATCACACAAACAATTTTTCACATGTTTTACAAAGCTTACTCACCCTTAAATTTAAGACTACAACCCTAGAAAAAAAATATAACTATTCTACTTACATAATTAATAAATTTGCAGGTATTTCTGTATATCACCTGGGACTGATGATATGCTAATGACACCTTTACTGAATGCTACTTCTGGATCTGCTGACAATATATATACTCATCTACATTTACTAACTGGATATACATTTCCAGTTAGTAAAGTGCTGCTTTGGTTCATTCAAAAAGATGCTTACTGCAACATAGAGCTTTGTATTAACCTTTCTTAATAGATGAGAACATGATCATTGTTATGTGAAAGTGTTCCAAATATTGTTATGTAAAATGAATTACTCCCAGGCAGAGCTATGATAAATAGGCTTTTATTGAGATTTTATGGTGATTGTTAAATTAAAATATGTTTTTGTTTTGTATTTTGCTATAACTAATATTACAGCAAATATTTTACTAGTATACAGTAAGTTTTATTGTACATATTTTATTACATAAATATTATAATTGACATGATGTTATAAAGAAATAAGTTACTTTAGTTTAATGTTCCCTGCAGTATTTAACTGTAATGTATTAGTGCATTATATTTACTTTTCTATAATCATTATATAATTCTTTTCATTTGTGTCCTTAAAAATATACTAGTATTAAAACAACATTTTAAAAATATGTTTTATTTGGTTTCTAGAAAAATACAGGAAACTATAAAAAGTGCACATAACATATTACATAATATACAATACATTGACATAGGTATCCATACACAATAATAATAAAAACAAAGTTCTCATAATTGTAAATTAAACTCTTTCTCTAAGTCCGTATGCCACACATCTATTTGAATGTGCTTATACTCGATATGGAAATGTTTTGCCTGCAAGTCAATGAATCATGTATCCCTTTCTTGTTCCAACTGAAAATAACCTTCAACAGCCACAAATTCACTTATGGCCAATAAAAGATTGCTGCCTTCTTCTGCATTGTATAATATAAGAGTGATTTTGACTTGACAAGCAGGATGCCTTTGAAGCTGAAAAATATTTAATAAGAAATAAAATAATAGTAAGTTAGATTTATGTTGTATTGTTAGACTAAGTACTTAATATTCAAATAGAAACCTCACAGGCTGACTCATGTGTGTATAAAAAAACGAGATATAACGTTAAGTATTTTGTATTCCTCAACCACTCAACCCCATGATTATCAACCAGCGTGAGAGGCACGTATCTTTAAACATAAGAACCATATACTGAAAGTTAAGAATTTGCTCTACAAAAATTTCCATCCCTTACAGCGCAAGTACCAACTTAATAAGAGATTTATTGAAAACGTTAGTTATGCATTTATGAGTGATATTTATAGGTAGGAATTTATCGACACAAGTAAGTACTTAAAAACAAATTGAAATGAAGGAAGTTAATAAAAAAATATCATAATAAACGCACCTTTTCATAAAATCTAACAATTAAGTGAATTGTTAAGAGCTTGCAAGTAGTCTAAGATTAGATTTTGGGTGATATTTTAATCCACTCTTGAAAATCTTTACTTTAAATTTCTAAAAAAACTGGAACGTTTCAATTTGCTTGCACAAAATAACAATATTTTGACAACCTCTCACGCTATACCATAGAGTAACTTATAGAATTTCATGCGTCTATCCGCACGACGCTGCGGAATGGGCGTCTGGCGTGCAGTGGGTACTTTGTCTACCAATTTGGTCACGCTAACGTTTAAGCGTTAGCGTTTGACGTTTATGCGTTAGCGTGTACGGATAACGCCACGCTTGGTTTTTGTCTAGGCCCCCAGAACGGCTGAACGGATCTGGATGAAATTTAGCACGTAAGTAAATTATAGTGTAGAATAGCATTTAGTTTTTTTCCCCGGCAAAATATATAAGGGACTTTTATCACAGACTTTTTGACGCGGGCGGAGCCGCGAGCGAAAGCTAGTTTGTTCAAAAAGATATCGATAACAGGACGGCGAAATATGAGAGCACCACCAGGAGGTTATCTAACCAACATCATGCTAGGCCTAACCCTCTGAAGATAAGGACTTCTGTACCTATATTTTATAATATAATCTACGATTTTACCTTATACTTACCTGGAACCTTTTATAATTTCAGCAAACTTAATATCCACACTTATCTTTCGTTCCCCGCAGACAACAGGTGATCTCACAATGGCCGATATTCGCGCATCATCTACTGCATTGTGCACGTTAACTAAATTCGAACCGACAAAAAATACTCCTTTTGTATCTATTCATATTTGAATAACGGTAGATGGCATTATCGTCATTTTTAGGTGGTGGATTTTTCTAAAATGTATTATTTTATACGTAAATTTATTAGAATAAGTATCGGATCAAAGAGTAAGTAGTAAGTACACAGTAGGTAATTAGTTATCCTGAATAATTGTATTATTCAGGATAACTAATCGACGAATATCTGGAGGTTCCTCGGAACTCTAGGTATTGGCAAAAATAAAAACCTAGATTCCTTTGGGGCGACTATTGGTTTGGATGATTTAAATCAACATTTCTCATCCACTACCCCGATGGATCACCAAACCAGGCGTCGTACCATAGGTTTCTTAGCCGGTCTCCCAAGGTCTAACATCGACCCTTTTCAGTTTTCTCCAGTTTCGTTGGGAGAGATCAAAAAGGTAATCCTTTCCATTAAATCCAATGCGACTGGCTGCGACATCAGTCGCCGTATGATTATTCCTATCCTGGATCACCTTCTTCCTGCCATTTCACACATCATTAATGGCTCCCTTAACTCTGGCATATTTCCGTCTCTATGGCGGAAAGCCATTGTAATTCCACTTCCCAAAATCCCTAACCCTTCACATGCGAAACATTTCCGTCCCATATCCATACTTCCTTTCCTCTCCAAAGTGCTTGAGGCCTGTGCACACAAACAATTTTCTAGGTTTGTGCACCTGAACAACCTGCTGTGCCCACTGCAATCCGGTTTCAGGCCTGGTCACAGCACTACTACTGCGCTACTCAAAGTGACTGACGACATTAGGGCGGGCATGGAGGAAACCAAGGTCACTGTGTTGGCTTTGGTTGATTTCTCGAACGCCTTTAATACCGTCAGTCACGACATCCTTTTAGCGACCCTTTCCCACTTTTTGAAATCTCCTTCGGCTCTGGATTGGTTCTCGTCTTATCTTCAGGGACGTCAGCAGTTGGTGCGACTCAGCGATGATTCGTCCAATTGGTGCCATATAGAATCTGGAGTCCCTCAAGGCGGCATACTCTCCTCATTATTGTTTTCTATATTTATTAACCTCCTAACTCAAGAACTTCAGTGTACGTACCACCTGTATGCCGATGACTTGCAAATATATTCTCAGGATGGTGTAGACTGTGTGTCCGCAGCCGTGGACAGGGTGAACAGGGACCTGGCTCAGATTAAAATCTGGTCCGATAATTTTGGCTTATCGGTAAACCCTGCGAAATGTCTAGCCATTATTGTAGGTAGCTCAAGGATGAATAACCGGTTGGATAGTACAATCATTCCACCCATTTTATTCAACAGCGATATCATTCCTTGGAGCTCCAGCGTTCGAGATCTCGGTTTACACATTGACTCCACCCTGAGCTGGAGGCCCCAGGTAACCTCTGTCTGTCAGAGAGTCACCGGTACCCTTCGCGGTCTATACCGCCTGAAGAACTTCCTCCCGCCTAAAACTAAGACTATGCTTGTACAAGCCTTAATCCTTCCTTTAATCGACTATGGTGATGTGTGCTATTTTGATCTGAATGCAGATCAGCTCAACAAACTTGACCGACTTCTAAATAACTGCATTCGATTCGTGTATAATCTTCGTAAGTATGATCACATTTCTTTTTATCGTCTTTAACTAAAATGGCTACCCATACGTCAGCGCCGTTCTTTGCGGGCACTTACCACTTTATTCTCTTTCCTTACCTCCCCTACCCCTCCTACTTACTTTTCTTCTAAATTTCAATATCTCTGCAGTAGCCACGATAGGAACTTCCGTTCTTCTAGCAATCTTCTCCTCAAATGTCCCCCTCATAGCTGTGACTTCACTCACTCTTCTTTCGCTATCCAATCTGTTCTTCTTTGGAATTCACTCCCCTTCGAAATCAGATCGGCTACCTCTCGGTTTGCCTTCAAAAGGAGAGTGCGGCAGTTGTTGTTGAACGATGCAGAAGAATCACCACACTAACTTATAATATGATATTATTTACATATATATTTATGTAATTATAATTTGTATTTTATGTATTTATTATATTTATAATGTTACTTATATTATGTTTTGTGTTTAGTTTACATATTTATGATTGATTGCTTTGTTTACTTTTATGTACGTTTATTCGTATCTCTAATATCAAGTTAAGTACCTGATGCACCTACCTTATGTATTTCTGCACCACCCTAAGGTTGACTGGGAGAGAATGCCTTTGGCATTAAGTCCGCCGATATACTTATGTATATAAAGTGCAAATAAATAAATAAATATTTTGTAGTTTCTTAAATAAGTGCTTAGAATTAATATACCAACATAGAACAATACATTATTTTGGCCTAACTCTAGGTTGACACGCAGTGGCGTTCTTAACTTAATGCCCATCTCTATGCCCCCTGGTATTGCAGATGTTCATGGGCGGCGGTGATCACCTACCAGCAGGGGAACCGTATGCTCGTTTGCCGCCTATACCATAAAAAAAACTATTTTGCGGTTCTGGGCGGCAGACCTTTGCGAGGTTTTTTGCGTCATTGTCGAAAGAGGGTAATGTTTTTTTGTATCCCTTGCAAGCCAGTGGCATAGCGAGGGTTCTTGCCGCCCGGGACGGACCTAAAATTTGCTGTCACAACGCACCAAAAAAGGTCATTTCAACAAACGAGAGCCACGCGTTTTTCACCCCATCATAATAAAAAAAAAAAAAGATTTCATTATACGCATTTTTCTGCCCCCTGCCCAAACCACGCTACGCCACTGCTGCAAACACGATATCCTGGGCGGTTGCCCAGTTCGCCACTTCTTAAGGCCACCACTGTTTAAATGCTCCTAATGAAGCAACTAATCAGTTTGGTAGAGTTCCTACACGGGCAGTGAAAATAGCTGTATTTGAGTCTTCTCATAATGCGTTGGCCGACCCAAAAGTAGAATTTAACATTTTATGATACATAATAGCAGTACCTACTAATTTTATCCCATAATAGTTATTTGATATGTTTAATTTTATAAAATATGAAGGTTGAGAAATAAAACAAAAAAATGATTTCATAAAAATTATATTTATTCACATCAAATTTGAACATGGTTAAACTTTAGTATCGTGGATAACATTCAATATATATTTAAACTTAAAATTGATATGAAGTTACTTCGAGAAAAATACAATATACAAGTGTATTAATAATGTAAATTATTGTAAAAGTCACCCTACCTCGAATCAGTAGGGGGTTGTATAGATTCTCGCATTCTTTATCAAGATATGACGAAACAAGACAATCGCCCGTCTAATGACAACCGGTAAATCTAGTCATTTGCGCTAGAGAGAGTAAAGAGATTTTTCGGGAATGGTGTGGGAATTCCAAAAAGAAATTCGAGGGTGTGTGAATTCTGTCAAACCACACTAGGCCAGTGTGGTGGACTAAGATCTAAACCCTCTCAGTAGTAGATAAGGCGCGATGATTTCAAGTTACCACAAATTAATATTTCTGGTTGCAATGTTAGCGGCCATAGCCTAGTTGGGAGTGGAAAAGACTGCCGAGACGTAAGTCCGCAGGTTCCCACCTCTGATATTTCTAAAGTTATGTGTGTATTCTTTGTGAATTATCGCTTGCTTAAACAGTGAAGGAAAACATTGTGACGAAACCTACGTACCAGAGAAGTTCTCCATAAGAATTTCGAAGGTATGTGAAGTCTGCCAACCCGCAGTAGGCCAGCGTGGTGGACTAAGGCCTAACCCCTCTCAGTAGGAGAGGAGACCCGTGCTCAGCAGTGGGCAGTATATAATATACCGTACATTTTCTTATAACCATACTGTAGATACAATTTCTTCATACTTTGATTTCTTATATTTTCCTAAGAAACATATTATATCTATTTCCATAGAATACAATATTCGTAACTCAATATTTAATATTCGATGTTATGTGCGACTACCCAATTTGGTGCTAGTACACTTTCTCAAGATAAAATGTCAAAATGGGTCCGGACCCCCTGACCCCCGCTCCCCTTATATACGCTCATGGTTGTAAGTTGCATGGTACTGACAGACGACGCGCAAGCGACTTATGTAGAACCTTAAGGTGGTCGAGCATATACTTTTCTGACTACACTTTATTCTTAAATATATTCGAAGACTCGTCGAGATGTTTATTTAAATGGCTCCTATTTGAACTATAGGCAGGGCTAGCTGGAATGCGTTTTCTAAATATGTTGAGCTGTTACCCGCCTGAAAATAAAATATTTAAAGTTACATAGAGCTCATAACTCATTTTTAACTATAGATTAACTAAAGTCGGCCGCATAAGTAGCTGAACAAATTCAAAATCAGCTATACACGTTAAGTTTTATTGAAAAATTATTTTTCTGTGTGTCAAATAAAGTAAGTCCTTTTTATTTTATCTTTGTGATGAGAAAAGAATTGGTAAGAACACAGTGTATAGGAGATTTGAAGTTTGGTACTTGTTCAGCTACTTATGTGCCTGACTGTACATAGTACTCATACCAGTACAATGATAGAAAAATGTTTGTGTAATGTAAATTACAGTACACATAATAAGCAAACAAAACATTATTTAATATAGACAGATATTTTTTTTGACGTTTTTATAATGGCATTTGTGTTCACATTTTGCCAATGTCAAGTTTGGTTTGTCTATTTTATTATCTGTAGTATGTCGAAGTAAAGCAGTGGCTACCTTACCAAGACTTTATCGAGGAGTTTTGGCGGCAACAAAAAAAACACTTGATTAGCACAATTATTTCAATTCACTTCATTTGAGCTCTTTAATAGAACTGTATTGGATAATATACCACCATAGTTATGCAATATAACACTAAGTATCTCCAAAATAATGAATTAAAATAAGAGCACCTCATGACACTTCCAATTTCCCGCCAAAACTCTTTGACGTTGTTGATGGGTGAGTAATTCGTCGTCATGACAACTGATATAATATGTTTATTCATAGACACTACACACACACAACTTTTGAACGTGTTGTTCGCGCCCGTTTCGGTAATCAACCAACGAGAGGGCGCTACTGGTAACTTTGTAAAAAAACTGCTAATGAAAATAAAACACGCCTGTCTTAATCAGCAGATTCAATCCCTCATGTTTTTCTACGCCACTTTAATTTTCACACATACAGAATGTTGAGGTGTACTAGAATTTTCCACAGTTCAATTCGATTGAGAATTGATTATTCAATCGTGATTTTTTTAATGCCATCGTGTCCGGAATGACCAGTATTATTACCCAGTACACTTTACGAATTACATAATAATTGTAAAGTTAAGTTTACACTAGCAAGTTCTTGCAGCGATATATTTTTTACGCGACAAAAATTGCTTACGCAAGTTTTCGCGATAACATAAACCTCGCTTAAGCCTAAGTCCCAATGTTAGGCAAGTCTTCCATAAAAACCTTCTACGAACTGCATTATCGAGCTATGTATCAAATAGCGGAACCTCGCCCCTCTCCGACACCCACTTGCAAAAACAAAAACTATTGTGAATGAAGTTAAGCTTCTAAACTAAACTATTCTTGTTGAACGATAAATAATAAAAAAAAACTATTAAATGTATCTTCTGAGTCTTACCATGTCATTTGTGGTCCGCAAAACCTGAAAAATTATCAAATACTATGCAAAAAATATTTTCTTACCTCTAAAAATATATTCGTAATGTATTCGTTAACTTGCTGTTTATTGTCTGCAGATATCGAGTTGAGTTTCTCGGCGAACTGCGCGGCCAAGTCGCTTATATGCTTCCTCAACACTACTGTTAACCTAAAAAACAACATTTTATTTACAAAACAAATGAAACCAAAATCTCACAGGGTACAGTCAGCCACATAAGAAGCTTGACTAATTCAAAGCTTCAAATCGCCTATAGGGATATCGCCTACACGTTCAGCCTCATTGATTTCTTTTTCTTTGTGTAGAGTAAACTTAGAGACCTTAATCTTATTTTTGTGAGGATTTTTTTTTCGTTAGGGTACAACCACACTTACGCCCGTTATCCCCGAAGGTGTTGGCAGAGGTGCAACTAGTGCACCCACTTTTCGCCGTGCGTATTTTGTGCCATGATGTGATAGGGGGGGGCGAGCCTATCGCCATATCTGGCACAAATTCCAGACTCCGGGCTGATACTGAGTAGAAAAACACAATAACACTTTACTCGACCCGGGGATCGAGCCCGAGACCTCAGCATTGCAGTCGTACCGTAATACAACTAAGCCACCGAGGCATTTCGTTAAGACACAAAGGTGTGATTAACCGATGTGAAGTTTTGAATTTGTTCAGCTACTAATGTGTCTGACTGTACAATTATCTTATGACTCTACTACGAAAGCTATAGACTGATATACGTATTTGCACAAAGGCAAGACAGGAAATATGGCACAGAAAACGAAAAATAAACTATAAAACACTCAATGAGCGATATAAAAACGTTTTTACCATTTAAAAAATAATATATCATAAAACGCAAATATCGCACCTTTAGGACGAAAACGACACAATTCAAAAAAATCGAAAATTGAGTTGTCATAAAATTACTTAAAACTCAATTTTCAATACAACAATAGTTCAAACACCGCCATATTCAAGCGGGAAAAGGACAAAACTATTATATCGGTCTCTTTTTTATTATATTTTCATAAATAGGGACCAGTTTTAAGTCATTTTATGGCGATAATACAATTTTTGTTTTTTTTTTTAATTGCGTCGTTTTCGTCCTAAAGGTGCGATATATTTAAAATTGCTTAATAATTATGCTAAGAATTGATTTGGCAACACTGTTCTATTTTATTTTATTGCATTGAATGACGAGACGAGCATGCCGTTCGCCTGATGGTAAGCGATACGACTACCCATAAACAGTAGCAACACCATCCAGCACCTTGAGTTACAAAGTACTGTGTGGCATTCCACTGCGCTCGTCATCCTGAGACATAAGATGTTAAGTCTCATTATGTCCAGTAGTTACACTGGCTACAATGTCCTTCAAACCGAAACACAACAGTGCATGCACACTGCTGCTTGGCGGTAGAAATAGACATTGCTTTGGTACCCACCCAGACGGACTCTTACATATGAGATCTACCACCAGTAAGTAATTGAAATTAAACTATTATAACGGATTTTATCGCGGTTTTTTATTTAATTTTTCTCCCGACGTTTCGAAGGCTTTGCAGCACTTCGTGGTCACGGGGCGGACTGAGGTGTTGGTGGTCCGAAAAGTTAGTGTTACAAATCTACCTTCAATTTACAATTATACAATTTAAAGATGTTAGTCAACGTCGGGAGAAAAATTAAATAAAAAACCGCGATAAAATCCGTTATAATAGTTTAATTTCAATGTCTAACATTCGCGTAAACATAAGGAATCAGTAAGTAATTGTTTATAGTTCCAAATAACCTTCAAAAATTTAGCACACTTACTGTGACAACGCTGTAGACTCGTCGACAGTGGATCGTATCTTGCTCGCCAGTATCAACTCGCTCGTCTTGTGGTACAAGTGCATGGACAGAGAGGTAGCCTGCGCTAATGAGGAGACCGCGCGCTTATATATACCATCTACCGTCACATCTTCTGGAGTATTTGAAAGCCACTCTAGCACTTCTGTGTATTGTCTGGAAAAAATGGTGTCGAAAATATTTATAAAGTTGCTTAATGCCAATTTATATACATGTAAAGAAAAATATAGTTTTCTTTAGTGTCAATATCAAACCTCTATTCGAGCGGTTTGACGTTAGCCATAAACGGATGAAATAATTATGAATCATCTAGCTGTCAACGAATATTCAATTTATTAAATAATTTTGTATCGTAAAAAGCTAATTGTGATTTGGAATCGGCACCGTAATTCGTAACATTAAATGTCGTTTCTTTAATTACAGGTAAAGTATATTTACCAAATATTTCGTTACTTATGTGAAACATACATGTAAGTTAACTAGAATAAATCTTTAATTACAGAGAAACCCAATTGTGTTTGATTGACTGTGCTGTCCAACTCATTGAAGAATAGATCTTATATACATTTCATACTTTTCTCATTCTCCATATCAACTTGCCATC
The DNA here is from genome assembly GCA_947568825.1 of Sphinx pinastri. Taxonomy (NCBI): domain Eukaryota; kingdom Metazoa; phylum Arthropoda; class Insecta; order Lepidoptera; family Sphingidae; genus Sphinx; species Sphinx pinastri. The sequence continues at coordinate 6,766,932 of OX387634.1, forward strand.
GGCTGGCGACGCCCTTGCTTACCATGCAGGTGGAAACATTGCTATACGGCTAGAAAAAGAAAAAAATAAGTGATATAAGTTATTACTTGACAACAGGCTGGAACTGTAGTTTGATGCTGAGGTCCTGCGTGGCGTCCTGCAGCCGTTCGTGGAACGCGTCCGGCTTGGAACCCTGCGGCGATGGCTCATCGTCTTCGTCCTCCTCTTTCTCCGGTAATTCGTAGATTTCTGGAATATTTTCGTAGCATAATAGTGGCTATGAAGATTTCCTTTTTCAGGGGTAGGGTTGTTAGGTCCCATGTAATAGGGGGGAGACTATAGCCATTTACCGGGCACAACCCCCAGACTGGACATTACTCGACTCGGGATCGAACTTGAGACCTCAGCACTGCATTCATTTTACAATACAACTACACCACAGAAGTGGCTATTTTACAAAAACAGTGCGGTCGATACGAAAATGTTTAATATGTGTGATATTTAACCAAAAAACACCTGTCCGCCTTGGATTTGGCGTAACAAACACATCACGAAGGCCCGCATCGTTTAATTGTGATGATTGTGATTGGTCGATAGACCAATACGTTAGTCACGTGTTAGTCTCTCAACCAATCAAGGAAACGACACTGGTTCTCGTTACATTTTTTTTTTCACATTCTAAATGGGCTGATTTGGTCAAGAGTCAAGACTGTATCGGTATTTGATATTGCAACACGCCAACTCTTTACTACATTTTGGCAAGAAATAACTGACAAACATGATCATTATTTGAATATTTGCTTTCCATATTAAGACAAAACCATTTATATTGCATTTACCATGCAATGCACGACAGCCTAGTAGGGAATACTGACTTTTCGAAGTTACGTGTGTATTGTTATCAATTATCGTTCGCTTTAACTGTGAAGGAAAATATCGTGAAGAAACCTACATACCTGAGAATTCTCAATAAGAATTTCGAAGGTATGTGAAGTCTGCCAACCCGCACTAGGCCAGCGTGGTGGTCTAAGGCCTAACCCCTCTCAGTTGTAGAGGAGGCCCGTGCTCAGCAGTGGGCAGTATATAATACAGGACTGATTGCAAGCTTCTCTTACTTCTTACTAATATTATAAATGCGAAAGTTCGTGAAAATGTTTGGATGATTGCAAAAACTACTGAACGGATTTCGATGAAACTTGGCACACGGTTAGATCATATACTGGATTAACACATAAGCTCCTTTTTATCCCGATAATTTGCTCCAATGAATAATAACATTTTTTATCTGATTCTTTAATAGATGGCGCTGGCGTCGTACTGTGTTTTAGGATCTTTTGTAGCGAGAAAGGCGTTTCCTGCGGGCGAAATTGCGACCAAAAGCTAGTTTGTAATAAGTCCAAAATCCCTGTAACATGTACCTATAACCATTTCTAACGTTTCCTCCATGGCTTGTCGGTTGGCGTCGTCCAAGGTTCGTTTTTGCTCTTCAATACGCATGCTTGTTTGAGATGATAATAGCTTCAGTGCTTCCAAATACACGGGACCTGTAATAACAAAGTACTTTTTGACAGAATTGGGGTGTCAACTAGCTAAAAATCAAGAATTATAACCTGTGCCCAAAAGAGAATTTGTTCATTGTTGAGTTGTACAGTCAGCAGCATAAGTAGATGAACAAATTCAAAACTTCAAATTGCCTACACACTTTTGTGTTCTTACTAATCTCTTTTTTCTCTTCACAAAAATAAAATAAAAGAGATTTACTTTACTTCAAACGAAGAAGAAAATGTTTCAGTTTAACTTAACGCGTATATACGCGATTTAAAATGTTGATTTTGTACAGATATTTATGCTGCTGACTGTACAGCCTGAGTACTACACAGATTACCATGGAGATAGCATATTATGACGGTTCCTTCATTTTCATAAAATCTCACTTCTTCCCCAGGATATAATATTCTGACATAATAATTTAACGAATTCAATACAAAAACATAACCCAACAATCTTACTAGTATTATAAACGCGAAAGTTTGTAAGAATGTATGGATGTATGTTTGTTACTCTTTCACGCAAAAACTACTGACCAGATTTCGATGAAATTTGGCACACGGGTAGCTCACGTCCTGGATTAACACGTAGCCTACTTTTTATCCCGGGAAAATATAAAGCGGGACTTTTATCCCGGAAACCTTTTTAACGCGGGCAGAGCCGCGGGCAAAAGCTAGTTAACCCATTCTAACAAAAATATACATATGTATGAAACATTACAACATACTAACCATCAAAATCATTAAACAGATTTTCATAATTAACAACTTCCACAACTCTCTTTTCTTCTACCACTCCTTCTGTTTTATCTTCCTCTTGTTCTGCTTTCTCTCTTGCTTCCCTCAGGACTTGGGACAAGACGGGTTTATCCTCAGAATTTAGACCGAGCATGGCTCTCTTTTTAACTAAACCTGGATCTCCATCTTGTAGGATCTCCATTGTTTTTTTCCCTATTGTTTCTAATGTGTCAAGACCACCAGATAGTACTTTGGGACCTGTAATTAATTGTTAGTTGTTACAGGATTTCTTTTTTAAAGAGCATAAAATCAGAGTGAGTTATTCCTTTGAAATACCCTTTGCTTAACAGGCCTATGTTCATTATATGAAATTAATGTTAGTATATGGTAAAATTAGAGAAAAGATAATAAAAGGATTATAGCAGATTAGGCGATTGTAAATTCCATTTAAATAGTAAAGCTCTAAAACCCACTTACCAGTAGTCTCAACAAATTTGGTAACACCTGAAATCAGACTACCGAAAGGCAAGTAAGCACCATCACTATCTTTGGACTGTCCACTTGCACTCTCTGGTACTTGCTCGACATTAGGAGAGTTACTGGAACTACTTGGCTTACTGTCTTTAATCTGGCTTGCTTTCCTGGCGAGTTCTTCAGGCTCAGGTGCCCCAATACCAGTCTCCAGGACTGTTGTTATACCCTGAAATGTATGTATTATACACAGGTAATGACCGTATATGACCCAAAATACAGTATACAATAAACTCATGCTGTCAAATAAAAATTAAACTACTGAAGCATAATTTAGCAAATACGTATAAATCTCAATGTAAGCATCTGACGCCAAATAACCATAATGTTAAGAGCTATAGATTATACGGGCCTGAAATAGGCCTGAAAGCTTTAAGTAAATTTCATTTGTCCGATAACATATTAAACAGCTAATTTAGATAGCACTTATTTCATTACCATTTATTTGGGAGCATAGTTTAGTGTGTGACCTTTGTATTTGTACAACTTATAAATTTGCATCATGAGACTTGAGATCTAATGTCTCAAGGTGACAAGCGCAGTGGAGTGCCACGCAGTACCATGTAATTCAGTTTTCACTGTCATATCGCTTACCATCAGGCGAGCGGCATCAGGCATGGTCGTCTCATCATTCAGTAGCAATAAAAAAGTTGTGAAATAGGCCCTTAGTTTAATAATAAATTCTACTATTCTTTACCTGAGACACTTGGCTAGTGAGAGTGGTGATGCCAGCTGTAGCAGTGTTGAGCAGTGAATGCATACTCCATCCCCATCCCCCACTAGTGGGAGCCGGCGCAGGAGCCATTTTATTTCTAATTGCGTCCAACTCTGCATCCAGCTCGGCTAGTTTGGGTTTTGGTTGTTTCTGTAATAGTAACATTGTTATCCCATTAACCTTCTTTATATGTTTAAGAATAATGTGTGTTAAATGGTCTGTTTGTGACAATTTTCACGAAATAAATAAATGTGTATGCAAGGCTGGGTCACGAATCTAACAGTGATGCTTCAAGTGAATTTGCTTTACACTGCAAGCGTCAAAAATAGATGTACAAGTCTATAATATGTAGATTGATAGATTCATACATTTGTTTTTGACCTTTGATGCTGATGCTTACAGCTTAAAGAGAATATGCTTGGAGCGTCAGTCTTATGGCCCTTGGATTAGTATTCCACTGTCAAATAAGAGTATTTCCATCTATATAAAAGACAAAAATTATAAATTTTACAAGCCAAAAAGTTGGTACTTATTTACTGAAGATTGACTCATTTCATTGTTTTTAAACATTATACAATATAAAAGTGATAGCTGCACAACAGGCTGATATCCTCGGCACACCGGGTCATTCCGAGAAGCCTGTGAAGGAACCAGGAAGATCCTGCGCTTCTGGAAGGAGTTGGGCTGGCTAGACTTCTAGCTGACACATCATGCACAACGGCCCGACTTTCTACGGTCTAAGTGCGGGAAAAGGAGCCCCACAACAGTAACAGTAATATAAAAGTGAAAGTTACTAATTTAGAACAAAATTCAACTTTCAATATAATATTGTTGTTACTTTTTGTATTATTATAGTCTTCCATATAATATACATTGTGTTCACTATATACTGAGCTGTTAATCTTACTTGCATGTAATCAAATTATGAATCCATATTATCAATGGCAGCATATTTTGTTAAGTTTAGAAATATTTCTACTGTGTATAGTAATGGACTGGTTTTTAATTGGTCCATTAAAAACATAATTAGAAATCTGTTGATAAATTACAAACCATTTTAATAAATATGGAGCGAAATATGCAAATTTATAAATTAAAAATAGCTCACAGGTGTATTACTAAATCCATCATCTTGGCCCCAATCATCAAAATCATCCCATCCAGAGTTGCTCTCCTTTACTGCTGATTTGGCATTACTGACACTACTCTTAGTATTACTATTATTGTCATTTCTGTTAGAAGCAGCCGTGAGATTTGTATCATTGTCATCTATATCAAAGTCGTCCCATCCGTCTGTATCTTGCTGAAATAATTTAAAACAATTTATGTTAGTGATTTGTAGAGACCCATGCACTGTACTGCCAATCCTGTTCTTTAGGGTGGCAGCACACCCCTATCTAACCAAATTTTAAATTTCTGATGCAATGCAATGCAATCAGCCCTGTATTATATACTACCCACTGCTGAGCATGGGCCTCCTCTACTACTGAGGGGGGTTAGGCCTTAGTCCACAAAGGAAAAAATTAGGAAAACTTACTTAAAAAACTTAGGAAAATATTCTGATATTTTGAGAAAATTTCTAAACGGAGTACTGTAGCAAAGTTTAAATTCGAATTGAATTTTAATTTTGACTGTAGAGAAGAGATTGAAACCTGTTAATTTTGCAAAATGTATAACTGTATTATTGCATAATTTTACCCGCATAATGCCCGCTTACATATAGATATATATGTGGTTACCCTATATACCCGGACACCGGGTCTGCCGTGAGCGTTGATGAGTCAATAGACCCATTAATAAAGATTGAATTTCAGGAAGTTATGTGAAAAGTAAACTTATAAACTGATTTTAATATCTTGTTATTTATAACAGCTTTTGTTCTCCCACTGACATACTTAAGCCTCCACGATTTTATGGTGCTCCTCTGTATTTAAAACTATTCTGAATTACGCTACGTTTGTCCTTTGCTCATATTTATCATGGTCATTCTTTACAAAATAAAAATAGTTTGGTTCTACCGTCCTATTCCTTAAAAGCATCGCATTTATATACGCGATTATTGAGTTGCGAAACGCAACTTACTTGCTTATCTGGTGGTTTTTGAACGTTGCTGGACTCTGTTGCTGGCTTTGCTATAATTTGTTCGGACTCTAAAGCATTATCACTGTAATTTGACGAGGATAATCTCTTTTTACGATCCTTTTTGTCAAAACTTTGTCCCTCGTCCGCACTCTCAAAGTCTTCGCTGTCGCTTGACGGCATGGTAAATTAGAAAATAAACTTCACACTCTATTATATTACGAATATTTAAAATGATACGTATGTGTATTTAATTATTTTTAATAAATATTTTATTTTTTATGGCTAAATCAAAACTAGGTACGTGTTGTCAATTTTTATGACCAGATGGTTGGGTTGCCAGGTGATTAGTTGTAGAATAATACTCTTTTGATAAACATACAATTACCTTATGAGTATCATACATAAAGTTATACAGGATACAGAAAGTTATTAAGATATGCTGTAATATTGTTCAAACATTATAATTATTTATTATATCGCTTGGGAATATCCTTTAAAACATTAGTGTAGATTTGCTGAATTAATTTGATGGACTTACATTTGTCCTTAGTATTCAAAATCATAATTATACAGTATTTTTATCTAGTTGCAAAACCTGGCAATCTTTTCTTTGGCTTTACAAACGTTGACATTGCCAACAACTAATAAACACATCCACAGATGAACCATGAATAGTACATTACTATTGACGCAGAAACAAATTGCTGAAAGTTAAACATAACGTAAATTATTATATTATAATTATTTTGATATATTGTTTATATTATACATGTTTATGTTTTATTAAAGATTGAATAAACTTTTGATGCTATAGGTAAATATTTAACGGTGAAGGAAAACATCGTGAGGAAACCTGCATACCTAAGAAGTTATCTGAATTTCGAAGGTATGTGGAGTCTGCCAACCCCCACTAGGCCAGCGTAGTGGACTAAGGTCTTAACCCTCCTGGTATGATGATGATGATAGGTAAACATAATATTTAAAAGAATGAAAGTATTTTATACTAATGTGCATTACACATTCATATTATTAGTATGGACTATGGACAATTCACTATATAGTAGGTACTAGATACCTAAATACGTAAGTACGGTGCGCTAAGGCTAGTCGCACACACACAATAATATTGTCAATAAAGTGCATATTGTCAAAAATATTGTGTGTGTGCGACCCCTATTGCGGTATTATTCAATATTATTGTGTATTTCCAGAAATTCTGATTTTGTCATAGCAATATCGGGGTGAGGCAGGGGACAAATGACTGTGATGAACAAATGAATGAATGATGTTTGACAAATGACAAATGACTCATTACGCAATTTATAAAAATAAAGAAGGTTTGAAGATAGTATTCAATGTTTAAAAATCTGTAAAAAAGGGAACATAACCTTCTAATTTTGCTTCAATAACACCATAATAACTAGCTCCCATCTAAAAAAACGTAAAAAATATTCTGGCCACGCTGGGTATCAATAATAAGCGGCCGGAACCCATATTTTATCATTTGTCATAATATTAAAAGAATATATAAATAAATTATAGGTTTGAAAAGTTTCTTTTGGAATGAAGTTCCTTATCGCGCGTTGTGAAAGGGGGCTGGACGGAAAAAACAAATGAAAAGCTGTCACGACACTTTTTGCTATTATCTTACTAATATGAACCTTAAATACAATGTGTAGAAGCTATAATTCTTGAAACGAGTATATTTTTATTTATTTTATTTATTAAAGTCATTAAAACCATTTCTTACTAATCTAATATGAACCTTAAGTACATTGCGTAGAAGCTATTTCCCCAGCGTTGGCATGGCACGAGTACAAAAGAATCGAACGTAACATTCTTTTTTCAAATTTGTTGATTTATTCTACTTTGGTTACTGACATTTATCAATAACAAGACTAAACGTGCTTTGCTCGCGTTTAAAAATCTACTTTATGTGGTAAGCGTAAGATCGAATTTGTGTTGAGTCAATCAAAATTTGTGATAAAAATGCTATGCAATAGCTTTACCGCGGCAGTCTCCGAGTGCCACACGTATTTATTTGTTTTTTTCTCTAGAAACTTATGTATTGGAACGGAAATAGGAAAATATTTATATATTTATATATATACACACTCTGTTATATAAATAAAATTTTATTACAATTCCTTCACTAATTAATCGAAAGGAACTTCGTTCCATCCGGGTGTCCCTTGGGCCTTGACACCTCTCAAGTTTTTTATCCACGTGTGGCTCTGGTGTCGATTTTGTGCTGCCACCTATAGTTCGTGCACGTTCCCTATAGAGTTGACGAAATATTGTCGAGTCAGAAAAAAAAATAGTATTATCTACACATCATATTGTATTACTAGCTTTTACTCGCGGCTCCGCCTGCGTGTATAAGTTTTTCCGGGATAAAAGTCCCGCTTTATATCTTCCCGGGACAAAAAGCATCATGTATACATTGAAATGGGTATCTTAAAACAAAAAGTTATTTATCTATTAAAACGAATAATGCAGTGGTAGAGTTCGTAGGTTGAGAAGTAAGGAGGCAATCTTTTAACTACTGATCTCATTCCACATACTTTCACTAGTAAATACATTATCCTTATGAGTGTTTTTATCCTGAGAACGGATAGTAGCGCAAGCGGAGCCGCGATCAATAGCTACTTACCTATAATTACAATTTTTGATCGTTGGTTTGCCGTAAGTCGTAACTAACTATAATGTCTTTGGTTTGCTGAAAGCTGTTGAGTAATATAGAAAAAGTAGTACACGCAGTCAATGGATTGATTAGGTTCCAATTTCGGCTGCACGCGTATCTCTTTATTTACTGTATTTTACTTTTTCCACACTTGAAAGATATTTCGGCGTACCTGAACGAAATAACCGCAACCGTTTCCTTCAGCCGAATATGGAAATGTAGAGTTATATTCAGTAATTTGTTCATTGACAGTAACAGTAAAAGTTATTGTTACTTATGCCGAAATTACGACATTTGGGCTCTATCAATTTTATAGCTTTTACTTTAGGTCTTACTTTTTTAGCTCATAATTAAATAAGCTATAATAATTAGAAAGATTTTTTCGCCATGATAATGTAAGGATTGATGTAGACGTGTTAATAAGGCGGTGGTTCGTTTAAGACTCTTTATCAATGACGGAACTGAATATAATCCTACTAATATGATAAACGCGACAGTTTGTAAGAATGTATGTTTGTTACTCTTTCACGCATAAACTGCTGAACGGATTTCCTTAGATTCCGGAGATTATGTCCTGGATTAACACATAGGCTACTTTTTATTCCGGGAAAATATAAAGCGGGACTTTTATCCCGGAAAAACTTTTTAACGCGGGCGGAGCCGTGGGCAAAAGATAGTGCATTATGTGTCTTATACTCTACGCACTATAGCCAGTTGTCACCAAGTTTTTATAAAATATTTTTTGGATTAGTACGTTGTAATTTTGTCAATTTAAGTTTGTTAGTTTAAGGTGAAATAACTAAGGAAGTGTTTTACGATGGTCGAAACGCTAATCGTCGAATATAGAGCGACCAAATACGAAAGTCAAGCTCCCAAATAAATGGTAAACAAAAGAGTGCATTTAGCATTGACTGTCTTATACTTTATATTGGTGTAGGCAACGACATAAAATTAATAAAATAAACAAATTTATGACTCTTCATTCGTGGTATAAAATAAATAATAATACCAGCCCTGTATCATATACAGTCCCACTGCTGGGCACAGGCCTCCTCTGCGAGTTACAACTGAGAGATTCTCTCGTCATCTCTCCGTTGATTCGTCTAACAGCAGGTTATTTAGGGTCTCAATTTCCACCTGCCCTTATCTCCAGCCACTCCAAAGTAGCGTTGGCATGCTAACTATTTCTAGAAAATTGCAGGAACGATTTGTCATATTTTTACGAACACCTGCCCGATGTGAACTCTAAAGTATAATTTAGATTAGCAAGAATACTTGCAGAAGTTATCTTTCGTAAGGGATTTTTGCCGTGTAAGCGTCACGGCAAGCTGACTTGCAAATTTTAAAACTTTCAGGATTTCTACAGAATTATTGAAATGTTGTCGACAAGGTAAACGAATCTGGAAGTTCTTGCGCAATATATTGCTGCAAGAACTTGCTAGTTTAAACTCTGCGCTACGATCCAACAGCTGAAGTACTCTATATATTTTCTGTTTAGGTCTGGAAATGGTGTGAAATTAATTGCATTTATTCCTTGGTAACATGCATACATACATACACACTAACGCCCCCCTTATCCCCGAAGGGGTAAGAAGAGGTGCAGCTAGTGCACCCACTTTTCGCCGTGCGTATTCCGTCCCATGATGTGATAGGGGGCGAGCCTATCTACATATCGGGCACAAATTCCAGACTCCGGGCGAATACTGAGTAGAAAAACACATTATCAGTTTACCCGACCCGGGGCTCGAACCCGAGACTTCAGCATTGCAGTCGTAGCGTAATACAACTACGCCCTTGGTAGCAATCCATATGTTATTGAGGGCAAAGAGATTGGATGACATTTATCCTGTCCCAGGAAATGCTTTTTCTTCTTTTTCTCCTCTGAGTAGTTGTGGTAGTAACTACCTAGGAGCCACCATCCTGTTATCAGGGATCACTTGGTAAGTACAACGGTTAATCGCAAAAAAACTACTGGTGGTAGGTCTCTCATTATGTAAGAGGCCGTCTGGGTGGGTACCACCGCAATGTCTATTTCTACCGCCAAGCAACAGTGTGCATGCACTGTTGTGTTTCGGTTTGAAGGACATTGTAGCCAGTATAACTACTGGACATAATGAGACTTAACATCTTATGTCTCAGGATGACGAGCGCAGTGGAATGCCACACAGTACTTTGTAAGTCAAGGTGCTGCATGGTGTTACTACTGTTTATGGGTGGTCGTATCGCTTACCATCAGGCGAACGGCATGCTTGTCTCGTCATTCAATGCAATAAAAAAAAAAAAAAAAAACTGGGGATGTAGGTACTTACGCTTGACCTTACGTCTTAAGATCGTGACGTTTGCATTTCATACACATATAAAAAAAAATGCAATAGAATTTATATTTGATAAAAATTACAATAGTCTTTAAAGGTACCAACACTTAAAATCTATCAATATAGAATAATATCTATTATTAGAAGTTGCAACTTGCATTGATGAAAATATAATTTGTAAGTAACGGTCAACGGATAACTTTGAACTTTACTTCGCATAAATTAAAATACTTGTCAAACATCCAAAAGTATTAGAAAGAAGTGTTCTAATTCAAAATTTACAACACTGCGGTGACAAGAATTGTTAAAAACATCAAAAATAGATGAACTCAGAAGATAGAGCTTATCGTACTATCTACATACGTCTCTACCTTTTACAATAGAACGTAAAACCACATCTCGGTTTCAATCGCAATTTGAAAGCACAACAAAATATGAACCGTGTAAGTACGGATAAGACAGATGTAGGTAAGTGTACGCGACTGTACATTGAGCGTATCTGTAATTTGTATGTGCGTTACATATACACGCTGTGGAATGCGCGCTGTACGTATACAGCGCGGCCGTCTGTACATATTTATACAGGAGAATCGTAAATAGACTGAATGGGTATGTATGTAACGTTGTTTTTGCTCGCATCGGCACATCGGCAGTACGTTTCGCAGTGTCTGAGGCGCAGACTACATTGCACATAGCAAAGCAGTGAGCATACATTGGCGTCGTCGGTCGTCCGTCGTCCGTCCGCCGCTAGTAGACCATGTAATGTAAACATTAGACGATGGAGGAATGCATTTAGACAGTAGGTGCTGATTGCTGGTAGTGAATATTATCATGTGCGGTGATAACGTGGCGGCGCGGCGGCGGGGATCAGTCAGAGCCGCGGGGTCGCGTGGTGCGGTCGCTTGTGCACTCTGTAGTCGCAGTGACGTGCGCCGTTGCTCTGTGTTAGCGCTCGCGTACGCGCCGCATTCCATCGTGGGGGCCCTTCGCCGCCATTGGCCGATCCCGCGTGACGTCACACCTCGTAATGAGGTATTCAACATGGCCGTATAGCTAGTTCGCGAGTGTGCTTCGTTACACGTTTGAATGGATTTAATCAGTGAAATATGCCAAGGAGACGAAACGGTGAGATACCCTTGCCCGACGGATGGGATTACGCGAGGGACTTTGACGGGAAACTCTATTTCATCGACCACAATAGCAGAAAAACGACGTGGATCGACCCGCGAGACAGGTAAGTTTTCCAAAGAGAAGTGTTAACCCGTAAGAGCCCCATGTCAAAACTTTACATTCCAATGCGATTTGTAACGTTTTCTGATTGAATTCGAGTGTTCACGGCGTACGTGTGAAAAGTGTCCGTGGTGCGGTTTGCACTGATAAAGTTGCAAGTGTTAAATGTAGTTCTAAAATAGAATAAATCGTGAAAAACAAACTGTTCGCTCGCCGCGCCGCCGCCGCCCTCTAGCGGCAAGAATGCGCGATAACCTCGATTTCACACGACATTCCACAATTTAGTGACAACAAATGAGCTAAACACAAATTATGGTTATCATTTGTTATCCTTCGGAATGCGCATTGCCGTCTCGATTTCGTGTGGGATCGTGTACGGTGAGCGGTGTTTCGAACGCGACTAATGAGGCCACGGAACTGGTTCATAGCAATGTTACTGACTGAACTGGCGCACAAATAATTTGATGAAGCGTTTGTACGTGAAGTGCGACGGAGTGGCGGCTGGCGGTGTGGCGTGGGCCGTGGTGCACGTGTGTGCAGGCCCGATGCGTGGACACAGCGGCGGGAGATGGAATGCAATGCATAGGCAAGTTGCGCGGTGTGAATGACAGGCCGTAGAACGCGGCCCGGGCCCGCGGCGATGGTCGCGCCTTTCTAAAGCGGCGCACCTCCCCGCGCCCGCGCCGCAGCACACCCACCCTGCGCCGCGCGCGCACCCCCTTCACCTCACTGAGCTACAGGTGCTGCACAACACATCCCTATTAAATACCGATCATGTCTCTCGCCGTATCTATTTACAATAGTTTATGCTGCACCTGCACCATTGTCTCGAAAAATTGGCCTTAAAAACGTTACAGCTGCAGCTGTCGTGACAGAACCTATCAACTATTTAATTAACACCAATGAATGGTCTACAAGCTATTGCAAAGTAATATGGCAAATTCCTGACCTACCACTGTACTTCTTCCCAAAAGCAGTTTAAAATGTAGTTGTCAATTATGTTTTTGCTCGGCAGTGTTGGTGCTTAAACGTAATTATAAGATCAGTAATGAGAGGAAGTTTTGTTTGCTAATGGAGTTTCGTTGCATGTGAACAAGTTATATAAGAGTATTAAGCGTGCAACTGAAATAAAGAACATTTCACTTAATGTCAACGAAGTCGAGACTGAAGAATGTTTCGGATATGGCCAAATGTGAATAAAACGAAAGGTGATTGAATAATTCGCCTGTATATCACCCATAACAGAATATAATAAAAAAACAGAAAGTTTTTAAGAGAAATAGTTAACTAAGGTAATAATTATCACACACAGAAGCGAATGACAATGAAATACAGCACCTTTGAACGGTCATAATGAGACGCAATTGATTACACGCATGAACCGTAGAGCTTATTTCCGTCCTATAATAAGATAGCCTCACGATTACAGACTTCGTAAACCTTTATAGGTTTGATGGTGATCTATCTACGGACTTCCATCACATACACACGTTCAACTCCTATACACTTAACATGTATTTTCGAGTCGAAGAACAAAAATTTGCTTGATCGACCTAGAAATCCAATCTAGGAACTCACCAGTTCCGCAGTCTAAGAGCAAAGCCACTATTAATCTAGGCGATGTTGCTAAATACATTATAATAAGCACCATTTAAATCTCACTAACCAAGTCAAGAGCCTAGTGGTATTCATGCTCGGTTCCTGCGTTGAGACATTATTGCCATATCCAGAACAAGTGGAAACGCATACATCGATGCATAAAATGTGGATTAAATTGCATCAAGAATCGAAAGATTCTGGAGCCGGTACATTGACACCACAATAAAATTCATCGCTGACACAGGAAACATAAAGTGGTATTTTTATTGAACGGTTTTGCGAGCTGCATTCCGCGCGCTCCTTACCGTATGGTTATTTGAGACTCTCACTAACTTAGCACATCGGTTTTTTTCGTCTGCACCTTATCAGATGTCTTTGGTCGCTGATTGGTGCGTTTTAGTATTTAATGTCCGTTTTCGAGTTCATTCACTTAAGGGAATGTCTTAGTAAGATAGTAAAGAGTAGTAAAGATGTTTTAAGCTATACATTATACGAGAAACAACGCTGAGTTATGTAAGAAGTTTAATTTCTGTATAAAATGACCCCAATCTTTATAATATGATGTGCATAATATTATCACAAAAACATCATTTAGGAAATTCGTTTGATGAAAGCAACACGTCAAAACTGACCTAGTACGCTATGGCCAGTGATAGTCACATCTAACTTGTGCGAAACAATAAAGTGAGCAGTAAGACAATTTATTAATGCTAAAAATAACCCGGCTGCGTCTCGGGCACACGCAGTTAACCTTATACGTGGGGTCTAAATCTATATGTGTCATAAAAATGCTAAAACTTTGTGTCTGCGTGTTTAATGCTTGAATGATTGCTGGGTACTTAAGAGGGTCAAGAGTTAAAGCCAGTTAAGTATGAAGTAAAAGCTTTACGGATTAAATATGACAGAAAACCATTTCTAACCACAAGTAGAAATCTTTTTGTGCTAACTAAAATACGTATTTTAGAGAATGCAATCACCTTTCTTTCCGTTGAATCTTTGATCTCAAAACAATTACTACGGACGTAGTTGTGTTTATAAATGCATTACATTTTCGTCTAGAAGTTTCCACAATAAACGTCTATGAAAAATGTGAGCTCACGTTAGCCGTTGCTAGCCATGCTTCTGTCCGAACGTCGAATGAAATTATTTACCTTGGTAAGGAATGTTGTCGGTTTACTGGACCTGGCATTTTGACAGGCAGCTGTAATCGTCTCATTTTAGATCTGTATACGCCGTACCACAATGATCTTCTTTAAATTATACAAAAAAAAATAACTATGTAATTTCCCGTTATCGTGAAATATTGCTGCCAATTAAGAATACTGGTATTCGTTTTTTGGTTCATTCTTTTGTGCATTCAGGTTGTTTTTTTATATTTCCATAATTATGTTTCATGTTTTTTCATATAGGTAGTTTGTATTGTTGATACATAAAAATCGCTGTCGCTAAAATATCTATAGGAAAATTGAGAAAATTATATTGTCAAAACTCTACCAACACGCTGCATATACAAAGAAACACAGCAGAAATGATTTATAATGAGTCATAATATTAGTTTATAATACTTTGTAAATGTCCTTTTTCGATAAATGATCCACAATGATTACATCTTTATAGTGTCGTTGGTACTAAGGCAACATGCTAAAGGCAATTATGCTTCGAATATGCCTCGGTAACAAGGCGTTGCGTGCGAATGAGACTTTTGCGGTTTTCGCAGATCAAACATGATAAGTAATCGAGTCCGTATTTAGTAGAGACGGGGGGATACGGACGCATTCTAGTATAGCAAAGAACATGTGTGGACGAAATTCAAAATCAAAATGAATCGCTGATAAATCATTAGAAAACTGATTATTGAAATAATCCTCTGACGTCTACTACAATTTTGAGTACGTGCCTATAATAGGAAAAACATGTATTTTCCGCAGATTTAACAAGAAGGTACATGGTATGCGTAATTGAATATGACCCACACCACAAGATACACCTCACTCCGTCCCCTCAATACGTAACGACGAGTAAAAAGTGCAAAGCCATAATAACGTGCCTTCGACAGCTAACCATTGTGTGTTGGAAAAACTGTGCCATCGAGGAAGCGTCGAGACAATGATAGCTTCGATTAATAAGAACTCACAATACCTGTGTTCGTTTATTACTTTAATTGTATCTGCACGGTTTCACTGCGTGGGTCATTGTTCTGAATGCGTTCCAGGGTGGCCATCTTGGAAACGATTGGGGAAGGTCGGGAAATGTCATAGGGGAATTAAAGCAATCAGGGTGAACTTAATGTTAAAAATTTAACTACGTTGCAGTCACGAATGGATTGTTTCGGGCATATTTATACAAAATCGATACTGTGACGTGAGTTCATTGTTAGGATACGCAAACGTTGGTCTAGAATGTTACAGTTTGGTATACTGGGTGAAAGTCAGTGGAATCACAATAACTTGGACATGTCAATGCATAATTGTATGTTTGAGTGAAATCCACACGATAGCGCGACTCGGGGCGGGCCGCTGTGGGAAAAACGGGTGACACGCTGCGCATCGCTGCGGTCGCTGCATGACTAATAACATATTATTCAATCCCAGCTATTGTTTTATTTTTGCAAATACATATTGTTGGAGGGGAGAATATGAGAATGAATTCTTAAATCCACTTCAAAGGATGCAAAATAGAAGACGGAGTAAAAGGGATTAACGGAAACTAATTTATTGAAAATAAATAAGCTCTAAAAAGAATATCCAGGCATTCTTTCTAAAAAGAGAAAATTATACCAAAAACATGTAATTTATTTTAATAACCAACAATTGCTCATAACAACTCATTTTCAAATGGCTCTTCTACAAACAACTACCGTGAAATCAATGTAAAAGATATCCAAGAAGGTGGATAGTTACTCAAATGTTTGTTAAAGTGTGTCTGTGCGTGCGCAACGTAACTATCCTCACAAGATTGTGTAACCCAAGTATGTGCTTCCCACGTAGGAAACGAGCTGGGGCAGCGCCGCCAACCGTAACGCAAAAAGGGCTGGGCATTTTACCGAGTTTCTTGACTTGTACTTCATTCTGTTCGTTTAGGTGTTTTAATGTTTCATGGTAATGACTTATTCCCGTGAGTTTTTGGAAGTCAGTGTAATATTGTGGATTAAAAGTCATATTAATAGTTATTGACGCTGCAATGACAATTGCTATGGTTTCAACTTTTGCAGGGGTTTTCTGAAAAAGGCATTTTTTAATACAGGTGCAATCATCGAATCGTTACTATATCTTAATAATTCGCTAATATTTGAAATCGTAACTTACAAATACATTTCTTTCTCTAGGCTCTTCTAAGATATATGGAATCAGTAATGATTCTGAGCATATCTTAGGTATTTGGATTATTTTAGAAAGGCGTCTTATAACTTCAATAACAAATTCGTTTAGAACGTGTAATTTATTACTTTATGGAAAATCCAGATTTCCAATACAGTAGATCTAGCAAGTAATTGTTTGGTAAAGATAAGTCATATTGTCCCCACCATTGATTGGGCACGAAAGTTTATTTGATACAAAATATTACACATTTCTGAAATATCATTTTATAACAATGATTGTGTACTTATTATATTTGTGGTGGCTGTGTTAAATCCGTTGTGAATTACAAAAACCTCGGCAAATATCAGTGCAAATGCGTCATACAAAACCAAACACGTAAGAATCATTACCGTCACAGTTTATTTTTCTGCTAAAATACAATTACCATATTACGAACTACATCTCAATGGATTGTATGACTGTATCACAGCCCTTATGCACCACATAATTGTGATATAATACGAAGTATACCAATTGGATCATACACTTAAAACATGGACTTCTTCTTCTTCTTCAGCCTTTAGAAGTCCACTGCTGAACACAGGCCTCCCCCAAAGATTTCCAGGCCAACCTGTCAGAAGCGGCCTGCATCCAACATGGACTTACCTAACCTAAAAGCAACGGTTTTTTTCGAACATCCGAACAAACATTGTAGGCTAGCGTACGGATTTGTAAAATGCTTCGTGGAAACTGTGAGGGCGCGGCGAGTGTAGTTGTTTATTCAGCGCATACCGTGCGGATATATGTCCTTGGGTTTACCGCCAGACGTCCGCACGATACAATCTACAAAGAGTTTTTTTAATATGGAAATTAGGTAGGTTTTAGAGTGAATTTCTTGGTTACGCATCCGCAATGGAATTGTTTTTTAGGTGTAAGATCGATGAAATAACCAAAACGTGCCTACATAATAAAAAGGAGGAAAATAAAAACGATTTTATAACACACTTGAATAAAACTACGTTATCTGCAATAATGTAAGTTAATATAAAATCACGCGTGTTTGTGAATTATCTATACGAGAACGCGATAAATGTTGCTGCTCTCATTCCTAATCACAATTGGCATTCCTTTCTTATCTATATTTTGTCATAAAGCTGTCGTTTACCTTTTTTTTTTTTTTTTTTTCCCCCTTCTTCGGCGCATTTAGGGACGGCTGCGGGCTTCCTCGGACGAAAAGTGTCTAAGTTGTCGTCCGCAACCGCCCCTGCGCGGTGCTGCTTAATGCAGCCCGTCTCCTCTTGTAGGGGGCACACATGTTATCTTGCGGCGGACAGCACCCGTGCCGACCGCCCCAACCCCCCCTGGCTCCTATTAGTCGCCTCCTACGACAGGCAGGGGATACCGTGGTGGAATTCTCCAATCGCCCCCAAACCACAGGGCGGAAAGCTGTCGTTTACCTACTAACTATGCATATGATTTTGGTGCGTTATTTATCTAGTGTCCACACAATGTGATTGAATTACATTGAGTGCGAAAGGCAGGTATACGTACATTTTGTAAAGCAAACCTTATTGAGGTTGGTTGGGTCAATAGTTAATTTGTGCTCCTGATGTTACGCGATGGTATGGCATTTTTGAATGAGGATGCTAAGAAATATTTAGATTTTAATGTTTTTTTTATAAGGGCATGGCAATTTAACTCCTTTGTAGCTGATGGTAAGCGCAGTGGGGTCCACATAGTGTCGACCCACGATGTTTATCCCTTGCCAGTGGACACAATTATGCCGGCCCGTTTGCACTTAGAGCTGATTTGGTTACTCCTGTGTTCCTGAGACGAATAGATATTAGGTGAAACAATATAACTTTCGCTTTCAATATGTATTGTGAGGATTAGATTTCCAGGTTCGTCAAATTTCTGGGGCTTTTCGAAATTATTTTTCCCGGGATCGGATTCTAGTGAGAGTTGATCACTAGTATTAATTAGGCTTATTTTTTTGAGTCATGAGTAAAATTTATTGGAAGGTCTGGCTTAATATATAACTGTGAATCTAGTCAATGTTTCTTGAATACATGGTTACAAATAAAATTGTTGTTGTTTCGTATGTGTCGTTACCGTGCAACATCGTATCTGTTTTTGGTGTTTTGGCTTGGAATGACGTAATGTATAGGTATTACGCATACCTTAAAAATTTTATTGACAGGTGCGTTTTCCGACGCCATACTGGTTTTTTATGTTGCTATTTTAAGCTTAATATCGTAGCCTTGATAAGGCATTATAATCCTAATGCAATCAGCCCTGTATTATATACTGCCCACTGAGCACGGGTCTCCTCTACTACTGAGAGGGGTTAAGCCTTAGTCCACCACGCTGGCCTAGTGCGGTTTAGCAGACTTCACACACCCTCGAAATTCTTATAGAGGATTCTCAGGATGTAGGTTTCCTCACGATGTTTTTCTTCACCTTTAAAGTGAACGATAACTGATAAGCAATACACACGTAACTTCGAAAAGTCAGAGGTGTGTGCCTTGGGTTTTGAACCTCCAGACATTGCCTCAGCAGACCGTTCCATTCCCAACTAGTCTATCGTCTTAATATTCTCAATAATTTTGATTAAAAAGGTATTTAAACATTTCTAAATTCAGATTTAGAATTCTTTCCACCAAGATTCCAGAGGTATTTCCGTGAAATCTAAATTCTCGGAATCTGGAATCCTGACAACACTTCAAATAATCCGGCCGTCTATTTATTTTCTCTGTATAAGCTTAACGCATACCGTAAGCACCATGATATGTAAGAAGCGAGCGTGATAAACTTGCAAAATATGGTGTCGACATAGCGGACTTCGGTATGTTTAAATGGTATTTCTCGGACTGCCATATAACTACGAAATCGGGGAAAGTTTGGAATTATTGCAAAAGTTGACGGAATGACGGAAATGTCCGTGTTTGGTTTCTATGGGAATAGATTCATGTGAGTATAGTTGGTATAGGTGGTTAAGAATGACAAGAATTTTTCGTTTCTTAATTGTAAAAGTAGTATTGTTGTGTTTTAATGTAGTAGTTCTAGTTATTTTGTCAAAGTTATCTATTTGATATTGTGTTTCGTTGACAATAGTCTCCTCCAAATTTATCAAACCATGTATGGACATCAAAAATGAAGTTATTGTAGACTGCCATAATATAATATAATTTTTCAATGATCCTCTTGGGTATAGATATTCCAAATTAAAAAATTGTGATTATTGCACTTTCCGTTAATTTCATTTCTAAAGTAGCAACCCCGATAGCAAGCGGCGATAGCCTAGTTGGGAGTGGAACGGACTGCCGAGACAAATGTCCGCAGGTTCAAAACCCAAGGGCACGCACCTCTGACTTTTCTAAAAAGTTATGTGTGTATTCTTTGTGAATTATCGCTCGCTTTAACGGTGAAGGAAAACATCGTAAGGAAACCTGCATATCTGAGAAGTTCTCTATAGGAATTTCGAAGGTATGTGAAGTCTGCCAACCCGCACTGGGCCAGCGTGGTGGACTAAAGCCTAAACCTTCTCAGTTGTAGAGGAGGCCCGTGCTCAGCAGTGGGCAATATATAATACGGGGCTGGTATGGTATGCTATGGAACCCCGATTCATACCTCAACCCATACAGGGTGTTGATGAATTGCCGCCACGACATTCAGCGGTCATAAAATTGAATAATCACGGCTGATTTGCATAAGAGTGTTTGATTAGCATCTGAGGACGGCTAGACTAAAGAATGTTGCCTATTTTATGTTTCCTTCGCTGTTGAGTTTTGGCAGTAAGTTTGTTTTATGTTGTAATGAAAATTAGGTTTGCTTTATTTAAGACTGCCTCGGGGGCGTAGTTGTATTACGATACGACTGCAATGCTAAAGTCTCGGGTTCAATCCCCGGGTCAGGCAAAGTGATATTGGGTTTTTCAGTATCAGCCCGGAGTCTGGAATTTGTGCCTGATATGGCGATAGGCTCCCCTATCGCATCATGGGACGGAATATACATGGTGAAAAGTGGATGCAAGTAGTTGCGCCTCTGCCTACCCCTTCGGGGATACAAGACGTGAGTGTGTGTGTATTTAAGAATGTAGAGAAGTAAAGATGTTTCTGTTAGAGATGATAATATGGACAAGTAGAAAAGCAACAAGAATGCGTGAAGAGTTTGAATGTAGAGCCATAAGAGGTCGTATGTTAGAAGAGGATACTGATAAACATATACCTTAAAATGTGGATACAGCACTACCCAATTTCGTATTCACATCAAATATGTAAAGGATAACAGTAAAGTTTCGAACGGGCACAAATCCTTGATTTTGAATAAATTGTTGACGAGGTTCAGCTGGGCGTAGGCGTAAATATGCAACAAGTCATTTCATACACCTTCGAAACTCGACTTCGTTAATGATTGTGAACTGGTATAGATCGGTTGAGTTTTAATGGCGCATTGATTTGTTTTAATTACATAGTTGTGTCATTTTGTCCTGGTTCTGGTTTGAATATTGTGCAGGGTACATATTGCTTGGCTGTCATAACTTTGCCAAGAATTTATGATACACTTCATGTAAAATATGGGCTAGAGTCTAATTGGCTTTATGCATTAAAGTCGACTTCATGGTAATATTATTACTAAATCTATTTGGTAAAAGTAAATTGAACAGAGATATAAAACTAATTTGAAAGACTGTGTTAGCTATAAGAACCTTTTCAATTAAGGATCATGCTTTGACTTTATACATAATTGACGTTGGCATCAATGGAGATGTTTTGAAATCGTTCATTGAAGACATGATGTTGTGGAATGTAACAATCTGCGGAAGCGATATGATAGTTTGTTGTTGGTTTCCGGTATCGATCCAACGCGTGTGAGCGGCGCCGGTTGGTTAAGGCTGTACAAGTGTACACAGTGAATTATCGCGCGGTATAGCATAGAGCGTGTCTATGCGAGCGATCTTTGAATTGTTTGTCTTTAGTACATTCCAAACTGATAGAAATTTTCAAAAAAGGCGGTTTATTTAAAATTGTGATGGCATATATCTTGATTGACTTCAATCTTTAGGCAGTATGATGAAATCACTTCTTTTTTAACCGAACTGAATGAAAAATAAATTGATAATAAAAAAATAAACTGTCTAAAATAATTTATACGATGCAATTTTACAATTTTATTTTATTTTATTTATTCGGGATAAAAAACAATTGTACAATAAGTTTTATACAAGTAAGTTTACATATAGGTACATAGGAGATAATTGTACAACTAACTACATTATCCACAGTTTATACATTCGTATTTACGAATATTGGGAGTACATGCACCCGGTGAAACAAGACTTAACACAATTATTACAGATAGAAATTACATTAAACAACTAATAAGTGTAAGTAGGAAGATAAGAATAAAGCTACTTATCTTTGTGTTCTGTACTATTAGCGGTATTGTTAACAATGTTAAGAGCCAAATTTTTAAATGCAATTGGTGTGAGCGAAAACAAATCCAAGTCGTTATAACTGTTATTATAGTTAGTCATAAGACGTCGTAGAGGCGCTCGCAAGCCAGCATTAGTCCTGCATGAACTCACGGCAAAAAGTGGTCTTCCGCGCGCCTCACGTCTTAATACGGCCCTAGGTACTATATAAGATAGTTTGCTTACTATATCTGGGCAATCATATTTGCCACGACAAACATTATACAAAAAGAAAGCATCGATTAATGTACGTCTAGATTTTAGATCGTGAAGGTTAAATTTTCTTAATGAATTAGAATAAGAAGAATTTGAATGAAAGCAACGGTAATGTAATGCTTTTAGATACTTTCGCTGGACTGTTTCTATAGAATCAATATACACTTTATAGAAGGGATTCCAGACCACAGCTGCATATTCTAATTGAGGTCGTACTAACGACTTATAGAGAAGTAAATATGACCGAGAATTGACAAAGTGTTTAGTTTTTCTAAATATATAACCGTACATACGTAGGCCCTTATTTACTATGTGGTTAGTATGGGAGTTAAGATGAAGTTTACTATCCAGTAACACGCCAAGATCACGAATCAATGATTGCCTTTGAAGTAGAGACCCTTGTAAATGGTAAGAATATTTCATTACATTCTTGTTTTTAGTAAAGCTTATGCAATTACATTTGTTAAGGCTTAAATAAAGTTTATTTGATTTGCAATAAGTACCAAACCTATTCAAGTCCTCTTGGAAACGATCAAAGTCTTCTATATTTTTAATTGTTCTGAATGCTTTAAGGTCATCGGCATACAGTAGGAATTTTGTATTTTTAAAGCACATTGAGATATCGTTTATAAATAATATAAATAGTAACGGTCCAAGGATTGAACCTTGAGGCACACCAGATGTCGTAAGTACGGTAGTAGATGACTGAAACCCTTTTATAACCACTTTTTGCGTTCTGTTAGAAATATAAGAACCGAACCACCTGAGCAAATCCCCGCGAATTCCGTTATATGCAATTTTTTTCATAAGTATTTCATGGTCTACCTTATCAAATGCCTTGCAGAAATCGGTATATACGGCGTCTGTTTGAAAACCACTATCCATACTATTAAATAAATAATCGGTAAAAATTATTAAATTGGTTGTCGTTGACCGTTTTTTAACGAATCCGTGTTGTTGTGGAATGATAATATTTTGGACAACTGGGGCTATTCTCGCATTCACGAGCCTCTCAAATAGCTTAGATAAGGTGGACAAAATGCATATAGGGCGATAATTTTCGATATTTTCCTTGAGACCTGATTTATAGACGGGAGTAACATTAGATTTCTTCCATTCATCAGGAAAAACTCCTTCATCCATACATTTATTGTAAATGATACATAATGGAGCGCAAATGTCATTCGCGGTGCGGATAAAGAAGATTGGTGGAATACTATCAGGGCCTGGGCCCTTGGATTTATTCAGAGACTTTAAAGCTCTGTAGACTTCATCAGGGCTGAATTTAATTTTAGAAATTAGAGTACTATTATCTGCAAATACTTCGGGCGGGGACCAATGATCAATATCAAAATTGGAAGGTTCATATACTGATTTAAAGAAATCCAAAAACATGTCACAAATTTCCTCCGCCTTATTGGATATTAAGTTTTTATAGGTCATCGTTGAAGGAAAGCTGGAGTCCCGACAAGCATTACGTTTGGAAGCAAACGACCAGAAATGCTTGATGTTTTGGCTTATGCTATTTTCAACAGAGACAATATATGTTTTGTATGCTTTTCTACATTCCGACCTAAATCGGTCTCTTAAAAGGGAGAATTGTTCATAGTCGCTTGCATTTTGGTAAACTTTCCATTTTTGCCAAGCTCTATTTTTATTTCTAAAAGTTCTTATCAACGATGGTGGAAACCAATGCGGAAATTTAAGCGATTTAGCTCGGATCTGTGGTATAGTGTCCATAATAATGCCATAGATGTGATCGTAGAATACATTTAGGGCATCCACTGCTTGGTGTCGGTTTAGTAGGTTTGGCCAATCTATTTCCTGAAGTCTTGCCCTAACTAAATCATAATTACCTTTATGAAAGTTATATTTTTTGGTTTGTTTGGGTAATATACCTATACGTTTATCTAATGTTATGGATGTGCAAAAGGGGGGATGATGATCATCTATAGGGACTAACTCATCAGTTGGTTTAAAGACAATACATTCGGAGTTTGAAATAAATAAATCTAGAATTTTATTGTTTGTGTTTTTGATATTATTAAATTGTAGAGCATTATGTACAGATAAGAAGTTTCCAAGATATTTCGATATGAAGGATTCACCAGAACAAAATAGGCCTGTGTTAGTAGTGCCTGAAGGAGTCCAGCTACTATGTGGTAGATTATAGTCACCGAAAAGATAGAAATCCTTAATGTCAAGACCACTAATTAAATTTTCAAGAGAATTAAAATGAGAAATGTATGTGTGATCGGGAGTACGCGGCGGTATGTAAGCTGCACCAAAAATGCATTGCTTCTTGTGATGAAGATCAATTTTAATAGCTATGTGTTCTACGCCAGTGATGAAGTTATTAAATGTCAAACAAATGGGTCTAAGTTCCTTTAAGGCAGCCAACAGAACGCCGCCGCCATCCTTTTTATTACTAGCATTTCTATCTCTATCACATCTAAACACAGCGTAACGTGAATCAATAAACTCATGATCATGAATTTCTGGAATTAGCCAGGTCTCAGTCAATATAATAAAATCGTAGCAAGACGACAAAATATTCATATATAAAACATGCAGCTTGGTACGAATTCCCCTACAATTCTGATAATAGACTACGCGCGGTTCAGGCATTATACAGTTCAATTGTATTTAAAGTTAACTTATAAGTAGTTTTTAAATATAAGCCGTAAATAATATTAATCGTATTGATTAACAATTTGCTTTCACTAGATATTATAAAGAATTTATAAAGAGAACATACATTAATCATGATTTTTACAGTAAATTTTAAATATAAGACAGAACAATGATTATCATAATAGTTCTTAACATTTGTGTAAATTGCAATATGTAACAGGGAGTATTTGTTTATAGACAGAGCCACTTGGTTACCGTACGCATTCAAACTATTTATAACTACGGAGATTTTATTATTCTTACGATTTAATGACGTTTGATCTAATTTTGGCAATATCATTGCTACAACGAATTGCAATTGCTGGTGTGGAATCCGTTTCGCGAGTAAGTATTGTTGCATGTTACAATCTACTTATTAATAATTGTCCTATACCTATGAATATATTTAGTTAAGTCATTAACACTCTTTTAAACAATGATGTTGAAAGAAAAAGGTGTAGATTCGTTATACACAGTCTCCAATTGGCACACGAAAATTGAGCTAAGTAATTAGCACAATCGGCCCTAGTATTGTGACAGAATCTGTTAAAGTTAGACGTCTAAAGAATGTTCGATAAAACGTTTTATATGATACTAATGAGAATTATGATATGCCGTAATACTTTTACGTGTCATATTATAGTTTGTAATTGTAATATTAAATTAACTATGTATGGGATAATGTGCCGTTTTTGAGAGCCGAGTACAGTATAGGTGCCGTATCTACACATTTTTATTAAAATATCATTGCTTTTAAACGTGGATTTGTTGTCTGATTTGTATTGCGATTCGACCGAGCTCGGTGTGTGCTCAGCATAATGTTTTACTTTCTACCGTACCATCGCTGGGAAAGTCACCGGCTTGCAAAGTGAGCGATAACTTCGCTTTAGCGCTTGATATCACGCTGTGTATTTCATGGGATAAGCAGAAATAAAAGCTTTAACAATGTATTTACTTATCATAGAAACCATCGGGCAAAATTCAACATCTAAAAAACTACGATTCGCATTCGAACTCTTAACTTCAGAGATTAACTAAATACTTGGGAAAATAGTTCAAAATGCTTCAGTTGGCAGCCCTGGCTAACGCTCTGTAGTCCGTACTACTGAGGGCGGCATTCGTTGTCGCAACTCCCAACACAGCCAGTTTATTGCTTTTCCACATTCTAGCACACAAACATTCCATATTTGCATAATGATTTTTGAATGCCAAACATACTGTTAATATATGTTACTGTTTGGGTGGTTTCAATTATATATTTGATTGATTGAAATATACAATAATTTATTTCATGGACTGTTTATACCAGTATGGAAAGTACTAATTGTAGGTTAATGCTCTATTAGCGTAGCTTTTGTCTTTTATGAATATCTAAATATCTAACAGATTTATCCTCATTAACAAGATATTTAACGCCTTGGCCACTTTTACTGTCATCTGCATGTTCCAAAACATATAACCAGAGAAAGTAAAAACGCATTTAACGAATTAATTTTAAATTGTAGTTGAATTTTCAACACAATAAAGCAAACCAGTTTTAATATAATAATTAATAAGCGATGGTCGAATGACCGCCTGATAAACAAATGTCTTAGAACAGTGTTCACAATGCTTAGAATTTAATACAAGACGAGATGTGATTTAAAGAATTTTCAATGTATGTAAACATACCGGTTGGGCTATGAATGCGATTTAATATCATTTAATACGTTCAAAACAAAGATATAACTATAAATTAAAATGGCCGTAAAGCTTTTGTTTTAATCGAATTAGTGTATTTAGATTTACAGCGACATTTTATACGAGCCCTGAGGAGATTTATCTTTTAAAGATTTTATGTACCTACGTCTTTGCTCGGGGCTTCGTTCGCGTAACGTGGTTTATCGAACAACCTCAGGGTAAAACTCATAACACTTTATTTGATTAAAATCTATGCATTTCTGCACAGAGGTATATTGGTGTCACGCAGCACACATGTCTATGACTGTACAATGAATACCTTTTATTTCTTTTTTTTCTACTTTCACTCCTTCTATTGGCACAACATCTAAATGACTACGACCACAGTTTATAACATCTATTATTTTTCCTTTATCAACAAGAATACCTCTGACATATTTTGCATATATTATTTTTATACTAATTCATGTGTTGTTTTGGAAACCGGCCTAAGTAACTGAATTCCATAATTTTTTGTCATGAGATACATCATATTTTTTGTGTGCATTGTTCTTACCCTCAGGTTAAAAGGTATTTTCGAACCAGAATAAAATGACGCCACAAGAAATTCTTACGTCCTAAGGCAGGTGGCAACGATTTACGCACACAATATTAGAACGATATACGTACTTCCCCTTGTTTTTATACCGTTACACATTGATTTATGGCAGGTAATTAAATGGAAAAAAGTCGGAAACACGGTGACAGAGAATTTGACGACGTAGGTGGCTTCAGAAATTAAACAAGGAATTTCTAGAATGCTTATTTGAGAGATGGGGTTTAATTGGCACTACAGTCTTCGAATATTTATCATGGTTACATAAACTAAATATGCCTTTTGACACGGTTTCCCTTTATTTAAATAAAATTGCTCGTTTAAGCGTCTGCAATGCAATGCAACCAGCCCTGTATTATATATTGTCCACTGCTGAGCACGGGCCACCTCTACTACTGAGAGGGGTTAGGCCTTAGTCCATCACGCTGGCCTACTGCGTGTTGGCAGACTTCACATAGCCTCGAAATTCTTATGGAAAATTCTCAGGTATGTAGATTTCCTCACGATGTTTTCCTTCACCGTTAAAGCGAACGATAATTGATAAATAATACACACGTAACTTTCAAAACTCAGAAGTGTGTGTCTTGGGTTTTGAACCTCCGGACATTGTCTCGGCAGACCGTTCCGTTCCCAAATAGGCTATCGTCAACTACGTTACATCGTTTAAGCGTCTATTCATCAATAACAATAGCTTTTATAGTCCCTCCTAGTACTTACATAAACTTAATAAAGCCTCTTACCATCAGCCAATGAGATACCACATGGCAAAGAACTTAGCACACACACATAATCTCACGCCTTCATTCCCGAAGGGGTAGGTAGATGCACAACTTGTGCACCCACTTTTCGCCATATGTATATTGTATATTCTCATGATGTTATAGGGGGCGAGCCTATAGCCATATCCCACACAAATTCCAGATTCCGGGCATGGAATTAGAAACTATTAAAAATAGAGTGAAACTCAGACGAAAAGTTGCACGTACCCTCGGAGGCTTGTCACCACAGTACGATAACGTATTATGGAATATTGAGCGAAGTCGTGATCGTCAATGTTATTGTGTCGCACGCGCCGTGACGAAGTTGGTTGGCATGCTGCGTGATTCAAGCGGAAACCTTATACATAGTGTTTATGCAACGTTGTCCGTGCGTCCGTCACTTGCCTGCAACAAAGTGTCGATTGCGCTCGATTTGTGGGTTTAGTTATTGGATTTGATAATGGAATGGCAAGTTTGGATGTTTCTGGTTTGGTTGATGATATAGGATTATACATCAGTTCTATAAAGAGGTTTGGTTATGTTATATTTGATGACAATGAAATTTTAACTAATGGCAAGATAGAGTTTCAGTTGGCTTTGGACTAAGAACTATCTATTCATAGAGAAATGAAGGATAAAATCAAAGTAAAATTTTGTATTAAATAAAAAATCTAACTCAATTGTAAGTAACGCCGAGTGAACGCGGTTTAGATTCAAGTTATACCTAGCGTAACCACCTATAACTGCTTAGAGCGTAGGAAATATCGATTGATACTTTACCGCGCATAAATTATTAGTTATCACATTACAGTTGTTTTAACTGTGGCTGTTTAGATAACTTTTATTTTAATTATGAAATTATCAACATCCTCTTAAATCTATAACGCGTCTAAAGTAGTGCTATCAAAATAAAAACCAAGCAAGTATTTTATCGTTTTCAAGTCAAGACGAGCTGAGACCTTGGAGCTGACGTGATCTGAGTCTCAACAGTGGAATGTCGTTTGTCAATCGAACACGTGACGTCATCCTACCGTCTACCATCACCCAATTACCACTTTCGGGGGATAAATTTGGTGATCGACGGTGACGCAATACGATAAATATGCTGCCGGTTTTAATACTAGGAAATTTTAATGTTGATATTGATTTTTAGTAATGTTCAAACCAGCGTGAACAAGAAATAGCTGTGAAGCGTTTCAATTTTAATATTTTATGGAAAGATGCGACTACAAAATTAAAACGACTACCTATTAAGTTAATAACTATCTTTTTTAGAAATAGATGCGGTCTTTCGGAGTTGTAATCCACTTCGTTTGTTTATTAACAGTACTGATTACCAGTCATGGATTAGGTATAACGGGTTAAAACAAAGATGCATTGTATCAGCTATCGGATCAAGTGTTTAATTCGATTGTGATGTGTCAGCGCGGAGGTATGCAGAGGAAATCGCGCTGACCCTAACACCGCTCCTTTTTTGGACGTACGACGGGACTAGTCTTCCTGTCTGTGTTTATTTCGATTTGTATTCAGACTGTATTTCGTGTGTTCATTGGCTTATCGACTCATCTGTGCTTGTGTCTTCTTATTTGAAATTAGAAATTGAATGAATTCAAGACCATTTTGCATTGTTTTTGTTAGGAAATCTTAAACTAGAAACTAATTTGGAAACGCTGTTTAGAAAAATCGAGAATACGCATACTCACGCCTTTTATCGCCGAAGGGGTAGGCAGAGGCGCAACTAGTGCACCCACTTTTCGCCGTGCGTATTCCGTCCCATTATGTGATAGGGGGCGAGCCTAGCGCCATATCGGGCACAAATTCCAGACTCCGGACTGATACTGAATGGAAAATCCAATATCACTTTCAAAATTTGAGACTATTACATGAAATTTGAAAAAAATATTCCATTAATGCCAATAGTAATAATTGGCGGGTATTTTTTTTTACAAAAAAGGTAGGTATGTACTTATTTACCTAATACCCAGTGAAGCTGGAGGGGATGGTAACTATACGGCTTAAAAAGAAGAAAATAAGCAAACTGTTGTTCCTTACATTTTTGATTTTTCAGAATTTCTGGTTCTTAGTTCTAGTACTCCGTATATGTGTAAATCTAAGGTAGTCTAGAACTTATTTTAAAAAGATTATTCAGGTCAAAGTCATGATATATAATAAATATAAATGTATCTCCACAATTTATTTACATAATCGGTATTGTTATTTTACTGACGGGTTTCCTTCTCGTTTTTTCC
Organism: Sphinx pinastri; assembly: GCA_947568825.1. Taxonomy (NCBI): domain Eukaryota; kingdom Metazoa; phylum Arthropoda; class Insecta; order Lepidoptera; family Sphingidae; genus Sphinx; species Sphinx pinastri. Next base: position 6,797,294 of record OX387634.1, read on the forward strand.
TTCCGCATTCTCGTGTTTTATTTACATTCATCGATAATAATAAGCTAAGTGTTGGTGGCAAACAATTACAAAATTCTTAACAGTCTTTATTGTTCGATAAACATAAAATATAGGACAAAGGTCTTTTGCTCCCTAGAGAACAATTAACTCTTTTAGTAACCGTTTCCACTAAATTAGAAGCGTAGAAGGCAAGTTTAAATAAAATAAATGACATCATGACTAAAGAATTCGTCTAACAGGTTGTTAACCTAACACTAGCCCTTATTCTCGCGTATTGACACAGTTTCATGACGGATTATTTTACGTCGACGTTAAAATGGCCATTGGCCTCGGTGTAAAAACAATTCGATGTCCATGGAATGTGCATTAAACGGCCATCCGGATTAAAATATTTCCCTGGCGGTATTTATAGATCATTTGTAGGTGCGTGTCCGTCTGTCGGTCGATATGAGACAGCGTGGCACCGACTCAACGCTGCAAGTTTGTTCACAAGTTTGGTGGTGTGATACATTTATTTATGCAAATGAAAAGTATGACGTGTATTGAGAATTGTATGACGTTTTCGTTCTAAAGCAATGAATCCTGTAAATAACGGTTGTTTATTTTATTTCTAATTCTTTAATTTGTCGGGAATGTTTCTAACAGAATCTAAGTCGTCTCTCTCTTGGACGCCTGACTTTACATTTTATCTCTACAAAACTGGGCGCCAATTTGGTGCATTTGCATCGTTACCATAATAACCGTCATAGTCTTTACCGTTAGTAAACTATGGTAAAGTTTAGTCCTCAGGATACTAAACTAGATATAGAGGTTCTTATAGAGTAGTCGTGAAGCTACCTCACCTTGAAAACTGTCGGGTGACAGGATCTAGAAAAAATCATTCCTAAAGGCGTGAAATAAGCACTGTATGTAGCAAATATTCCTAAGCGGGCGACTTGCGATGCTATTTGCGGACGCAGTGAGGTACGTTGGCCTTCTCCGTGCTATTTTCCAGTGTGACTGAGATGCAGGCATAAAGCACCGGTGGATTTATTGACGTGATTTGCAATATTTGGTATATGGAATTTGGATTTTAGGTTAAGTTAGTTTGGTATCTTGTTTGTCGCCTGTTTCTATGTTTGAATTTTGTGTTTCGATAGTTTAGGTGTGACTTTTTTGAAGCTTTGATAAGTATTGGAATTACGTGTAAAAACGTTAATTACTTAGCTAATTATTACAAAGTCCATACCTTGTTGTTTGTGACATAGTTTTATTAATACAATAATATATGTTATGTATGTACGTATGTATTTCAATCAAGTTAGAATTCGATACTAGAAATAACCTTTCACTATCTATAATATGTAACGAATATCAAAATAATATTATGAACGTGTTCAAGAATTATGACTCGATTAAATAGATCGTATATGAATTCAACGTTCTTAATTTAAAAGTAGCTTCTAAATACGAACGTCTTTTAACGAATACTCAGACGTTCGAAGCGGATTCGAGTCGAGTTTGTAAAGGGCACACGACTGGACAATTTAATTCTTACTTTATTCGATAGATGGCGATATTCAAGAAAAGTGCACATCATAAGACGTCCTATTGCCACAGCTAAACCTCTAATAAGTCATAAGAAAAGTTTTAGATAATACTGTAATTAATAATAAAATAGAGACAAAACGTCGTAATTAGCACCTTTAGTATTATGTCTAAGACAACCGACAAAATTTATGATATTCAGAAATCTAATTGAGATAATTATCTCTCATATTACGTTTATTTCTGCGTTGTTAACATTACTAAAACTTATCAAATATGTTGCGCGCAAGTAACGTTATTTGCTCTATTTCTATGAATAAAATATACAATGTTTTGACAAATGACGTATGAAGTGTAAAGCATAGTTATCGATAGAGATAAACGTTTATTTCTATCGACAAGTGCTCTCTTTATCGTGAGATATAAAAATTCTTTGCCAATATTATCTGAGGAATGCGACCTTCCAATGTCGCCGTGATATCTTTGAAAATTTTCCTTCCTTCAGTAACGTTTGAAGGTAATTGCTAGGTTAATGGGATTAGCATTAGAATTTTAGATTGTAGTGAGTTAGGTCGTTCAAATAACGGATCCTACCTTCTTACTAATACTTCAATGCCCCAAGTTATCAGCTCAAGCAATAGACTACGATTACAATTTATTATATACTGCTGAATTAATAATTGGTGACTTATATTTATCAAGACATGACATTTAATTAGTTAATCACTCATAAGTGTCGCCCTTTCAATAAAACTTCTGAGCATAGGATTATTTTACATGACAATTATGTTTTTCGGTGCTGAGCCAATCGTCTTCAAATTACATTCATAGTTATAGTGTAAGTAGTATCGACCCTCTCTGCCGTTAGATATCCAATATATCTTTTAGTCTGTTCATTTATGTATTTAGATCTAAAACAAAATGTAACAAAGAACTTAATTCCAAACTCAAAGGGGATTTTTCTGTCGCTTGTACACTATTCTATTTGCAATTCCGCTCAGTAGTTTTAAAATGATGTCCCAAAGTCTGTACTGATGTGACTATAGATCTGACTAGATTCGCTCATTCCAGCTTCATTCTAGAAGTTCAATATCGACAACTATGATTCTCCGTGCAAGTCTAATCTTGTGCACGAGTGTATGTTTAGTGTTCCAAGCATCGATACCATTTGTCATCGTAAACAGATTAAAATATCATTATTATTCACGAAAATGATTATACATCGTAATAATTATCTAATACAATTGATATCTTATCCAAATTCGCTATAAAATCAACACAGAGGCACGTATGTCGCCTGTGTGCGTCGCCTGTATGTGCGCTAGGGATTCCGTGACACAGCTCACAGTTTCCAAGAACTTTGCTCGTCTTGACATCCCGCTGACAAGACTGGTTTGCCGTTACTATGCGGAGACAACTTTGTTTCTATATCCGTCTCGCTCGCACGACCAGGCGGCTGTATATACTATCTCGATCACTCTTGGTTGCATTCTATGCGCGTACGCACGCGCCCTCCATCCCTGCCTGATATCGTGTTTTGAAGCCGCGTTCGGTAGCCGTGCGGAAGGAGTAACGAATTTCCATTGAAGCTCTCCATTAACTGATAGCTTATATAAAATTCTTTTGTTTGCTTGCAATTTGTTTTGATTTTGAATGGAGCGGAATGTTCTAGAAGTGGTGTTTGAGGTCAAGAATACGATGTTTGGGGTACAAAGAGCAAATTTAGAGATTAATGCATAGTGTTTCATTAATTGCCTAACCTGTATTGTTATTGACTTCGTCGTTTAATTTTTTATATAATTAAAGTTATAATAATATGCCAGCAGTGACTAATAACGTTGATATCCATAAAAATAAAATGCATAATAACTTTCAATACTTATTCTCCAATCAAATGGCCAGATAACGGTTGTTTTTTAAATTTGCTACTCTTAAATGCCAATATAGAAATACTACAGATCCAAAAGCAAAAACCAATACAATAAGCAGACTAGAACATGCAAAACATAAGTGAAACACCGAACCAGTGAATGTGGAACTCACGTATCGACATAAACGTGGGCAATTAACCGAAGAATCTTTATTTAATAACCGACTACCGTATAAAGTCCATATTAAAACTGTTGGGAACCGTTAAGCGAAATGCTGAGACGCCACTCGATTTCGTCATCGGAAACGAGATTGTGCCGACTCGTTTCCACGTTGTGAATCATAATGTAAATAATTTACAAAAGTCTTGAAATCCTTTTTACACTTTTAAAGCCAATATTAATTTCCTGATTATTACATATCACCTATGTGGGTTACTTTTTCCATCTCTAAAACAAAACTACGGAAATTATTTCATAGAACATACTTAGGAAATAGTTAAAAGACATAGTATGGCCAATTAATATCTATAAACTACCTCTCCTGTGACCTAATTAGCAACAAAGTCTACACGAGAACATCTGCATGCTCTTTCCCAACGGTAACTAAAACAACCAATTCTTCTTTCAAATCTGCACTACTATCAGAATCAGTCATTATAGTCAGGTCTATCCCCCACTACCAAGTTCCAAGTGGATCGTTCCAGGCGCCGTCTCACCACGCCCCGTGCGTCGTACTAGCCCATCATTAATTATCCAGCCGCGTCTTGCATATGCTAGCCTCGACTTTTTGCTCGCTAGTAATTACCGACTTTCGATTATGCCACTAACATTGTTGTTAATGTGATCGATTCAGTAAGATATTAAAATATTTCTTATATCGTGTTAATGTTGAACACGTATACGGTTTTAGAAAAATGTGGTTAGTTTTTTAATTATGTTTTTTGTAGTCTGTTTAAATGTATGTCGTTGCAGATGTTTGCATAAGGTTTCTGATAACGTTCTTTGAATAAGTTATTTTCGTCTTCTTTTTTCTTCGCGCTAAATTGGGACGAATAGTCATAAATATAATCATAAGTAATTGATAGCGACCTGAATTCTTTTTGAAACGTGCCTAGTAGAGCTATATTATATTAAACTCAAAATATATCGACAAAAACACTTTAATTTTGTTTTCAATACACTCCATACCAATCATACTTTGCGATAACAAAATGGAAGGTAAAAAAATCAATATGTTTACATATAAAAACACATTCAAAACTCGACCAGACCATTACCAAACTTGCGTATTATCCGGTTGGAAGATTGAAAATAATCGCTGGAGACCTGTTTTATTTGTGCCTTAATGATAGTTGTAGGTTTCTAGACGAGTCCGTGGGAAATTGGATATTGGACGAGTTTTTATGATTTTTGAGCTCACTACCTCGTTTTTGTGATTGTTAATCAGAACTAAAAAAGTAGTTAGATGGTATGCCGCAAGATGGCGCTATTCTAAGTGGTTTGCGAGGATTGGTAAAATTACTATTTCTTGTTTACATAAATGATAAAAGAAAAATCTATGAAGTATATGTGTAAACATATTTTTAAATTTCGCGATAGTACTTATCTCTTTCCTGTAAAAAAATATGTTGTGATAAATATCAAATTTCTTAGAAAAAGTTGGTCGTATTTTAGAATTTTTAGGTCGATATTGCGATAAAAACATTAACAAAAGCCCCTTTTAATTGAATTTACTGCATTACTCAATCAGGAGTTCCACGGTTTTACGAATACGGACATATGAAACCATTTCATCCAATCACTTTTTCAGATAAATTGTTTTGCAGATCTGTCTATTTATTCTCTATCGAGGTGGTAGACTGTATTCCATCCAACGTAGGAAGTGACAAAATATTCAATTGCGATAAAATATCAATCCTAACTGCAGTATCATTGTTTCAGATACACAAAGCCGCAGACATTCGCGGACTGCATCGGCAATGAGCTGCCATTGGGTTGGGAAGAGGCGTACGATCCTCAGATCGGGCCCTACTATATCAACCATGTCAATCGTGAGTATTCAACTGGTATATATATTAACTCGACTGTCTGTACATTTGTTACCATGTTTATAGCTAATTAAATTGATTTGTATTGGTTTTAGGAATCTATATAACTGATATAATCTATGGCAAGATCTATATATACTACTACCATCTTTTAACTAAATATTACATACATAGGTACATACATACACGCCTTTTTCCCATTGGGGGAGGCAGAGACTATGGAGCGCAAAGTGCTACGATACAAGCATACCTCTTTCGCTTCTTCCACAGTCATCAGTCTCTTCATACATGCTCGTCGGTTACGAGAACTCCTTATTTGACCCTTTCTTAAGAGATCGAAAATAAACTAAGTGTTAAATTTTAGAAATATTTCGCAAAACATTACTTTCCTTACCACAAACCGAGACCAGATATAATACCTGCAATAAAGCAAATGTAATAATAACTTGTCATTGAATTATTTGCTTATATCGTTCCTATACCTTCAATTGTCATTCAAGCCAGTTGAAAAATGCGCGGTCCGGGGGGCTTCGCTTCTCTGTCGTTTCTTTTGTGCGTTTCTTTATTTACCATGAATTATTGAACAGCCCGATTCAAGTCTAGTCTGACTTAAAGTGCTAGATAAATATATTGCTTGCGATGGTATGTATTTCAATATTGTTAATCTTAAATGATACTGAGGTGTTTTGATTTCGCACTGCTAGAGAATTTGAAATTGAAATTAGACTATTTGTGGAACGTGGTTTGTGTAAGTCTGTGTGGTAAGGCTTAAAAAAAGTCTCATTATGTCCAGTATGTACACTGGCTACAATGTCCTTCAAACCGAAACACACCAGTGCATGCTCACTGCTGCTTGGAGGTAACAAAGGTAAATAAGGCCTATTGTGACATCCGCTTAACAAGGAGCGAATAAAAACCGTACATGAATTCAAATTCTATATTTTTAATCAAAATCACTAACATTATGCATTGAATGCATGATTTGATGCCTATATACGATGCGCAACGCCGTGCCACGTCGTGAGTCCCATAGATTCCCGGGCATATGTATGGGGAATAACTAAATAAGTCGTGTTATGAACGGAATGCTTACTTATAGCTTGTTTACGCAAATGTAATCCAACCAAGTGTTGCATTCATTAGCTTTTGCATAGATATTAGCTAACTCAGCTCAAGATGGTTTGAATTTTTTATGACAGTTTTACGTGGAAACCTGTTAAATTATGTTTTATGGAATGCAATTTGTTTTCTTTCTTTGAATATGTATCACTTATGGTGAATGAATGTTGTAAAAACGTGTATGTGTGTGTATTGTATAAAAAGTTCTTTGAATCATAGTGCAATTAGTGATAAAAATACATTGATATTTTTTGTGTCATTTCTGTTTTTGTGTAAATATGTATAGAATCTTATTGCAATTTAGTTGGATTAAAAAATTGTCGAAAGGCGCTTTCACTGAGATTTGGTTAAGTATTTTTTTTTGCTTGCTAGAGTAATCAATTCGAGAATATACCGATTCCACTTGGACATATTTTCATAACATACCGTTCTTCAGGACGAAATCAAGCACTTTATGCCTATTACGTTTTATGATATATAAAACGTTGAAATATAATTTCTCTTCGCATTGGCAAGGCGTTCAGTTTCGCACACAAGTCACACGAATTCCATTGCATTATTCATGAGATCACCTAGGGCTTTTCCGCCATTTTCTTTTACTTATTTTTTAAGACCACCCACTGGTCTTAAGCTTGTTAGTTTTAACATTGACCAGTGTAAATTGTAGTACACGACAGCGATGGAGTTTGTTAAGTAGAATTTCGTTTTAATGAAAATGAATGTGTTTGAAAGTGTATGTCAGATATAACTTACGCCAGTTTAAATAATAGTAATGGTGTTTTTTTTCGAAAATGCTTGATAAAATATCATCCAAACATTGAACCTGGATTAATTTTGCATAAGTACGAAGTATTGTGGACGATAGCCTAATTGGGAATGGAACGGTCTGCCGAGGCAATGTCCGGAGGTTCTAAACCTAAGGCACACACCTCTGACTTTTTAAAGTTACGTGTGTATTGTTTATCAATTATCGTACGCTTTAACGGTGAAGGAAAACATCGTGAGGAAACCTACACACCTGAGATTTCTCCATAAGAATTTCGAGGGTATGTGAAGACTGCCAACCGGCACTAGGGCAGCGTGGTGGACTAAGGCCTTACCCTAGTAGTAGAGGAGGCCTGTGCTCAGCAATGGGTAGTATATAAATACAGGGCTGATTTCATTGCAAGTAACATTTTGAAAACTTACGAACTTAAAGCCATTATAAAAGAAGGATTAACATTCAAATGAACACAACTTATACAAGTAAAAAACAAGAATCCGCAATTAATCCTATACCTCTACGTAAATAAATCCCATTAGACGCTTGAATTAAAATTCCACAAGTAATAGCATAATTTATTTGATCTTAGTCTAGGTAAATGTCTTAAACGTTCTTAAATTATTATTCAAATATGTGTAATTTTAAATGGTCGTATGTTTATTTATCAACGTAGATAACATCGAGACGCACTTAAAATCTATTTGGTTTCTCGCAGAAAGGAGTGGCTGTTTTCCTGTTTGTTTTTAGTAGGTTTAATCGGTGGTTTTTTGTAGTGTATCGGAATTTAGATTGAGGGTTTGTTTCAAGTACATTTTATTACACAGTTATCGTATTACACAGCTAATGTAGATAGGACTCGTATTATTACCATTTATTTTGGGAGCATAGATTAGAGTGTGACTTTTGTATTTGGTCGGCTTATACATCTATGTGACGAATAATATTCATCAGCAAGCGGTAAAATGGTCTCTAAGTCTATATTTTTACTTAGAAATCTAGAACATTCGCCGAAAATACCTTTCAGATCAAATTATGTACTAAGATGAATCTATACACTAGGTCGTAAATCGCTCGAAAAATGAGACAGGTCTTCAATTAGATTTTCGCAATTAGTCCGCCTATATACATTTGTATATGAAGTGCATAAAATAAAATAAAAAATCTAACATTAGTTAAATATCAACCCAATTCTTCACGTAATGAACGAACTTAGGAAAATAACGTAGCACATTATCTTTATATCTCCAATATAATATGCAAATGCGCCTCATTTAATATGGCCAAGTCTGTGGTGTACGTGATCTCACGATACCAAGGGATGACAGTATCGTTAACTGCAAGTGTTAATTGCACATTAAAATGATTAATTGTTAATAAGGCTTCAGTATATGCTACTATACAATGTTGCAGGGAAATTGCTGGGATGTAGCGTGGATATAACCTATTTATAGCTAATTTGGTCCATGACTTGGAATGTAAATGGTTGGCACCTGCCTTGCATTTTAAGTAGATAAATGGCATAAATGTTAATGATGATGCTAATGTTACAAATAATTAGGAATGATCATTTATATTTATTTATATTATATTCATGAATGCTACCATTGATTCATAAAAAAGATGGAATTTAAATCTGTTAGGTTTACGCATTGATGTATTAAAAACCCGGATTACGGGTGAACAAACTAAAATTAATTAATTAATTATCATATTTTTTTTGTGTGTTCACATACGTTTTTTTAATTGAATTTTTTGATGTATTGACACTTGATAGCGAATATAGGCATTCACATTGAGGTTGTCCAGGTTTGATTTCCCATACAAATTGTTTGGTATTAGAATTTGTGCTCGATATGGCAATAATATGGCAACTGTCACGTACAGAGACGCAAATAAGCTTAACAAATAGCGCAATCTTCCGCGGCTAACTTATGAGCTTTCTTCGCGTTAAACTCTACGTTATTTTGTTTATTTATCAGTTTGTATTAAAGTGTACCCCTTTTTAATAATGTTCTTTTTACACGCTTTATATTAGCTTCACTTGTATGTTTGTAACTCTCCGACTCCGACTCCTTTGGGCGCGATTTTGGCCCACTTTAAACGGTCAGATTTTATTCAAACTTTGTAGGTTTGTCGAGGACCGATAACAATACATTAATTTGATAAGATTATGCCATTATTCAATTTGCAAAATGAGATTTTTGACAATTTATATATTTTTAGTGACATTTGTTGGACAATAGTAGAACAGAACTAAAAAATTAAAAATAAATAATAGTTTAAAAAAACTAAAAAACACGCTTTATAGAAAATCCTACTAAAATATAGAAAATAAATTTGAATTAAGAATAGTGTAAATGAGAAAAAAATGTATTTTATTGTAAAAAAGCGTGGGGTGCATGGTGACAACAGTTATAAATATTTTATTGACAGATAATATGAGTAGAAGTATTATATATCATTTTGATAATATCTTAAAAAGCACCCCACGCTTTTTTTACAATGAAATACATTTTTTTCTTATTTATTAAATATCAATACGAGGCAATTGACTAGCAATCATTTAAAACTACATTAAGCGAAGAATGCCCTACGGATGGTCTATTATTCATGCTAATGTGCTTAGTCGTTAGTTATTAGGAAATAAGGTCTTACACTACAATGCCTAAAGCGTCGGTAATTAATGTTCGATATAGTGAAATACAGTTGGATATTTTTCTAGAAAAGAAAAGGCGGAGAATGAAGTTTGTTACTGTGGGCATGAAGTTCAAGGTTTTGTATCGATAGTGAATAATTATGGAATGAATATAGATCGGTATTGTTTGACTAATTAAATTTAATATTTTGAAACGACTAAAGATTTAAGATCCAAAAATTTGCACGTCTTATTTATTCGACAGTAACCAAACCTTTGCACAATTCTCGAGCCTACCTAAGCCATTTGAACCATGTTTCAAAATGGTAATGTGTTAAGTCTTATAACAAATGAGAGTCGTTCGCAGCATCCGCTCGTGTTCCGTATTCTATTGTTGTGGATTTATAATCTAACAACACATTTATATCAGTCTTGTGTACAATACTATAATAAATTTGATCGAGAATGTCTATAAGTGTCCGAATCCAGGAGTATTCCCAAATCCTACTTATAATATTATAAACGCGAAAGTTTGTAAGAATGTATGGATTTGTGGATGTTTGTTACTCTTTCACGCAAAAACTACTGAACGGATTTCGATGAAAGCACACGGGTAGATCATGTCCTGGATTAACACATAGACTACTTTTTATTCCGGGAAAATATAAAGCGGGACTTTATCCCGGAAAAACTTTTTAACGCGGGCGGAACTGCGGGCAAAAGCTAGTATTCATATTAACCCAAGCATTTACTTTTAGCTCTACAGTGGATCAATTTCTGATAAAAATGGTATAATTATGAATGCATTTAAAGTTAACCTTTTCACGATGTAAACTGCAAAACCCAACCCTAGCATAGCATTTTTGAATTAAAAATAAATAAGGAATTTCATCTTTCTGCATGTACCGTATTTTATATTTAAAGGTTCCACGATTTACATATTTACCGTGCCTTTATTACTCAAAGTCAATAATTAACATGGCAGAATAAAATAAAAACACAGCGGGGACACATCCAATCGATACATTCTTATCCGCTTGTTATCGATGAAGTGATATCGATATTTTACAAAATGGCCAGTTATTATGAAGTTGTTGAAAACTCGTCTGTATTTAATAACCCGTCTCCAAGTCGCCGGTTGAATATGCGCGCCGTAAACCCTTTCTATGCGAGTGACGTGTTATCACGTCATGCCAAAAAAAGTATCGGCTACTTTGACGTATAATTCCGTCGCATTTTTTGCTTTCTGAGAGATTGATAAGTTTTGTAGATGGATATATGGTGTACATAAAGGGCTGCCGCCTCCATTTTACATATATGGACGATGGTCGGTTTTTATCATGGAATGCAATCTCCCGGCCATGCTTACCTATAAAATATAGGCGAGACGCAATATTTAAACGTTTCGTAGCGACTCTGGTTTTATTTTTTACATTATTCTAGATACATTGTGAAAATTAAATTCTCTTAGGAATTAATAATAGAAAACCTTCTGCCTGTATTTACATACTAATGTTGGATGGTATGCCATATCAATTTTTGTTATAGCTCCCTGGATGTTTGTTTTTATAAGGCCTGCTTGTGGATTTTACTGCGAGTATTTGCATATTATAAATGTATTTATGTAAGAAGTTTACGGCATGACTTAATTCTACATTATTTTCGATATAGCCTCTGTGGACTACTTCAATATATTATACATAGAGTATTTTAAACGTTTTAATAATATCAGTAATGAATAGGTAACTTGCTAAGAAAATATTATTTTCCAAGTCTATACAAATTTTCAAAAAGTAAATTATCTAATTATTTTTTCATAATTGTTGCTATTATTTGTAATTTTATTTTCTGATTTTGTTCTGGAACAAATGAACGACGACTTGTATTTCTTGATAATTGGGACGAGTACTATATCTTAATGCAGGATCAAATTGATTGGTGGTTAATGTTCACATTTTATATTTACAAGAGAAAGAACTTCTTTCTTTCTTTCTTTTTTTCTTCTCTTCTACAATTTTATTAAGTGTGTGTGGTCAATTTTATGATTACATATCGACGCTTGAAAGGCAATAATATCTAAGCGACATTTAGCAAATTTTTCAGTAGAGCGTTTTAAAGTTTTGATTTTGACAAAAAAAATCATAACTAATTAACCATTTGCTGCATAAAAATAATTGTAACTGTTTTAGGAACCTCTTAATTTTTGACGTTTTTTGAGTTAAATTAACAGCCCTGAAGATTATAAATTAAAAAGTTAACGTCGCTTAGTTAAAAATTACCTAAATTTACAAACAGGTAAAATCATCTAAATGGATCATCTTACGAATACCGTAACAAGTAAATTTAATGAAATACAAATATTTGAAAATGCACAGTTGGTAAAAATCATATAAGGATATCTAAACATATTAATAAAATCAAGTAAAAATATCTATATCTAAATTATTGGGTCACACGATCGTGGAGAAACATAAATACGTGCATAATATTATAAAACTTGTTATTCCTACAAACATTGAACTATTTAATAATCAGTCAATTTTAATAATAATCAACATTTTATTGTTAGATAAACATACTTACATCCAAAATATAGCATAATGATATAGAATTTGTTAATAGACAACACTTATTTCTTTGGAGGGAGTTTCTCGCCTCAAATATACGATGAGCGGAAGGACATACAAAATTGCCTTATCTGAACATTTACAACGGCTTGCTTAAATATCTCTGTGTAAGCATAACTCGAAAGCAATAATATTATAATTTATTCATTGTGTTGGAAACTCATAATTTTCTCTCTAAATTTATTTTTGCTGAAAGCAAATACATACGTACACACCCACGCCCTTAACCCACAGGGGTAGAAAAAGACTATTGAGCACCACATTCTACGATCTTGACATACGTCTTCCACAAAGGTTTTTCATAGTACTTCGCAAAGACAAGTAAGTGTGTATAGTGTATACCAAAATGAAAAAGAGAGTTCAGAAAATAGTTGAGCAAAAGAAAGAAAAAGGAACTAGACTACAAACCTCGTGAATCCAAAGCGAACCTTTCACTATTCTGGAAACAAATATGGTTGATCAGGGGAGAGTCGGGGGCTTCAAAGATAGGAGTCATCAGAAATGAAGATGGAAGGGTGTTTAGAGATAAAAGGGAAGTATTGCTTGGAAGGCCTACTTCAAAAGACTTTTTAAATGAGGCGATGGGGATGTAGCAGGTGGTTAAGAGGCTATAGACCTGGCTTACTCTCAAAACGAGGCTAATAATGAGATTACGGAAAATGGAATAGTGAATGCGATGAAAAGTATGAGGTTAGGCAAGGCTGCTGGGTGTAACCGTTAAAATGCTGAGATACGGCAAAGGCGTAGTAGCAAAATTGTTATGGCTACTTTTTAATATCTGGTGCAAAACCATTATTATATCCATTTTCAAGAAGAAATTTTCACAGCAAGAATATAAAAGCTACCGCAGAATAAGCCTTCCCTGTGCTGCCAGTAAATTGTATGCCAAGGTCCTCATTAAGAGAGTGATTAATGAGACTGAAAAAAAGTGTGGAATGTCCAAGCAGGTTTTAGAAGAGGAATGGGTTACACACATCAAGTCTTTTACATAAGGTGCATAGTGAAAGAACATTTGGCTAAGTCCAAAAAAGTCTTTTACACCTTCGTAAACTTGGAAAAGGCTTATGATCGTATGCTGAGGAATGAACTGTTGTTAACATTGTTATTTATTTATTTATTTAAGCACTTCATATACAAATGTATAGAGGCGGACTTAATGCCGTAGGCATTCTCTCCCAGTCAACCTTAGGGTGGTGCAGAGATTGTTAACATTGTCTTTAATATATCGAATTGAGAGTCACCTGGTGAGGACTTTGAAGTCTCTGTACGAGAACATCGACGGGAGAGCTGCAAGGCACGAAAAATTATGTGAATGATGTCTTTAAAGAGAAGGGAATGAAAATTAATGTGAGCAAGATAAAAGTGGTTGTGATAGAAAGAGGTCTGGGCACGTGGAGAGGATGGATTCAAGACAGGTCATGAAAGGTTAAATACCTTTCGTAAGCTTTCGAGCTAATGTGGATGGTACGGCTGGAAGAGGGCACCCTACGAGAGCCTGCATTTATCAAATAAATTATCTCCAAAAAGGGTAGGTCAGGATTAGCCTCAACCGGCAAAAAAGTATACGGAGAGAATAGGGAAAATTGGAATTAAATTATTATTAACATATTGTAATATACAATAATGCAACATAAATATATTTATTACAAAAATAAATGTTATTAAAATTATAAAAGTCTATTTATTTGTAAAAAACTCACCATATCTACGTAAAATTGAGGCAAAATCATAAAAACGTCGGACGGCTGTCCTCTCTTAGCGACAACCAATACGCGCTGTACAGGATCGCGCGCATATACAAATGACACTTTCAAAACACTAGGTGGTTCGCAAGCGGGTGTATTTACTTTATTATGAACAGGTAAATATCTCTTAGCAATAAGTATAACCACCTGAACATACCCGGTAAAATTATCTATGCGACATGACTGAAGTTAAAGGTTGTCAAGTAAAAATATCTAAGTATAAAAAATAGAACTTATATTATTCAGGTAAAATTATCTAACCGACTAATAATTATTTATTTTATTTTAGGTAAAATTGTATAAATGTACTATTAACAAAATATTTTATTAAGCTGAAAATATCTAAGCACATAAATATGGAGAGTATGGGTACAGGTAAAATTATATCTATGCCAAAGTTATAATTTTTTGTGTAGGTAATAAACAACTAATTAAAGAGCGAGCAGTTTTTTATTTCAAGTAAACATATATGAATGCAAAACAGTAATATCATGATTTCATGTAAAACACACTAAGTTCAAAATCAATTTCCTTAAGCGTACCAACTACTGTAAATCCAAAAAGTCGTAAAAATTTTGGCGGTAAGTGAGAAAAAAAAAGTGAAATTTACCAGAATCATCTAGTATCTAACCGCCAAAAAAGTTGTCCTAGAGCTACGAAACCCGGATCAATCGACGCAGAAAAATCTGGCGATTCCAAATATGTATATAACTCATTTTAGGTATTTTTGTCGCTTAGATATTATTGCCTTTCAAGCGTCGATATCATATCACGCGCGTTTTTTACGACTTCGTGCCCGTTTTGTCGACTTTATGTCGTTTATTATAGTTTGATCAACACTATGAATATTTACCACGGCTTTTGTTCTATATCTTTATTGGTTTTCTATTATACGTGGCTTCCACTTTAATTGTATGAGACCAAATTTTAAAAGCGGTATTTGTTCTTCATATACATGTTTTATTAGCGACTATATCATTTTACGTTGAATTAATCGGTGTTACGATGTGCTTTATGTTATAGTACTAATTCAAATGTAGAATTAATAAGACGTCTTATCATGTCACATATTCATTTATGATTAAATTTACCAGGACTGAATTATCTCCTGACCATTAGGCCAATAGCTTTACAACCTGGCGCACCCACAAATACCAATTGCACATGAAACCGTTAATCCAAACCCATATAGTTCGGCAGCACAGTTGTTCCTAATCTGCCCCGAGTGGTAATCATTGTCCGGAATGATTCCGGCCTTGTCTGTTCCAGAATTGAGAATAATAATTGAAAGATAGCCGAGCGCGTACTTTGGATGTCACGCGCGGGCCGAGTGCTCATGGAATGCAGCCCGTATGATTGGTTCCCGTTTGCCCGATGGTTTTTAACCCCACTGAACTGACAACTAAAATAGTATCGTTTTAATTGGAAAATTGAATCGTGCTACTGTTTGTTTGAATATTTGCTGTGGACGTTCCGCTGTTGAGCAGGGTTTGTGTTTTGTGCGACGTGTTTGAAATGGTTTACTATTTGCGGGCTGGTTTAGATAGGATTAGGACGTTACTACTTATTTCTAGAGGATAGGGAGACGGGAGACTAAGGCTGTGTTTTATTGCTGAGGTCGCGTTAACTTGACGTACTTATTAAACGTATGTTTACTTCTTTTGATTGTCTACAGTTGATACTGATATGCTATCAAATGGTTTATATCTGGAATTTCCATTTCCTGTGGCGCCGATTGCATGCTAATCGATTGATAACCATTTTCCATAACAATTATATTTATTGATTAATTTGCATTTTAATCTATGTTTCGAAGAATTTAGATTATCTTAATCTGAGAATATTTCTTTAAAACGTATTTTTTGCATTTGTGAGTAGTTTTCTTGGCTTTTGACTATTATAGTTGTTAGTCATCTTCCCTGATTTCCACGGTCACAACAATAAAGATGTTTAACTGTAAACGGCAGAGTTTGAGCAACTACAGCAACAAAAATGTTCTAAACTGGAATCATGGAGCATTTCTAGTACAAGTTTCTTTATACCACCATCCTTCTTGTAGATAACGTAAGTCCAAATCGAGGTACCATTTGTACTGATCGTCGAGTTGTCGGTTGTAATGTCACCACCCATTATTTTACCGTCTAGATGGATGAAATGTGGACCTGAAGTAGAAGGCTTGAAAGTTGAAAATGAATTACAGTGAATGAGGGCTTGTATAAATAACGTGGTGTGCACTGCGACCCGCAGGCTTTTATATACGTTAGTAGATATTTTGTACAAATTCAGGTGGGTTTTTGCGTTCCAAAGAGAGTCGAATTAATGTAATTTGGTGTTAATTTTCCAGTGCTTTTAGTAGATAAACCATTTATAGCTAATTTGGATAATCATACTCTTGAGGCTATGATTCTCGACTCTGTCAAGAGTTGACACATACCTGACTTTCACAAAAAAGGTATTTTTGTAACTGTGATACATTTTTCATTTTTATTTTTCGTCGACAGAGGTGACGCAACTGGAAGACCCGAGGCTAGAATGGCTGAGCGTGCAGGAGGCCATGCTGAGGGACTACCTCCACACAGCGCAAGAAGCGCTCGAGGTAAGCACTGTAAACTTATTACATACATCTATAAAACTGAACACATAATTCATAACGTAACTGTTGCTGCATGATAAATTCAAAGATAAAATAGTTGTGTGCATGTATCACATGCAGTAATGCGGCGCATAGTTTCACGTAGCTGGCGTGCGATTTTAAACTATATCTAGGAGCTGCAAACGTTGACGTCGTGTTGGAGAATAATGGACGAAATGACTGGGCTGAGGTCAGCTACTGGCAAAGATTTCTAAGATTATATAGAGCGGACATTGGGAAAATTTTCATACAAACATTTTGAACTTGTTCATCAGTAACTCAATATACATTGAAATAGCAAAAAGCCTATGTAAAATGCATTAAAACACACTTCGACATGATCGTAATGTGCAAATTGGTATATTTTCTTCCAAAATATTGTTTTCTTTGCAAAATATAAGCATACCGATACATCTTGTCACATGGACGTGTCAGATAATACAGCGAGTTATTACCAATGGGTAATAAATTTTGGACGAAAAATTTGGGCTTGATGTCCGGTCTATAACTATACTGTTTAATGTCTTTGGCTACTGGAAATCTTGAAAGTGGTCTAACGTGATGTCATGAGATTCTGGGGTTTTGTTATGTCACGTGATATTCTTGGCTTTAACTACATTACTTGTTAACATTGATATTTGAATAATTTTATACTTTCATAATTGCATGAGAAATCCTTGATACTAGAAATTACAGGAATATATGGCAGATATTACTTTGTTCTGTTACGTATTCTCCTTTTTAATGTAAACTTTACTCCTTTTCATAAATATGTATCGATATGACAATACTAAAATAACTAAACGTTTCACACCATTTCCATCTCTTAAACAAGAGATAACGACGGTTGATTTTTCTACGCCTCTAGCATACGTTCTAGGCATTCGCACATCGGATGCATATGAGCTTCATATCTGTCAGAAACAATGTTAGCTAGTTCAGTGACTCCGGGCGACCTGTTGCTATCGGAACGATTTAGCATACTGTTCGGTGTTTTATTGTTTCTGTTATCTTTATCAGTGACAGTGATGCTCTGTTGGAAATTATTCAGTCTCGCTTTAAATTCAAGAGTTACTCAAACCAATATAGCACTTTCTGCAACCAAATTAATATCTGATCACCTCACCTTTCCGTTTTTAAGTTACCAGCAACATTAATTTAAAGCAATCGATTTTGTTGAGGTTATAAATTAATATTATTTTTAGCACACCTCGTAATTCCAGACAAAACTTTACTGACCATTAAAAAATTAGGTCATTTCGTTATTCATTCAAGAACATTCAGCTTAATTTTATATTAACAATCGTGTTTTATATCAGAACTAAAATAGACATATCAAAATCTACGCCGTCAGACAGTGCGTCTATTCGCAGAATATATAGCTCAGAATTGAACTATCAAGGGCTTGACTCATGCAATGTCTGCAATCAATATCATTTACGGTCTTGAATTGATGATTTAGACTGACGGGCTGTGTATTTTTAGGTTTGTTGTTTGTATCATTGCTCTTTAGCGATAAAGTTCTATATTACGAAAAAATAACATCAAAATAAGCAAATTTGGTATATCATACCAAAAATGAACTAAGTTCAAACTTCAAGAACATTCCAATAAATGTTTATCCAGTATATCTAAACACGCCAGAGCCAAAGTATGCCCCAAAACCCAACTCCAAATCGCGGAATTCACGCCTATGTTCCCAGATCTTGGATGTCACAACTCCGGACGAATACGGATGATTCATGTTATTTAAATGTCAATAATCGTAATCCTGTTTAATAATGTAATAATAAACTTGGTATGCATAGCTTTTCCGGTCGCACCGCGTATGGCAGCGATGTTTACACATTTTAAACCAAATCTCCATTTTGTCGACGCAAGAGATTATTTGAACGATGAAGTTAATTCTCAGTATCATGACTAACGCTATATTAGGTTGTTTTCGACACAACGTAGGCATATAAAATTCCATTTTAAGCGTTTCGTAGACGATAACAAGTATCACTGGCGCGCTGATAGTGACGTTACACAAAAATATTTTAATTAAATACAGGATAACAATCGAGTTGTAATTAAAAACAAAATTTTACGCATGACATTGCGTGTGTATTTTATTAAATCTCAGCATAATCCGGATAAGGACTTAGGACGCAAAAATTCCAAAATAAAAATGTACATCGTTAAGTATTCAATTACAGAATTTCGTAAATGTTTCGTAAACATGATATTATTTTATGTTTCTTCAATAGACATGAGATGCAATTGAAGAAACATAAAATAATAACATCATGTTAGTGTGAAAGCATTCCATATAGCTTGACCTCACTAATGATGATGGATGGTTCGTAATAGAAACTGAGTTCCAGCCGGAGCGGCTTGCGCACCTCGCGGGTCTAAGGTCCCGGCAGATCGTTGATCAATCTAATGTACTTTTTGTTTACTTGCCTCATTGTTATCAGTCAGTTGACGTCAATTGGCAATTGCGAAGGTTATCGACGATGGCTGTGCACTGTCTATCGTCACTGCTGTAGGTCACAAGATGTTTATGGATTACGTTTGCATTAATAGTTCCAATTATTTAAAGTCTTGGCTTCGTGGAAGGTTTTTGATTGTGGAAATTTTGTTTGGATCTAGAATGTTGGAATTGGAACACTGTAACGCGAAGTTTGTTTAGTTAGAATTAAGACGATACAGCTGCCATCTATCGCACGGCATGTCAACTATTCGGCGTCGGAGTACTTGTCACAGATTTGATAATAACTACAAAAAGTCATGTATAAAATGAATTGTGACTTGTGTTTAAAATATTTAACATTTCCTTGCATTAACACAATTGTACAAAGGCACGTGGGTAATTGACAAACAAAATGTCTTGGACACGCGTCAGCCTTTATTTTGATAAATACCAAACTAATTGGAGCTAAATATCAAGGTTGTTTAATGAAAATTGATTAAAGGTAATAACAGTTTCCTGTCGTAAATTATGTTGAAAAAATTATTGCTTGGCGATGACTTTGTAGAGCATATTTTTGAATTGGTACATAGTATTTTCATTTAGAATTTAAAACTTGCATACCAAAGTAGGCCAGTAGGCAGTAGGTAATATTGCAAAATTTAATTATTTTTTAAATTTGTAAAAAATATAGGCCAATATAGCCGAGACATTTGGAATCTATAATTCACGCAAATAACTTAATTCTCTGGAAGAGAGCTGTGAAATTACGCATCAATATAGGCCGATATAGCTGAAAAAAGATTTTACAATTCACGAAAATAACTTGGTGAAATGAATTCCCTGGAAGAGACCATCGTGACTTGTAAGATATTGACGGACATTAAAACAAAATCCGACCAGCCATCGGTGAAGTGGTACGAAATGGCAAAATAACGTATTTTGGTGTGTTGCCGTGCTCAGATATGCGTATAACGGGACTGAGGCGTGCGAATGCCAACGTGAGATGTTTGGCTAATCCTATTACCTACTATTTTCTAAGCAACATTATACTCGCTTTCCTTAAATTGTCTGTCGGTTTTGGGAGATTAAATAAAACATTGTAGTGGAATAAGGTCAATATGTAGAATTGGTAATAGGAATAAAATAAGTTCTAGAAACTGTATTAAATAGGATTCTTAGAAATATTATAATTAATGTTGATAATAGTAAATTTGGAGTATAGAAACATAATTTATCCAACTTTTTCTTATTGTACACAGTGTGTATTCTTACATTAATGAATGATGTGTACCATTTCCATATTTTTGTTGATTCCGAGCGTAGAAGCAACAATTTGTTGTAGTTAACCTTAAACGACCTTTATTTTAATGCCACGAACTTTATGATGGTCAAACTTACCGTTGATTTTTCGTTGGTTGAAGTCCCATCAGCGTTCAAACAATACTGGCCACTTATCTCTTATCTACTTATCAGGCTATCGCATACCAATGTTATCTCAGCCCGCGGCGTCCGCTTAATGCTCTCCACTACATTCATTAAAGATAACACGGCTTTCATTTTTTAATTATTACTGTGATCGCAGAGATTTTTTGCCCCATTAATGGTTGTTTATTGGGGTTTTTGGGGGATGGAATGGTTCGTTGGTTGAAAAATTAAAAAAAAAAAACGATGATTGTGTGGTTCATTGTGGAGCAAGGGCTGTTTTTGTTTGGTTTGGATTTGTTTAGCAATCAGGAATGAGACTATTGTTTTGTCGCTCTATTCTATTGAAGTAACTAGTTTAAGAAATTCTGACATGTCAAAATGTAGTAAATTGATATCGAGTCCTCTACATTCGTAAGTGATAACCCAAATATTATTTATGGTAATAATTTTTACACAGTGACATCTCAGTGAAGAGATGCAGACGAGTAAAAACTTTAGGCGTTTCTATGAGACAATGGTATCACTCTAGTCCCGACCCATTCATGCTATAGAGTATAGACGAAACAGCAATACCCACAATCATACTGCGTCATCCATTAGCATTGATGATTGGGTACATTGAATCAATATCATACAAACAATATCGTAGGATTAAAATAGACTTGTCCGGACAGAAGTCGACTTTATCGGTCCCCACTTCAGATATGATTTGAAGTAATGAAAACCAGGCCCACTCGACGGCTGTGCAGTCAAGCTTTTAATTTGATTGTGGTGGGGTAAATATTTGACATTTTACGAGATGCAGTTTTTTATAATGTATTTGAATAGAGCTTAATTAAAATGCGGTACTCGCTAGCGTCTAGTCCGTTGGTATATTTTAAGAAAACTTTAGCTTGTCTATGCTAACTAAAACTAAAAAAATGAATTACAATAAACGACTCGTGTGCTTACCTATACTAATAAAAAATAGAATTTAAAAGAATTCGCATCCTTCCTCAGCTTCCCTCTGTCTATGACAAAGTCGGTGCAGAAAATTATATTTTTCCTCAATTTGAGCCATTGGTGCGTAAGTTCTTCCAAAACGCATGTCTCTATTTCTGGGTAAAGGTTCGCAGATCACATTCTTGCAATATTTCTCAGAAGTCATCTAATCAGAATTTGTAGAGGTGGAATTTATTCAGTTTTATATATCATACAATATAGATATATTATTACGTAGTAATATTCTGTTTTCCGTGGTATTATGTAGTCCGGTTTTCAGTGACGTAAGATCCACTTAATATATTTTACGGATTTATTTATTAGTTGGTTGTGATTTGTGACTCTATATCAATAACTATTTTCTTATTAATCTAGTAAATTTAATTGTATCAAATGCTTTAGCTTTTTTGCAGCAAAGTGTTTTTTATCTGTTTTTTTTTATACGTGTATAATTTGTGTTTGTTGCAAATAAATTTAATTTCTTTCTTTCTTTCTTTAAACATAAACTCACCCACACGAGCTTTATGTAGGCTGACGGTCGTGTATCACGGAAAACAATCCAAAAACGCCGAAGAATGTTCACCTACTTTCATAAAAAATACAATTAAAATAACTTAGCGAGCACATATTTTCATACTTGCCGTTTCCAAACGCATTGTTCCATGGGAAAACAGCTGGGAAAGTAAAGAATCAAATTAATTACATTCCATTATTTTATCGTGAAATGCACTGTTATACGCAATCATTGAAATTTATAAGAAAAACTAATTATAATGTATGGGCTTTTAAAATGCGTTAATTATGGCTAACGGTTTATGTTCTGTAATAATTAGTAAGTCTTTAATATGTGCATTATTCAGTTGTTCTGGAATAAAGTTGTTGGTTTTATGATTCAGTTGCGAAATTATAACCATAAAAATAATGTCTTGTAAACACTGCACAGTAAAATTGACTTCTAAGCTTCCTCTAGATACGAAAGATTTTTGTTACATAATGAACATTTTATATACAATCAAAACTGAAAGCTTAAGTTACTTGAATTATTAATATATTTTCTTTATGTTTTCTATAACTCCAATCATAAACCAAGATATTTTCATAAACCTCTATTTGATAAGATACGTGAAGTTTTATCTGAAACACTAATTCCTATTTAGGTTGTCTGAGCTAATTTTGCAAACAATTTGAGATAATACTTTTAGATTTAAGTTTCTTGACATCTCATTCCACTTTTAAATTTTACCTCTTTTCTTTGAGAAAGTACGTTACAAGAATGACTTAACACTATTTTTGCGTTATTTATCACGTTCTTTCAAGGGTCATTTATACCCCATTATAGTTTCCCACAAAGCAAGAGATTCTCTCATCACGAGTCTACGGTAGTAATAGGTAGCAGGGTCAAAAATGTTTCGCGGAAGGGCCTACAAGAGCCATGGTTCCGCGAATCGAGCGCTCGCGCGGTATCGCATGCCACCGGGCTATCGAGTTACGTAGCGCCGGGTTTTGTTGGAAAAAATAATATTTAAAAATTATGGGGTATAAACGACCCATTTCGGGCCATATGCTTCCACTTTGGGTGATTTTTTGTGGAGTCGTGTCCATTTGTAGAGGCAAACTAGTGAGATATACATAAAAATAATATATTTCTTAACGGATGCTATGTCAATGAGACACTATAGTTGCCTTAAACGTTCATTCTTCAAATATTTTTTAAAACGAAGGCAACGTAATTATATTGTCAGTCATTTGATCATCGTTGAGATTGTGATGTCACCCTCGTTTTGTGTCAGTATAACAATGCGTATATTTACTTTTCACTTTGGACTTCGTACAATGTGTTGTCATTTTTTTTTAACTGTGTTAGGTATGCAATGCAATCCTGTATTATATACTGCCCACTGCTGAGTATGCAATGCAATGCAATCAGGCCTGTATTATATACTGCCCTCTGCTGAACACGGGCCTCCTCTACAACTGAGAGGGTTAAGGCCTTAGTCCACCACGCTGGCCTAGTGCGGGTTGGCAAACTTCACATACCTTCGAAATTCATAGAACTTCTCAGGTATGCAGGTTTCCTCGCGATGTTTTCCTTCACCGTTAAATCGAGCGATAATTCACAAAGAAAGGTAGGTGTTAGATATGTAACGTATATAATAGCGAATTTATCATCGAAATGTTTTCAATTAGAAGTAAAGTTCAATTTACTATATGTGTATTCGCCTGTTTACGCTTTTACTGCTGTATGTTTTGTGTTCAGTGTGTTGTAAATATGTTACTTTATGAAACCATTTTGTTGCTTCAATGCGAAGTATATTCAATGGCCTTACCAACTCTACAATTATTATACTCTGAGAATTAGAATTCTATTATATGTTCACTATCTAATCAAATATTCTGAACTGATACTATCTGCTCATATTATTTCTCAATATACAGTTACGCTTCAAAATAAAAAGATTTCAACAATTCCCACGCCATCTTAAGAGATCACCGATGATCTTATAACACGCAGATTGCGTACTAATGTCCACTAACTACTATCAATTTATGAGTCCTTAAGAGCATTTCGTAATATTTTTTCTCCCACATAATTTCTTTAACATTATACCCGACGTGTTTGAAATTCACATTTGCAGGTCGACCGTAAATTCCGTTTAGAATTGCATTTCAAATCAGTATGTAAGAGGTATACATATTAATTGTATACATATTTAACGTTATATAGAGGGAATACGAGTGGACGGTAATTTCGAAATCAAATGTTTTTTAAATGACATGTTTTGGTAATGTTGTTGGGTTCCGTAGATTTTTTCAACTTTTGCAGTAAATATATTTAATTTATTGATGTTATTTTACGGTATTTATTATTAACAATTCACGTAAATTGTACATTATAGACTTTCCGATGCTTTATAGTAATTTTGTTTGTATAAACGAAAGTCACTGTATTAGCAGATAACAATTTGTGGTGTAAATTTACAAAAACGAAAGACATGTTTTTGTGGTGAAATTGTGTTATTCAGAAAAACAATAATTTTAATATTGTGTGAAATGTATATAAACATGATATAAAGGCCTAAGTTACATTTAAAAGCAAAACAAATGATTCACTTAAAGTAATATCACGTACTGTTCTGCGAAGTGCGGTACCCTAAAAAGGGTTCGTATAATTTGTATTATTTTGATTGCCATGGTAGAAAATTGATGGTTGCGGGCGATTATTATTTCTGACCCGGTATTCATGTTCCCGGAATGAAGGTCGACCAGATAGGCCCTCGGGCGGCACAGATGAGGGGGAGGAGCGGCTTCCAGGATTCCTTTAGTGATTTTGTTTAAGGAACTAGGCTTGGGTAACTTTTTTGTTATGGAAAAATTGGTATTCTTGAAGCAGAGCATAAACTGATTCTTTCGAAATAAAGTTAGTGGTTATATATAGACAAACTAGCATTGCGCGCGGCTCCGCCCGCGTGGAAAAGTTTTTCCGGGATAAAAAGCCTATAGCACTCAGGAGTAATGTACCTTACTATTAGTAAAAGAATTTTCAAAATCGGTCCAGTAGTTCCTGAGATTAGTGCGTTCAAAAAAACTCTTCAGCTTAATAATATTAGTATAGATATGTTGATATATGCTCGCTTAGTGTCTATCCGCAGTAGATCAGCGTAGTGGTCTCAGGTCTAAACACTCAGTAGAGGCCTGTACCCAGCGTGGACATCCTGAGATTATTAAAATGTTAATTATATTTACAGTGAAGGAATAAACTCTCATTCTTATTCCGATTTACCAGTTTAATTACTGCCGTGGCATGAAGTTTATTAAGAATCAAACATATTTCACTCCGTGAACGTTGATTATCACTTTTGTTTTGTTTGTTATTAACGCTATCCAGTTTATTATTACTGTTGTATACAGTTAATATTGTTGGTTTAATCTACCTTTATATAAGGTTTATTTTATATTGAAAGCATACCGTTTCATAGGCTTTTGAAAATTGTGTTTTCATAAACATTTTGTATTAATGTTATAGATAAGTGAAGTGGACGATAGCCTAGTTGGGAATGGAACGGTCTGCCGAGACAATGTCCGGAGGTTCAAACCCAAGGCACACACCTCTGACTTTTCGTAGTTACGTGTGTATTGTTTATCAATTATCATTCGCTTTAACGGTGAAGGAAAACATCGTGAGGAAACCTGCACACCTGCGAAGTTCTCTGAATTTCGAAGGTATGTGAAGTCCGCCAACCTGCATTAGGCCAGCGTGGTGGACTAAGGCCTAAAACCCTCTCAGTAGTAGAGGAGGCCCGTGCTCAGCAGTGGGCAGTATATAATACAGGGCAGATTGCATTGCATTGCAAGTGATAACAACACAGACGGTTGGAAATAACGAGTGTACTGTGGTAAGCAACAATTAAAACTCAGATTTAAATCTCTTGACGTCAACTATTATCCTAAGGTAAAAATATATTACTATATAAAGAGGAAATATTTGTATGTAACTATGTTTGTAACGAATAAACTCAAAAACTACTGAACTGATTTCGATGAAATTTGGCACACGGGTAGAACATGTCCTGGATTAACACATAGGCTACTTTTTATCCCGGGATTTTTTTTTTATCCCAGAAACACTTTTTTTTTTCTTTTTATGGCATTGAATGACGAGACGAGCATCCTTTCGCCTGATGGTAAGCGATACGACCACCCATAAACAGTAGCAACACCACCCAGCACCTTGAGTTACAAAGTACTGTGTGACATTCCACTGCGCTCGTCATCCTGAGACATGAGATGTTAAGTCTCACTATGTCCTGTAGTTAACTGTTTCATGACGTCGCAAGCAAACGCTAGTAATAGTATAAAACGTAACTATCAAATCGAATTCGCTTCCAACTAGTTGGCGCAAAGGCCCAAGCTTTTCAATTTTACATGAAGGTTATTTTAACAGCTCACACAGCCGAGTAACTGTTAAGTGTTAAAGATCATTATCTCAGCTAAATCTCGACTTCCGTACCCGGTAAGTTCTCGCTTGATTACCATCATTGTAACTGCCAAGCATTGTTTTTGCGATAACCCTGAATAATGTACTAACTTTGTGACCTTTGTTGGTGACGATTCGGTATGCGATTTTTAGTCTACTGAATAAATTATGACCTGAATGTGCTTATAATAGCATGAATAGTTCTTTGTTCTTAACATATTATTTTTTGAGGTTGCTGTTCGATACTTGGTGAACACTATATTTGATTTCTTTTTGTATTCGTGGGACATGCCTTTTCTGCGATATTAAAAAACGATTTGACTTTTTCTAGTGGAATAATAATAACAGAATCTTGACTATTTTGTGATCTACCCAAAAATATAAGTACGTTGATAAATTGTTACATGCAGTTTTGACTATCTCTTTATTTCTTTGTTATTTGGCTTTGTGTAGTCTACAAAAATATTTATTTTATATATTTATAATATATATTTATATTTATAATATTATAAACGCGAAAGTTTGTAAGTATGGATGTCTGGATGTATGGATGTTTGTTACTCTTTCACGCAAAAACTACTGAACGCATTTCGATGAAAATTGGCACACGGGTAGATTATGTCCTGGATTAACACATAGGCTACTTTTTAACCCGGGAAAATACAAAGAGGGACTTTTATCCCGGGAAATCTTATTCACGCGGGCGGAGCCGCGGGCAAAAGCTCGTAGGTCATAAATGAAAACTTAACGTATCCCAAACGTAGTTACGTAAATCTTTATATTTCACACAATGTAATTCGTATGTAAAATTGAATCGTAAAATGTATAGAAAATAGCGAAACATGTCAACCGTTAACTAAACTTACAATGTTAGAGTTGATGACTTCAACGCTGTTAAAATGCAGAGTGTTGTAGCATTACATTAAATTTCAAAGGAAGCAAACTGTTAGTGTTGCCACCGGGTTACGCGCAACAAAAAGTCGCAGTAAAAAGTCGAGAGGATGGCGCCGCACGGCCCCCTGGCGGATGCAACATGGACATCTGATGGGCTCGCTTTGTCAATGTTTTGACGTATCGCGTTTGAAATGCATCAAAATCGTTTGCATGTGAACGTGTATGTGCACTGTGAAAAGGTTCTAGAATAATCATTTAGATTGAAAAGGTAATTATAAACCGTAATGTAGTCAGGTTCCATCCTGGGTAGGTCACGCATAGGCCTATAGTGCCTACCATACCTACTTCATATAAAGATTTTTTATACCTTGTATAAACATCCAGAACTGAATAGCATTTCAAAAACAACACAAACAGAACAACTTTAACTTAAAAGTATCCAGAGACGTCGACATGGGCGTGGAAAATATATGATCCCTGTCAACCTTCGGGATAATAAGCGTGAAGACGCGGGCTCTGCGATACATATCAGACGCTGGCAACAGATGTTACAATGTTGCATGTGATAGCTTGAAGACACTTCAGAATTGCTGTCATGCGTACCATCACTTCGCGCAAAAATATTTCAAATTAATTGTAAGTAATAAAGTTTATGCCAGCGTGTCTTCAGTTTGTCTTTAGAGTAATTGCTATGGAAATGTTGATGCATGGTGTTAGTGCTAGGACCCACAAATGAGAGGTTTCGATTTTTGGATCGATTATACACCTTATTGCTTGAAATTAGAATGCCCGAAATGACGATAGACTTGTCTCCTATAACGAACTGATAAGAATGAACTTGTCGATCACTAGATGTACTAATTGTATTCTACCCGTCCGTATGTGCGTATGGTATAACGTATGTCAATAGTGTTCATGCAGCATTCTTCTAAATTAGCATTTAGACTTACCTACCCAATTTTACAAAGTACAATGATTCTCTGTTTACCCCATTATCTAAGTTTGTTGACGTTAACGCAATTTGCGACGGGCGGATCGGCGCGGCCAGTTTGTATTATAAGTTATAGGTTTTTTTTTGCTAAATAGATCCCGCATCTGACCGGTATTTGAGGCCAGTATTTTTGCATGAAAGTGTTACCTTGAATTGGACTTACATTTTGTAGAACTATTGAGTCAAATCATTTAGGTGAATGAATGAAAGCTAGTATTGTAGAAAAGGATCCCATGTATTAGTAACCTTAGCAATAAGCTCATACTTGTGCCCTTTTTTGCGTGTTGAGTAAATATCCTTCGACTACTTCCATGGATTTCGTTAATAATATTTCGCTACTATACTTCCCTATTGTGGTTTCTTAAAAAGTGAATCTTGAGGACGAGGAATGAGGCGATTTATTAATCGTAAAGAGAATTAAAACATCCTATCGATGACGTTTTAGGCATGCTGATAAGCCGATTTTAGCACACGTCAATCCCGTAAAATGTCGCAATCACATTATGTAATACTTACGAGTGAATACGCGTCAGCGGTAGTACGGGTAATGTTTACGTAAATGAGCTAATGGTAGGGCCTTTGATTGAAGAATTTGAAGTGATTATAATCGATTGTTGTATAATCGAGTTGGAAATTGATTGGTGTATTTGCACTATTCACCAACGGTGAGATGTATGTATTCCAGAGGTATAAACGTTTGTTGTTTGTAAGCTCTTTTAGTACATTTTCCATTTTAGGTAATATTTTGAGCAGGCTGTCGACACTTTTGAAATATTTTTATCACATTTTCTTTTGCCTACTGATAGTTAAGGAATGTCGATACTTGATTTACTATTATGATATATTTTACCATAATTAATTAGTGCGTTTGGGTTTTTTGCTGCGTCAAAATTCTAGTTAATGCTTAGTATTGTCCCAAATTTTATAAATTAAGCAAAAAAGCGAAGAATTCTTAACCTAAATCCCATTTAAATTATGCATACATACATATTTCCGGCAACAGACAAACTGGAATCAATTTAATTACATTACATTCAAATTAATTGGAACCTACATTAGAGTAATATGAAGATTTGAGTAATTTCCGAGCGGACATTTCACACTAACGAGATATTAGATAATTCGGACTTTTATCTATAGTAGAAGCAATCAAAAGTTCACATAACTTCTTTAGAATACAATTAAAATTAAATCTAATTCACCACTCATAACATACTATACGGTATAAAACCCCTTGACTTTATTAAATCACGACGCATTGTGAAGATATAATCCAGCAGATCTCAGCTATGAAATTGAAAAACATGCTATTCACGTCTATTCTATGAAGAGCAATCTCGTTACTTCCATAATATTGGAATTAATACAACTAACACAACATTAACAACTGGAGACCGTAGCACTGCTAGCTAATTGGCCCTTCGTACTATCGGAAACTATAAAGTAGCATACAACATTAAATTAATCGTAAAATTTTCAATCCTTTTTCCATAAAATTATATGCTAAATAACAATTTGGTCCACAGATACGTTGTAAGGTCATAAAAGTGTGTCGGAGGATTTTATGTTTGTTCCTCAATATTAGACTATTAAAACGGTGCAGTGCGTTGATTTTTAATTGTTATTGATTGTAATTGTACCATCAATTTGTAATTAATTGCGTTGTCGTTTATATGGCCTTAGTCAGTTCATGCTATTAGGAGCGCATCCCTAAAATTTATTGATATAACTACTGTATCTAATTTATAAGACTTCGATTAAACTCATCATTTATATCTATTTCCTTTCAACAGATTAACATAAAGCTGTAGAGGTTAGTTATAAAAGTGCAATTGCTACCGTATAAACAGAAGCGGAATGATCTATCGCAGTCGTGTCTGCGTATGATATATCTGTTGCCAGCGTTATTTGCAGCGCCCCGGGCATCGGGACTCAGCGGAATAGATTCTTTGGAATCGTACAATCTACAGTTAACTTAATGTGGCCGTGCCTTGTGGTACGCGTGTAAACGGATTTCTAGTTGTGAGATGAAATTGATGGAAATGTAGCTGATTCTGTTTTTCGATTTGGAGTATTCGTTTTAATGATTTCTATCCCGTATTTGGTGTAAAGAATAAAATTATATGACCAAATAGAATGAAACAAACTAAATAAAACATTGATTTTTCACACAATCCGTATCCACGCGAATTATCATCGTAACTCAGCGTGGACACGTTATAGATAACACAGAAGTTTTAATGTACAGTCAGCAGCATAAATATCTGTACAAAATCAAAATTTACGATCGCCTATATACGCGTTAAGTTAAACTGAAACATTTTTTTCGTTATTTGTAGTAAAGTAAATCTCTGTTATTTTATTGTTGCGAAGAGAAAAAAAAGATTGGTAAGAACACAAAAGTATGTAAGCAATTTTAAATTTTGCGTTTGTTCAGCTACTTATGCTGCTGACTGTACATTTCGATACTCATGATAAATGGTGACCAGTTACTATGATGCATCTAGATATGCAAAGAGTTTGTTGCATTTTCATCGGCCCCAGCTCAGTGGAATTGATTAAACCCATTAAAGCAACGTCGTTATAAATCGTAGGTGAACACACATTCGTCATAAGTACCTGTACGTATTTTATTTTCGATACAGGCGCGGATCGAGGCGATGGCCCGAGGGTAATATTTAGAAAACCAACTGCTTCTTTGTTATTCAATAATATCAATATAATAGGCGGAAGGGTGTGTATTTTGTATTGATGGTTTAGCATCATGAAGAATGGCATCAATAGTATGTTTTTAGGACAATGGATATATGATGTCATTAGTAAAGTATTCTAATGTTATAGTTGGTGAAATAGTTTTGTTCTATTATACCTTACAAGTTTTTGCCCGCGGCTCCGCCCGCGTGAATGAGTTTACGCGGAATAAAAGTCCCGCTTTATATTTTCCCGGGATAAAAAGTAGCGTGTCTGTTAATCCAAGACATAATCTACCCGTGTGCCAAATTTCATCGAAATCCGTTCAGTAGTTCTTGCGTGAAAGAGTAACAAACATCCATACATCCATACTTACAAACTTTCGCGTTTATAATATTAGTAGGAAATAGCGTATACAGGCAAATATTTAGCCAACGAATAGTAAAATTCGTTTGATCAATACATTTAACCTTGGGGCGTTTCCCCCTGACTCCCTCTGATTCCGACCACACGCAACACTCGATAAGCAAATTTAAATATTTGATTATAATCTCTGCAATTCAATGTATGTAATGTTAAAATTTAATCCGATTTCGTAGAAATATGTTTGATATCGTTATTTATTTTTATAATTCGGCGACGACACGGCTTAATTCTTGCATGATATTTATTTAGATTTTCCACGCTGAGTGGCGCCCGTAGTTATGTTGCGACAGCGCATTAATTGAATGGAATTATGCCCGAAAAAGCCGGTGGGTTTCCGTGTAGATAATATCTTCAATCATATCGGGTTTTGGGTACCGACTTCCAAAGTTGTGCAACTTTCATTTTGGTTCATTTCTCGCTTCCTATTCGACTGTCTAGTCTCTTTGTAATCTATAGTTTGATAACGCAAGAGTATATTCAATAATTTGTAGATTTTGATAGTAATTTATATTATAGTTGTGTCAGTTTGCGGCCATATGCCACATATCCAAATACCATTTTTCCTAAAATTAGCATTAATCCTCGTTTCGATATTTAGTAAATTATTTTAGATTAGTTTCAAGTTTCTTTGAAGTGGATACTTGAGATTTTAACACAGCTATTTCAAAAAAACTTACGAAGTTCCAAAAGTATTTAAAGTATGTTTAGTCTTAATGCCGAATAAGATATGTAGGTACCATTAAGGTGGACCGTTCCTCTTGATATTTAAATTCCATTTGAATGGTTTGCATGCAGTCATTAAAACACGTGCGTCTACAGTCATACATTCGGAATGCGTAGAATGAGGATCACTGCACAAAAGGAAACGAAAAAAAGTGCTCTCCGCTAAGTGCGCGGGGTCTCAAATTAATAAATAAAAACGAGATTCAGTACAAAATCACGCAAATGTGTAATAAAAAATTATCATTTTTACTGCAGCGATGGAAGAAAGAGCAACTATGATCTTTTAAAAAGATTATATGTATAGCTTAAACTCTACTGGATTTAATTTCAAGCGACGATTTCATTACAACATATTTATTCCAAGTTATTCATGAAATTTGAAAAGAAGGCTACCTATGGTATGTTGGTATTTGATTAAATATGACGTAGGCTTTTTATTTAACTGTAGATGTATCTGGTTGTTAAATTCTGACATTTTATATGTTTTTTATTTTCTGTATCACGCGTGTAATCTTTATCTGTTCCCATTTCTGGCTTGTCTTGTTAAGGTTTCATAATTAAACATGAATAAACATATTACTCTAAAAGATGCAATAAAATGACTGCCTCGTTGGCGTAGTTGTATTACGGTACGACTGTAGTGCTGAGGTCTCGGGTTCGATTCCCGGGTCGGGCAAAGTGATATTGGGTTTTTCTACTCAGTATCAGTCAAGAGTCTAGAAATGTGCCCGGTAAATGGCAAAAGGCCCGTCCCCTATTACATGAGACCTAAAAGCCGGTGAAATGTGGGTATAATACACCTCTGCCTACCCCTGAAAAGGACAAAGGGCTATGATGTTATATTGTAGATCGAAATAAAATTTAAAAGTGCGACGATTGAATTTTAGAATAGTTTTTATTTTATTGTTATATCCACATACTGTTTACTTCTGATTTTAGTAGGTATTCTTCAGTCTACCACAGTTGGTCCCTTTGAACCTTACCTTTTGAACTCACGTGACAGCGAAAGACATAAGACAGTGTTCATACATATTTTTATTTGGCCATTCAGTTCTCAAAGCAAAGTATCCATTGAATTGAGATTTCTTACTTAGAACGCTTTGACAGGAAGCTGTCGTATGCTAGCCTTTATATTCACTTAAAGCGTCTTATGTTTGTTTGTATGAACGCTATTCATGTTTTATTTTATTGCATAAAAGATATGGTGATAAAAGGTTTATAGTAAATGTTTCTAAGGCTTTTGTTTATGTGGGTGGTGGATGTGGTGAAGAATTTTTCATACAACAAATAGTTGGTCATATTTTCATGTCTAACGGGAGTTGTTGAGGAATTTAGAGATGGGCGGATAAAAACTGTCTTGATGTTGATACTTGGTGGCAAAATACCTTTAACATATTAGGATTTTTTGAAGTTATACTGCTTTTGGCGCGTTAGGGGAAAATGATGAGAGTAAATTTTTACGATGCGCGCGCACACCGTCACGAAAAAGCGACACCCTGAACTTAGCTATAGTCAACATTTTAGTTTTGAATTTTGAACGTAGAATAAGGCGAAAGATAATTTTTTTTAAAGATTTGTATCTTATTACGCCCAAGAAATATAACTTCTAACGCGTGTACATAAGTACACACACACTTTTTTTTATCATACTTTTATATTAAACTAGCTTGCGCGCGGCTCCGCCCGCGTGGAAAAGTTTTTCCGGTATAAAAAGTAGCCTATAGCACTAAGGAGTAATGTCGCTTCCTATTAGTGAAATAATTTTCAAAATCGGTCCAGTAGTTCCTGAGATTAGCGCGTTCAAACAAACAAACAAACTCTTCAGCTTTATAATATTAGTATAGATTACGTATGAAAGGATTCAAAAAAAAAAATCAGAAACTGCGAAGCAATTACGATATTCTAGAAACATCGCCTATCACAATTCATAGCCTAGGGGGGTCATTATAACAAAAAAGACAGGCATATGTCAAGATAACTGTAATTCTATCATACAAATACCATGAAAAAAATCCAATCCCAATTCCACTTACATTCCATCACATAAAACACATTATAAACGTTTTAAAGTAATGTTGATGAATGTGTACCAGATAATACCACGTATGACAAATGTGCGTGGAATGTCACCTTTTCGTGTCCGTGATGATATTTGATATGGAATTTTTACGGACCAATAAAGCAGAGGTTAATGTGGACCTCTTAACTGGGCTTTTGTTCGTTACCTACTGTTGGGAAATGTGTTTGGTGAGATTTGACGTCATGGATGGTTTGTTGCTTCTAATGCTTTGGGAAAGTTACGGTATTCAAATTTATGATGCCTTAAATATTGTAATGTAATAAGTTTGTAATACGAGGGCAGTAGAGGTGCCTTTGCGTCACTCTTGCGTAGACATGATTAATTATCGATTTTAATTGAGTTTATAATCTCCTGGCGTAGTTATTTCAAGAATATTATTAATTTGCATGTCGTTTTGCAGTTACCAAAGGGTTCGTTTTAATGAAAAGCTGGCGACTTTGTCCAAGAGTAAATACCAATACATAGTACATAGATTTTGATCGTCATAAAATTGTTACCAATAAACAGAGACCAATAAAAGTTTTTGGGTTAAGATTAACTCAGATCGAATGGTAACTTATCTAATGAATAAACAATACACGAAAACGGTGATCGTAAACCTACCGAAGTAAGAATGCGCCTCGTCGAGGTCATAATGCATTCCTGCATCACAGATCACGGACATCTCGATTTTGGGACAACTTTTTTTTAAACTTACAAGTTTGAATCCAGTTTTGAGTTGATTTCGGTGTTGTCATTGTTCATGGCGCATAGAACACGCGAATAAAAGATTGTAGGAGAAATGACTCTGTTGTAGAGAAGTTATTTCCATATCTGAATTTAGATATTAGCACACACGCACACAATCACATACTTTATTCCCGAAGGACATGCATAGACGTAACCAGTGCATGCACTTTTCGCTTTAATATGTATTTTGTCCCTTGATGTGAACGACGAGCATGTTGCCAGATGTTATGGTCTTTCATTTTTCACGATATGATCTATGTTATAATTATAATCTCAATCTAGCAGATTACACACTAGAGACGAGACCTTGGCAGTTAAAAACCTATATCATTGTTTCATTGGAACGTGGATAGCCCGAAGCGATCAATATTTTATACCAACAGTACATATTAACATTTGTTATGGTATTCACGAGATATGTCTTATATTTCAACGGGTGCTTTTTAAATAATTTAAATAATTATAACGTACGTGTGAGGCGTATCGGCTACTGATAAATTACGGGCTTTGCAGTTATGACTAATTGTATGGTAAAATGTGAACGAAATTGTTATAATTGCAACGTTGTTGAGCATCTGTTCCTTCGCGAATGTTTCGAGAATTGTGCCTTGGCTTTTACTTATTCGATATACTTTCTATTTTGTTTTTTGTGTAAGCAACTTTGTCAGCTTTGGGAATAGGCATAGGCTCTACATATTATGCAAGATATTAGAATATCTACGTAAATATTTAATGATGTTTTAGCTAGATTTATTGGCTAATAACGTAAACCCAAAAAGTATGCTAATCTTCCTATCAAATCGCCCCGATTCCGTTCTGTATCTCGGTAAGCAATGAATACGCGCATTAGCCAAATGTATATGCTAAACATTCTACATACATTACCGTGTATTGGAACGTAAACTTTGGAATTCCGTATAAATATTCCATACGTCTTATTTTAAGCTAGTGACATTACCACACTCTTTTGACCCGGTGCGTTCACGGTACATTATAATTATGTACGCGTTCGAAATTTAAAAAAGTTTTTTCTTTAGATACGTTTGTTAAAAGCGCCATCTATTATACGTACGTTATGCATTACAAGATTATGAACAAAATAAATTGACTCTTTCTTGTAGATCAGAAAGTTTACATTGAAAATACTACGAATAAAATTCTATGAACGGATACAATAGATGATGCAACAAACGCATACATAAAAATTGATTACCATCACATACATACATTTTCTAAAGATATTAAACAAGAATTCCAACAACAAAGCAATTCGATCTCAAATGAGATTAGGCCGGAGCACATTCAATGCGTACTCTAATGTGACACGTTACGACAATAAAAAATCAAATTTAAAAGGTCTGTAGTTTACACAAACTCATTTAACACTATCTAATCTGGCCGTACGTAAGTCGGTAGCACCATTGTCCTTAAATATTAACCATAAAAATAAAACGAGTTTTGTACGCCGGGGATTCTTTAGTTCATTAAATATGTCCGTTGAGTATGGCGGTGACGAACTTAGGGAAAGTAGCGGGGGTATCCTACGTCGATCCCCTGCTGATGTTATTAATATTTGGTAACATTAAAGTGGTAGTGTAGTCAGCAACATCGTTTTGTTATTATTTGTTTTCTGTTTATAATCATTATTTCGCATACCTCGTTGATTTTATGAATAAAGTTTAAAAATATAAAGTATTTAGTAAAGTAAGTAGTAGTAATAATTTTAGGAAACCAAGTTATATGGTAGGTAAACTTAAGTATAGAGAAAATTTCGCTATAGTAGTTAATAATCTTCCCTGGATTATATTTCAGAAATGTAGTTATATCATTAAACATACAGCTAACCATATATTTCTGACGTTCTAATTTCAAACACCACTGTACATTACGATACAGTTATTCAGCCAGAATAAAAAAGGACCCACAATGATTTTCGAGTGCGCACCGGTCGAATGGAATGCAACTTTCCTTGCTTCAATCATGAGAGGATGACGGCTCGGACGGGGGCATTGTCGCATTTTTACACCGACATATTTTTCAACGTCTGCCACACGTTGGATTTCGTGCTTTATGCTGCGTTAGCGTTTTTCATGCCCTTTTGTAATGTTTCTTGGTAGCTTGTGAGGAGAATTAAGTATTGCGACATAGATAAATGTCTAGATATTCTTTATAAGACCTAATTGGTGTCGTGCTTAGGTTACTTCAACGGGTAGGAATCGTTCGTTTGTTTTTAGAGTAAAGTTAGCTGGGTTTATACTTCATAAAAACTGTTACTGGGATTATAGCTTCCTGTAATAGTCCTAGTTATGGCTAGTGGTGCTTGTAACTCGTGACATCGTAGACAAGAAAAGATATCACTTATAATATGAACATTGAATGTATCGAAAAATATAAAGGCACGAATAAATGAAATCAATAGTTATACTGATACATTAGACGATAATTTAAGAATTTCTGTAACAGTCGACACACCCCCATCTTCAAGCCACGTTCATTACCAAACATTACTTATAACTTATTTATTATTAAATTTGCGCTACCAATTTGATCTAAGCTCAGTTTTATAAGAAAAAGGGATAGTAGTTAAATGTAACACAAATCGCCAGTTGTGGCACGTAATGAAGGCCGGGCGGGCGGGAAGGCTTCGACGCGTCCTCGACCCGGCGCGGCGACCTCAGCGCGTGCGCCATTGTTGCGACCGGCTAATGTTACACTTAGTCGTAAACCGAATGAGACGCAAGCTTTCTGTGCTTACTAGGACATGGCAATTATCCGGGAAACGTTTTGGTAAAATATTGGTCGTGCCCCCAGGACTCATATTAAGTAGCTAATTCGTCCCTGTCCTTTAAAATTTTACTTAAGGGTAAGATTTATTTTTAATCAAATCTTACAAAAGATCTAAAAGACCCTTTTCATAAATTCAAACCAATTTTGAAAATGTATAAATAGCATATTGTAGATATTTATGATAAGCCCATATAAAAGGTACATCATTTTACCTATCTATAGGTACACACAAAATATGAAAAAGAGTTAGTGCATTTTATGTCTCTCAAAAAACCACAGTCTGCATACCCGAACACAGGCCGCGCCTGCGCCGTAACAGGAGATTGTTTTCACGACGCGTGCGCCGTCGGGCGACCTCCGTCGGACCTTGGGGTCCCTCGCACCCGGCCCTCCATACACATATGTACTCCTATAGTTTCAAGAGTTCCTAAGCGAAAGCGGCGGTGCACTTTTTACTGAACATGTTTTAGCTTGCGAAATGTGTTGCTTGAATTTGTGCTTGTATACATTTGTAAGTTATAGTTTAAGGATTTAGATTTGTGAGGCCAGGAAATTGGTAATCAGTAATCACTGCGTTACTTATGGTATTTGATGAGTTGCTTAATGCTTATGTTAGAAAAATCTTAGATACTCTGAAGCCGTTTTTAAAAGCTTTTAAAGCCCAAACAAATACTGTATGCAAGAGTTTTAAATCGATTATAGTTTTACTATCTCGACACGATATTAGAAAGTTTCTAGATCCACTAAATCAAGGATACGGCTTATAATTTGCAGTACACATCAAAAAGGTCGCGTAAGATATGTGGAATTTAATTGTTATGCTTGTAACACTGCCATAGCAATTAGCAGGCTGCTCACGCTCACTTACAACAGATCGCTAGGATTCTAAACGCATGAGTCCGAGGGTTACAGAACATCGCCGGGTTGGCAAATTGTATTGAGGACGTGTAATTGTCTACACCTCAGAATATTCTTTTAATATTATGCATACTTTTTAATATTCATACGTGTCTTGGAATTTATGTAAATACTAGCTTTTGCCCGCAGCTCCGCCCGCGTTAAAAGTATGTCCGGGATAAAAGTCCCACTTTATATTTTCCAGGTATAAAAAGTAGCTCATGTCCTTTCCTAGGCTCTAGACTATCTGTGTACCAAATTTCATTTAAATCGGTTCATTAGTTTTTGCGTGAAAGCGCGACAGACAGTTACTTTCGCATTTATAATATTAGTAAGGATTGCTATGAGTGAGCATGTCTGTTTTGTTTCATGGGTAAACTGCTGAACTGATTTTCATGAAATTCGGTATAGTAATT
Source organism: Sphinx pinastri (assembly GCA_947568825.1). Lineage (NCBI taxonomy): Eukaryota > Metazoa > Arthropoda > Insecta > Lepidoptera > Sphingidae > Sphinx > Sphinx pinastri. The sequence goes on from OX387634.1 coordinate 6,836,731, forward strand.
AGCTGGAAAGTAACAACAGAGGTTAGCTACTTTTTATTGATGTTCACATTCAAATGAGATGAGTTATAAGAAAACTAGTGGCTTAAAGTTAGAGTTATATGATAAACTACTTATATGATGCATTTTGTTTTATAAAAATATAGGTGGGGAATACACATTAATTTCTTAAGATGATCTTAAAAAATGTACGCTTATGGGCAGTGGATAAATTATAGATTCAAAATAACTCCGTACCTTGATGTCATTTGTCAAATACCAAGGCATGAAATCCAAATTAAATCTCTCCATAAAGTATTTCTGTTCATTAAAATACCAGCTATCCAGAATACCGCATAGTCTATGCTATCGTACAGAATAATAATTGTAGACCAGTTTTTCAAGTGAAATAATCTAAAAAGCATATAAAAACTAAATCAAGATCTCGTAGTACTACGTCTGAAGCTAATTATAATATGAATGGATTTTTTTACATTCGCCGATCCTAGCAACGAATGTTGGCACACAATAGACTGTAAAAAAATACAAAAAATACATTGTAGTGAGGACGGCACGCGAATTCCTGGAACCCACGATTCCCATCCACGACAAAGTCCCTGTTTTCTTTTTTTTCATTTCTCACGAGGGTGTTCGCTTGCTTATTTTTTTCTCGCATTCCACGAATGTTTATCGCTCGAAGAAGGTCGTCAATGGGGCCATAAGTTTTAAAATTTGGTATTTCAGATGTTATGAATAGAAAAAATTGGAAATTAAAGAATTTATCACAAGGAGAAAGGGGCTGAATGGTCATTCGGTTAAACAAACGAGTCTTATCTTTATATTATCTACTTTCATGGTAATGATGTTTAAAGAAAAAGTGGTAGATGCGTTATACAGTCTCCAAATGGCACACTAAAATTGAGCTAATTAGCACAATCGGCCTTAGTATTGTGACAGAATCTATTGAAGTTAGACGTCTAAAGAATGTTCGATAAAATTTTCTATATGACAATAATGAGAATTATGATATGCCGTAATACTTTCACGTGTCATATTATAGTTTGTTATTGTAATATTAAATTAACTATGTGTGGGATAATGTGCCGTATCTACACATTTTTATTAAAATATCATTGTTTCTTGGTATGTAATTTCAATTAATTTGCTTTGTTTCAGAAAACCTATTTCAAATACGATAGGTATTCCTATACTCCATCCAATCACTGAAGCCTCTTTGCAACACAACTGTACATTTTGACATGACGAAATTATTATGAAAACACGGTGTTAAATGTCAAACAGTGTCATATAGAGTTATTTATTTGCTTTTAAAAAATTATAAAAGGTTTTTTTGGTAGTTAAAATGTCGCGAGCGATCGCAGTGATGGATGACATTTCATAAAGTTTAGAGCGCAGTTGCCCGTAATGGCTAGTCTGCCCGTTCCAAACTGATAGGTTGATTGCTATAAATATATTTATGGAATTGATAATAGGCGCGTACTATGAAATGAACTTGTAATGGGGTACAGTGAACCGTCCTATCATTACTGTGATGTGAACGGTAACTTGAAATTACATTTTTTTTTGTTGATGCGTTGTTTTAGACAGCCGTAGAATTAGAGATTAAATATTCAGGTATTTCGTGTAGAGCTACGCTTTCTCGTGTCAGACTGTGAAATGTTTGACTCTAGTATAATTGTATTAAATCTTCTTGAGGGTTTAACGTCCAATGAAATATTTTAATGACACCGTACTACTCTACTACCTACTCTTCTTCATTATCTTAGTTATGAATATCGCAAACTTTGTATCCTAATCCTACTACGTTAATACAATCAAAACAGTTCTAATACAAACCTTAAACCCAACTTTTTTCGAATATATCCAAATGAATAAAACCAGCTCGTCACATCTGCGCATGCGCAGCTCTGTGGCGCATTCCTCCGCCGTAACACCAGGAGCGGTTGGGCCCAATAATAAGTATATGAGCGTAAAAAAGGAATACGTCAGACGAAGCGTTTCGAGCGGCCGCGCCTCGCCCGCCCGCCGCCGCGTTAGGGTTGTCGACTCTGTGTTAAAATATGTTTTAGTAATATATAGTCTGTTTGTAAGCATTGCATTTTGTATTTCAGTTAAATACAACGAGTAATATTCAGTGTTCTGAAATGCTGCATCTTTTACATAATCTGTACATTTTTATAAAGTCGTAATCGATAGTAATCAATTCAAATAGATAATTGGAAGTCGTGTTTCATGATACATACTAAGTAGATGAACGTGGAACTAATGCATCACGATGTCATTTACTCAATAAAAATAAAACGACTGAAAGATTTAGAGCTCAAATCCGTTTTGTAAAATGTTAGCGAATTAGTCTATCTAAAAAAGTATTCAATATTTTTAATCTGTGTTGTTGTTGTAAAAATCACAGCTTTTAAACCATATATTTAGCATTACAAATGTCTTAAGCAATCCATTATTATTACTTACTTACTTAAACTCACACCTTTCTCCCATTGTGGTAGACAGAGACTATGGAACGCCAAGTACTACGATCCATGCATACCTCTTTCGCTTCTTCCACAGTCATCAGTCTCTTCATACATGCTCGTCGGTTACGAGAACTTCTTATTTGACCCTTCCTTAAGAGGTCGTCAATTTGGTCCATGAAGGTACGTCTAGGACGCCCTCGTCCGACACTACCACTTACTTTCGCGACATAAATTTCTTTCGTTACTCTTCTTTCGTCCATCCTTTCAATGTGGCTAAGCCATTATTATTAATACTCCCCAATATTGATTTCTTGTGCGTATTTCGGTAGCGGCTAGCAACCCTGCATCATATTTTTTTATGTTTTTCCTCTCGTCCTGGAAGGATAATCGTGTGTAACGCTAGACATTATTCGTGTACAGTTTATTAATATGAATATTTGGTGAATTGTTTTCTTTGTGTGAAGACTTGACAGATGCTCTTACAACTTTGTTTGAGTGTTCGGATATTTTTCATATAAAATTGTTATGTGAAAAATACATTGGGTTGGCATGTTGAGTAAAGTATCGATTTTAACTGGTGTCTTTATTGGCTTGAATTGTAGGTTGAAATATTGAAATGAAGTGCAATTTCAGCACAGTGTGATGTCTATGGACTCTACATACAAATTAATATTTAAATCGACTACACAAAATTTTCGAGTTATTTGTTTTTTTTTTTTTTTTTTATTGCTTTGAATGACGAGACGAGCATGCCGTTCGCCTGATGGTAAGCGATACGACCACCCATAAACAGTAGCAACACCATTCAGCACCTTGACTGACAAAATACTGAGTGGCATTCTACTGCGCTCGTCATCCTGAGACATAAGATGTTAAGTCTCATTATGTCCAGTAGTTATACTGGCTACAATATCCTTCAAACCGAAACACAACAGTGCATGCACACTGTTGCTTGGCGGTAGAAATAGACATTGCGGTGGTACCCACCCAGACGGCCTCTTACATAATGAGAGACCTACCACCAGTGAATTAAAAAGTTGAAGATAAAAAAAAAAAATTAAAAGTAAATTAAGTACATCTTATACATGGTAGAATAAAATCAAACTACACGCATTGTGAATTTGTGACACAAAAATGAAACACTTGCAATTAACGAGTTCGTATAAAATATCAAAGTAATCTCTTATTTCGTCGGATTCATATCGACGCTTCATAGCGTATTACTTGCAGCCTAGAGTTGTGAGGTTGTAGGTTCGAAACCAAATCCGCATGGTTCCACAGACCGCGCGCTAATATAGCCACAGTCTTCTAAGAACATGCAATATTATTAATCGTGTTCTCTTCTGAAGTTGTTTCTTCTATAGATATAACCTCTGAAGAATATGAATTACATTTTATTTATCTTAGAAATTAGCAAGATTTTAAGTTTTGGGTTTAAAACTTCGGTTTGCACCGTAGGAAGAGCGAATTAATATTTTTCTATTTTAGTATTTCACTTTTTTATTTTATATTTTGTTATCAATGAATGAGCTTGATGTTTAATACGTTATAATATCATTATAAGTTTGATTAGTTGAAATTTTATCCTTTTGTCAGGATTTGTTACAGAACTTAAACTTTTGCATATGTTTTTTATGATTTTGGGTTGTAATTGTTTGAGTAACGAGAAACAACTCTGTACGTGTGTAGGTATTAGCAATCGGCAAATATTTATTCAAAATTCCATGTATTTTGGGATCAAGGGTTTACGACAACCGTGTTTATTTATTTCTCACAAAACAAAGTCATAATCTGATCGGAATGTTCTCCAAACCTTGGGATCAAAATAATTTGTCTCGAAGTTAATCGATGACATGCGCTCGGCTTTGAAACCCTAACCAGATTAAAGGATTATCGTTAATAAATTAATATAAATAAGTATTCCCCACTAAAAGTCCGTTTTGGTAAGCTTCGAAAATTAAGTTCATAAAACTTTATTTGCATACGCAGTTTTTGACACCTCTAGTGTTGAAATGATTTAGATTTTTATTTTAAAACCGATGTATCTGCCCGCCAGTTATTTATCAGAGAGATAAGGAATGAAGTTTTTCGCAGCTCGTTTAATTTATTCTAAATTTAAATGTCGTATTAATTGATTAAGTTCATGACAAGTTTAATTGATCGTTTTCGAATTGATGTTTGACAAATCTTTTCAGTTGTTCAACAATATTTTATAATGTTGTTTTAAAGTACACGATAGATTTAAAAAAAATGTCTCGGTCACGATTTCTTTTTAATATCAATTATTATCGACAATTTGAATAAAAGTGAACTTAAATTCTTTGAATTACTTAGCTATAACGTCAACGGATGATGCAAATATATGAAATTCACCATCATACTAAGACACAACAGGCTTTTATAAATATAGACTTGTGAAAAACGTGATACGAATATAGATTAGCTTCTAGGTTATACCGGTACATGAAAAAGGCTCTTAAAAAGGTGTTATAACGTTCGCAAATGTTAGTGTCCGCAACGAAGGTCCTATAACATAATAATAGTAATGATTTTAGTAACATGTTTGTCGATCAGTGCCCGCGGGCCTGCTTCTTGGCGAACGCTGCGGCCCGTACTGGGTGCGTAGACTTTATACGGGATAGACACGTCGTTTACTAAAGATAAATTTAGCTTCAGGTTTTTTGAGAGGTAGTTGGAGTTTAAAATGCCTTTTAGATCTCATGTATAGTGAGCGAGATTATTTAGTTGTGGTTTTTATTGCGTTGTTAAAAAGTTACATGTTTTGTAACTTTTTAGTGTAGAGAATTTGGAGGGAACTTAAGACTGTGTTCTTATAGTAGGGTTTAAATATGAATATGATTTCAACTTATTCTCAGCGAGGAAGATATTTAAAATTGTATATCTTATAGAGTTAATATCCCTTTAAAATACTCTGGCATGTGGAACACTCACAAACCAATAACTTATGAAGGCCAAGATAGCTATGGACAATTCATCCCTTAATATCCACATAAAAAATACAAACAGTAAGTCGATTGCGGGGTCTATGGAGCGCGCCGAGGGACGGTAGGCGTGAGGCGGAGGTATGTAAGGAATTTTAATCGCGTCCAGGCCCCGCCGTCGAAACGTAATAAAAACAAACGGCCAACACCGGCCACGTTTTGGGCACGGACAAGCATTATCTGGCGGGACTCCCGGCCTTTGTTTTAGCTGTGGCTTCGTTTGTTGTGGTTTAGAAAATTTGAACGTTCGATTCGAAACAATCAAAAATTTGAAATTGGAATTTTGTATAGCTTGAGTTGTCTATGACGCTGTCTGTACCTAAGACGTTTTTTTACATTACCGGTGTTTAAGTACCGGTCGTAGAAATTTTATAACAGCACACATTTATTATTGTAGTAATAAACGTAATGCCGGCATTTTGTAATTGATTAGAACATAAAAAGTACCAACTATAAGTTTTTAAGAGGCAAAGAAAACTTCAATGTGTCGGCCGTTTACAGAATATAGGCAATGGGAAGAAAAAAGACGTAAAATTAGTTCCGTAGAGCTGCGGGTGGGAGCGGGACGGGTGTACGAGCAAGATCCCGTAGGAGGGAGAGAGACGGCGGACGACAGAGTGAGTCGAAACGCAACCGGTCCAGGGGAAGCAGATGCTCTCACTAGAAACCCCCGCGGCAAACTCAGATTCCAACAATAAGAAAATAATTATCAAAAACAACTTTTATACCAACTTTTCTCACTTACTCACTTATCTATGGTTCTAATGTAATTTACTAAAACTATGTAGCTGAGCCAGTAATTCGAGACTCTACATTTTTCGACCTTCATAGCGAAATGAGTTTCGACTTTTTTCGACTTAGAGTCTTTTTGTCGAGCCCGCTAGCCTTGGTTATGACACTAATTTGATCCCGAGAAACGCTTACCGACATGAACTTGTCTTCTTCGAAATTGTTAAAAATACCAGTTTTGCTCGTATAAATAATGGTAATTGTCAGCTACATTTTTTACTTGTCTTCTCACTTAACGTTTGACAAATTATTCAGTCTTTGGCCTTATGTTGTTGTGTGTAAGATCGGAATTCGTCCGTGTTTAGACGAACGCAGTTATTGTATATACATTATCTGTGTTATTTTCGTCATTACCTGAAATTTTACCGGTATATGTTAGTAAAATGTTAGTAAAAAACACATGTGCCATTAGTGGTACATACCGCACAGTGGAATGTGGGCTTCGTGCCAAATTACCTGTCCATACACCATCAACTCGTTAACTTTGAGTTTTATGAATTAAATTGCCTATTTGGAATTTCTTAGATACAAACAACCATTATTATTCACGGTTGTACATCTAAGAAATATATCTAACGAATTCCTTCGCGCCGGTTGTATTAATTTTTAATTAGTTTTTGTATAAACGGTTTTATATTTTATTTTATAATAGATATAGTAGTAAAAAACAATAATATGTAGGAATTAATTCGAAGAAATCACTCAGTGAATTCAAATAGTTCATGCTATGCTCAGATGTATACTGTTTATTCACATCTGTATAAGGCTGTGGTTGCATATCTACGCTTTTTGTAATATATACAATGCCATTGTTTTATATACGATTCATGAAATATTTTTACATAATATCACATTGCGAACAACGTGCCCGCCGACCTCGTGTCTATTGAAAAATCAAACAGCCGCGCATGTGCGACTTTGAAATTATGCGGTTAGTTATCTAGAAAAAATACTAGGAATTCCGAGTCGATACAGTCGCTTTCAGACTAGATGTAATCTGAACCAGACCGCGTTTAAACGATTCAATGCAGGATTTCGGTATGTAGCTGGATATACTTCGCCCTGTCCAATTTATGCAGTAAGTGCGCGGGCATAAGACTTACAAACTCGGCCAGGACGGGATTGCAAATGCGTGTAAAGGAATTCCGGAACAAAAATGTGCGCGTCTACCTGCACAGTCGCACCCGCCAGATGCGCCGTGCTGCAACCCCCCGCCGCCTCACCATACCACCACCCCGCATACCGCCATTAAACCACGTAAATTGATTACGTGGAAAATCTGAGAAAATCGCGCGCTAAGTACCGCGTGTGTGCGAGCGTGCCGCCGATGCCGCGGCCGCAGCTCGCCTCAGATTGCACAGCTTTTCTGCATTCTCCGCCGCCGTCGTCGGCTTCATCACTCGGATTACAGCAGTTACCGTGCTTGTTTATACTCGCTTAGTTAGCAGGCCGCGCGCGAAGCTAACGACCATTACACCTAGAGCCGGTCGCGCCTCCTGTCTGCCAATGCGGACGCGGAATTTTACATTGCCATTGTGAGTATAAAGCTCTGTAAAAAAATAAAATGAATGATTTCGCGTGGTGCGGACGGCAGGAGGCGCGGTTACAGAGGGTCCGTTACGGCGTCGCCGTGCGCCGACACCTCGGCGGGCCGCGCGTTTCGTTTCGACGAACTTATTACGACAGATGGCCGCGGCCCGGGAGGCGGGAGCGCCCGCGGACGCGCGCGGACCCCGGCCCTTCGGAGAGATCGACCTCCGAAATGCGCCCGAGATTGCATTCTTTCGGCGGCGCGGGCGCATTCCACCGCGCGCCATCCGAGCTCGAGCGGCCGCGCCAGTCGACGCGCGCCCTTTTGGGGGTTAAGATGTGTCCGTTGCGGCGGGCGCTCACGATGTGGTCGCAGCCTCCCCGCGCTCCTGGTTCGCCCGACGCCTCCGCCGCCGCCTCGTGCTGTCAGCTCGCGCGCATGGAGCGCCGCCCGCCCGAGTACGGCGTGCGCGTGGAGCCTTCCTCGGCGCGCCCGCCCGGCCTGCGCGTGCGCGACGACCCCCAGTATCAGAACCTCGCCGAGCTACGCAAGCGTCCCGAGTACGCGAACCTCGATGAGATCAGTCGCGAGTTTGGTTACCGTTTGTGCCCCGAGGGACAGAATCTCGAGGATGAGGCGATATACGAGAACATACTGTCGGTGCGTCAGATCCGCTCGGCGGAGGTGCGGCTGGTCCCGGTGTCGGAGGTGGCGTACTACGAAGGCCAGGGCTATGTGGCAACGCAGGTGCTGAGCAGGAATGGCACGTTCCCGCAGTGCGCGCACGCCTGGGGTCGGCTGCACGCGCCCACCGGCTCGCTGCGCCTTTTCACAGTAAATGTCACTGGTTTATCTCGTCTACTGTTAATTGATTCGTAGCTAAACACGTCAGCGGTCACAATAATTGCGCACTATACAATACCATCGAGATGTTTTCCTAGTGAGGAGGATGTTGCCGTTAATGATTTATGTTACTTTTTACATGGATTCCTAGGCTAAAACTCATTATCCTACATAATATATATTTTTATAATGTACGCGGCAAAAAACTAAGCTTTGGAATTTTGTGCTAATGAGTTGTTAATTTTGGGAGTGACTTGATGAATTTCATACGGACGTGTGAAGTGCGGTGACCGGCCGCTGAATGTGACTCTTGTTGTTGACCGAGAAGCACGATTTATTTTTTAGGGGTATTTTTTTGTCAAATATTTATCATCGATCAATAAGCGGTCGCGATGTAGGTCACTCGTTACTTATTTAAATGATTAACAATGTATGTGGAATTTTTCGGTGGCTGATGTTCGTTTGCTTATTTGGGATTATACTGATTGGATAAAAAATTCCAGATGTGATATTAAATACGCAAGATGTATTGTTGCGGTTTTTTCCAGTCCCTACGGATAATGAATCTTTTTGATTAAACTTTTTGTTGTTTCTGTTGGCGTGTGTAATTATGCTATAGTTATACATCAAATATATTTTCCGAGAAATATTTACTAAGTAAATCGAGACAGGTTCTTGTTTCTTTAATGTAACTGTTGTTAAATATGATATGTTTGTAAAACCTTTGAAAATTCATATATGACGCAGTTTATTTTCAAGTGTTTTCGTTACATCAATAGGTATAAAATAATTTAATGTTATTCGAGCTTCTTACTGCTCATGAACCTTAATTCAAAAATGAATAATCCAGTTAGTTTTGCTTTGCTAGAGATTATTTTTACCGGTTTCTTATGAAATTTCCATTAGTTATTTCATAGTTGATTAATTAAAAGTTATTTAATCGTAAAATAATTATGGTTTTAAAACTGACGGCCATATATTATTATTAATAAAACATAACCAAGTAACAAATTAAAGACGATATTTTCAACACTAACCTCACATAAAAATAATAGCACTTTTAAAAATATTAAGTGTTTTTAGAAACAAAATCGTTAAGGTACATTAATTAAACCTATATTATTAGTACTGATTTTTTTATTATTTTGTCCTCAGGCCAAGAAGGAGATGTACGATGTAAAGAAACAGAGGCTATGTTTAGCCCAGGATGAGTACAAGCACCTGAACAATGCTCTGTCCACCCTTGCAGCCTCCAGGACCAGTCGTGAGTATATTTTTTATACTTCCATTTATCATAGAATAAACGTTACGTATGTGGGTTAGTAAGGGTTGACAGACACTGGAGAATCTTACAAGGTTGGGAGAATTGTCATGGTATAAAATATTGAGGGTTGTGGGGCAGACAACAATCACAGACAAATGGGGATACAATATAAAAAAAAAATACTAAAATAGAGGCATGGTTACGTAAGACGCATTCAAAAATCATTGAAAAGAACAAGTGCAATAACTAAGGTAAACGTTAAAGATGTTCAGTCAGCAGCATAATTGTCTGTACAAAATCAAAATTTCAGATAGCGTATATACGCGTTAAGTTAAACTGAAACATTTTCTTCTTCGTTTTAAGTAAAGTAAATATCTTTAATTTTATTTTTGTGAAGAGAAAAAAATATTAGTAAGAACACAAAAGTATGCAGGCAATTTGAAATTTTGAATTTGTTCAGCTACTTATGCTGCTGACTGTACATAATATTATGTAAACAAAAACCAAAAATTAACAATAAATATTTCTCATTATTCAGAATAATTAAATTTCTATTTCAACCGGCACAACAAAGAGTAGATTTTATGGCTATTTGTGTTCAATGAAAGAGAAAAGCGGTTGTATATATTCTACCTGCTTTAATATATCCGTGGTCAAATCGTAAATATTGCTAGTAATTGTAAATAAAACTTCTAAAGAGGAGATCAAAAGAGGTTTTTCGTTTGTTAAAAGTACGTCCATATGTTGAGTGTTGCCAGAGCGCGTTGTTTATATTTTACCATATTTATTCAATATTCTTGTATTTGTGTATTCACATTGAATATAAACCGTTGGGTTTTATTCTAGAAATAATAATGAGTGTTTTATGCGGATAGTAAAAATGGAGTGTATGCTAAGAACACATAAAATATAGTTAATTTTATACTCCAAGTTTTTGCCCGCAGCTCCGCCCGCGTGAATGAGTTTTCCCGTGATAAAAGACCCGCTTTATATTTTCCCGGGATAAAAAGTAGCCTATGTGTTAATCAAGGACATAACCTACTCGTGTGCCAAATTTCATCGAAATCCGTTCAGTAGTTTTTGCGTGAAAGAGTAACAAACATCCATACATCCAGACGTCCATACTTGCAAACTTTCGCGTTTATAATATTAAGTAGGATGTTTCGACAATTTTCTTCTGTATTTTATTAAAATACCTGATAGATAAACGATCTACCGTATAGAAAATTCCAATCCCTTGAGATCTTGTACGTCGTATCGAAAAATTCTTACTCCAATAGACATTATAATAGAGTTTTGCCAACGATAGCGACAGTGAGACAAATTACAAGTACGTTAAAAAATTCATGCATATTTATTGTATGTTTTAACATAGAAATATAAAGATAGATAATTTATTTAGTTCATACACATGTCCATACATATTCGACGTTAGTACATAAAATCCAATAGCATTGGAATATTCGAACCCGCCCGGGAACGTTCCACAGAACTAGATTATAAATTGTAATCACAATGGTATGATATTAAGTGTTGTGGGCGTGTGCGGCACGCGGGCATGCTGCGAAATGTCTAGCCTATCAAATGGCCCTTTATCTTTTGTGCAATCGTTAGGGATGTTGTGTTGGTCAAGAATGTTTTGTAAGTGTTACGGTTATATAATGCAGGTTCGTGTTGCTGTCTGAAATAGTGCGGATGTAATAATATTTATATTAAACCTTAATTTCTCGTCTTTTGAAGTGAGGATTATTTAGCTCTTAGAAAAACTAAGGTTTGTAAGTTAAAAAAAATAGACTTCATTGAGAGACTTAGATCATGGTACAATATTTTGTACAGGCAACATACTATACATTTTAATTATTATAATCTGGCTGCGTTATTATAAAAATGTATACAAGTTTATAATACATAAGCCCATAATTATAGCGGTCTAGGAGTTTTCTTTTATGGCCAATTTTATAGTTTTACCGCGACATATACATAATGTTTGCAAATTGCCGATATGGTATGTTGAAGGCGAATAATAATTTTAGAGGTATTTTATATACCCATTGTGGGTAAGGTACCTGTGATTAATTGAAACGTTTTCTGGAATTTATAAATTGATCAGTGATATATTTTTAATGGTAGTGTTGAATGGAATTTTTTAGTAGATTTGTTGGGTGGTAACTTAGCTCTTATGTATCTTATTTTATTTATAACTTATTTTTTTCTGTGGCAGCTTTTTCTTTAGGTATACTACATGTATTTTACATATCACGATACCGGCTTATTTGCATTTAGTACTTTAATTGATTGATTTTTTTTTCAAATACGTGATACATCAACCATACTTCCATTGATCAAATTTCGTTCTCCATAGTGTGCTCATCAACGACGTCAATGACAACGACGTCGACGACGTCACGTCACGACCCGGAGTTGTTGCGTTCTGAGGTGACGCAGGCGCGCGGGAGAGTCGCGCAGCTGCGTAAGGAGCTGCGGCAGGCGAGGGCGGAGGTCGCCTGCGCCAGACGAGGAGTGGATACTCTGGCTGAGTGAGTAGGCTGAATGGGCTCCTTTGCCTAAAACATTTATATGTGCTTGGTAATTTCATTTATTGCGTTATGTTTTTTTTTGCATTATAGTCGAGCATTTTATGATAGCCTTAGGGCGGCAGTTATGGTAATTTGTATTTAAATTTAATTTCTTATCTTTCCAGGGTGGAACAGAAGTTAAGTTCTCAACAAGGATGTTACAACATCACCGAAGCTCAGGCGATTATGACTGAGCTGAAGAATATCCAGAAGTCTCTGACCTCTGGTGAGAAGGAGAGGGCGGACCTCATGCAATCGCTAGCCAAGCTCAAGGACGATCTGACGAGACTGCAGTTGGGCGAGGCCTCCCCAGACCTTTCAACCCTCAGCCTCCCCCAGGAGAAGCTCAGCACCGCCTCTCAGACCGATCTGTGCGCTGATCTAGTACCTATAGGTACAAGACTAGCAGAAATGGCGCGGGTACGCCTACAATACGACGAAGCGAGGAAGAGGATACAGCAGATCCAGCAGCAACTCGCTGACTTAGAAGACAAAGTCCAACCTGGACAGGCGGAATCTGACAAAGACCGCTTACTGCTCTTCCAGGAGAAGGAACAGCTGTTAAGAGAGTTGAGGAGTATAACTCCACGCACCAGGTCTAAGCAGGAAATGAGCGAAATACAAACCGAATGCAAGAGGCTCGAGCAGGATTTGAAGAATGCCTTCGAGATGTCGAATAAGTGTATAGCGGACCGACTGAAGCTCCACGAGGAAAAACAGCTCTTGTTACAACAGCTGAAGGACGCTTTGACCTCGATGACGACCCTCGAGGGTCAGTTGAAGACGCTATCAGCAAGCACGCTGTCCGTGTCCAGCAGTTCGAGCTTAGGGTCCCTGTCGACTGCTAGCAGTAAGGGTTCTTTGAGCTCTGGAATCAGCTTCACGGATATTTATGGAGGTCCCCAAATCGCGTCCGCTTTCCAAACAGACAAGCCTATCGATATGGTTGATCTTCACAGGAGAGTTGAGAGGTAAGGCAATTCATATGTCGTTATAACACCTTCCTACTTTATTTGTTTTTTATACACCTATTTCAAGTAGTCATAAACTGTACATTCCTGTCTTATTGGAAAACATATCTACGTGTTTTATTAACTTGTCAAGCGGTCGAAATATGAAGACACTTCTTTCATATGAAAATGCAATTAAATTGTCATTCGCAAAATTAATTTTTACAGACAGATGACAGTTTGATTATCAGATGACCGCATTCGGCGTCTTAAGTGTTATACATGGTGTTGTTTTTATGTTTCCATTTATACAATCGATCCTTTTTTGTCAGTTCAGATCCCACTTGATATTTATAAATGTTATGTCTTAACTCTTAACCACCTTTCAAACGTTTTAATAAATTAAATATAATACATGGATTTTATTTTCAACCTTATACAGGTGATGTTAAACTATATTTTAATTTATCCAACGTTTCAGGTTACTTCGAGGCTCAACGTACCCGGCGGACAGCGCGACTCCTGGGGCCAGCAGTTCTCCCTCCCAACCCTCGTTGTCTCCAAGGAGTAGTCTCTCCTCCGCGAGTCCACCGCCGCCTCCACCGTCTTATAATCAAGTGAGTTTGATATTACTAGATTTTTATTGATATCGGCGTTAGGTTACTAATAACGAACATGAAAAAAATTGTCTTTGATTGTTATGACAAATTTGTTTTTAATATTTTCTATAATGTATTTAAGCAACCTCAGCTAATATCTCGCTTACATTCTCCAAGATAAAATTTCAGATATCTTATCTCCCTGACAATATGTCTATTCGTGTAGCAAATATCTATACATTCCCAGACTGAATTCCTAAATCCGGTTGTGAACCTTGGACATTTCTCTACACGGCGATGTTATCGAAATAATTCTGTCATTTAACAGCGGTTGTTATCAAGATATTTTATGCAAAATCATACGAGTGCCCGTGGCGCTGTCCGTCAAGCGTGCTTTCACTTTCACGCCCATAGGTCAACTGATGGACAGATAACATTAGATTCAAATTGTTCTTTTTTCAAATAGTAACGGGTAAAGGAAGTTTAGCGCTAACGGTTTTAGTCAAAAATAATTTTGTTTTAATTAAAGGACATGTCCAAAAACGGGCCTGTAATTCTAAACAATTGATATATATTTGGATAGAACTCCTGAAAACTAGCCTTTTGCAATAATTCGTTGAATTTTAAAGACCTCCGATTTTGAGATTTATGTAATTTTGTTTGGCTTGAAAACTACACTTACTATGAACGTTTTTAAAAAAGTTAGTTATTAAGGGGAGGGGCCTAAAAAATTTTTTTAATGGATCTAAGTTCCATATTTTGCCACTTTAATATCACTAAAGTTTCAGCCTGGTTAAATTTTGAGGCCCAGCACCCATGCAAAAAGCGGACATCTCCTTTGTTACGTTTAGCTGGTTGATAAAAAAATCGTATCCTTTTAAATATTTTTGTATTTGTTCTATATGCTTAATTTATAATATGATTTCCAGCCCTAATGATTGATTTTTTTAAGGTGGAAAGGCAAAGGCGGCAACAGCGGGAACTCGAAGAAAAGTTGGCCGAAATGAGGATAGGTGTCGCTACTGGTTTGAACGAAGTCACCGGATTGCCTACAAGTGAGTTACATGAAAAAAATATATCGAAATCAGTTTTTGGAACGCGACCTCTTTTTTTTAGAGTTCGATTTTTGAATTTATAAATAAAATTATGAATTCTTGAATTCACATTTTTTTAAGCATCAGTATAAGGATCTATGCTGGTTGGTCTAACGCTTTGAACAGGTTGGTCTGGAAATTATTGGGGGGCTATGTTCAGCAGTGGACTCTTAAAGCCTGAAGAAGAAGAAGGTAACGACCTATAGCAATATATTAAGGTAACCGTTTGTCCGCAGTACCAGTTCAGCTTCAAGGCCCGGGCCGGCCATGCGAGCCGCTGTCCCCGATCTCGGAGACTCCCCCGCCGCCACTCTCGCCCCGAACTCCCTCATCTAGTGGTTAGTAAGCTGTTACATGCATTATATCGTTCGAAAAATTTGATCGCGAATTGAATTTGACTGCCTCGGTGGCGTAGTTGTATTACGGTACGACTGCAATGCTGAGGTCACGGGTTCGATCCCCGAGTTGGACAAAGTGATATTGGGTTTTTCTATTCAGTATCAGCCCGGAGTCTGTAATTTGTGCCCGATATGGCGATAGGCTCGCTCCCTATCACATCATGGGACGGAATATGCACGGCGATAAGTGGCTGCACTAGTTACACCTCTACCTACCCCTTCGGGGATAAAAGGCGTGAGTGTGTGTGTGAAAATTTGATCTACCGTCGATTTAAACCAATTCTGGGTACCGTAGTTTCTTTTTATCCTGTTCCTACGAGCTTTTGCCTGCAGGTCCGCCCGCGTGAATGACTTTCCCGGGATAAAAGTCCCGCTTTATATTTCCCGGGATAAAAGGAGCCTATGTGTTAATCCAGGACATAATCTACCCGTGTGTCAAATTTCATCGAAATCCGTTCAGTAGTTTTTGCGTGAAAGAGTAACAAACATCCATACATCTAGACATCCAAACATCCATACTTACAAACTTTCGCGTTTATAATATTAGTAGGATGTATTGTATTGATTGTGTTGTATTTGATGCAGGTACGAACACTAGATCAGTGTCGGCGGCAGTGAGCGACGAGTCGGTGGCGGGAGACTCGGGGGTGTTCGAGGCGGCGCAGGCGGCCAGCGACCCCTCCAACGCGGGTAAATATACCTACTAGACTTGTCGTCTACAAGTCATGGTACATTGTAACACTTTATAGATGTCGCACCTTTAGAACGAAACTGCCTCGGTGGCGTAGTTGTATTACGGTACGACTGCAAGGCTGAGGTCTCGGGTTCGATCCCCGGGTCGGGCAGTGATATTGGATTTTTTTTTTCTATTCAGTTTCAGCCCGGAGTCTGGAATTTGTGCCCGATATGGCGATAGGCTCGCCCCCTATCACATCATGGGACGGAATACGCTTGGCGAAAAGTGGGTGCACTAGTTGCGCTTCTGCCTACCCCTTCGGGGATAAAAGGCGTGAGCATGCGAGCATGCACCTTTAGAACGAAAACAACACAATTCAAAAAAATCGAAAATTTAGTTAGCGTTACAAAATGACTTAAAACGAAGTTCTCAATACAACAATAGCTCAAACACAGATATGTTCAAGCGGTAAAAGGACCAAACTGTTATATCGGGCGTTTTTTATTATATTTTTATAAAAAATAGACAAGTTTTAAGTCATTTTATGACGATAACTCAATTTTCGATTTTTGAATTGTGTCGTTTTCGTTCTAAAGTTGCGATGTATTCGACATAGAATTTTATAAAAAATAAAATACTTTCTTCATCACGTAGGCGTAAATAGTTGCACTTATGATAAGTCAATATACATTAAAAGGTCACTTATATAACTACAGAATTTTTTGTAGGGAGTAAAATCAATGAAAAATAAACAAAAAAGCCAGCTAGGGCTGGCAGGAAAGAAACCTTAATTATTAAAAGAGAAGGTTGCAAGTTGCGTAGAATAATACCAGATTGACATTATCGAAATAATAAAAAAAAAAAAATGTTACTAAAAATATATATTGACATGATTATTGATGTGGTGATATTTGTTGCAGTGAACAGTGCCCAAATTGAGATCAAATTGCGGTACTGTCCGGACGAGGGCGAGCTCGAGATCGGCATCCTGCGCGCGCGCAACCTGCACGCGCTGTTCATCGACGTCGGCACTGAAGTGTGAGTTTTATTTTCATGCGATTTATATACTTATTCAAAAAATTATTGACACATATGAAAATGTCTAGAAACCATTGAACTGTCTTAGCGATTAATTTATATTTTACAAAAGGAC
This sequence comes from Sphinx pinastri, assembly GCA_947568825.1. Taxonomy (NCBI): domain Eukaryota; kingdom Metazoa; phylum Arthropoda; class Insecta; order Lepidoptera; family Sphingidae; genus Sphinx; species Sphinx pinastri. The sequence goes on from OX387634.1 coordinate 6,854,074, forward strand.
ATGTCCAAAAACGGGCCTAAAATTCTAACCAAGACCGTTTATGTATATTTGGAAAGAACTCCTAAAAACAAGCCTGTTACAATAAATCGTTTAATTTTAATGCCTTGCCTTGCCTTAGTTATTGACCCCATAGTTTTTAATTATTTAGCCATTTCATGGTTACATAATACATTCGCTTTTTGTTATTAATTAGTTATAAATACTGATCCTTCAGTCAAACTATTTGTATAGTTTTGAAGGACATTTGTCAATATTGTAAGTTCCTATTCTTTTGTAAAAGTTCAAATAAAAAAAAAAGTCCCCCGATTTTTACGCACACGCATACTCACGCCTTTTATCACCGAAGGGGTAGGCAGAGGCGTAACTAGTGCACCCATTTTTGCGCCGTACGTATTCCGTCCCATGATGTGATCGGAGGCGAGCCACGAATTCCAGACTTCGGTCTGATACTGAATAGCAACCCAACATCACCTTCCCCAACTCGGGGATCGAACCCGAGGTACCTAGCTATTGAAATCGTACTGTAATACAACTACGCTACCTAGGCAGTCACCACGGAGTGTTACCTGACCACGGAGGAAACAATTCGTTATTAACAGTGGACTTACCTCTCCACTCCCCCCGCAGGTCGGTAGTGGGTGGTCTGCTGGTAGGTGGTGGTGGCGCGGCGTGGCGCGGCGCGGGTCGCGTGTGGCGCGGGGGCGCGCTGGCGCTGCGCCACACGCACCACGTGCCGCTCACCGGCAAGGCCCTGCGCGCCGCCACGCTGCAGGTCAACCTCGCCGCCGGACCTGACTGCCTGGTAAGCTACTACTACCTAGGCATATACCTAAGCATGAGGGTTCATGCTCTAGTTTGGTCGACATTCAATTTGGACTACATTGGAGTTAATGTAGTCGTGTTGCTGTTCCCACTATTTTGTTACAGTCTTATAAACTTGTGAGGTGTTTAAGCATTATTTAAATAACTGTCAAAATTAAACATCGCCGCAGCCTAGTTTAAACCTACTTAAAAAGCAAGATGGCGGGTTTTGACTTACAGCTGATCGTGTGTGTAAAAAATTAAGCATAAGCAGACTAGTTATTTTATAAGTAAGACTGTTAGTTTGCTATAAAATCGATAAAACATATTAAGTTAAATTTATTACATCTTTTAATGATATGGGAAAGCTATCTGCACACTGTTATCAATTTACTTTATCCGACGCTAATTCCACATACATTTTTTTACAAATCAATATGATGACAACTAGCCAAATTCGAGTATTCGGCATTTAGCCTCGAGTGCCATGTGGACTACCAAGGCGAGAGCGATTAACTACTGACCATTCACCCACTTCAAACTCAACCTTACCACTCAAACAATAGAGTTTAACATTCGATATTTTCAGGGCTGCGTGCAAGTCAGCCTAGCTGACTTCGACCCGGAGTCCGTGTCGCAGAAATGGTACAACGTCTTGAGTTTCCGTTCGATGAGACGAGACGAGAGCTCGGACGAGTCTACCGTCATATCGTCGCAGACCTCCACGCTTACCAGGAACAGAGGTATGTTATATTTTGAAAATCGAATTACATTAATCGATTTTTTACGATTAAAATGATCGATTAATCATTATCGAGTAATGCTCTCTTCAACTCTAAGTGAATGGTATCGATAAAAATACAAAGCAGACTTTTTATTATGAAATATTGATTTTTATTTTGTGTAACATGTTTCTGAGTTTGTTTTCTGTACCTTATAATGATAATATAGAAAAATCCTTCATAAAAAAATTGTTTAATGTTTGAAGGTCCTGAGAGTATGACTGGAGCGGAATGCAACGTTGACTGTGGAGACAATTCGGCGTCAGAAGACGAAGAGTCTAGAGAACCACTTAATCAGGTAAAATAAACATATTTGTTACTCTTAATTTATACAGAGGAGAAAATACACCAAAAAAAAATTTTTTTTTGTACGAATGCAATGTCTTTAATTCGGTTAGGTTATAATTTATTTGATGGATGACTTTTACCTCACAAACCTACCCTTATAAAACTGTCGCGTAATATATCTATATATGTATATAAAAATTCGTGTCACAGTGTTTGTTACCATACTCTTGATAGGGGGCGAGCCTATCGCCATTTTGGTATTGGTTGTGGGCTCCTTTTCCCGCACTTAGCTCGTAAAGTACTCTTCCGAAACGGCTGAATCTAATTTGACGAAATTTTATATTCACACCTGGTAGGTCTGAGAATAGGTTGTTATCTATTTTTCATCCCCCTAAGTGATAAGGTTGGCCCACCCCAAATTATTTTTTTTATTTTTCGGACAGATTTTTTTTATGATGTGGCATCATTAACAAAATTAAATACATACACTCCTAAATTATCTACCTTCTTCCATTCCCCTATTTTTTAATAGCGATATTAGTAATTTAACAACCTTTAACCACGGTTCGTAATTGATCAATTATTCATTTTTTTCTACTTAAATAATCTCTAAAAAGAATTTATACGGCAAAACAACGTTTGCCGGGTCAGTTAGTTTCATTATAAATATTATAATTATTTCCATTTTAGATAGTGGAAGAGGATTCGTTTGAGGACTACATTCCCGAGGACATAGTGCTAGAAGAAGAGTTTTTGCACCCCACTACAGCAGAGAAAGAGACCAACACCGAATGTAACTTCTGTCCGGAAGGAGCGAGACAACTACATAGGAGGTATGTATCGATTTTAGAGATGATTTCGATTATAGATTATTTTACGCAGCTGTTTAGGGTTAGGTAAGGTGGTGGATTCTAACTGCATTTAGATGGTTATAATTAATATTTTTTATCGATAATATTCGGTAAAGGTTAAGTACATTGATATTTTTTTATTGAACTATGAAAGTTAAGTACTGTATTATAGCTGAAATATATAAGGCGACTAATCGTCGTGAGTAGCTGTAAATAGCTTTACTTTGGTTGTGGTCAAAAATAATGATATTTGACTAAAATATTTAAGTAATTATTTTAAAAGCATTTTTTTAATGTCACTTGGAAATAACTTCATCTTAAATTTTTAACAGTATGGTGATTTATTTTATACTGGAGGCTTAGGATGTAGATACTAATCAAATGGTAACTACGCTAAATCACTCCACTTGGGACTCGGGAGTTTCTTGTCAGTTTCTAAAACTACCCTAAAATTTTTACTGGTGGTAGGTCTCTCACATGTAATAGTCCGTCTGGGTGGGTACCACCGCAATGTCTATTTCTACCGCCAAGCAGCAGTGTACATGCACTGTTGTGTTTCGGTTTGAAGGATATTGTAGCCAGTGTAACTACTGGACATAATGAGACTTAACATCTTGTCTCACGATGACGAGCGCAGTGGAATGCCACACAGTACTTTGTAACTGAAGTTGCTGAATGGTGTTGCTACGGTTTATATCGCTTACCATCAGACGAACGGCATGCTCGGCTCGTCAACAAATGCAATATTTTTTTTTTATAAAAAAACAATTAAATCATTTACAAGATCCTTAAAGGGGAGTTCGTGGTAATTATATAGGGTGATGGGTAAAGTAAGTTTTTGCTTCCGCCAGATATATCAAGTGCTTTCGGAGAGTGGAGGCCGACGGGAGGCCCCACGTGGACACGCTGTTAGAGAAATAAACACCGTCCACACATACATACACTGTACATATTATTTGTATATAGGTATGTTTACATTGTGTCGGGTGTGATCAGTGTTCACGCTTCACTACTGTTGGCACTTTGATACAGGGTGTTCACTTTTTGGAATGTTATGGAGATGCTTTTTCGTTCTTACATTTAAAACTTATAGTTTAGTTTTATGTCTAGTGTTGAATTAAACCAATCTATTTCATTCTTAGCTACTTTTGTAAAGTTCTATATGTATTTATTGTATATATAAAACTGTGCTGTATTTTCAATGTATATTATGTCAAAATGCTTATTCTGCTGTCTAGATTCCGTATCGAAATTATCATCATTATAATTCTCAACTATCACATTATCGAATTTATTTATATTGCCTGTGAAATCATAAAATACCTTTGAAACCATACAATTATAAATACACTTTAATACATAGAACATTATGAAGAAAATTCAAAGTTGTTCCAAGTTTTTGTCTTTTTGAACACCCTGTTTATTCTTGCATGAATCTTTTATGTATGTGCATGATTTACCAGCATGAGGCTTGGCACAATGTGAATGTATCTTTACTAGTTTTATAGATTGGTGGAAGACTATGAACTATAGAAGTGTTTTTGTGTGAATTATGTATTAAAAAAATTACCAACAATTTGATACATATAGCATGACCTCACGTGGTTTACCCCGAAACATTTTAGGGATGAGATAATTCAAATAAATCTTGGTAAAAATGAATTGTATTAGAATATATTGTTTATTTTTCAAAATGTTTTTTTGGTTGGTTCGTTTAGGAAAAGTCAACAAGTAAACGCGAACCCGGAGGAACCGCTGGCGACAATAAAGAGATCAAACACATTCTCACCGCAACCGCAGAGCTTTAGCAAAGGACAGTACATTTGCAGGTGGGTTTCACTACTTTTCCTGTCATGTTGGATTGCCGTCTCACCGGACTATGAGAGTGAAGGAATATTGCGCACACACTTGTGCACTATAATATCTCCTGCGTACCTGGCTGATCTCCGTTGAGATTGGCCGCCGGAGCCGAAACTGGATAGGAGGATTACGTTATATGTATACTCGCCCTTGCTATAAAAGTCCCAAAACGCCAGCGCCATCCATTTAAAAAATCAGATGAGAAATGACCATTATTTTCCAAGGAAGCAAGTTACCGGGATAAAAATAGCCTTTGTGTTAATCCAGGATATGATCTACCCGTGTGCCAAATTTCATCGAAATACGTTCAGCCGTTTTTGCGTTTGCTTCTAACAAACATCCAAACATTTTCACAAACTTTCACATTTATAAATTTAGTAAGAAATAAGATTAGACTTGTAAGATTATTCAATAGTGAATTTAAGATTACTTGCTAAGTAAAAGAATGCATAAGAACGAGAAGGCATAAAGAAATGGTGAAGGAAGACGTCTTTCAGAAAGTGGTATATATAGTTTGCTTCTGCAAACTGTTGTTAAAGCTAGAGTTTTAGATTCCAAGTTGTTGAAAATACAGAGGAACGAGTCGTCGACAAGATGTCAATCGTTTAGTTTATAAGCTCTATCAAGAGAAAGAAACGTCGAGAGTACTAGTTGTTGAAGTGTACTGTGTGGTTAGTTTTTAATACATAGGATAAATAGAACTTACCGCTAACTTGTGACCCCCGCCACTTTCTACTATAATCAACCCCCCCTTCGTTTAACTTGTACTATAGTCTAAGTATGTTTGCAGACTGAATAGGTCAGAGTCGGACTCGTCGATGTCGCTGTACGCGCGCCGCCCCGCCGCCCCGCCCGCCACCGGCATACCCTTCGACCGCAGCGTTAGGGAACGACGTTCACTCAGGTATGTACTCATGATGATTTTAATTGCTAATCGAAATTTCTTGAAATCTGAAATTATATGAATAAAAAAAAAATATTCGAAATTGTTAGTAGACTTATAATCAAAATCTGTGATATACGAGCTTCAAAAGTTGGTAACAAAATATGCAATTGTTAAAATGACGATATAAATCGCTTATTTATCAGTAAAAGAAAACTTCTGAAAATATGTACCTAAACGAATGCTTTAATTAATTTTAAATCCTACCAGGTTGTTTATCGATAATTTTTTGAATAGCAGAATAGCACAAATCGAATGTAGAGTTAACATGTTACATTGTGTATGTGCAGATGGGGCCGCGTCCGCCCGGGGGTCCCGGCGCGCGGTGCGGGGGCGGGGGGTCGGACCCACGCCGCGCGCACCTCGCTCGACCTCACGCTGGACCTGCGCGCGCAGCACACGCGCCTGGCCGACCTGCGCGCCGACATACACAACCTCACGCAACTTAAAAAGAGGTAACTACTCTTGATTGTCTATTGTTATTGTTGTATTTCTTTTTTGCTGCTTCGATGGAGTAGTTGTATTGCATGCGCAATCACCACCGCTCTGAGGTCCCGGGTTCGAATCTCGGATCGGGCAAAGTGACATTTTCCGCTCAGTATTAGCCCGGAGTTAGGAATTTGTGCCCGATATGGCTATAGACTACATCATAGTACGAAACACATGGCGAAAAGTGGTTCCCCTGGTTGTACTTATGCCTACTGCCTGCATCTATTTGGTTTTAGGGTTTCTAACCTCGAAAGGAACCCTTATAGAACCAATTTGCCGTCCGTCCGTGTGTCTGTTTTTTTTAAACTGGGTCGATAAAGTGACCTCACTGCATCTGATGGTAAGTGAACTGGGATCCAGATAGAGTGCCGACTAACGAGAGATGAGATTCCTCGCCAGTCGACATAATTATGCCGGCCTGTGTGAATCGGATATACACTGGCTGATCCCGGAATGCAACACACTTACGTGGGCCACTATGGCGAGAATACATGTACAGTCAGCCACATAAGTAATTTAACAAATTTCAAATTTCAATTCGCCGATACTCTTTTGTGCTCTAACCGATATTCTTTTCTCTTCACAAAAATACAATGAAAGGCATTTACTTGACTTCCCATAAAGTAAAAAAAATAATCTCAACGCGTATAGGGGACTAGTAACAGCTACTTATGTGGCTGACTGTACTTCTGCGTAATGCTTGCCACTGTGTTTTTTGTGGGGATACATGTATGTGGTACGTTTCCAGGCTCGAAGAGGCTTGCGTGCGCGGGGACACGCGCGTGGCGGCGTGGGTGGCGGAGGACGAGGCGCTGGGCCGCCTCACGCGCGTCGAGGCGGGGGCCGGGGGCGTGGGGGGCGCGGGGGGTGTGGGGGGCGCCAGGGCCGCACGCCGGCTCGCGCGCGCCGCCAGGGACGTGTCGCGGCTGCGGCGCTCGCGGCAGGGACGGAAACCTGACCTGCTCACCTTCAAGTTAGTATACCATACCAGCCTTGGATTATATACTGTCCCACTGCTGAGCACGGGCCTCCTCTACAACTGAGAGGGGTTAGGCCTTAGTCCACCACGCTGGCCTCGGGTTTGCAGACTTCACATACCTTCGAAATTATTATTGGGGAATTCTCAGGTTTAGGTTTCTTCACAATGTTTTCCTTCATTGTTAAAGCGAATGAATAATTGCTAAAAATACACACATAACGCGAAAAATCAGAGGTGAGTGCCTTTGAGTTTTGAACCTTCGGACATCTATCTCGTCAGACCGTTCCATTCCCAACTAGGCTATCGTCCAGTTAGTATACACTGGATTAATTAACATTAAATGATAATTTTCTAAAATCTCATCGACTTAGTTACAATTCAGCGTTTTTACTCAAGAAATGTAAGCAAAATAATACTAGACACATTTGGTCAACCGACTTTTCAATTTCTATTTTTTCCAGGAATAATTATATATAATCAAACATTTATATCGATATTATTTACGTTCATTTTACACCGATTATCGAAAACTAACAAAACAATTATCCAATTATTACAGGGAGAAAATGGCATTCTTCACTCGCACCAAACCGATCATCCCCATGCTCCCCGGAGAGGAAGGCGACGACATCTCAGAGGATGACTGGGAAGAGGAGCTTGAGGAAAGACGGACACCAGACGGAAGGTCCTCGAAAACCTCGTACGAGCGTCGAGAGAACCAGCCGCAGAACGATAGCAAAGAGAGCGCAGTAGTCGAGTGCAAGAACCCCTGTCTCCCCCCTCAATACGATAGCGCGATACGGACCGACGAAGCCAAGGAATCGGAAACTAAGACTGATGTGAGGTATGAGTTTGTTGTGGATAGGACGTTGGGTGTACAGGTCTGAATGGGTTTTGAATGGAATGTATCGATATTGTTTACGATTGTCGTGCGATTTTGGTATCGATAATCGATTGACTCCGATTTCATATATTTATTGATTAAGTCGATGTAAAATGTTTTTACATCGCTAAAATTATTGTGAATGTAAAATATATTTTATCGATAATATTACGTCACTTGTACATTATTACACGATACCAAATAATCGTAGGCGATAATCGTCTACAATTATCGATTCAGAATTATGGCCTTTTGCAAAATGTGGCACCATAAAAATTACAACTAACATTTTTACTGTGATTACTATTGTCTATTGAGATTTCTGGATCGAAGACTGAAGAAAAATATTATCATATTATGTTTATTGGTAAAATATTATCAGTGTATACAGATTGTTGCAAAATAACTTCTTTAAATAGATAAATAATTAATACATTACAAGATTATTTAAGGAGATTAAAATAATATATTTTCGTAAATCAAGAAGAATGAAGATCCAATAAAAGATTTAATCTAATTTGGTACGTGATTTAAAGTACAATAGAGTATAATATAAAGTATTTTTTTGAGAGATTATAAATATAACAACTTTATGCATTTTGTAACAATCTGTACGCATTCAACACAGTACGTATATGTGCAAATGTAGTGCCATAAGATTTCATAAAAGAATCTTAATATGCCTTTTATACCATTCATATATTGTACAAAAACAAATTGTGCTTTAAACTTGGTGCCTGAGTGCCTGCGATTGTGCCATACGAAGGCATGAGGTAAGGGAAGAAACTTTGATTAATTATATACCTAGATAGAGTGACGCGCTGCAATGAAACAAAAAAAAAACAGGCCAACTTTTTTTAAGCTAGTATGCGTGACAGCTGTGTCATACGCTATCGCTGCATCATTCTGCGTATCCTTGTGTGCCAGTTATTACATGGTTTCTATTAAAACGGGGAGAAAATTATATCCATGAAAAACAACAAAAAATAATTCACTCGAACTCATTTAGTAGGGAACAGTTCGCCTCTATTTTTTTCGATGCGTTTGCAACGTTCAGTTTCTATCTAGGTATATAATTAATCAAAGGGAAGAAATATAGGTACAAAATAGTGTATACGGGGAGTCACAAAATGTATGCCAAACGATTTATTTTTATATGTGTATAATTAACGTAAAGTGGGAACGTTGTGTAAATAAATCGCTATAGAGGTTGCCCACCGACTAAGTTCTGATGTAGATAATAAACGACTACGGCCGCGATGAAGTCAAAATAGTTGTAAACATCCGATAATTCCAATCCGATTTATTTGAGCAGAATCGATATTATTATCGATATTATTTATGCCAAATATGTTGAGGCTCTCGATTGTTGGGCCTTGAACTTTTGCTTATTTAATTACATATAAATTAGCTGGTTGTATTCAAAAAAAATTCGTCGTGTTCATAAAGTCTGTTCCTTTAGGTTTTCTCCACCGAATACGTAGGACTTGAAAGGCCAAAAAAGCTTTGTACATATCGGCTTGTAAAAAGTCGTTTGTCGGTGAAAGAGGTACTCGCCTTAGACCATTATTGTGACATGAAAAACTTGGGTTACAACAGAAAAAAATGTTTTTTTTTTCTGTTTTGTAATTGCATTAAAATCTCCCGATTACATCCGGGCACATTAAGAATTACAAACGTGCAATATTGAATGTAATCTTCGTAGTTGTAGAACGATGTACCGAGATCTGAACTTGTGATGGTCTTATGTCACTAACTAATAGTAACGGGGTGTCTTTCTTTGCGAACGCCGTGATATCTCCCTTTCTTTCTACCCAATTTGTCTATCAAATCATTAGAAAAGGACGGAACGCGTCACTAAGCGTTTGTGAATTAAGATTTTTAATAGCGCTCTTACGATCTGAAGACTGAGGTTTTGAATATAGACCTAATTTTTGCGAAGTAATATCTTTGAGATGTTCGATAATCTATCGATTTTGTGTTAAAATCGATGAAAATCACTGGTTCACTGATATTTGTCTGTTTTATCGACTGTGCAGGCGCAGAATTTTATCGATAGTGGTGACATCTCGTAATGAATCTCGATTTTCAGTTCGTAACAGCCTTAATAGTGTAAGCATATGAAATAATATTCGTTCTATGAGAACATTTAGGAAATATATTTTTTTTATTAAAAAATTATGTTTTTCAAACATGTTCCCATAGGATACCTCGTATTTTTATACCGTGTGTATTGTAAACATTCTTCTGTAAATGTTGTATCATAAATTAATTTTATTCTAGGTTATTTTGTAAATAATATGGACATAAGTATAAATGAGTTTGCATATATGTAATCGGATCTTTTATCGTCTTAATTATTTGTTTAATTGTTAGATATTAAATTGAGTAAGTATTTTTATAACAATCTGTAGTCTCATAATATTAGTTGCTTAGTGTTACAGTTTTTCTTGTATAAATTGTATATTTTTTATTATATTATGACGATTATGAATGTGAAGTTTTATACATTATAATTGTTATGGGTGAATTGAAGATTTGCCAAATTAATATAAGCATTGTTTTAATACTTCCATTAAAAAAGGATTATTATATTTTGTAAAAATGCCGGCTCATGGCTGGTTGATATAATAAAAATTGAAAATAAAAATTATAAATTCGTATTGGTTTTGTTTGATTTAAAACTCTTTTATATCTAGACGACCACTTATCACACAAAATTGGCAAAAATTACACAAGACACATTGTTATTTATCTTATTCATTTCGTATCATAATTATTAGTATTAGAAATTGAAAAAAACAAGACCGAGAACTAAGACCAGGTATTCAAAATTCTCATAGATTCAGCTTATACGTACCTTAAGTCTATGGGTATTCTAAAGTCATTAAAAGTCGATTTTAACAAACGATCCCAATATCTACATTCGGATCGATTGCGAAAACAGAATAAAGTTTGTTTGATACGACTATTTTAAATGTTAAAATCATTTATTATCCGACTTCAAAAAAAGGATGTTCTGTATTCGATCCGTATGTATGTATGTATATAAGTTTGTATGGCCGCGAGTTTACAAAAACTACTAATCTGATCTGATTTTCGTTATTTAAATGTATATTTTTCAGGGAATGTTTTAGTACATAATTTATTAGGATCTGATGAGCTTCGGAGATAGACAATGGAACTCTTCAATAACTAACAGCAGATGACCCGCGAATGCTGCAATCGTATATCGATGATGTATTGTTTACACCATTTTGATAATTAACTAACAAAAGAGCAATAAATTAAAACTTTTTAACAAAAAATAAAACCGACTTCAAAATCACTACAAACCAAAAAATAATGTAACTTTATATTCGCTTAGTATATGTATATTTGGAGTCGATGCCTTATTTAAATTGCCAGCTAAGCTAAGGAAATACACGAACAAATATACGAAATCAATGTTCAATTTAAATTAGGCACCGACCTCAAATACTTATACGTATATATTAATCGAATATAAAGTTAAATTATTAAAAAATTATTACCAAATATTTACCAAAAGGTATGCAGTGGTTTTGAAGTCTGTTTTATTATTTGTTATAAAGTTTTTATTAATCAAGCCGACATAAAAAAACGAGTCTTCATGACAAGCTTGAAAAGATATTTTACAAATTGTATTAAATGATTTAAAGTAACTACGTTAATAAAACTAACGACCAGCACTAACGGCTATTTGTGGCTCTACATCCTTAAAATGTAGCATATTATATTAGATATTATTAAACTTGCTAACTTCGGGGGTTTTTTATCGCTGTTATAAAAAATCATAACCATAAACTCAAGTACGATATACATATTTTAACAATAAAAATATAATGATATTGCGATGATAAAGATTAATAGTGGCGTATCTAGCGTTAATGGTACGTGGTGGTATGGTGGTATATTGTGAGCGTGCACACGCAAACGGTCAATCCCACAATCTACACTTACCATCGCTTTGATTGCACCTTCCAGTAACTGTATAGGACGAGCGCTAATCTATTGTGCGGTACCAGCAAACGAATTTTTAATGTAGCTATTTCTCCTTGAAAGTGACTAAAATATCGATCCATTTTGAATTAATTAAAACAAAAATATCTATTGGGATACCACAAAAATAGTATTATTATTATAATTTTCTATAAATAATACAATAATTAATAAATCATCGTAAAAAATCGTAAATAGTCGTTAATAAAATATGAAGTGTGCGCTACTTATTACTTTGGGATCTTAGGCCCTATATTATTATCGTATATGGCTCGTAAAACGTTATTGCTGTTTACCTGCTAAAATCTTAATTTACTAACATTTCGATGCATATCCATAGGTTTAAGCTAGAACTAGTAACTACACTGCCTGACTGCCTCGGTGGCGTAGTTGTATTACGGTACGACTGCAAGGCTGAGGTCTCGGGTTCGATCCCCAGGTCGGGCAAAGTGATATTGGATTTTTCTATTCAGTATCAGCCCGGAGTCTGAAATTTGTGCCCGGTATGGCGATAGGCTTACCTCCTATCACATCATGGGACGGAATACGCTTGGCGAAGGGTGGGTGCACTAGTTGCGCCTCTGCCTACCCCTTCGGGGATAAAAGGCGTGAGCATGCATGCGTAGTAACTACATAAGTCTAATATGTGCTGTACGCTGCCAGCAGCGTAAAATGACAGCGCGAAGACCTGGGTCTTTGCGGCTTCTGTTTTGTGTTCGTTTTTAGTTTGTTCAGCTATTTTGCGATATGTATCTATTCAAACATCTTCAACGTCATACGCACTATAAGCGAGCGACTAACTTTTTATTAGCAACACGAAGATGTACGGTTCTGGATTTTCATTTTATTCCTTCAAAACTAATATATCGCACCGTAAAACGTCGTATGGTTCAAATCCGTAGAGTGGTCGCACGCACACGTCCGGTCACAGGATACGCTTAAATATAACCCAGATTAAACGCAAGTTGTGGAATGTTTTTTTTTCGAATTCGTAGACGAAATATTTAATTAAATATCGAGGGGTTGCGTTGTCATTAATCATTGACCAAGGAAATTGATGGTACGGCTTGAAATTAGGAACGTGAATGTTGATTTTTAAAAGTAGACTGGTTAGTATGTCAGAAATATTTAAACATTGGTTTCTTGAATTTTGTTTTTTTTTTTTTTTGTTTTTATAGCATTGAATGACGAGACGAGCATGCCGTTCGCCTGATGGTAAGCGATACGACCACCCATAAACAGTAGCAACACCATCCAGCACCTTGAGTTACAAAGTACTGTGTGGCATTTCACTGCGCTCGTCATCCTGAGACATAAGATGTTAAGTCTCATTATGTCCAGTAGTTATACTGGCTACAATGTCCTTCAAACCGAAACACAACAGTGCATGCACACTGTTGCTTGGCGGTAGAAATAGACATTGCGGTGGTACCCACCCAGACGGCCTCTTACATAATGAGAAACCTACCACCAGTAAAAGGTTCTTGAAAAGGTCTAAGTATTAAACTAATAGTATGTACTTAAATTGAATACTAAAAAATATAAATAAATTAAAGAAGGTAAAGACTGCGTCGGTGGCGTAGTTGTATTATGGTTCGACTGCAATGCTGAGCTCTCGGATTCGATCTTCGAGTTGGGCAGTGATATTGCATTTTTCTAGAGTCTGGAATTTGTGTCCGATATAGCGATAGGCTCGCCCCCCTATTAGGTACAGCATGGGACGGAATACGTACGGTGCAAAGTGAGTGCATTAGTTGCGCCTCTGCCTACCCCTTCAGAGATAAAAGTCGTGAGTGTATGTATGTAAATACTTACTGTTTTTAATTACTGTTGTTATCAAAAAGGAATATCTAGCGTTAGAAGTGCTCGAGGCAGGCGTGTTCACATAATTATGCTGGTAACTATGAATACATAAAAAAATAATTCATTCATGCCAATATTAAAACAACCAGAAAATTCAACTGCACATAAAAACTCAGTTACTTCCGTTCATTATCAGGTAGGGCAGTGCGTGCGACGGCGGAGTCACGCGTGGCGTCGTTCAGAAACGTCCAACTAAGCACCCCAAGAAAGATGCAAGATATACGAAACCGTGTAAATACCATGTGTGTACTTTTTCTATTTTCATTGCTTTAAATGACGAGACGAGCATGTCGTTCGCCTGATGGTAAGCAGTACGACCACCCATAAATAGTAGCAACACCATCCAGCGCTTTGAGCTACAAAGTACTGTGTGGCATTCCACTGCGCTCGTCATCCTGAGACATAAGATGTTAAGTCTCATTATGTCCAGTAATTACACTGGCTACAATGCCCTTCAAACCGTAACATAACAGTGCATGCACCCTGCTGCTAGGCGGTAGAAATAGACATTGCGGTGGTACCCACCCAGACGGACTCTTACATATGAGAGACCTACCACCAGTACGTACTGGTATATTGAAAAAAAAGGTCGAATTGAGAACCTAATCCTTTTTGAAATCAGTTAAATATTGTGTTTTGTGTCCGTTATAGATCTACGTTTATGGTGTAAATAATATTTTATAGGTCCTAAGTAGTTTTTCTACCGCCAAGCAGCAGTGTGCATGCACTGTTGTGTTTCGGTTTGAAGGACATTGTAGCCAGTGTAAATACAGGACATAATGAGACATAACATCTTATGTCTCAGGATGACGAGTGCAGTGGAATGCCACACAGTACTTTGTAACTCAAGATGCTGGATGGTGTTGCTACTGTTTATGGGCGGTCGTATCGCTTACCATCAGGCTAACGGCATGCTCGTCTCGTCATTCAATGCCATAAAAAAAGAAAAAAAAATATGAAAATAAAATATCAGCAAAACAAAGGTCGTGAATTAACATTTGTTTTTTCTTTTAAGTCATATAATATAAGAACTCCTTCTATAGGTCTATTTGTAGATAATTATCCTTATGATGGGAAGAAGGAGCAATGCAGCATTTATTTGTTACTTTTTTCAAATAGGTAGGACAACGTTATGATGTATGACTTCAATTAATGCAAACAAATGCTGAAAATTGAACAGCTCTATAACCCAAAACAAAACTAATCAATGTTTTTGATGTTTAGTAGGATTGACGTTCTAACATGTTTTCTGTGTTCTATGGTTCTATAGTTCGAACAAACTAAGCTGGCTGGTATGACAATTCAAATTTTTCCCGACGCGCTAACTCTGGACATCTACCCAAAAAATTCAAAACCGTGTCATGTCATACCGGCCAGATTAGTTTGTCCCTACTATAACTATTTTACAGTTGTTTTACAAGTAAAGTTGTGTAACTCGTATATAAAACCTATGACGTAAATACGTCAAATCGGTCGTACTAAATAGTACTGTGAAATAGTACGACCGATTTGACATTTACGCCCAATATTTTATCTGTTGGCGCCATGTTTTACGCGCCAAATAAATTATTTCTGATATACCGTAGGAAAGGTACTGCTGAGATTAGCCCATTTTATTTATAGGCGCATAAAGATTTTATCTAATGTATTATTAGGGACAATTGATGGCATTTTATGAAGTAGCTTTGAGATAAAATTGAACCTTGATGTTTATCGTCATGTATAAGTAGTAAATTAATAATCATATTCTTTAACAGCAACTTTTAGGTTACACTTAGCTTTAAAATGCACACTGTCTTTATATTTTTTTATTGCATTGATTGACGAGACGAGCATGCCGTTCGCCCGATGGTAGGCGATACGATCACCCATAAACAATAGCAACACCATCCAGCACTTTGAGTTACAAAGTACTGTGTGGCATTCCACTGCGCTCGTCATCCTGAGACAAGATGTTAAGTCTCATTATGTCCAGTAGTTACACATACATAATAAAGTCGAACTAACATCAAAATTCGTTTAATTTGATTTATGTATTTAAACCCTGTGGGAATGTGTGAGGTTGCTTTTAATATTTGTAAAATTCATTATTGACGCATTTACAATGAATTTTTGGCATGCGGTCTCCAGAAATGCACAATGTGATTTTAAATTATTTTTAATAGTCTAAATATGACTTTTTAATATTATTATAAATGAGAAAACGGGTACGTTACACGTACAATTATGCACACCAATCTCATGACTTCTCTCTGCATGATAGCTTCGCTTGAAAGAGACAATACTCAGTAATTTGGGTACAACCGAATAAAAAAAATATTTATTAAACCAAACTCTCATTCATGTGAAGCGTCAACCACCAGTAGTTGCTGGTTGTAATGAGGTGCTAACAATGGTTCAGTGTGACACAATGAACACGGCACGGCACGGCACGACGGCACGGCAGTACGGTATGTCATGTAGCCGGCAACCTGCGCTGCATGTAGATTGTGTCGGCGAGGATTGTCGGCGCCGTCGGGTGTGGCGACTATTGCAGCGGATGGGTGCGAAATATTATTGCGAATGATGAAGATTTTTTTATTGTCTTAGGAGCAAAGGTAATTTTTAAAAAATATTACAAATTAAACACCTAAATGTATCTCTATATGAATAACATTGGTTATAGAAACTTCAGTTGTGATGTTATTGAATAAACATTATGTTTTATTGTTGTTGTTGAGAATTAGACATTTACTAAGCTAGGAATTATGTGTTGAATATAATCAACGCCACGCCGATAATTCAAAAACGATTCACACTTCATAAAAAAAAAACATATGTCTTTGCTCCAGTTAAGGCTCCAGGCTTTTTTATTGCTACTGAATAACGAGAAGAGCATGCCGCTCGTCTGATGGTAAGCGATACGACCGCCCATAAACAGTAGCAACACCATACAGAACTTTTAAGTAGAAAGTACTGCATGGCACTCTACTGCGCTCGTTACTCTGAGACATTAGATGTTAAGTCTCATAATGCCGATTAATTACGCTGGCTACAATATCCTTTAAACCAGAACACAACAGTGCATGTATACTGCTGCTTGGCGGTAGAAATAGACATTGCGGTGGTACCTACCCAGACGGCCCTTTGCATACGAGAGACCTGCCACCAATATAACAGCTATAGGCTAACATTAACATTCGCACCTTTAGGACGAAGACGACGTAATTCAAAAAAATAAAAAATTGTGTTATCGCCATAAAATATCTTAAAACTGGTCCCTGTTTTATGAAAATATAATAAAAAAGGGAC
Source organism: Sphinx pinastri (assembly GCA_947568825.1). NCBI lineage: Eukaryota > Metazoa > Arthropoda > Insecta > Lepidoptera > Sphingidae > Sphinx > Sphinx pinastri. The sequence goes on from OX387634.1 coordinate 6,871,124, forward strand.
CGATATAATAGTTTTGTCCTTTTCCCGCTTGAATATGGCGGTGTTTGAACTATTGCTGTATTGAAAATTTCGTTTTAAGTAATTTTATGACGATAACTCAATTTTCAATTTTTTTGTATTGTGTCGTTTTCGTCCTAAAGGAGCGATATGTAGCATGTTCATCCCGATTACATTTTTGAATTTTACAAAATGAAATTCGCTGTCACCGAGACCACCCAAAATGGAAACACTTAGTCGGAAACGTAATTTTCATGCGTGGCGCTGCGCGGGCGCACGGATGAACTGTTATCAATGATGCCTCACTCAATTGTATGCTTATTCGACATTATTTTTAGACGTGTGGATTATAAGAATTTAGTACTGTCTTTATTTTGACTTAGTAATTTTACGGGCCTTGTTTGGGACTGGCGGCGTTATATTGTTATTTGGTTTTAGGTGAGATATATTTACGCATGCATGTGGGGTATTATGAATATTCATTTATCGAAAACGGAATCACACTTTTCATAAGTCGGTAATCGAGCAAATTTTTCACCTGATAATGTCAACAGAATCCTATATATAGCCAGTCTTGAAGGGAAGTAATAGGGTGGGAAGGGAAGGTGTTTGTGCCTCCAACAGTCTCATTCACCATTTACAACGCAACAGCAGCTAACTGTAATTTATTCAGTCATTAAGATCATGATACTACCCCAGTAGAGCTAGCCTAATCATGACGTAGAGAAAACAATTATGAATGTTGACAGTGTGGCTGGAGAGACATATTCTTTCCATTTTCAAAACAAAAGCTTTTTTTTCTATACATATTGACAAAAAATATTATTCTTGTGATACTGCATTTTTCAAAAATCGAATTTGAAATTTAGATTCCACTTATACTGCTTATTAGTGACTACAAAAGTTTTACTCGAATTTTACATGCAAGTCATTGTGATTTCACACACGTGGTGAAGTTAAATTATTATTTTTGTACCAGCCGGTTCAATGGGCCGTTTTTGATTGTACGAATTTGAATTAGACATTATAAAGTGAGAATTTCAAATGGTACGTTTAGCTTTGTATACAGTTGTATACAATTTGACAGTCATTGCGCGTGGCTTCATAATTTTCCAATGGAACGGGCACAGCGGTTCAAAAGAACATATTCGTTTTTTATGCTACACATCTGTTATACCTACATATAAATTATATGTGTATAGAATTTAATGTAGTAGTATTCTGGGGACGATTTCAGAAAAATCCTAGAAAAGTCCACACGGTTTTGGTCGGGAATCGAACCCATCGCCTTCCCCTATAAAAGCCGTACACACAGATAATAGGCCACAGACTACAGACTACAGACCATATCACAACTCTTTGAGCAATATAATCTCATTCGTTTACTTCTACTTCTAACCCCTCATACAATGTAGATTGTAGGTTTACAATAATACTGAATACATGGTAAAAATGTCACGAGTGAGCGTTGGCAACGTCCGGTAGTTCACGCTCCGCTACCACGGACGGTGTATAATGAGCCATGATTGCGTGCCAGCTGGCTTAGTAATGTACCTTCAAGCTGTATGGGAGGGTAGGCAGTGTTCATGTAATTGATAAATTGTTAGACTTAAAAATAAATAAACAAATATGGCCCATATTCCCCTAATAACCTACATAATCGCCGCAAGTTGTCCTAAAAATTAAAGTTTCAAAAATAAATATGCATTATGCAACTACCTACCTTGCATGTTTTTATTGACTTGTCTTCCTATTTAAACATGTCTCATAAATGTGCACTAAAGAAAAACATGCATAAAAAGACTATCATTTTTAATTGTATTAATACACACTTATGCTCCCTTAAAATTACGATCTTACCTAAATTGTATCAATATCCCTTTTACGTATTAATTAATGACATCTAACTTGTTTTTTTTTGTACTCATTTTACTGTTCCCCAAGCTCCCCTAATGATCTATGGAAGGATCTACGCTCTAGCACGCGCTGCGACAGGTGCGCGCACAGCTGCCGCCGCGGACACTACTGCTAGTAACTACTGGCCAGTTTGAAATTTAGTTTGTTCGTTTTTTAAATAGTTTTTATTTTTGAATTAATTACTGGCTGCCACGGAGTTTAAACGAACCAAAAAGGTTATATAGCATGATATGATCGACGCTTGAGAGGAACTATAGTTTTCAGAGGCTTGACGAAACGTTTAGGGCGAAGTGCAATTGTATTTTAACAAAATGATACGGGTCACGGACGGAATACACACTGCGAAAAGTGGATGCAATTGCTGCGTATCTGCCAACCCCTTCAGGGATAAAAGGCGTGAGTGTATGTCAAAAAATTATGACGGTCATACACTTAGTAGGACAATATTTATTAAAAAAAATATATATATCCGCGGTCTATCGTTAGTTCATGCCAACATCAAACTAGTTTAGTAAGGCGAACTACTCGTTTCTTTTTTTCTTTTAAATGAACTACTGTTTATTTGTTTACGAATATGGATGATGGTTTGATAATTGTTAGTGTGTGTGTGTGGAACACCGTGAAAAAGATATTTATAGTTAAAGGTATTTTTAACGCAATGTTTTAAGCCTTTTAAGACACGAATTTCTAGATTTTAGGGGCTTTCACTACCAATGACAAGAAAAATAACTAGCAAAATAGTCACTACGAGTCCGTTTTGCAAGACAACGATTATTATCGATGAAACAGACCAAATAATTTAGCAGATAAAAGATGCCAGCTCCACTTGTTCACTTATACTTACACAACTATTTTGTTTATGACATGAAAGTCCTTTTTTGGATTAAACATCGAACCAGAATTTGGTCTATTCGTGTGAAACATTTCATCGAAGTTAAAAATCCATTCAAGAGTTTCTGAGTTTATTTATAACAAGCATCCAAATATATTAAGTTATCTACTTAGTACACACACACACTCACGCCCTTTATCCCCGAAGGGGTAGGCAGAGGCGCAACTAGTGCACTCAATTTTCGCCGTGCGTATTCCGTCCCATGATGTGATAGGGGGCGAGCCTATCGCCATATCGGGCACAAATTCCAGACTCCAGGCTAATACTGAATTTAAAACCCAATATCACTTTGCCCGACCCGGGAATCGAACCAGAGACCTCAGCATTGCAGTCATACCGTAACACAACTACGCCACCGAGGCAGTTACAGTTATTTTACAGTAAGAATGATACTTACGATGTTATAAATTACTTTCAGGTTAGACATAACGAAGGTACCAACTTTTCGCCAAGTGTTCCGACCCATTATGTGATGGTATGCCTATCGCTATATCGGACACAAAACACTTTTACGTTTGAATGTAACTCATTACCACTAAACGTTATTCATTACCACGTTCAAAAGATTGTCATAATGTTGATTGTACATTACCATCGTATTATCAATTTGTATCGTTTATAATACGTATTATTTATACATTAGCCCGTTTTAGTAAACCGTTTAGTATGTCCAACGGTTATCTCTGCAGAGGCTGTTTCTAAAGGCAACAATTGGGTTTGTGTGTTGGCGGAAAATGACTGACTGTGTTTCTATACGATCACTGACATACATGATGCATATGAAGACTGTATTTCTAAAACATAGAAAGTGTTTTAACATTGGATAATAATACTCAAGAAAATAATCTGATACCGAAAATCTCCCGAAAACTGCATGAAAAACAAAACAAAAAAACCAACGGGTTGCACTCCGGGAGTGCCGGCAGAAGTGAAAACTTGAACAATACCGTTGTGCATTTTTGAATATTTTGTAATGGTTAGGGAATCATTTTGCACGAATTGCTTTATTTATCAGTATAAAAGTACTAGCATTTATGTGGTTAAATAGAATATTTATTTATTGCGCTATCGTACACATAAATGACAATTTCACTATTTCTTTATAAATCAAAATTTAAAAAAATAATAATACGCTATTTTGCACTCGTGCCGTGCCAACGCTGGGGAAATTAATAAAAATGTAGTCGTTTAAGAATTATAGCTTCTACGCATTGTATTTAAGGTTCATATTAGTAAGGGATGGTTTTAATGAAGTAAATAAATAAAAATGTAAACGTTTAAGAATTATAGCTTCTACGCATTGCATTTAAAGTTCATATTAGTAAGGGATGGTAAAACCTCCTACGCATTTTCGATCGGTCACGTGATCCTGATTCCTGACGCGAGTTTAACATTTTATATCCATCGCAAAAGTGCTCAACGCCGCTAAAGAAGTTTTCACTTCAAAAACACACGTCACGGCCTTTATCCTCGATGGGATAGCCAGGTGTGCAACTACCCACTGTCCAATCACTTGGGGGGGGCCTATCGCCATACCGCGCACAAATTTCAAGACTCCAGGTTGATACTCAAAAGAAAAACCCAATATCACAGTTATCTCGCATTCAGTACAAATACGCCACGGAGGCAGTCTAGCATGAACTAGGAACTACATCCAAAACCTTTCTGTTGGAACGTATATTTGATGATACTAATGAACTGGTGGTAGGTCTCTCATTATGTAAGAGGCCGTCTGGGTGGGTACCACCGCAATGTCTATTTCTACCGCCAAGCAACAGTGTGCATGCACTGTTGTGTTTCGGTTTGAAGGATATTGTAGCCAGTATAACTACTGGACATAATGAGACGTTAACATCTTATGTCTCAGGATGACGAGCGCAGTGGAATGCCACTCAGTATTTTGTCAGTCAAGGTGCTGGATGGTGTTGCTACTGTTTATGGGTGGTCGTATCGCTTACCATCAGGCGAACGGCATGCTCGTCTCGTCATTCAAAGCAATAAAAAAAAAAAAAAAAAACTTACTTAACTCATAATTGATGATCTATCTATACATATAATAAAGCAGTAGAACCGGTGTTTCTGTAAATTTAAAGAAATGTGATAAAAAAGAAAGGGGGTGACTAAAGAAGAGTAATTGAACACAAAACAGCGATTTTTTAAATTAGTTTCTGTCTGTTTGTTTGTTACTGCACATCTCCGAAACTACTGAACGGATTTCGATGAAATTTGATATGGAGATAGTTTGAGAGCCTAGGAAGGACATAGGCTTTTATTTATCCAGGAAAATATAAAGCGGGACTTTTATCCCGGAAAAACTTTTTCACGCGGTCGGTGCCGCGAGCAAAAGCTTGTATGTAATAGATACACAAAAATAAATGGATAAATAATACATATATAGCATCCCGAGCATCATCACGAGCTTATGCCATTTAGGACATCTCTTCATTCCGGGCTGTTACTGAGTAGAAAGTACCAATCACTCTGCCTGATCCGGGGATCGAACTATAGACTTCAGCGCGATAGTCGTAACGCTTTAGTAAAGTGGTATAGTTGCAACCATTATTATTAATATTTACTGCTAAACTTTAAGTTTAAAATAAGATTAAGTTACCTAAACGCGCTTGTGTATGCTCTGAGATTTCCGATAGTATTGTTATGTTCTTAATTGGGTACATATTTACATTTGACATTATTGCAACGGTGAAGTATGATTTGAAGGAGTTTTGGATACCATCTGCGTGTGTTTCCAACTACAATTAGACTTGAGAATAATAATTCGAATGTTTTAAACGTGGTATTCAAAAACGAATTCCTGATACGGTGATTTTAGAATATTATTTAAAGTATACTAAAACTTTTGAGGTATTTCCTTCAATCTAAACCATAGACTTAGAATACGTTATATGCTACAAATAAAAAAAAAACTCTAATCGGTGAAGAAAAATTAGATTTTTATGTTTATAATATTTAAATATGATCGATGGTGTTTACTTAAGAAGATTTATGTTCAGATGGCAATAGGTTAAATCTATATTATTAATAGGCTAAGAAAAACTTTGTTCCCCTTTTTAAGCACATTCTGCGTATAGAGGAGTGTGAGATTTGTGATTTTTTTTTATTGCATTTAATGACGAGACGAGCATGCCGTTCACCTGATGGTAAGCGATACGACTACCCATAAACAGTAGCAACACCATCCAGCACTTTGAGTTACAAAGGACTGTGTGGCATTCCACTGCGCTCGTCATCCTGTGACATAAGATGTTAAGTCTCATTATGTCCAGTAGTTACACTGGCTACAATGTCCTTCAAACCGAAACACAACAGTGCATGCACACTGCTGCTTGGCGGTAGAAATAGACATTGCGGTGGTACCCACCCAGACGGACTCTTACATATGAGAGATCTACCATCAGTTGACATAATTACAGTTCATATAGAGAAGGGGTAAAAAGAAATAAAATGTATGTACAGTCAGCCACAAAAGTAGTGTAACTAATTCAAAAGGATATGTCCGCTTTTTGTATGGGTGCTGGGCCTCAAAATCAAACCAGGCTTCAACTTTGTTCATATTAAAGAGGCAAAAATATGGATCTTGATAATATATTTTAGACCCTTTAACTATTTTTTAAAAACGTTCATTATAAGTGTAGTTTTTAATTTTTTAGCAAAACAAAATTACGTAAACCTCAAAATCGGAGGACATTAAAATTATACGATTTATTGCAAAGGTCTAGTTTTGGGGAGTACTATCCAAATATATATAAAGTATCTTGTTTAGAATTTTAAGCCCGTTTTTGGACATGTATTTTAGAATCGCATTTAAACTGTTATGTTCGTATCAAAAATCATTATTTCTTCACTGAAATAAAATTGTTTGCTTTACTTTAGATAAACAAAAAAATCTAGATTGAGGTTAAAGTGTAGAAGCGTTTTGAAGTTTGACTTTGTTCAGCTACTTATGTGGCTGACTGTACATGATTTGTGGTACTAATATATTAAATTCGACTGTCAAATTTAGATGACTGGATGACCACTAGGATTTGGTACCACGGGTGACAGCCTCCCCCCCTCTCCTAAAGTTGAAACTGACGAAAGCACTATATTTTTAGAATTCATTGAACATCCTATTTACATCATACATTTGAAATGTACCTAGATGTTAAATTCATAGAACATTTGCAATAAACAAGAATTCATATCATAAACCAGTTAATTTAAATAGACAGTTGAATCAACCAACACTAAGTAATGCATGAAAATTGATTCCCATTGCGAAACATTTTAATATTACAATTTCATAATGGCAGACCACACACAGCTCATTCGTAATCAAAACAGCAAGATCATTATCTAAGCATCTGTTTCACGATGTCTGATTAAATGCTTATTGATTAATAAAATATAACGCGACTAAATAGAAAAGGTAAGCTCCCAAATAAATGGTAAACAAAAGAGTGCATTCTACTGTCTTATACGTTAACTGGCAAATAATGTTTACCTCACATTATAAAACAGGCCGTAGGTTTATAATTTAAATGATAGTAAATGCAAAAACTTAAAAGAAAAAAAACTGATAATTTCTTATAATATAGATTACATTCTACTTCCCTGAGGCCCAGAGAAGTGAACTGTCCGTCATAAAAAAATACTTCTTGAGGAAAACGCAACAGTAGGTAGTCAAAGAATATCAGACTATAAGCCGCCTCCCAGGTTTTATCACGTGATTATTATGGCATAATTTTTTTCTATATAAACGGATTTGGCTTTTAACGCAAATTTTATCAAGAAACAAAATAGAATGTCATGTTTCTTTCTTTTTTTGTGAGTTTGTACATCACAATATCAAATGGCACATAGCGTTATTAATTGGTGACTAATTTGAAGAATGTCTAAAGATAGAGATCTGGACTTCAGATTCATTAATATACGAATTAATTGAATACAAATTTTAAACACATTTTAATTAGAAATAAAGTTATTGTACACTATTAATTTGAATAGCACCATACAAACGGCGCTTTAGTGGTAAATTATTGAAATTTTATACGTTTTTCATAACATGGTTTCGTTTTCTTTTGCTTATTAGCATTTATATAAAGATATAATGTGCTTTTAGATATATGTTGGCTATTTATAAAATAAACAGACTGGAAAATAGTCTATTAAATTAGTTTTTTTCTATTTCGCTTGTTTAGTGGTTCTTGGTATTAAAGACTTGGATCTCAGGTTTTCGTATTTGTTTATAGTGAATATTTTAAATATTATAGCAAATTTCGTGTAAAATGAAATAAGATAGACTGATATTTGCGCTAATCGGTTATATTGCAAGATTGAATAGTAACGTCCTCATATCCATACCAGCCCTGTATACAAATACAGCCCACTGCTGAGCACAGGCCTCCTCTACAACTGAGAGGGTTTAGGCCTTAGTACACCACGCTGGCTTAGTGCGGGTTGGCAGACTTCACATACCTTCGAAACTCAGAGAGCTTCTCAGGTATGTAGGTTTCCTCACGCACGATGTTTTCCTTCACCGTTAAAGCGAGCGAACCAAAGTATACACACATAACTTTTTAGAAAAGTCAGAGGTGTGTGCCCTTGGGTTTTGAACCTGCGGACATTCGTCTCGGCAGTCCGTTCCACTCCCAACTAGGATATCGCCGCTTCGATAGTAACGTCATATTGAATATTAATTACTCGACTACTTATAAGGTATCCTTCTGAACCGGACATTGCTATGCGCACTATGAAGACTCATAATCTGTAATTATAATTTCTATTTTATTAATATAATTATAAATGTTATTATGTATATGCAAAGATGTTCAGAGTACCTACGCAAAGAAACTTGAAATAAATAATTATTGTATAATTCTTACTTAATATTATAAATGCGAAAGTAACTCTGTCTGTCGCGCTTTCACGCCAAAACTACTAATCCGATTTAAATGAAATTTGGTACACACATAGTCTAGAGCCTGACAAAGGACATAGGCTACTTTTTAACCCGGGAAATATAAAGCGGGAATTTTATCCCGGAAGAACTTTTTCACGCGGGCGGAGCCCCGAGCAAAAGCTATACTATTTAAATTAGTTTGTAAATCTATGTGTTTGTAAGTATCGTATTAGGCCGGCTCCACACGTTGGTCCCAACACTCTCGTCTGTCATTTGTTTAATTTAGTGCGGCGTTGGCTATTAGGTTTACTAGTTCTGTCCCGTCGGGGCCAACGTGAGGATGTCCGATGCTCAACTAAAACTCTACTATTTTTACATTTAGCCATGCAGGTGGCGATTTTGTGGAAGAGGATGACATTCTTGTTCAACGCAAATACTATTATAATATCTACTACATGTACATACTTCACGTACATTGCAACCAGACTGGCGTTGACGAGTCGCGAGTGCGAGGGCAGATTCCTTTGCGAAAACCGACACGGGACGGCCAACTCCCAACGCTCTTGCCAACGTTAGGACCGATGCAAATTTCTCAATCCACACGTTGGACGAGTAGCTTTTGGGCCAACGTTGACGCCAACGTGTGGATCCGGCATTACAATACTAGAAACACCAGTAGCGATATGTCAGTGCATTCGGGGTCATCTACCCTCATACAAATGTGACACGTTAGTTTAGGTTATAAGGTGTAAAATAGAACACTAGATCTAGTTTTAACCGACTTCAAAAAAAGAAGGAGTTTCTATGTCTGACTGTATTTTTTTTTGTATATCCACCGAGCTCTAGATCCAGTTTTTGAAATATGTACCAACATTTTAGAATACGGATTTATGAGGTTAATTTCGATATCGTTTGTAGGTCATTAACCTTGATATGGTACGAGTTCATCGCACATTACATGTTATAGTTTCAATAAATTGCGGGCTCCCGTAATGTTTCACATTGATATGTAAATATTTTTCTTTTATAAATCCGTTGTCCGTGCATTTTTGCATGAGATGATAGCCATATAGGTTAGTAACAAGTATTTAAGATTATACATTTAGTATTATACATTTCAATAAAATAATATGTTTCCTTATATGGATTAAGATAATAGGTTTTTTTTTAAAGTTTCTTTGTAATTCTCGTATAGTATACATAAAAGGAGTGAGGATTATTTGCATAAAAATATATTGTTGTCTCCATTTAGAAAAATGTTATAAAAACATTCCATAATAATAAGGTTTGGGTGTTCATTTATTTATTGATATAGAACGACTTACAAAACTTACATTGTTACTTGTTTGTTATAGTAAACTACAATAGGCTAAGCCTTGTTTTAATTACAAGTTGGCACAGCAAGTAAAGTGTGTGTATGTTCATGATAATCTAGTGATATATTCCTAATGTAACTTTTAAATAATTTGTCACCAATTATAATAACCGCTCTAGTTTAGTATTCAAAATGTATTCCTAAAAACGTTTAAAATATAAGCTTCACAATACACATAATTCTATTCTAATATGCCTCTATCTGCACTGTTTTTCTTAGTAATCGTCGACAATCTAAAACTAAAATATTCAAAACATTAATTGTAGTCTTATTAACTGATTAAGTGTGAAACAGGTCCATTGTTGTGTCACTCAATGTAAAACAGACGAGATTTATCTACGGCTATGGAAACCGTCGTACTGTCTGCAATATCAGACATCAGATTAATATAATTTCAAATGATCTAATACAAATTATAGTTTTTTCCTGCAACTTTTTGTAGAGATTAAATGGATCGGGTAGGGTAACCATTTTGAAATTTTAAAACAATATCGATAAATATTAGAAAGAATTAAAAGTATTAAGTCGAGAATTCAATTTAAAATAGAATTTGACGAAGTAGGGTAGTTGACTACTTTTTTTAAATAGAATTATGAAAAATGTATGCTATCCAAAATCAGATGGAAAAAGAATATTCAAAATTGGCGCAATAGTAAGTTAATAAAGCTTTAAAATTTGGTGGAAGGGATAGCTGTCAAATAACAGCAATACTAGGTTGTCACGTCACCAAGCGCCGTCGGCCATAATGCTGCCTGCGTGCGAAAGAGATAGCGCGATATCCCCACCACGCCTCCACTTTTGCTCACAACAATATTTCAAATTTGAATAACAGCTTTATTTTTCAATCGATTTTGATGCTGATTTCACAGAAGAATTTCTTTTTTGTATTATTTTCTGTTACATCTAAAATAATATACAAAATCAAACATAGGAAACTTGCCTAATTCTTGAAAAAAAATCTGTACTAAAATAACCGCCGCTCACAATAGGAATGGGTCTTTATCGACCCTGGTAGGAAGTTAGGGACATAGAATAATTAAAGACACATATATTTTATGTTATATTAAAGACACTAAATATTAAAATATTCTGGCCAGACATAAATCACCTCCAACATTAAAAATTCATCATGATAGCCGATCGCGTAACCGGATCAAATCGGATTTAATTTTTTATGTCCGATAAAGTGTCAATCTATCTTTCGAGTAATCTTTTAGTATTATTTAAAGGTGTAAAAGGTATCACTCTCATTTAAATTACTACTAAATTAGTTACATGGGCAGTACAAGGACGATTTAAAATAATATGTGTCTATTCCTTTCTTACACGATTACTTAGTAGTGAAGGTACGATAAAAGCCCAGGAGAGACTCAAGGCCTTAATAACACTTCGTTTAATAGCTAATACTTTATCTGCGTAGTGTGGGAGTCGAACCTGCGATTTCCCGTTCCTCGACCGGCTACCAACCTGCTACGCTAGAGGTCATCAATTTGCATGAAAAATTATTCATTGACACATTTTCAATCCAATATCAATTATTCAGTAGCCATTCGATTCTTATCTCATGACATAAAAGCGAACCAATATACCGGATACAAATTAAACAAGTTATCTAATATTATCAAAATTTATGTTTAACTAGAGGCACATTGTCATTACGCTTGGCCTATAAACGCTACCTACAATTTATTGTTTGCTATTGTTTTTTATCGAAGGAAGACAGGTGCGCGGGCGCAGCGCTACAGCTCTACCGCCAGTCTCTACCGAACCGCGGAGAGTTCTACACGTCACGTTGTCTCGCATCTCGTTAAACACGTGAAAATATAACGAAACACTTGAGTGCAAACCCCTTGTGAGTGATTACGAAAAATTATTTCATAGTTTGTGTGCTTGTGTACTTATTTGTAAGTGTATAAACGACCAATAAAGTGGATATTTCGTTTTGGATTAAATTTTTATATACAGCGGAATTATTTTCGGTGAGTTTTTGTTTTTAAACTAGTTTTAATTCGGTTTATTGTTATGGTTACATCACGATTTAGAGGCGTGTGCGCATGTTTCTATGCACACATGTAAACAAAAGAGTGGCTTGTATTAATTAGCGTAAATTGTATTTTTTCATGCAACTTCTGAATAATAAAGTGAGTATTGAAGGACACAGTGCCAGTTCAAACAATAATTTTGATACCGCTGATGCATGAATCGTTTTTACTTTTTGCCTAAAATACAAAGTCATGTATCGACACATTTTTCTATTAACATAATAGAAAATATAGGTCTAACTTTGGGTAATTATTTAATTACGAGCTTTTGCCCGCGGCTCCGCCCGCGTGAATGAGTTTTCCCGGGTTAAAAGTCCCGCTTATTATTTTCCCGGGATAAAACTTAGCCTATGTGTTAATCCAGGACATAATCTACCCGTGTGCCAAATTTCATCTAAATCCGTTCAGTAGTTTTTGCGTGAAAGAGTAACAAACATCCACACATCCAGACATCCAAACATCCATACTAACAAACTTTCGCATTTATAATATTATAAGTAGGAAGTACCAGCCAAAAAAAGTTAAAATTATAATTTTTTAGAAAATCAGCTGTCGCCCGCGGCTTTTCTTTTTGTCTTTTCCCGCTATAAAACACCCGAGCTTCTACCTTAGTTCGGGTACATACTATAGTTACTTTTTACAAATATCCAAACAGTAAGCTAGTACTGATTATAAGTAAGATTTCTTTTTCAAGCAAAGTATTATGGTGCATAAATACATAATTAGGTAAATGCATAACTGTAATACGTAATATGAGTGTAGTGTAGGTATATTTGATACAAAACATGCCATAACTTTCATATCCTAAAAGTTCCCCTTAAAATAACAATATTTTCACGCTACCATAAGAAAGCTTAGATCCCCTTACTAATTATGTTTGAAACAAATACTAAAAAAGTTTGTAAATGTCAAAAATTATATAGGTTTGATATCCATCCGTCAACCTTTATCCACTGCAGATTTTCCTTCCCTAGATTGCGCGACCTTGACGGTTACCTGGTTTAGTATGATAACTACGAAAAGAGACCCGAGATCGATTATTTGCCTTTACATACATTCAATCACAACAAAAATCTCTTCTTGTAGTAACTTCGGAAGTTACAAAAGGAATTAAAAGTAGATACCAAGGATGCTTTAACTACATTTAGTTGGATTTCTGAACCTAGAAATGAGCGAAACACGCGCCATTGTAATGCCAAGTAAATCAGCAGTAAGACTCCAAAGAGAACTGCTGCTGCGCTCTGGTTCCTATAACAAGGAAAATTGGTAAATATTGGCTCAGTAGTTGCTCACATGTAAATTTTTTCAGGTGGCTTAGATGGATCATCGCTCGATGCCATCCAACATAAATGTCTTAACTTGAGGAGATTGGACATCAGCGATAATTTCATTTCCGCCTAAACCAAAGAAGTACTTAAAACTGGCATTTTCAAATCTCATAAAGCTTGCATATTTTTGTTACCCAAACGGAATGACCTAAATTGTTTACTAAAATTAGAATAATCCCCAATGCCTACAGCTGGATATAACGTAATTACCTCAAAACGGAAGAAAAATAGGTAACTGACTTCATTAAGTCAAAAACATCTATTCAGTTTCTGGTTATCGTTAAATAGCCTTCAAATGAGGATTATTACATGTTACTGCGGGGAATAGTAGGAATGTTTCTATTTATTTTTGGTTCATCATGCGTTTTATTCGGAAAATCAAGGTTATTAATTCTACGTCAGAACCAAAGTTGTGTAAACTGGAAACATTGTAATATTTCTTATAAGAGATACATCGGTAAATACTTATGGTTCGTTACAAGGATGGAATTCAATTATCAATATTGCATACTCTCTGCTTGGTTGGCGGCGATAGCCTAGTTGGGAGTAGAACGGACTGCTGAGACGAATGTCCGCAGGTTCAAAACCCAATGGTATGCATCTCGGAGTATGCAAGCTATGTATGTATTCTTTGTGAATTATAGCTCGCTTTAACGGTGAAGGAAAACATCGTGAGGAAACCAGCATACCTGAGAATTCTCCATAAGAATTTCGAAGGTATGTAAAGTCTGCCAACCCGCATTAGGCCAGCGTGGTGAACTAAGGCCTAACCCCTCTCAGTTGTAGAGGAGGTCCGTGCTCAGCAGTGGGCAGTATATAATACAGGGCTGGTATGGTATGGTATACTTTCCGCTCGCAGCTCCGCCAGCCAAGCAGTTTTTTCCCGATATAAAAGTGCTATTGGCCTACCTGCGTGCCAAATTACACCCAAATTTGGTCAGCAATTTCTGCGTTCATTTCTAACGAACATCCTTTGATGTGGTGTAAATTTAAAGAGAATAATAGGATAGACAGCAACGATTAAATTATGATATTTATGACCTCTTCTATGTGGTGACCATTTAAGAAATAAAAATCATTATACCTCGTACTATGCCATATTTAATGTAGTAAAATCATAATATAAATTAAGAATACTTTCTTTAAGAATATTTTTTTATCAAATTATAACAATGATCATCTGATACCTGGTTATACATAATTAGTATCAACACCAAAAATAACCTTGAGTCGCAGCACTTAAAAACATTAGATGCTGTATCATAATGTCCAGTAACAATAGTTTCAATATCCTGCAACATAACAGTGTTTACAAACTGTTACTTAGCGTCAAAAATAGACGAAGCCATGGTATCAGACGGTTTGTCTCATACGAGAGCAACGCATACTCACGCCTTTTATCCCCAGAGGGTAGGCAGAGGCGCAACTAGTACACCCACTTTTCGCCGTGCGTATTCCGCCCCGTGATGTTATAGGGGGTGAGCCTATCGCCATAACGGGCACAAATTCAAGACTCGGAGCCATACTGATTAGAAAAATGTAATATCACTTTGTCCAACCCGGGGATCGAACCCAAGACCTCAGCATTGCAGTCGTACCGTAATACAACTACGCCACCGAGGCGAGGATACGAGAGAAATCTAGTATTCTAATCGTTAGTCTTGAATATTTTTGTTCAAATCACACTTTGGATTAGTCAAATATACATAATGTATACAAGTTTTATAAAGACTTTATTATCAAATTGCTACTGGATTTAGATAACATTAACATATAGAAAACCAATAAATACTGAGTTTAGTATGTGAAGAGAGATATGGTTCCTGCATATTTATGAACCTGTATATTTTTGCCTCTTGAGTTTAGCCTCTTTCTCATTTTATAAAACAGTGGTTTTGGTTTCGATGCTTAGGTTTGGTAATTTGAATTTAATTTTGCTGAACGGTTTAGTTTTTTACAATTGGCTGCCTTGAATACAACTCCTGAGGGATTTAGTATCAGACCAAATACCCACACAGAATTACCTGATTTGAGATTCGAATCTCCGTTCTATAACAAGTATACGTTCTCGCTGAGCATATGTGCAAGGCAGATTACAATATATTATTCTAATTATCCTGAGATTAAATCGTCGTTAAAAACCAGCGGTTGTCAAGCAAATTACGTAGGTAGCTAATATGATTGTTTTTGTCGTAATTGCATAATTGTGCCGGTGACAATGGCACGCCATACAATGATAAATGTACTGGCCTTGTGTACAATGTACTGCAGTATTATTCGCAACTATTGTTACATGCTTATCTGTGTTTGTTTATCCTTAAAGAATTATTGCTGAAAAAAGAAATGGAAGTGCCTTTTTATTGGTTGTGAATTAGAGAGAACGTAAATTCAATTTTCAAGTCGTATAACGTTATGTGATACTTTTATTTTCGCGATAATATTTTTCAGATTAAATACGATTTTACTTTAATGGTATTCAAACTTGCCTCATGGCAGAATTCTTCAAAATTGATTTAGTCTAGTCGTGAAAACATTACATGTCCAAGTAAGCTCATTCTCTGTTTTGAAATATTTATGTTAGTATACGAATTGCAAAAATTACACAGAAATACTGTGACTGAATGTAGAAGCAACAGATACAGACAGATTTAGACTTATTTCATTTAAGCAAAATTAAAATTAAAAAGGAAATCATTAATATTCATCGAAACACTTAAACACACACACATACACAAACACACACACACACACACACACACACACACACACACACACACACACACACACGGACATAATATTTTATTGTAATGCATGTAACATGGCAACTAGGTACATAAAAATACGGTGTAATCCTGTAATTGGATGTATATGTAGCTATTATTTAGATAAAAATATATATATATATGTAAAATGCTGTTGGATTACCAAATAAAATAAATAAATAAATAAACAGCACTGTTCTCCTCGTCAAGACTGAATATATACTAACGGATACTAACGGATGTATATACTAACTGGTATTTATAAAAAAAAAAAAACATTTCAGTTCATTCGATAACAAAATGAACGTATGTAAAAATAACTTTCGTATACACGGGTCGAGCCCGTCCCGAACATTGGGATTTGTGTATCGTGTGTAACAAATTTAGAAGTATTTAGATATTCATCGCGTAACTTATGTTCCTAATGGGTTTACCTGAGTGCCGATCTTTGTTTACGATGCCTGCCATATCGATACCTTAGTATCGATTTGCAATTTTATGACGATACCATCGATCGCATTTTGGTTTGCGTGGATTTTTTGTGAATTAGGGAATATTTTATGTTTATGTCACTGTTAGTAAATTTTTAATAACATATTAATTATATAGTTAAATAAAGCATTAATCATTGTGTTATGTTTTATCTTCAATTAGGTTTGATTTTCTATTAAGAAGAACATAATATGTTTTTAAATATTAGTTTATTTATAGAATTACACACACACACACACTCTCACGCCTTATATGCCCGAAGGGGTAGGCAGAGGCGCAACTAGTGCACTTTTCGCCGTGCGTATTCCGTCCCATGATGTGATAGGGGGCGAGCCTATCGCCATATCGGGCACAAATTGCAGACTCCGGGCTGATACTGAATAGAAAAACCCAATATTTATAGAATTATTATTTTAATTAACTAATGTTTATGTAAGCGGGTTTAAATTCGATAATCATAAACCATTACGTAAATATTTTGTCATTAAGTAATGTTTTTTTGTAAACAGTTACTAATTACGTATTCCTGTTTAAGTCAATCCAGAGAATTAAAGAAGCATATACTTTTTTTGATAAGATTTTTTACCATTGTAAGTTACCTATCGTAAAAGAATTAAATACAACAATTACAACTATTTTTTTTTATTATCACAAAATCAAAACAAATATTTGTTACGACCGTACAAAAACCTTTCAATCACGAGTAATTTAAAACCATTTAAAACTGGCTGCTGCGTTCGTTAGAAGCTAGAAAATTGTTATTTAATTGAATTAAGCGTTGAATAACTAACTCAAAGACGAGTTTTTAGTTTGCAAATAGTGTAATTAAACTTGCCCCCGTTGATGTCTTTCGTATGGCGGTGACGTTATCAGTACTTTATCTCCAATCTTTTAGTCTAAGTGTGGATGGTTTTCCTTTTTTTCTAAATAATGTGACTTGAGTGACTTGATAGAGGAATTGATTTAAATGCAATTTCATTTATTTTTATTTTGAGCGTGGTCAGTATCCCATCTCGAATTTTTATTTTCGTCAGTAAAATTCAATGTTAAATTCATAGTGCACTTTGCTTTTTCTCACCGCTTTTAAGTACATATAACTTTAATAAGTTTCTAATGAATAGCGCATGTTACGTATGTTGTTAGATTCGTTTAATTAATGAGACTTAATACCTACTCATTGTCTTAGGATGACGAGCGAAGTTCATTGTCATCCAGAGCTTTGAAATCAAAGTTCTTGTAAGTCCTACTGTTTATAGCTATGATGCTATTAACATAGCGACCAACTAGCATCATTTCATAAATAAAATGCTTCTACGATACGACTTCCATTTATTCTAAACAATAAAATGAGGAAGAGCTACTTCTCCGGACACACGAGTTTGGTAGCGATATAAAAATATTACGACTTTCGAGTAACGCCACCAGGTTCAGTATTACCTCGTAAAAAATGTTTTAAAGCCCAAACAAGAGGCCATTGTCATTATCTTGATACGTAGGCCTAAGTATTTGGGCAGAGCGACAGTAAGCATAATGTTCTAGTACAATTTGGAAATTCCATTGTTACTCTGTCGTCGAGGCGGCTGTTTATTTGACTTATGCGTTAAGAATGACAATACACTGAATGCTACGCTATAATTTATACAGTATTACTCGCCTGATGATAAGCGTTAGTTGTTAACTTAGATCAACGAAGTGGAACTTTTTCTAATTTAATCAAAGGACATGTCCAAAAACGGCCCTATAATTCTAACCAAGACAGTTATTTGAATAGAACTCCTAAATACTAACCTTTTACAATAGATAGTTTAATGTTAAAGACCTCCGATTTTGAGATTTATGTTATTTTATATTGCTCAAAAACTACACTTAAAATGAAAGTTTTTAAAAAAGTTAGTCATAAACGGAGGGGTCTAAAAACTTTTTTTTTAGTGGATCAAAGATCCGTATTTTGCCCCTTTAATTCGCCTGGTTAGATTTTGAGGCCCAGCACCCATACAAAAAGCGGACATCTCCTCTACTGCATAACAGAAGGCCCAATAAATTATGTTAGTCTGTCATTATTTTCCTTATTTATCGATAAAGTACCTACATTACTGGTGAAGCCTATTTACCAATCTACATCCTTTGTCTGAATAATTGTTAGTAACGTACTCAAAATTACTCTGCCATTATGTTCACTGACAATCACCATCAAATAATCTACTGGTTTTACCGGCAGAATATTATTCGTTCCTTAGCTTCTTTCCTGTACTATATATCGCACGTTTCAATACAGCACAGGGCTTACTAATCGCGGGGTGATGCGGTGCGCGGGCGGAGGGCAGTGACGCCGGTGTGCGCGCGCGCAGCATGTTAATACCATCACATTCAACATGCTCTAGGAGTCTTGTACTTTATTCCATGTGCTTAAAGTAATTGGCTATACAATACTGACTCAAAAAGTCAATGGCGTTGCGTGGGTATTAAAGATGGTCCTTTGGAATGTTTATGTTGTTTCAGTTAGAGTCAGACATGATATAATAATTATGCATGGATTGTTTTGTTGGGCTAATTTAAATAAATGATATTTGTAAGTAATGTGTCTGATAGTGCTGCCTCGGTGGCGTAGTTATATTACGGAACGACTGCAAAGCTGAGGTTTCGGGTTCGATCCCCAGAACGGGCAAAGTGATATTGGGTTTTTCTATTCAGTATTATACCCGGAGTCTCGAATTTGTGCCTGATATGGCGATAGGCTCGCCTCCCATCACTTCATGCGACGGAATACGCACGGTGAAAAGTGGGTGCACTAGTTGCGGCTCTGCCTACCCCTTCGGAGATAAAGTGCGTGAGTGTGTGTGTGTATGTCTGATAGTGCTGCAACGTTAAACAAATTGTTGCATCACTATACATTTTAAAAACCCTGTATATCACAATTCTATAAAATCAAAGTACTGATATTTATTTATTTAAACCTTTAGGCGGGAATATTCTGGAAGCTATATTACTTATAAATTGTAATTATTTTTGTTTTAGAATGAGCAGTGACAATAAAGAACTATAAGAAGGGGTATTTAAAATTATCTTTAAAGATAACAACAGTTTGAGTACCGAAACTTGATCAAAATATCATAATTTTACACACACACTCACACCTTTTACCCCCGAAGGGGTAGGCAGAGGCGCAACTAGTGCACCCACTTTTCGCCGTGCGTATTCCGTCCCATGATGTGATAGGGGGCGAGCCTATCGCCATATCAGGCACAAATTCCAGACTCCGGGCTGATATTGAATAGAAAATCCAATATCACTGCCCGACCTAGGGGTCGAACCCGAGACCTCAGCATTGCAGTCGTACCGTAATACAACTACGCCACCGAGGCAGTCATAATTTTACATAAAAAATATATCTTGCCAAATAAATAATATAAAGCTATTATATTATAACCGTTAAGGATAATCCAAGTCACCATTGATTGATCCATAAATTCATTGTATTCAAACAATACGTAAAATCACGAGATTTGTCAGATAAAACGATACAGATATATGCAAATATTTGGAAACTAGGTATACGGCATGTCGATGACCTAATTATAATAATTTTGATGCCGCCAAATGTTACAGAGGAGGCAATACTTATTTGAATTGTAAAATGTATACATATTTTAGTGCTTACTATTTAGATTTATTACTTTATTTTTAGATTCTTCGTTGTTGTATATTTTTTTAGAAATATAAGGAATTTTCACAATTTGTTATGCCACACAACATAACAGATTAAGTTTTAAAATTTCTCCAGTCGCTCCGTTCGAATACTCATACTCACGAGTCCAGAGACTTGAGTCTGTGACTCGATAACTGTCCGACAAATAACTGAAGATTATTGAATTTACTAGTTTGGACACTTGACGCGTAAGTGACACACTGCCGCGCCGTTTGCCGGACGCCAATTAGCGCGAAGTCCGTGAGAACGGAAGTAAGTGTCTGTACTTCTAAATACAGTATTGAGTGCTTCTTTTGTCGGGTCTTATTTCCATAAAATTATATGCCGTTAAGTTTCCATTTAAAAATAAGTAATCCTGTACCACAGTAATTTGAGTACCTATTATAAAAAAGAAAAAAAAACCGGCTAGCCTATTTTGGCCACGGCGGCCAATCTCAACAGAGATCAGCCAGGTACGCAGGAGATATTATAGTGCACAAGGGTGTGCGCAATACACAGGTGCGCTCGCTATTCCTTCACTTTCATAGTTCGGTGAGACGCCAATCTGACATGACCGGAGAGAGATTAGTCGCAGGACCAACGGCTTTACGTGCTTTCTGAGGCACGGGGGTATCACACTGCCAACTTCCTGACTCCGAGCTGCGACTGAGTAATTTTAAGATAGAAAAACCCAGTCACAATGTTTTTGGCCCGACCCGGGGTTCGAACCCAGGACCTCAGCGTGCGAATCATACTCGTAACGCGTACGCAATACAACTATGCCACCGAGGCAATCAAAGTTTAAGTTTAAAAAAAAAAAAATGAAGATCGAACTTGAGAATTTTTAGTTCGCAATCGAATGCTAGTCATAATGAGATCAATGAAGCGACATTACTATTTTAAGATTATTGCTTACATAGAATTAAATTCGGCTTAGCATAAACCCGCCTTGTTCCATAATTTATTGGTTTGCTTTATGCGGTTTTACGAGCCGTAATATAAATAAAATTAATTCACGAAGTATCGGTCGTTATATTTCTGAATTTTTATGAAATACAAACTATCTATTGATACGATCTTACAAAAAAAGGCGATAAAATTAATTTAAATATTGTGTTTAACGGTCTATTATATTAATAAAAGTCAAGTTAATTAATATTTATGCAAGTCAAATTCTATGTGCTAAAACAAGCTTGTGAGACAGCAATAAAATGATTTACCTGCATTGGACTGCAAGACTGCATTAATCATTTGTCTTTTGATAAGATAACTTTTAAACAAATGATTTTTAAATGTATAAAGAAATGTTTTAGGTTTTGTTTCTTTTTAATAAATTCTAGTCAGCTAAACTGAGATAAGAAAAATGATAACTTTTTGGTTATGTCGATATTTCTAAATTCTCGAATTATGCACAAACTAATTTACAATAACAAATCAGCTTGCAAATAGATGAATATCTATGTCTTGAACCAGTTTTAAATAACAAACGCTAATTCAAAATAACAATTAGACTCCTGTTAGTCATGCGCCAATGCAATGTGTCCCGAAAAAGCTCGTCCATACATAGTGTCGAATACGGCTTGCACCGTGGGTCATTTGCGGCCCGTGTTAATAGCCACATCTGTAGAAACGTGCATTTACGTTGGCACAGTTATGGGCGAGATTTGTATGGGTTGAAGATGACCCGTGGCCTGTGAGTTCTGTTATGCCTTGTTAAGTCTACACATGCCTATAAGTTTCAGGATAGAAACAAGTTATAAAAGGTTATGCTTTTTGAGATATACTATATGCCATACGGGTATTAATTATAATTATACTAGGTGTTGCTTGCGGCTTCGCTCGCGTGAAAAGCCTTTCCCGCTACAAATGTCCCTAAAACACAGTACGACGCCAGCGCCATCTATTTCCAGAATCAGATTTAAAATATCCGTATGAGACTATCCCGCCCTCACCCCCGCCACTGCAATTCCTGTAAGCCAGGATCAGGCCCTTACGCATTTTATGACACCGAGCGGTGAAGCTTGGCGAGTCTCAGGGAACACTTATCTGTCTTTAACCCGCAACGAAATAATCAATCAAATAGAAAGATAAGGAGGAGTTGGAAATATAAAATATCCATATGTGCTATGGTAGCAAAATACCGGAATAAAAAGCTTATTTGTTAATCCAGGACATAATGTACAGTCAGCAGCATAAGTAGCTGCACAAAATCAAAATTTCAAGTCGCCTATATATGCGTTAAGTTAAACTGAAACATTTTTTTCTTCGTTTGAAGTAAAGTAAATCTCTTTTATTTTATTTTTGTGAAGAGAAAAAAGAGATTAGTAAGAACACAAAAGTATGTAGGCAATTTGAAATTTGGAATTTGTTCAGCTACTTATGCTGCTGACTGTACATGGGTGCCAAATTTCATCCAAATCCGTTCAGTAGTTCCTGCGTTTACTTCTAACAAACATCCAAATATTTTCACAAACTTTCGCATTTATAATATTAGTAAGATAAGATAATATTTCTAGTACTTCGGTTTTGGGAAAAGTGTTATTACCTAAGCCTAGCTTGGTACTCTATTTTTAATAGAAAAGCTAGCTAGGTACCTGATGCTATGATATCATAGACGTACCTACGATACCAGAGGCACCATTAATGCTTGCATGTGCGAAACCCTTTAAAATTCTTCTGGGAGGTCGATTTACTAAAGTATGACAATGAATACCCGTTTAAATATTTTTTCACACAACATCGTATGCAAAGCTATTTTTATGATTAAGGTTTTCCCGAGAACTCACACAAACATGTGACAGTAAGTGAATACTTTTAAGGGCGTAAAAATAGACTTCTTGGGAAACACGTTTAGGTAATTTTCGTACCTCGGAGCGTCATATTAAAATGCTGCAAATGACTCGCAATTCTCATTACCATAAGTTCTAGAGGGGATAGAAATAAAAAAGTTACACGTTGTCACTCGTGGCTTTGTGCTCATGTAAGGAACTTTAATTTTCTTGGCAGAATATATACAATTTTGTATAATAGGTAAGCTGTGGTATGGTATACTGAATTATTTTAAATGGCTAGGAGAAGCCCGCGGCTTCTCCAGTGTGAAAGATCTTTACCGGGGCAAAAATTCTATTGTGTACTTGTCCGGGATGAAATTATTTTAATCCAAGACAATTTGCGTGCGAAATTTCATCCAAATACGTTCTGATGTAGAACGACCTTCCCCATTAATATCTACAAAATTGCTACAATCTGTAAATAAAAAGTCGGTAATATAACAACGTGCGATGACAATGCCCCTTGATTATTATTTGATACTATCTTCACATATTATAAAACAAAACCCCTAACCTCGTCTGTCTGTCTGAACGTTATGAACATAAAAAGTACCGAACGAATTTCGATTATCGGTATGGGTGTAATGTGAGACATTGGGAAGGACATAGGCTACTTTTTATCTCGGAAAAAATCTTTCGCGCGAGCGAAGCCGCAACCAAAACTAGTAGTATTATAAATGCATCATTTGCTTCGGTTACAAGTTGTGCGAATTTAGAAAATAAAAGAGAAAGATATGAGACTCGAAAGTTACGAAATAATCTAGAATTCGCATATTATCGATAATATGAAAGTGCATTGGAAACATCACGGAATAGTTTTATTTTATTTCTATTTGACAACGTATCGGTATGGATCTTTCAGGTAATCAATCACCTATCTTATCCCAAATTTTATTCAAATCTGCTCAGCAGTGCCAACAGTTAACAAATATCGAAAGATCTTAAAAGCTTTCACATTTATAATAATTAGTAAGATGAATAAGAAGTAAATAGTTAGATATTGTATCTTCGCTTAAACCTCGCCATCCATTTATTTATGTATTTGTAAATATTTCAAAACGTCACATAGTTGCGCTCAAGAATTGTTTCAAGTAAGTATTTAATGAACCAACTAATTGAAGCCGAGTCTCGGGTTATTGTACAAAATTACCCTTAATGTACTAGTTTGTCAAGATTTTTTTATAGAAACCTTTATTTCTTTTGTGTTAATTAGCGTTGTTTTATTTAAAAATTATATTCATTAATCTGACCGAGTTATGTTATTACTTTTTAATTAATGAAGTATAATATTAAAGTAATTTAATAATTCAGATCTTATTTATTTATGGTATTACCGACGTACATATCTTGGATGATGGCAGAAATAATATAATTAATCCATAATGGATTATGATTTGTCCATTAGGAGATAAATTGATCATCATCGTCTATAATGTACATGTATCAGGTGTTGTTACCGGCTTCACCTGTGTGCAACTTTTCTCTTGAAATCATAGTAATTGGCATGTAATGTTTACAGTCTATTATACTCAGGACAGTGCAACTGTGTATACGAACGTACCTACAATTAGATAGCTTCTGTTCTTTAGAGCTATCCCTTTACAAATTTGCATATGTTACTTGTTTATAATATAAGTATGAATTACATAAACTACTACCACTATACCAGCCTTCTATTATATACTACCTACTGCAGAGCACCACGGTACCACCACAACCCACCAGGCTGGCCTAGTCCGGGTTGCCAGACTTCACATACCTTCGAAATTCTTATAAAGAACTTCTTATGTATACAGTTTTCCTCACGATGATTACGTTCACTGTTAAAGCGAGCGATTATTAATAAACAATACACAAACATATATCAGTGTTCTAATTTTTTATCTCTTGGATTATATTTTAATCAAACTTAACTTAGTACATTTTCATCGTTTTCTTTTCAAACCGTGTCACGGGTCACGCCTAGTGAGATATAAAACCAATGATGTTTAAAGAAAAAGGTGTAGATGAATTATAAATCGTCTGCAAGTGGCGCGCTAAAATTGAGCTACTTAGCTTAATCGGCCTTTGTTCGTGTCAGAATTTCTTGAAGTTTTTCATCTAAAGAATGATCAATATAGTGTTCTATATGATAATAAAAATTATGATATGCCGTAATACTTTCACGTGTCATATTATACATACATACATACATAGTATCACGCCGCTGTTCCATAGGGGTAGGCAGAGACTATGGATTGACACATTGCTCGATTCTGGCACACTACTTTCGCTTCCTCTACCTTCATCAATCTTTTCAGGCACTCCCGCCGGTTCAGGGTACTTTTGACTTGGCCTTTGCTTAGAATAACATTCGAAGGTTCGGTTCGGTGCGGTCGACCCCTGCTGGCCCTTCCATCCACACTCGCCTTATATATTCTCTTTGTCAGTCTCCTATGATCCATCCTTTCCAAATGCCCAAACCACCTTAGCTACCCACCATACCCTACTCAATTTTGGTCACTACATCCTCTGTCACTCCACACATGTCCATCACCATAGCATTCCGCACTTTATCACGCAGTCACCCCATGCTTCAAACGCTCTTATTTCCACTGCTTTAATCTTACTTTCGAGCTGTTTCTGCCATACCCAGCTATATTCATAGTTTGTTATTATAGTACAAAGTTAACTATGTGTGCGATAATGGGCCATTTTTGAAAGCCGAGTACCTACAGTATAGGTGCCGCATCACACTTTTTCATTAAAATATCATTGTATAAAACCGTGATTACAGAAGCTCATGTCGTTAGGGCAAAGGCTTTGCCCACGCGAGTGCGGCAGGCGTGGGTGGATGAATCAGGCAGTGAAAGTGTGACTTTCTTTTTCAATATGATAGTGACAATGACATTGGCGATATGGATGTGACGAGACATGTGACAGATGAGATTGTTTCATTAAATGACTACGACAATCCTCCTTAATGCGATAGTCTGTTATTTTGTCATTATTTCGGTTCAACGTAGCAATGGATTGTCATTTTGCTTATAGATTACTTTTATCTTTGAAAAATGCTCGACTCCTGTGGTTATTTTAAATTTCCTTATTCTTTAATGAGAAATCTTAATATAGGACGAATCTATGTAAGAACGATCACTAAAATTGTATCAAAGCTGTAATAAATACTTCATTCTCAGAATATATACACAAATATATATCACAACAAAAATTTTCGCCACAAAATACCTCTTTAGTTAAAATTTTGGCACATGTTTTGACCATGGGGTACATAATTTATTATTTTTTATATTGGATCAACGTGGGCCGGAGTGGGACCTTTTCACGCTTTAATATTTTTATTAAGTTTCTTAATGTCAAGTAAGTTTATCCTTAAGCCATTATTTATGTCAGTAATTGATGGTTTTGACGGCGTGGGTTCGAAACCCGGGACAGAACTTTCTGATCGAAATTATATAATTTATGATGTAGGTAAATTTTGGTAAAATCTTGTATACTGTATGAGGTAAAAGTATGTTAAATATGAGTTTATAAAATATAATCAATATGCCCATTCGATTATGGTAAGTTTCATTATTATTAAGATAATAACATTTAAGTTTCCGCATTCAAAAGGCGACAGCGGAACCCTTTTACACTAGAATAAACCTATGTCTGTTTATCTGACCTATAAAGGGCACGGGGTCTATCTTGTAATATGATTGGTAACACGCTGAAATTTTCATAGAATAATATGAGTTATTATGGCGTATATGCGCGCATACTCACGCCTTTTATCCCTGAAGGGGTAGGCAGAGGCAACTAGTGCACCCACTTTTCGCCGTGCGTATTCCGTCCCATGATGTGATGGGGGCGAGCCTATCGCCATATCGGGCACAAATTCCAGACTTCGGACTGATACTGAATGGAAAAATCCAATATAACTTTGCCCGACCCGGGGATCGAACCCGAGACCTCAGCATTGCAGTCGTACCGTAATATAACTACTCAACCGAGGCAGTCCAGTTATTATAGCGTATATCTTAAACTTAAAAAAATATCTTCTCCCATCCGCCCTTTTTCTATTCTACTAAAGGGGTGGCAAAACAACACTTTCATCCATGTGGCAAAAATGTAGTTTGCAAGTTACTAAAATATAAATATATTGCATCTAAAAAAAAATTATGTAGGCCTACCACCGCGAAAACTTTCGAAAAAATATAGAACACAAAACCTCTTTACAATGCCGCCAGATGGCGTTCGATTTTCAAAAATAATTGTCGAATTTCACATTGGCCTGGGGGTGGGCGGCGTGTTTCATCAAAATAACGTAGAGGCGATAAATCTCCGCTTCCAAAACGCCCGCACGCCCCGGGCTGTTCGTGGACGAGCGCAGTCCGCGGGCGCCTGACAAAGAACTTAAACAATAAAGGGAACAGATGCGACACTTTAACGTTAGTCTAAAGTACTATTATGTAAGTCTATAATGTTAAAATTATTATATTTCGTTTTTAAATATATAATGCTATATCAGCAATATTATATTCCTTGGGGTTGAAAATCAATAAAATATTTGTTAACTTATTTCTATTATAATACCGGTATTACTACTACTAATTAATAACTTTAATGCTGTTCCTGAGATATACTATAATTAAATTCTCTTTATACCGTATTATAGTATAGTAAGCGGAGCCGGAAATACGCAATGTGTTTGTTGAATAAAGGAAATATTTTCTATGTGTTGTAAAGTCGTTTTTAAAGCAACTGCTGTCACAGATACTAACATGTCGTACAATTTTTTGTCTTACGCTCTATTATACATTATTTCTAAAGCATTTATAAGTCTTACATAAAATATCTTTAATATTTTAAGTTGGTGGTAAGATATATTTTCGCTTCACCCGAATAGCGACCACCGTACAAAGAGTTAGTTTTTATCTCAAATTATAAACCTCAAATTAAAAATACCGCTGTAAGCATATTTTAGTAAAATTACTTTTAGTTTACTGGTGGTAAACAAATCCAAAGCTCCTTCTAAGTAACTAAACTTTCTATATACAAATATCAACCATAGCTTCCGATAAATACATCAACATATATATATGGCTCGGAAACTACAAAAGCGCTTCCCACATGTTGCGTATCCATCAATGAACGCGCCGTAAAAGTCGATACATTTCAAAACGACACATGACGGGTGTCATAACAGATGGCTTGACAATTAGCACCGCCGACGTACACCCACTGCACGAGAGTTGCAGGCCTTCTACAAATTGCCACTCTACTGGCCAGTTTTATGGCCCCGTATAAAGGCAAAGGTGTCTCCTTATCGATATTTTGTATTTTTTGCTCGAAAATGAACTGATATGGAAAAACTTGCTTGGAGTTTCATGCTAATGCTGAAATAAATTTGATGCTGATTTCACAGAAGAATTTCTTTATTGTATTATTTTCTGTTACATATAAAATAATTTACAAAATCGAACATAGAAACCTACTCTCTTTGATTAATCATATACCTAGATAGATACTGAACGTTTCAAACTCGTCGAAAAAAATAGAGGCCAACTGTTACCCACTAAATGAGTTTGAGTGAACAATTTTTTGTTGTTTTTCATGGATATAATGTTCTCCCGTTTTAATAGAAACCATATAATAACTGATATCATTATGCGCGCACACAAGGATACGCAGAATGATGCAGCGATAGCGTATGACACAGCTGTAACGCATACTAGCTTAAGAATAGTTGGCCTATTTGTATTAGTTTCATTGCAGCGCGTCACTCTATCTAGGTATATAATTAATCAAAGCCTACTCTATTATTAAGGAAGTATGAAAGACATGAATTTCTAGTATATCTTTAGTAAATAATAAAAATGAAGATATCGTAAGCGTAATAGGTATCTACTAACTCTTTTATCGTGGATATCATTTCGATATAAAAAAATAATAATATGCGGGGGATTGAACACAAGAAGTCTCGGTTTATAGTTGACTCATCGTCTATTTTACCATAGAAGCAGTTAAAATTATTTTTGTCATAAGCCAATAAGACAGAATGTATAAGTATAAACTACAAGAAAATTTATAACAACCATTTTAATCTTAAAGTCTGTATAGTTAGCCTTTCCATGGCAACGTTTAAAATTTATTGCAATTTGCAGACTATGACTCTAAGAAGTACAATTCGCATAGGCATTAAAACACCACCTGCAATCACTTAGTCTGTTGCAGTGGGGTCAGTAGGCCGTTCAATCGACACGAAAGCCTTGCCGGCCACGTTCGTGTCTGCTATCGGACTATGAATCTCGATTACATGGAAATACGGATCGATATTGTGTACTGATTTACTTGGTAGCGCATATCTAGGATTGTAAATGGGTAGGTTAATAGGGGTTAGAATGGAGTGCAGCGGTTGCAGTTCTTTGTATAACCTATTTTGTTTAAATGGAGATTTGCTATGTTAAATGGAATCGCTGGTGGTATGTTACGGTGGTCGCAATCCAGAAAATATATCGGGATATTTGCATCGTTATTTTAAGGAATATTCATAAAAATATAATGACAAAAGCCTGCTGCAGCCAGTTTCGTAACAACGTTATGTATATGGCAGTCATACAATAAATAAAAAATAAATTTAATTTTAAATAACACCCGACACAAAAAAATATAATAAAAGTATAATAATAAAAGTGTCTTTGTCATTGAAGTACCTAGTAATATTTTGACCCAAGCGTCGTCGCGTCGGGGGACCGCGAAAATGTATTTTCATCTCCCTGGTCCGGAGTTCGGTCCCCCGATGAGGCAGTCCTCAGTTGTTACAACTAAAACTAAAACTCGCCATAGTCGCGTTCCGGGATCAGCCTATGTATGCCTGGTCTCAAACAGGCTGGCATAATTGCGTCGACTGGCGAGTGATAACCATCTCTAGTCATTCGACACTATCTAGACTCGACACCGCTTATCAACAGGTGTAGTAGGGTCACATTGTCCGCATAAAAAAAAGGGGATTTCTATCTTCCTTATTAAGTAACAAAACAGATCACTACGTCTATTTGTATAGATAATTTCATCCCGGATGACGCGCGCAACCAATTTTTGAGCGGCGATTTCACGGGATACGAGGACTTTGATTATTTATTGTAGAGTACATGTACATTTATAGGTATTTAGTGTGTATACATATAGGTGGTATACGTATAGGTGGTAGGTCTCTCATTATGTAAGAGGCCGTCTGGGTGGGTACCACCGCAATGTCTATTTCTACCGCCAAGCAACAGTGCATGCACTGTTGTGTTTCGGTTTGAAGGACATTGTAGCCAGTATAACTACTGGACATAATGAGACTTAACATCTTATGTCTCAGGATGACGAGCGCAGTGGAATGCCACACAGTACTTTGTAAGACAAGTTGCTGGATGGTGTTGCTACTGTTTATGGGTGGTCGTATCGCTTACCATCAGGCGAACGGCATGCTCGTCTCGTCATTCTATGCTATAAAAAAAAAAAAAAAAAAAAATACAGAACTAAAAACATGCAGAAGTTTGCCTACTTGGTCTGTAAGCGATTATGAAAATTGGTGTGGCGCGTCATCGTGGATGGTTATTCTTCAAAGCTCTCTTAGATTTTTATTATCGTATATCTACCGTGAGAAATCAAGGCGTGTCGCTGGTTATTAATAAAGTGATAGATACAACTTGTTTGTTTGAATTAGAGGATAAAAATATTTTAGTTTTTGCTATCTAATACCCAGTACAAAAACTGCAATCTATAATTTAAAACTATATCGCTCTCTGTATAATCTTTGATGCAAAAAGTAAACAAAAAACTCTGTACGGTTTTGACGATTTAATTACGTAAGTTTCGTGGTGTTTGTTAGGTCGCGGAATCGATTCTTGGTAAAATATTGATGGTCGATAATGATTGGTATACATTGTCTTACATTCCTGAAATTTTATATGAGTAGAAACGATTGATACGACAATACTATATTAGATTTCTGAACATTTTTGAACTTTTTTGAAGTACAGTCAGCAATATAAGTAGCGAATGTAATATATATTATAATGCAAAACTTTAAATCGCCTATACGCTTTTGTGATTTTACCAATTTTTGTTTTCTCTTTAAGAAACTAAAATAAAAAGGATTTACTTTACACAAAGGTAAAAAAAAAACAATTAAGCTTAATGCGTATAGGCGATTTGAAATGTTTTGCTGTTTTTCAGTTTCTTATGTAGCTGACTGTACATACTACTGACACGTACATACGTAGGGGTAAGCAAAGACGTTATTATTATACCTAATGTAGAATACTTAGAAATATATACTCAAAACTATTGAAGCCACACAAGGTGCGTGTATTGTGTACTCATTCTATCTGAATCCAGCAATTTCATCATACGTA
Source organism: Sphinx pinastri (assembly GCA_947568825.1). NCBI lineage: Eukaryota > Metazoa > Arthropoda > Insecta > Lepidoptera > Sphingidae > Sphinx > Sphinx pinastri. Next base: position 6,902,731 of record OX387634.1, read on the forward strand.
AAACTAAAAATTCACAAAAGGCACGGACAACACTTCAATCCTTACGTTTCATTTACCACGTGGTCTGCGCACGCGCACGGTCACAATACCATTGACCCGTGTTTCAAGCTAGGCCACTTCACACTGTGCAACGTTACTTTATTCCAAATTCAGTATTTTATTCACTACACGGAATTAATCATAATTCTTATTCTCAGAAACAGTAACGTTGTTTATAATTTAACGGATCTTGTTTATGACGTTTTGGAATTTGTATGATGAAGATGGATTATTTCTTGTGATAAGAATGCTCTGACATAACTATTAGCAATTGTCATTGCAGTGTTGGCCTTAATTTATCGACTTAGAAACGTGACGAAGTGCTAACGTGACAGCATTTGTTTTAATATTCTAATTTGTTTTGGCTGTATAGTCACAATATTATAAAAATGTGTAGCCGCGGCCAAAAAGGACACAAAAAGCGCTATATAGAATAAGGCTAAAGTGTAGTGTGCGTTGTTCCTTAGAGAAAGCAGTAGATCCTTCTACGACAGTCAACAATTAATTCGATTGTTTAGTTTTGTGTCATGTTCTTTGTGACAACCTAACTGAGACAACCATACTCAGTCTCCCCTAACAGCTACAATAGAATCTTCACCATGTAGGTTGGTTAGGTGATAGGTCTATTTAGATTCTAGGGTGCAATAATACTATTACTAGATACTGTCTATGGTGGTTAGGAATCACTAGGCCACCTTTATGAACTAAAAATAAACTATGCTTTTCTTCTTTTAAGGTTACTTAGAAAAACAGCCGTTCCTAAAATAAGTAGTTATAATAAATTATGATAGAAATGACACAAGACATGATTTTATTTATTTATTTCCAAAACTGGTAGCCTTATGCATTATAAATACCTCATTGACACAACCTCTAAAATAAATGATGTACTTGCAATGACATAAATAAATTTTAATTTCATTGTCACTTTAAAAATAGAACTTTGTTGTGTTTTTTGACGAATAGTACCTACCTATCTAAGCTTGATACACAAACTGTGATAAATCATAAAACACATAGACGAAAGTGATCTATTATTATCTAAATTGTAGACGAAGATAAATTTTGCTTAAGGTGCTCTATCTGATTTTTTTCATCTTTATCGACTTACAATTACATCATAAATTATACGAGAATTAATAGTTTCAATACATCAATCATTGCGAATGAGTAATATACTGTTGCTATTAAATCTTCTATGGGGTAGGTAGAGTTGTTACAATACATAAAAAAATAATTAACAAGATTTTTTATAATTAATTATAAGTCATTGAACGTTACCTAATTGAAACCTGAAAAAGTCGTAATTGGATTTAAGTTAATACTTAATGCTCAAGACTAAATCTCAAATTGTAAATTTATGCCTCGTTATAATATGAATATTCACCAATTGTTGATGAATACTCCTCTACCCTCGTTTTTTGTATCTGTACTATTAATCATACATTTTTAACCTAGGTGTACCTCACGGCTTCGCCCTCATGAAAATCCTTTCGCGCTACAAACCCCTTAAACACAGCATGACGCCAGCGCCACCTACTTAAAGAATCAGATAAAAAATATCCATTATTTCTCATGGGAGCAAATTACCGGGATAAAAAAGTAGCCTATGTGTTAATCCAGGACATGATCAATCCGTCTGCCAAATTTCATCCAAATCCGTTTAGTAGTGTCTGCGTTTAGTACTAACAAACACCCAAACATTGTCAAAAACTTTAGCATTTATAATATTTGTAAGATCAGTTAGATAAGATACGACGAGACTATTCTCAAAGCTGTGAACATGCTAACTGGTGGTAGGTCTCTCATTATGTAAGAGGCCGTCTGGGTGGGTACCACCGCAATGTCTATTTCTACCGCCAAGCAACAGTGTGCATGCACTGTTGTGTTTCGGTTTGAAGGACATTGTAGCCAGTATAACTACTGGACATAATGAGACTTAACATCTTATGTCTCAGGGTGACGAGCGCAGTGGAATGCCACACAGTACTTTGTTAGTCAAGGTGCTGGATGGTGTTGCTACTGTTTATGGGTGGTCGTATCGCTTACCATCAGGCGAACGGCATGCTCGTCTCGTCATTAAATGCAATAAAAAAAATAAAAAAAAATAAAAAAATTGTAAAGAGCATACCTTTCTTCATCTCGGTAAACAGGGAAGCGTTTAATTAAATCTAGAATGTTCTGTATCTGTCCAATAACACTATTCATCTCACGAGGACAGTGTGCCACCAGCCTTAATGTCCCGTGTAATGATTAACCAGAATAAGTGGAAACGTGCGACCAGCGACCACCGACGACCATGATAGCGGTATACATCGTTTAGATATACATCTAGCATGTTAACTTGGATTTAATATTTATAAATCATATTTTTTTGGTTATCTTATTAGAAATTGAATAGTAGATTTTGCTTGTGGTTTTGAATTTTTGAAATAATAACACAGAGTAAACTCTGGGACTATGAATCTATTTTTTTCCCTTTAAAAATAGCCCGCCTACCCGCACAACACAAAAGCCTGAGTGTATGTATATATTAATAAACGTTAAATGCATCCGTTTGTGGTGACAGCTGTTGATGGCAGATGTTGTTTATGGTATCACAGGTGGGTCAGGTGGGCCACAATTAGTCTATACTAAACGTGAAAGTACATAATAAACATTATTTAAATGTGGGATAGATAGGGTGTATAAAATAAAGAATCCATAAATCTTTGGAAGGATAAATAAGAATAAATCAGGGGTCACATTTCGCACATATTTCAAAATACGTTAGAAAGCTAAACAAATTGTTTAAAAAACAATACATAATTCTATCGAATTACCTCGGTCGTAAATTATGAAAATCGAATAAATGTGTCTGAAATTCTTTTATTTCGAATGTATAGAAAGATATCCTATTACAATGTGAAATAAATTACTATAAGAACAGTTAATCATAAGTTAGTTATTTTTTTCTAAAAATAATTTTAAACTGAAAATTTTAGCCCCATATAATCCGAAGAACCAATTATGTATGGACGAAACTGGTGAGAATATAGTTTCCTTAAGAAATAAAATGTTTACCATCTTGATTACTAATCCTACTTACATTATAAACGTGAAAGTTTGTAAGTATGGATGTTTGTTACTCTTTCACGCAAAAACTACTGAACAGATTTCGAAGAAATTTGGCACACGGGTACATCATGTCCTGGATTACACATGGGCTACTTTTTATCCTGGGAAAATATAAAGCGGGACTTCTATCCCGGAAAAACTTTTTAATGCGGGCGGATCGCGGGCAAAACTAGTATATAATATTCTGCACTGTATTATTTTTTTAAATCATAAATAGTTTTTCATTTTGGGTCCTTTTTTGCTACTCCTGTGTAAATAATAACCAAGTCACTCGCATCATTAAGGTTTATAATCATCATCAACATCATCATCAGCCACATGTCGTCCACTGCTGAACATAGGCCTCCCCTAAAGATTTCCAGACGGTCCTATCAAAGGCGGCCTGCATCCAGCGTGTTCCTGCGACCTTTATCAAGTCGTCTGTCCACGTTGCAGGTTTATAATGCGATGCTCCAATTAAAAAACAAGCTTAAAATGCAGTGCTTAGCATCGCAGCTGTGTCTACGTACGTTATGTAACAAACCTGTTACCGACCATAAATATTGACAAATTGTAAAAATGTGTTTCTTTTATATAAAATTAATTTATAAAAACGCGAACGTCAAGTGTGACAGTCGAGATTAGCATAATTTGTATGTTTGTGTGTTGTAATTTTCTATTGAAATATTGTAGCCGAGATAGCTTTTTATAGTACTTTTTAGATCCTATGCTGGGGCTGGGTTTATATGAAAAAACAATCCTTTATACGTAAAATAAATTAAAACAGAATATCCCTATACTATTTTGGCTGTTGCCAAGTTGTGAGCGAGGAATTACACACCTTGATTGTATATCGAAAGACTGCAGTCTTCCTAGTACCAAGATAAATACATATCTCTTTCGAGTTTGGGTTTTAGTTTAGTTTGGCGAGTCTCTGGTTACAAATATCCCCATCATGATTATAGTTTCTTTTTATGATTAACTATTTACTGGCAATAAATTTCAACACGATACAAACAAAGTCACGGGTCAAAGCCAGTGCATCTTATAATTTACAACCTGTCGTATAATTTGATGATATACAATAAATTTGCGTGAGCATTAGCAAATATAATGAACTTTCGACCGCGTGGGTGTTTTACGTGCCATTGTGATTTTTTTGCAAAAAAATAGCGGATTCGTTGACCAGTTGGTTGTTATGTAGATTTAATATGACGGAGCGCTGCGTTTTGGTGAGGCGGATTTGGGCTTTATTCCCTATTTTATTTATATTGATGACGGAAATGTAGCAGGAGAGGGTAGAGACCGCTTCTAACAGGTTTGGAAATGTTCGGGGAGGCCTATATTCAGCAGTGGGTGATGTGGCTGATGAAATGAAATGAAATGAAATGAAATATGAAATGAAATGAAATGAAATGAAATGAAATGAAATGAATTCATTTTTTCGATTCTTGTGCTTGTAAAGTTAAATTCATAGATATTTGCGCAAAATTTATCTTATAACACCAAATTCATCATTCATTCAAATTCATTATTCGTTCATAAAAATGAAGCGGCGATAGGCAAGTTGGGAGTGAAATGGACTGCCGAGTCGAATTTCTACAGGTTCAAAACCTAAGGGCACGCAATTTGAATTTTCCAAACTCATGTGCGTATTCTTTGTGAATTATCGCTCGCTTTAACGGTGAAGTAAAACATCGTAAGGAAACCTGTATACCTGAGAAATTCTGTATAAAAATCTCGAAGTTATGTGAAATCTGCCAACCCGCACTTGGCCAGCGTGGTGCACTAAGGCCTAAACATTCTCAGTGGTAGAGGAGGCCCGTGCCCAGCAGTGGGCAGTATATAGTACAAAGCTGATATTATTATTATTAACATCAAATTCTCGCCAACACAGTTACTTGGTGTTCGGATACTATTCATTATATTTAAGACTAGACATCTACTCGCGGCTCCGCCCGCGTTAAAAAAAATCGGGATAAAAATCTTTTCCCGGGATAAAAAGAAGCCTATAGCACTCAGAAGTAATGTAGCTTCCTGTTAGTGAAAGAATTCTCAAAATCGGTCCAGTAGTTTTTGAGTTTATCCATTACAAACAATGAAATCTTTCCTCTTTATATTATTAGTATAGATGAATATTCCCCCAAACTGTAACTATTTGGTTATTTGCTAATCTGTAAAACAAAATTCTACTGACGGGTTAACTTCCACTCCTTACAACGTTTCAGAAGTTGTGTCATAAAGTAATTAGTGGATATTTGATTTCGTATCATATTAAATTATCATTAGTTTGAGCATACTAGATCCTTTTAATAATCTAGCGCACCTAATTAGCCATTTGCATACGTTTACACGTTGATTTTAGTGTTTATTGCGAATTATAGCCGTCTTATTGACTCGCTGAATTTGTTTTTAAAACATTATTCATATTTTATGTTAGTTAACTATCAATATTTTGCTTAATTTTGTCGCTTTTTAAATATAGAAATCTTGTTTGAAATTGACATGGAAGATTATTAATTGACTATTTTAGATGTAAATTTTATAGAATGTTAGACAGTGGCGTAGCAAGGGTTGTTGCCACCCCGGGCGGACTTCAAATTTGCCGCCCAATGGCACCAAAAAATAAGAGGCCAATTTCAACAAATAAGAGTGTGGAATTTAAAGTTGGTCGAAAGCACTCTCATACAAATAATAGCTAATATCAAGTATATCTTTGAACCACATCGAAGTTCATATACTACAATGTGCTCTGGCAACCAGACTGATAAAACAGTAATTGTCAGATACGAACAAATTACGAGATAAAAATCGTATTCATGACCTCTCCAACCGAAAAATATAGCCGCTGACAACCTCTCATTACTAGTCTACCTCACTTATCCGACTCTATTAAAGTATAAATAACTCAAGTGTACTCTAAATTCTCAAGGAATATAGTTGTTCCGTACGAACACCCACACACAACAATTAGTTGCAACATAAATCATGCCACTGAAGTGTTGGATGACGTCAATTGTTCACGGGAAGGTTTGGAAAGGTGTTATTAGGTTCCGTAGTATTTTTATAACACTGGAGCCAGTACTCAGAGCACCTATTAGTATTCGAAGCGTGTTGTTTGATAATGGTTGCTCTCTTTAGGGTAATTGCCAACATCGCAATGAAATCTAAAGTAAAGTTTATACTAGCAATATGTTGCGCAAGAACTTCCAGATGTGTTACATTAGCGGCATTCAATAATTTTATACACATGTAACTCGCTGCAAGTGTTGCAAGCTTCAAAATTTGCTGATGTTAAAAAATCTAGAAAAGAACCATCTAGTTAGAAGAGCGGGTCGATCAGCAGAGGAATATAAATGCCATAATATTCTGTACGCAAAGTTTTCTACGCCCACTTGCACTTGGAGACGATATATAACACACTATAACACTAAAAACCTTTACGATTTTAGCAGTCAACCTTTACGCATTCCGGTTTATTGTTATAGTAAATACCGTTACTCTAAATAGTTTAGACAAACAAACGTATTTTCCTAATTGGCATACCATTTTTGTAACCGATGCACTTCACGATATCCACTAGAAAAACTAGTTTGTTATTGGGATAGTATCTAGGACAGTCAAGTTGCCTAGCTAGTGGGCGAGTGACGTTATCACTGTGAATGATCCAGTCGATAAAGGAACGGTAAGGCAACCAGGCCTCCCGTTACGTAATATTGTAATAAGTTTGTTATTTTATGTTACTGTCGCATCTTTTACTTGGGTCGATTGCAAATGTGTTCATTTTAATTGATGTAATGTTTTTGTAGATATTTCCTTATGCGTATGAAGTCTATGTTAGATATAATAAAATTTTATTGAGTAATATTTTCTTTATTAATATTTTGTTTTTGTAAGATTTTTTTGTATAAAGTTATACCATTAAACGTGATCTCGGAAATGATGAGATGCAAAAAGTATGAACAGAATATAAGTAAATCACCGGATCACCAAAGTCCTCCGAGATTATATGGGTAATTAATGATGAGAGAAGCAGGCTGCTCGCCTAATGTTAATGTTTTCTTTAACCTATGAAAACCAAAGTACTTCATAGCGTTGTCTTGAGCTCGTCACTCCAAGACATCAGACGAGAGGAGCAGGCTACTTGCTTGAAGTTAACTTTTTCTTTAGGCTATGAATACTAAAGTACTGTCTTGTTCATCATTTCAAGACGTCAGATATTAAAATATCAATATTATACCTTATAATTATAATAGTTTATTTTATATCCTTCACAAGTAAACACTACTTTGCGCGTAATCTGCCGCTTAGTGGCAGAAACCAACACTCTATCCAGTCGATCTTTTTTAAAGATCTATAAAAAAAATACTCTTTGTTTGCGCAAAATGTATTTATCAAGTAATTGTTTTTAATTGTATACTATTGTGTTATAACAGTGCAGCTTTTTAAGCTCTAAGCGTCCCAATTTGCTCTACCTTTCCCATTACAACGTGACTCATATAATATCTTAAAACCACTTAAAAGCTTAGGAGCTTTTATAAGTGCCACCTATTTACCACAAATGTTAAATGTGTACTTTAAACCTTTTAAATGTTATATCACTGGATGCTTTTATAGTAAAAGCTCGACTTCACATGGTGGTAAAAGTTTAGGGTATGTAATCCACCTAGCCAGTTTCGGCCACGGCGGCCAATCTCTACGGAAATCAGGCAGATACGCAAGAGATACAAAGAGACACAGGTGCACTCGCTATTCCTTCACTCTCATAGTCTGGTGAGACGGCAATCCGACATGACCGGAGAGAGATCAGGCGCAGGACCAACGGCTTTACGTGCTTTCCGAGGCACGGGGTTATCACACCGCCAACTTCCTAACTCCGAGTTGCGAACTGGAAATTCAATATTGAAAATTGTTTTATGCATTATTATGACTGCCTCGGTGGCGTAGTTTATTGCGTACGCGTTACGAGTACGATGTACGACTATGAGAGTAAAAGAAAGCGAGTGCACTTGTGTATTGTGCACAAACTTGTGCACTATAATATCTCCTGCGTACCTGGCTGATCTCTGTTGAGATTGGCCGCCGTGGTCGGAATCGGCTAGGAAGAGATTATAATATTATTATGGTGTTTTTTATTGTAGTTATTCATGCTAACCCACAGTAGTCAAGTCAAAGTCAAATAATCTTTATTTAAATTGTCTTTTTCCAAAGCTAAAGACTAGTCGTTAATAGGTTTTTTTTTCGCGGGCTAAAAACGCGTTATCGCTACCACCACTGCGGGGTGAGTGGAACAGTTATGTTGGTTTCACACAGTCTTACGGCCCAATGTCGACACTCGGGAGTATAGCATCATCCGAGCGAGCATTGGACCGAGTCCCTAACACTATGTTCACCCTACACCGGCATACCAACCAAAACCCGTGGTGGCCTTCTTCGGCGCATACGGGACGGCCCCGGGGTATCTTGAATGTAAATGAGTCTTATGAACAAGAATAGCTCTTTAATTTGGGCAAATATAACCTTGTTACATTGAAAACTTTTAATACCTACTTAATATATTATTTAACCAAATAAAGGTTTCTCATGCGTTGCTTTGATGTTGGCAATATTATGAAACGATAAAAATAACATATAATTCCTACCTTTTGTATGAGACAGGAGAGACGTTAAACGTGGAATTGACTGCCGAGATGTAGGTCCGCAGGTTCAAAACCTCTGAATTTTCGAACTTATGTGTGTATTGTTTATCAATTATCGCTCGCTTTAACGGTGAAAGAAAACATCGTGTGAGAACTTTCACACCCGAGAATTCTCTTTAAGAATTACGTGGGTATGTGAAGTCTGCCAACTCGCACTAGACCAGCGTGGTGGACTAAGGCTTAAACCCTCTAAATAGTGTAGAAGACCTGTGCTCAGCAGTGGGTAGTTTACAATATAGGACTGGTATTATTATTAACGTTTTCTATAAAAATCCTGAAATGATTTCACCGCTGTAAACTGAACAAAAGACATGGCGTGACGTTCGAGCCAAATTATGATGGAATAGCCAAGTTTCCGGTCCGAACACGCTTCCGGTCAAAATAACGTTCTGATGAATAATTTATGTACTTTTTCCACCTAACTTCACCACAGTGGTCCGAAAATAAATAAACGGCCGTCGAAGTAGATTTTATCGTTGCACCCTATTGTGATAAATACGGTTATGGTTTTATAGCTAGTTGGTGCTATAGTATGACCCCTTGATTATATAAATTTCAGACCCTTATAAAATTTTAATGGGACCTTATCTCTGCCTTTTCCTGTCCTTATCAGTGGGGTCGGCAATGTTATCTTTCAATGCTTATCAGTTATCACCTATCAGATTGTTCGTCCTAAACTACCTCTTTTGTTTGGCCTCTATCCTTGTGTTTAAAATATATTGGTTTTTGTAATGAAACATTAATATGCGACGGATGTTTTAACCGATTTCAAAATAGGAGGAGGTTCTATGTTCGACTATATGCTTTTTTTATTTTATTCTCGTATATTTTTTATTCAGAGCAATATGCTTCTATCGTTGTTAGGAATTCTCAGTTTTAAAAGCATCAGTAACTTAATCGATCAATATAATCATCATAATAAATTCTCAATTATTGTATTTGGTCGATTAGTCAATACGTTATATTGTACCCTTTTCGAGAGCCCTAGATTACGATTTCAATGTATAAAATATGTAGTATTTTTTACTACTAAATACGATAAATCCAAGTGGAAATATAGTAGTTAACTTTTATTGCCTAGGTCACCCTGTATTTGTATTAAATGTCTCGATACATAGTTGAGTCATGGAAGCAAAAGTAAGCCAGCTGGCAACACTTGATTTTTCGCACTTACAAAACCATGAGTTGTAAAGTGATATAAGTTAAAATATTACATTATCTCTACTTTTTATTCATGTTTTTTAAAGAATATACTTTCTAAAATGTTTTAAAACGTGTAATGTTTAATTATACAAGACAATAATTTGTTTTTATGACAAACCGGCTCAATTTCAAATATAACGTGTAGAGAAGCATACCGTTGTGCTGGTTTACTTAACGAATACTCACTTTAAACTGTTACAGATAAAAGATTTCCAATTTTTTGCTTTTATTTTATGTCTTTCAATTCTTCAAACGCCTGGTTACAATAAATAATATAATTTAAAAAGTGTCATAGGCTATAACTGTGTACCTATATAAGAGATATCGCAGAAACTGTTCTACAAATTGAAATGGATAATATGCAATTGTTCATCTCTGTGCCAAAAAAATATGTATAGTAACTATTATGTATTATTTTAAACGTTCTAATAGTTTTTTCAATGAAACTTAAACAGAAAGCTTTAGCCCCAGAATATTAGATATTTCAATATTGTTGTTAGTTTTCGTGAAACGATTGTCAAAATTAGGTTTCAATATTTTTTCTTAGTTGAGTTTTTATCTTACGTCAGCTGTACAGCAGGTGCAGTATCGGTATCGTAAACAATTCACTATGTCAATGCCACGTCATAGTAACGGGTTGGTTGTAAATCTTATGTAGGCCGATACCTTGAACATTTTCTAGTGATGTGGCAGATTGATACTAGATTCTTAGATTTCTTGACGAAATCTCGAACGAGACAGCTTATTTCAAACACTGAGTTTGAGAGTTGATTGACGAGGATTTACGAAGGAATTCGGTTAAATATGAATTTTTTGTCTTTTTTAATAGCTTTTGCCAGAAACCAGTGTAAATTTAAGGTTCTATAATAGTAGGCGCTAGAGTTCTTTTTTTTTTTTTTATGGCATTGAATGACTAGACGAGCATGCCGTTCGCCTGATGGTAAGCGATACGACCACCCATAAACAGTAGTAACACCATCCAGCACCTTGAGTTACAAAGTACTGTGTGGCATTCCACTGCGCTCGTCATCCTGAGACATAAGATGTTAAGTCTCACTATGTCCTGTAGTTACACTGGCTACAATGTCCTTCAAACCGAAACACAACAGTGCATGCACACTAATGCTTGGCGGTAGAAATAGACATTGCGGTGGTACCCACCCAGGCGGAGTTACCTCCCTCGAGACCAATGACTTGAAAACAAAAGATTGGTAATCGATATTTAGTTCTCATCATGGACTCTGAACTACCCACTATATGGTACCAATTTAAATTAACTACAAGTTGCTCAGAATTCGAGGTCTTAGATACATATAACATACGCATTGTCTAGGTTACACCACTAAGCTTGACAAAAACAATGACACGTACAAATATGAATTTTACATTCACATTGTAACTAATGAACTCACTACACATTAGTGTTCTTTGATATTTTTTATGAAAACGTGTACGCAATTTTATACCTTATATAGTGAAGTGTGCTTGCCAAAATTGTGTGGCTGTTTATAGCATGAATTTTTAACTTTTTGCTATCAAACTCTATTAAAGCTGTACATTGCATTACTATTTAAACACTCAAGTAGATATCCTATCATATCCTACTAATATTATAAACGCGAAAGTTTGTAAGTATGGATGTCTGGATGTCTGGATGTATGGATGTTTGTTACTCTTTCAAGCGAAAACTATGGATTTCGTTGAAATTTGGCACACGGGTAGATCATGTCCTGGATTAACACATAGGCTACTTTTTATCCCGATAATTTGCTCCCATGGGAAATAATGGATAATTTAAATCTGATTATTTAAGTAGATGGCGCTAGCGCCGTACTGAGTTTTAGGGACTTTTGTAGAAAGGTTTTTCACGCAGGCGAAGTCGCAAGCAACACCTAGTATTTTATAAAACTGAATATACCAGCTATAATATACTGCCCACTGCTGACCATGGACCTTGTACATTGTTTTTTGTTGCTGTTGATGTTTCCTTCACCGTTAAAGCAAATGATAATTATTGATAAACAATACACACGATTTGGATATTATACATGCAGACAATCGTCTCGGCAGATCGTTCTATACCCAACTAGGCTATCGTACACTCTTAAATCTTTAAATTCTTTTAAACCGTAATTGATGTGAAAATCACTTCTTTAATAATTTCTTTCTTCATTTAAGTTTATACCTTTTTAGTTTTTTGTATGATCTACCGGTGCCTAGGATGTGTTCACTGGCTTGACAAAAGGGACCTAAGAACTCAGTTGTTTATCAATAGAGAACGTGCACTTCGTAAGCTCTGCCATCTGGTGGTGCAATCAGAATCTTTCAGCCTATCGATACTTGGCATTGATGTAAAATATTTATATTAAAAGGATGAAAATAACATTTAATTTGTTGATAATGTATTACTGTGTATCTAGATGCTCCAAAACATAAATATAAACAAATCAAATGGGGTAAGATTCTAAAATAGTACCTAAGTACTTACATCCCATAGTTATGTGAAAATCGTCAAAATAATAAAAGCTGTTTAAAACATACATAAGTATGAGTTCCAAAAGCATTTAGAAATGTCTCATTACGTAATTTATAAAAATAAAGAAGTTTTGAAGATAATAATAAATTCAATACAAACAAATCTGTAATTAAGGGAGCATAATCTCTTAATTTTGGTTCAATAACATCAAAATAACTAGCTCCCAACTAAAAAAAAGCATATTCTGGCCACGCTGGGTATCAATAATATTCGGCCTCAACCCATATTTTATTATATTAAAAGAATATATAAATAAATTATATATTTGAAAAGTTTCTTTTTTATCCTCATGTGGCTTTTGTGTCGATTTTGTCATGCCACCTATAGTTTGTGCACGTTCCCTATACAACTTTTTTAAAAAAGAACTAGTGTTTTGATGAATCATTGATCAATGGATGGACAGTAGTATTATTTGACAGGGTATTTACTTGTTTTATTAATTATCGTATTATCTAACTGCACGAGACTTATCCGAATGGTTCGGGCTTGTGGCACAGTACACAGATATATAATATTACCGTGCTTGTGATAAGCACAAATGAAATGTTTATCTCAAAAATAGATCAGTGTTATTGTCAAATTTTACTTGGAATACGATAAAAGTCAACGGTTTCTCGAAATTCAATTCAGCCCACATAATAGTCGATTACATTGTCAACAAAGGAAGCTTTTTTAAACCCGATTAAAATGGCCATAACGTGACAATGTGATCCGCTGGGAAAGTGTAATTGTTTTGTTTTAGTGGTAAATATATTGCAGTTTTTTGTTATTGCATTTTACGGGATTTCTCGAAGGCATTAAGTAGCGGTAATAATATTTTTAACGATATTCTTTTTACCGCAAATCATCATCATCATCATCATCAGCCACATGACGTCCACTGCTGAACATAGGCCTCCCCCAAAGATTTCCAGACGGACCTATGAAATGAAGAGAGATAATACGAAATTTATTATCTGATATGGAATTATATTATTGTACATACCTTAAACAGCTTTTATTAAACTCAGTTTTATAAACAAAAGCATAAACTTCATTAAATTAATTACTTAACTCCTTGTTACTAATTTTATCTTTTTATTATACTCTCAGAAAAAAAAATCATCTACAAAGAATATCACTCCAAACAAATGATACACAAAATCGCTACCTCCTCCACCATAGTACATACAATAAGATACAACAAATAGGCATGATGGGCGTATTATCGGCAAATGATTATCACCTCTTACCGAGATATCGTCGCCTCGCTTGGCGGGGGTCCAATCCAAGAAATACGGAAAAAATTACTTTAGAACGGACGCTGGTGTCTGCAGTGATAAGTTGAATTTGTAATTAGTATATCCTGTACATATTTGTTGAAATAAAATGTTATAACAGTTGATGCTATGTAAAGTCTGCCTCGGTGGCGTAGTTGTATTACGGTACAACTGCGATGCTGAGATCTCTGGTTCGATCCCCGGGTCGGGCAGTGATATTGGGTTTTTCTACTCAGTATCAGCCCGGAGTCTGGTATTTGTGCCCGATATGGCGATAGACTCGCCCCCTAACACATCATGAGACTGAATACGCATGGTGAAAAGTGGGTGTACTAGTTGCACCTCTGCCTACCCCTTTGGCGATAACGGGCGTGAGTGTGTGTGTGTGTGTGTGTGTGCTAATTAAAGTAATATGTTTGAAGAGGAGTGAAAGAAATGAATCTTTATTTTAGTTTAAAATATAAATTACGGTGGCGTCCCTAACCTAGGCTACTTATTAAGGACAACGCACTGGATATCTATCGTATCTAGATATCAAAGACGAATAATTATTACTATACAGAAGGGACTGGACGAACATAGAAACCGCTAGGTGAAATATTATGTCCCATTTTTAGCACATACCGTATTAATATTTACACACACACTCTCACGCCTTTTATCCCCGAAAGGGTAGACAGAGGCGCAATTAATGCACCCAATTTTCGCCGTGCGTATTCCATCCCATGATGTGATAGGTAGGTGTGGTATAGGTGCCCGATATGCGAGCCTATCGCCATATCGGGCACAAATTCCATATTAATATTTATAATACTTTAATAATTTCATACGACTTGAAATAAATCTAGTAAAAATTATCATTATAATTTTGTTTACAAAAAATAAACAGCGATTTTTTGATATTTAAATGTCTTCAAATTTACATTTTAATCTTTGAAGATATTTTAAGGTTACCGCATCAAAAAAGGTAAAAACTAAAAGCGTGACCGCTTTTATCGCACCGTGGCATTACAATTGTATGAAATTAAAATTGTATTTCAAAATGTAAACCTTTTGAGGTTCTTATTGCGTGAAGTATTGGAATAGGTGTTGTAATTTTTTTACGCACTCAATTCTTTGTGATATACTCATCATTTTTAATACTTATTTTTGTAGGTATTCTGCACCGACTTAGACTTGAATGGTAAAGTAGACAATAAAAAAAATAGTTTTAGTTTGACAAGTTGGTTGGGTTTTCGCGACGCCTTAGTATAAAAAAGTTATAATTTTCTTATCAAAAGTCTTAAGAAAAATATCACGTTCTAACATTAAATTATACTAGATTTCTGCTCGTAGCTCCGGCCGCGTGAATTTTTTTTCTGGGACTAAAAATATTATACCGGGATAAAAAGTAGCCTATAGCACTCAGGAGAAATGTAGCTTCCAATTAGTGAAAGAATTTTCAAAATCGGTCCAATAGATTTTGAGTTTATCCATTACAAACAATCAAATCTTTCCTCTTTATTATTAGTATAGACTAACTCCATATCTGTGTTGCCCTCTGTGGGAATAAATTATTATTCCCGGTTAACTTGAACTTGTTTAAGTATCCCTTTAGGCATCCGAAACATTTAAGATTTCAAGTCACTCTAACCGATGAGTATAGATTAGAATGTGACTTGAATTTGGTCGGCTTCTTTGATTAATTATATACCTAGATAGACACTGAACGTATCAAACGCGTCGAAAAAAATAGAGGCCAACAGTTGTCCACTAAATGAGTTCGAGTGAATTATTTTTTGTTGTTTTTCATGGATATAATTTTCTCCCCATTTTAATAGAAACCATGTAATAACTGGTATCATTATGCGCGCACACAAGGATACGCAGAATGATGCAGCGATAGCGTATGACAAAGCTGTCACGCGTACTGGCTTAAGAAAAGTTGGCCTGTTTGTTTTAGTTTCATTACAGCGCGTCACTCTATCTAGGTTTATAATTTATCAAAGGTCAGCTTATACATTTATGTGACAAATAGCGTTTATCAGCAAGCTTCCGTATCGTTGTCACCCTTCCACCGGCACACAGTCACAAACAGGGTCTTCTTACAAGCTGATCATTAAATATAACTTTAAATGACATTTCTATGCGTTTCCGACTTGTTGAGGTAAAATAACATAAATGGAATATTATGCATATTACCATAGAATCACATATTTATTCATTATGATAAAAAGGTTATACTGAGTGGGACTGGGACTTTACGGATTTCCTTGAAGTTATGCTGCCCTAGTAGTGTCGCGTGTCTTCGCCTACGGTTAAATTTTAACCTCCTAAAAGTATATCATACCAGCCCTGTATTATATACTGCCCACTGCTGAGCACGGGCCTCCTCAACTACTGAGAGGGGTTAGGCCTTAGTCCACCACGCTGGCCTAGTGCGGGTTGGCAGACTTCACATACCTTCGAAATCCTTATAGAAAACTTCTCAGGTATGCAGGTTTCCTCACGATGTTTTCCTTCACCGTTAAAGCGAGCGATAATTCACAAAGAATACACACATAACTTTTTAGAAAAGTCAGAGGTGCGTGCCCTTGGGTTTTGAACCTGCGGACATTCGTCTCGGCAATCCATTTCACTCCCAACTAGGCTATCGCCGCTGTAACTGTGTAAGCTGTCCTAAAAGTATATAGGCACGTAATGGGGTTTGGTTATTTCTGTCACCAAGCAGGATTAAGAACTTATGTTTTAGTGTGTAAAGGACAGAACGCCGGTGTAATTATTGAGCCTTGGTTAATTTAACATACAACGTATTTAATAATAATGGACGCAGTGTGGTGATACGGTGTGTTTTTTAATGTAAAGTGTTTAAATTATAATGTCTATGAGCGAACGAATTAAAGGATCATCTGAGCACGTCCTTGCAAATATTCTGGTCTGCTACACCGTAGGCCAGCGTAGCAATTACGACTGACGACCACTTCACTGTAATTACGAGCTAAGAGGCTATAAAAATAATTTTATTATCATATTTAGATAACACTAACGCACTTACTATCAAGTTTTCCGTTTTGCCGAGCAACTATAGAAAATAATTATTTTATAATCATAGCCTGTTACAAACAGGACGAACAGGAAATTCTATATAGATAGAAAAAGGATACAAACACCGTTAGAGATGATTTCGTGCTGATTGCGTAAGCCGCAACTTTGTAATATATGGGTTAAAGCCCCGTTGGAATATTAAAAAGGTTTACGCTACGAATTAGTGAAAAAAGCTCTAATGAAGCTTGCGGTTATGTGGTTAGATGTCAGTGGATTATGAATGGCGTTATCTGGATGTTTCTGCATTGCAGATTGATTTCAAAAGTCTATTTCTACCGCCAAGCGGCAATGTGCATACACATTTTACTGGTGGTAGGTATCTCATATGCAAGAGTCCGTCTGGGTGGGTACCACCGCAGTGTCTATTTCTGCCGCCAAGCAGCAGTGTGCATGCACTGCTGCGTTTCGGTTTGAAGGACATTGTAGCCAGTGTAGCTACTGGACATAATGAGACTTAACATCTTATGTCTCTGGATGACGAGCGCAGTGGAATGCCACACAGTACTTTGTAACTCAAGATGCTGGATGGTGTTGCTACTGTTTATGGGCGGTCGTATCGCCCACCATCAGGCGAATGGCATGCTCGTCTCGTCATTCAATCCAATAAAAAAAAACTGTTGTGTTCTGGTTTGAAGGACATTCTAGCCAGCGTAACTGGGCCATCTAATGTCTCAGGGTGACGAGCGCAGTGGAGTGCCACGCAGTACTTTCTAATTAAGAGTTCAGTGGGCTTAGAATGTGAAAAAAATACGACACGACTCCGTTTCGTTTTATTGGGATTGGTTGAGAGACTAACACGTGACTGACGTATTGGTCTCTCGATCAATCACAAACATCCAAATTAAACGACATCGTCTTTCGAGTTGCTTTTTTTTTGTCACATTCTAAGCCTGCTGTATGGCATGCTCATCCGGTCAGTAGCAATCAAATGTAAGTATATTCATATTTATGGAAAGGAAAATAGGTCAATTATAATTTGAGGGGTTACCTTGCATAATAGTATCTGTAACCACGATCAACAGTATTAAGTATTTTTTGGAGTATCTACTTCGGAAATATCTAGTCGCTTCGGATATTATACGATGGGATTGACGATTAGTCCTAAAATTACAACTGACACGCATTTTACAGGCCGTCATAGCGATTGCGACTGATATTTGTTAAGTCTAATTGTCCATTACTAGTGCCATAACAATAATCGACCAGTTGAAATTCTTGATTTCTTTTTGGGAATCGTTTTTCCAATAAACCAATTCTTTAATACTCCAAAAATTTAACAAATGTTACAAACTTGTTATAATAGAGATAATTTAACATTTTGAATGACAATTATTTTTTAATATAGCTAAATATTTTTTAAACATTTATTTGCTATTCTAAAAAAAACTGAATCCATTGGATGGAGTGTAGACTCAGTTAATGTTATTATTTTTTTAAGTTAATGGGATACATAGAATATTAGAGGGATCAACTTTAAATTGACAATGTTTAAGAGAGATAAGATTATTTTTTTATAAAATTTTATCTCTAATACAAACTTTTGAAAACATTTTTAAAGATGGCTTTAGTCTATTTGCTGAAATTTAATTTAATTTCTTTATCCCCAATTCTGCCTTCTAACTTGAACCCATTTGACTCGTGAGTCATCGATTTTAGCGGTAATAGTTAAAATTAAGTTTACGAACAAAAAGCCACAACAATAAAATTTGTTTCACACAAGTGTGTGCGAAAAAAGGCTACGTAGCGCCGGAACGCATTCCCGAAAAGTTTACTATGATTAATTTTGGATGAATCATTTGATGTCGTGAATATGGAATTTACTGTTTTTGTACTCGTTTAACTTTAGACTTTTCTTAGATCTTTATGTAATGGTGCTGCCTCGGTGGCGTAGGTGTATTGCGGTACGACTGCAATGCTGAGGTCTCGGGTTCGATCCCCGGGTCGGGCAAAGTGATATTGGGTTTTTCTATTCAGTATCAGCCCGGAGACTGGAATTTGTGCCCGATATGGCGATAGGCTCGCCCCCTATCACATCATGGGACGGAATAAAAATGGCGAAAAGTGGGTGCATCAGTTGCGCCTCTGCCTACCCCTTCGGGGATAAAAGGCGTGAGTATGCGTTTATGTAATGGTCACTTGTCTGAGTTTCTGTCATAAATTGAACTGAGTATTTGGAGTTACAAGTACCTCAAATGTTATTATGACGTTATTTTGTCATCATCATCATCATCAGCCACATGACGTCCACTGCTGAACATAGGCCTCCCCCAAAGATTTCCAGACGGACCTGTCAAAAGCGGCCTGCATCCAGCGTGTTCCTGCGACCTTTATCAAGCCGTCCGTCCACCTTGCAGGTGATGTTGATTTTGTCACTGAACATAAAATAGCAAAATAAAAAACATACACTTATTCTACAGTGTTTAGTTATTAAGCCATAAACCAACATTATTTGACCTCTGAGACCGTGCCGGACCACAGGGTCACGATTCTCGGTCAAAATGTTAATAAAAATTTATTAAACTTCAAATCAATAGGCCTATAATTGAAATGAAATCCGTGAAACCATTAGCAGAGTACAATTACGCATTTCGCCATAAATGATCGTCAAGCATGATACGTGCGTGTTGTGGGCGTGTGCGCTCAGTGTTGGTTTTGAAAAAAGGCTAGGTATATCGCATTTCTGTTTCTTTTCAAATGAGCGATCCTATAAGGTTTGTATTCTTATATGTAATTTCTTTATTATAGCTTGTTATGTGCGAACGATGGCAAATTTTAATTTTACGGTAGTTTAATGAAAAGTCCTTTGAAAAATATGCATAATTATATCAAAAAATTACATTCCTCCTTGGGTAGTTTTGTTTATATTAATAAGTGTTTCAAAATATTTTTTGTAGTTCCGATTCATATTGCAAATTATTGCCGAAGGAAGTGCCATAAATTTTATACTTATTATCTTTTGGTCTTTCCGACATTTTTTTATTATATATTGAAATAATTTTAATGATTGTTGTAATCCTGGTCAGCCATTACTACATAAAGGAAACCATGAAGGTCTAGATATAATTCGCGTTTGTTCTTGACCTTGTTAAAGCAGTAAACAAAGTCGAAGGTATTTTTACATGTTTTTTTTTTTAAATTGCATTGAATGATGAGACGAGCATGCCGTTCGCCTGATCGTACGACCACCCATAAACAGTAGCAACACCATGTAGCACCTTGAGTTACAAAGTACTGTGTGGCACTCCACTGCGCTCGTCATCCTGAGACGTCTCATTATGTCCAGTAGTTACACTGGGTACAATGTTTTGTGTATATTTATGGTTTATTGTATTATTTTACGTGCATTTTATGATTAATTTTCTCAAGCATACTTTTCTGGTTAGTATATTTGTTTGTTCATATTATTTCCCAAGATATTATATAAATGACATTCGGTAGGTATATTGAAAACCCATAGCTAACAAAAATCAAATACATAAAAAAATACGTGTGGCACTCGGAGACTGCCGCGGTAAAGCTATTGCATAGCATTTTTTTTTCACAAATTTTGATTGACTAAACACAAATTCGATCTTACGCTTACCACATAAAGTAGATTTTTAAACGCGAGCAACGCACGTTTAGTCTTGTTATTGATAAATGTCGGAAATGCCATGGTCATCACAACCAAAGTAGAATAAATCAAAATTTGAAAAAAGAATGTTACGTTCGATTCTTTTGTACTCGTGCCGTGCCAACGCTGGGGAAATAGCTTCTACGCAATGTATTTAAGGTTCATATTAGATTAGTAAGAAATGGTTTTAATGACTTTAATAAATAAAAATATACTCGTTTCAACAATTATAGCTTCTACGCATTGTATTTAAGGTTCATATTAGTAAGATAAAAAACGATGTCAGGTTATTTTCGTTACGGAATTTCTGGATTCGGTCTCCACGCTCAAGGCCCGCGATAGAAGCTATGCAATAGCTTAAAATGAAAATTAAATGATTAGAAAATGTATCAAAGATTTTTGATTGCTTCTTCCATTTATTCAGGATCTTACAAGTTTTAAAGTTGAAGTCGATATTAAATGAATGAAATCCAGACTTTATCAACATTGACAAATTCAATACTTTTCAGCGACACGTGCATAATTTCTCCGTATGCTAAATCGATGTAACGCTCGCGCGGCGGATGGTATGCCACCAATAGACGCCCAAAATTATCAATTCGTTCTTATGAACGGTGGGCGCATCAACGGAACTCTTGTGTTGCACACGCAAGTTGGTAGAGACAGCGTGCGAACAGGCCACACAGCAACTCAGTGGCTTCAACGGAGCTCATGCTTGGAGTCTGGGAAATCCAAAATTCTCTTCGTGCAATAAAATACTTAGTAAGAAAAACACGTAGGTTTATAGTGTGCGTAAGTCTAGGACACGGAGTGTTGATGTTTAATGAATAAATCAGTATTGTTCCAAATTTGAATTTCATGTCGCGAAAATTTTGCTGTTGCACAATATTTTAATATTTTGTACTATAAATATCCGTTATGGACACTATATTTCCAATTGAAAATTCAATTGGTTAAGTAAAATGCTAATATTATGAAGTATATTATATTTTTATGTCATGGTTTAAAAGCCTTACGGCCATATTCTACATCACTTCGTAAATATACTTGCTACATAGAAATTTAGAACCCATAATTTATAGAAAATAATGTCAAGGAAAATGTAATTTCCCAGTCTTTAGGAACCGGGAAATTACATTTCCAGGAAATTGTCTAAGTACAGTCACTGAGGACATCAACACAAAAACTCTTATTTAATACCACTCCTGCATTACGGAGTCATTACAATGTAAATTCACCAGTTCACCATTATGGTGACCGGAAGCGGTGGGACGAGGGGGCAGGTACGCCGGAAGTGACGTCATGTGCGCATGCGCCGATCCGTGAAGCCCCGCTCCACCGGCCGTCCTGTCCGTTTTTTTATCAATTTATCATATTCTAACGGTTATAGGGTCAATGGCAGATGCTTAATTGAGTATTGTGTTTTGGATTTTGTTTTTTCTTTCGTATTTAGATAGCCAACGCTAACGGTCAGAGAAAACATTGCAGCGATTTTTTGTTCAGAGTAAATTCTTTTCAATGTATTAAATTAAACTCGAGGTTGCATTGTTAATTCTTGAATCGTAATTTAGTGAAGCATGTGTAATTAACTTATTGAAGTCAGTAAAAATTTAAATCTGTGGGGTTACTCCTGACACGTTCGAATCGTAAATCAAATCGAGTTTGATTCGGTTTCAAGCGTTTTGGTACTCCCGAAATCTACATTAGCGCACGATCGAGCCGTGCTTCAAATTGGAACTTACTTGGATCAAAAAAATCCGTTAGGATCGAGAAATGCTTACTCTCCACTCGTTCGTACGATCGTGAATCGAGTTGTCAATTCGACTTTATCTGTCAAATTCTACGATTGCTAAATAGGTGTCGTGTACGGTTCAAGTGAAGTTGTTTTGTGTTTTGGTGAGAATTTTTAAAAATATCTGTGCAATTATGGCTAGACTTCAATCATTTTTTAATGTTCTTAAAGAAGCTAACCGTATTGACAATCGAAGAAGAAGAAATTTGCTTAGGATGGGCCGTTTTACTAATCGGGTAATTAATATGGATTGCGTAGAGTTTCGAAGTTTGCATAACTGCCCATCCCTTATTATTATTGCTGAAGACATGGAGACAGGCATTGCAGACAATGTCATACATGCCTCATCATCATCTCGAAATGATGAGCTACGACGTAGGCAAAATGCACGGCAACGTCTTGTTCAAAGTCTGTGGAGGAGTAGATACAATAGGCGAAGCTGACTTATTGTTTGATTTTTTTAAATTTAGTTGTTTCTTAGTTTGTCATAAAATAATAATATACATGTTAAGACAAAAATCTACTTTTTCCTTTTATCTAATTAAGCCCTGTTACATATTTTTTATGAAATGCAGTCTAATCTTGACCACTGGGTGAAGTCTAGTTCTTATTATATTCATATCATAACCATTATAATCATTCTGATTTACAAATCATATTATGTTCAAAAGTTATTTAAATGCTGATACAGAAAAGAATACATTTTTTTTTGTTTTTGTTTTCACTTATAATAAAACCATTTTTGAGCCTAGAACTTGCCTGTAACATTTTTTTTGGAAACTGATATCAATTTATTTTTATCTTTACACACACACATACTCACGCCTTTTATCTCCGAAGTGGTAGGCAGAGGCGCTACTACTAATGCACCCAATTTTCATCGTGCGTATTCCGTCACATGATGTGACAGGGAGCGAGCCTATCGCCATATCGGGCACAAACTCCAGACTCTAGGCTATAAACAATATCAAGACTATCCAGCACTTTGAGTTACAAATTACTGTGTGGTATTCCACTGCACTCGTCATACTGAGACATAAGATTTTAAGTCTCATTATGTCCAGTAGTTACACTGGCTACAATGTCCTTCAAACCGAAACACAACAGTGCATGCGCACTGCTGCTTGACGCTAGAAATAGACATTGCGGTGGTACCCACCCAGATGGACTCTTACATATGAGAGACCAGTAAATGATTACTTTACTTATTTTAACCATATAAAAATAAAAATAATTCGATATCAGTTTCCGAAAAACATATATTTTCTAAGCTTGAAAATGGTTTTGTTATAAGTGAAAACAATAAATAATCCAATTAATGCCAGTTTTGACCTCAAACTCCTGTTACAAGATTCTAAATCTTAACCAAAAACTGTATTTTGAGTTTCCCGCTACGACTTATACAGTTGTGACGTGACGCTGACAATGTCAGATATTTTGATAGTTTATAGTATAGACTAAATAGATTTGGGCAACTCAATTTATCTTTGGTTGCTGAATTATTACAAAAAACTCAATAAACAATGTAATAATTTCTTATATTCATATAAATATGTATGTAACAACAACTGGAGCATTGTTTTATAAGTAAAATAAATTAAATATAAATTATTGTAATGAAATTCTCCATAGAACATAGCCACATAAATATGACGTGATCTACAGGATACAGCTATAATCTGTGAACAAATACTCGATCGACGAGTTGATAACGGCCGTTTTTGATCAGCTAGTCGATCGACGTCGGAAGTGCGCATTTCAAGTTCGAATCGAGTTCGAATTGAGTTCGAATCCAGGAACAATCGAACAATCGAATCAGTTTCAGGAGTTACCCCACTGATTAAAATTGTATGCATCTATAGCAATTGCTCGCGGTTCTGCCTACGTGACAATATGTAATCTAATGAAAATAAAATATAGTCTATGATAATTTAGGATAGTGCCCCTTACTTAGATTATTGTAGACGAGCTTTTGCTCGCGGCTCCGCCCGCGTGAATGGGATTTCCTGGGATAAAAGTCCCGCTTTATATTTTCCCGGGATAAATTGCCTATGTGTTAATCCAGGACATGATCTACCCGTGTGCCAAATTTCATCGAAATCCGTTCAGTATCTTTTGCGTGAAAGAGTAACAAACATCCATACATCCATACTTACAACCTTTCGCGTTTATAATATTAAGTAGGATTTTAAAATCATATACATACTTTTTGACAATAAGAAATTTTACGAGAATATGTAATTTACCTAAAACCATTAAGAACCTATCAAAATTTCTCATGATACGAAATAAAACTAGCTTTTCGACTTTATCACGGTTTATTTGTAAGTATTTTAATCCCGATGTTTCGAAGACTTTGCAGCTCATGGTCACGGGGCGGAGTGAAAAACTAAAAATCGCTATAAAATCCGAAAAATAGTTATTTCGATGTATAACATTAGAATAAACATAAGAAATCATTTTCATGATCATCAGTCGCAATATTGATACGTAGTACGTACTATTCCACCTGTGTGGTTCTTTCCACTTATAAATACCATAACAATAGGCACATCGAACAATTTATATTATAGGATGTACAATAACCATTTCCTTGTCGATTGTCATGGATTCCGTGACGGAATGCGATGTCGGGAGGTCCCGCGGGCCGAACGGGACCCACAATTAGACCCCAGGGCGTACTGAGGAATGTGGCACCTCTTTAAAAGAATTCTGCATGGGTAGCAATTACGGAAACTTGGATAAGTTTGCGCGTTTAAGTTAAAATTGTTTGCATGACTCCAATGGGGACGTATTTATGTTGAAAGTTTAAATTCTGTGTCAAGTCCTGAAGGGAAGTTTAATTGATAATTTTCCTTAAAAAAGACTTATTGGTAGGTATATTATAATATTAGGTTGTGGAAAGTTTCTTCGCATTTTACTTATATGAAAACTCAAGACTTCTTTTTCCAAAGTTTATTTACATTTAATTAGAGTATATAGGTGGCATTTTATCCGATGACTTTCTGCCATCTTGTACGTAGTGCCATAATCCCGTAGCTGTAGAAATTTTGGGACTTATGTTAAAAAAACGCAACAAGTAGTTTTAGCAGTCTTCTCTTGATGTTAACCTGACACTCCCTAAAGAATTCTGAAGTGACCGAAACAGGTGGAAATCTGACGGTGCAAGGTTAGGGCTATATGGTAGATGCATTAACACCTCCCAGCCAAACTCTTTTAATTTTTGCTGACTGGCTAAAGATGTGTATGGTCTAGCGTTATCGTGATGAAAGACCACATCCTTTCTATTAATCAATTCCGGCCGCTTTCTCTCAACTTCATGCTTTAATCTCATTAGGTTTGGAATTAGAGATCCGAATCGATGGTTCCGCTAGACGACAAAAGTTCATAATGAATAATGCCCTTCTAATCCCACCATACACATGGCATCACCTTATTGCCAGTTAACCCAGGTTTTGCCACAGTCTGTGAAGCCTGACCGACCTTTGACCACGACCTTTTTCGTACGTTCTTGTCGGACGTGATCCACTTTTCATCACCAGTTAACAATCTCTACAAAAACGATTCGGTTTCATTACGTCTCAATAAAGAATCGCAAATGAGTACACGGTTCATTAGCTTTCTTTCATTGAACTCGTGTGGTCCTCAAATATTGAGCTTTTTTGTGTACCCAGCATTTTTCAACTGGGTCAAAACCGATTTGTGGTCAATTCTCAGTTCTGCAGCTATGTCGTAACTATTGATATGATGATCTTGCTCTACTTTTTTAAAAATGGCATCCACTTTATCCGTGACAGGGCGACCAGAGCGAGGTGCATCTTGGACATCAAAATTTCCGGATTGAAAACGCTTGAACCCACGTTGTGCTACTCTTACCGACACTGCATTAGGTCCATAAACGTTCTTAATAAAACATTTTTTTTCGCGGTTTGCCATGCATTTTTTCCTTTTTTAAATTAAAATTATAAAACGTAGCGATTTCTTCATTAGATTTACTCATTTTGACAGAAAGAAAAATAAATGAAAAATAGCTGAAAGCAATATTTTACTCATTTCTTTATTTTTTTCGTAATCTTTTTAATGTCATCAAAACCAGCCAGATACAAATAGTACAGCCAAAGAGATTCTATTACAAGTTTATTCATACTATATGCGAAAAGACTTTTTCCCCGACCTATTATGTATTACAGCGTGATATACAACATGTGAGTGAAAATAGGTCATCAATATATACATATTAATATAGCAGTAGAACCGGTGTGTCTCTACAATTGAAGAAATGTGATAAAAAAGAAAGGGGACGACTAAAGAAGAGTAATAGAATACAAATCAGCGATTTTTATAATTCTTTTCTGTCTGTCTTTCTGTTTGTTTGTTACTGTACATCTCCAAAATTACTGAACGGATTTCGATGAAATTTGGCACATGGGTAGATCATGCCCTGGATTAACACATAGGTTACTTTTGTACCGGGAAAATAAAACTTTTGAGAGACCTTTGTCCCGGAAAAACTTTTTCACCCAGGCGGAGCCGCGAGCAAAGTCTAATTTTACAATATAATGATTCTTTTATGAGAGGGTATTTCTGAGTATATATTATGTACCGCTGCTATGTTTTCCTATATGCTGTCAAACAGTTGTGTACAACCCTTTTTCTGTTTGGAGCTAAAGACAGTACTTATCTCCTTGTATAGAGAAGGGCCGCAACGGCACCGCGCAGGGACGGTCTCGTGCAGCTATCTTAGTGCAACAAGATACCCCGGGGCCGTCTCGTATGCGCCGAAGAAGGCCACCGCGGGTTTTGGTTGGTATGCCGGTGTAGGATGTACATAGTATTAGGGACTCGGTACAATGCTCGCTCGGATGATGCCATACTCCCGAGTATCGACATTGGGCTGTAAGACTGTGTGAAACCAACATAACCGTTCCACTCACCCCCCAGTGGTGGTAGCGATAACGCGTTTTTCCCCGCGAGAAAAAAAAAAGAAAGTACTTATCTCCTATTAACTCGTTACAATTTGAGGGACATTGTATCTTCAAAGTATTTAGGACAAAAAATAAATACGAATATTTCTGCACATCAGCGTGGGCGTCCGTACGCAACAATTTGCGTAGGCTATTGCGCAGATTGGTCAACAATATAAAATTTCCAAATAAGTGAATACAAGAAACGTGGAAAGTTGCCTCAGATAGCACAATGGTTCCGACACAATGAAATTAGTGACGCAATGTGTCATTTTGTAACGTTATGGTGTGTTATGGGGAACGCACGCTCAGTATGATATGTCCGTAATCCGTATTGAGTTTTTGTTGTATCTCGCCAACTTAATTTAACTCGAATAAAATTGTTTTAAAAAGTAATCATTGTGTACTATTTAAGTATTCATTATGTTTCATGTTAGTCTACAAATTGCTAGGATTTCTCGAACATTGATATGAGAACTTAAGTTGCTTGCTCGGCGAAGGATAACATCGAGAGGTAACCTGCATATATCTGAGAAGTTCTTTATAAGAATTTCGAAGATATGTGAAGTCTGCCAACCTGCACTAGGCCAGCGTGGTGGACTAAGGCCTAAACCTTTTCAGTAGTAGAGGACGCCCGTGCCCATCGGTGGGAAAGTATATAATACGGAGCTGATATTATTATTTGAACTTGAATCTCGATATCGATTCATCAACTTCTGCACTCTATGCAACTGTGATTACTGGCTGTAAAGTTAACATGGCTACTGCGAAACGTATTGACATGATATGCTTTCTGTTAATAATAAAACAAAAAATTATATCAAGTACAATTTCCATTCTTCAAACAATGCAGGTGAATACTCAATTTTTATATTTTGTAAGTTGTTTCGTAACACCACAGCGGAACGCATCTCTCCGGTCCACAGCCCTCCATTTGCAGGGTCACTGGAGTGAGAACTTGAATGGAATCATTAAACTTGAAGCATTGTTGGTGACCAGTACCGATTCTTCAACATTTTCTAGTCTAGTTAGCGAAACACAATCGACGGAATCTTGCGAAATTGACGAGAACAAAAAAGAGTAGATTATTCATATTCTAATTTCAAATGATTTCATAAAAATATGAATACATTTAAAATTAGAACATGAAGTGAAAAATTACCAAATAATAGTTTAAAAAAACTAAAAAACACGCTTTATAGAAAATCCAACTAAAAAATAGAAAATAAATTTGAATTAAGAATAGTGTAAATAAGAAAAGTGTATTTTATTGTAAAAAAAGCGTGCGGTGCTTTTTAATATATTATCAAAATGATATATAATACTTCTCCTCATATTATCTGTCAATAAAATATCTATAACTGTTGACACCACGCACCCCACGCTTTTTTGTACAATAAAATACACTTTTTCTTATTTACATTTTTGGCATTGGGAAGGTATGTCCGAGACCTTCGCAAATGATCTAATACTTAGTAAAAGAAAGTACACGTCAAGGCTATCTCTTTTCAGGGGTAGACATAAGTTACCACACCCAAAACCAGACCTGTATTATATACTACCTACTGCAGGGAACGGACTACTTCTACTTCTAACAGGGTTTAGGCCTTAGTCCACCACTCAAATTAAAAACTTCCAAACGCTTCTGCACGTTCACTCCAGTCAAAATATTCTTTTTTCTTTATCTAAAATAAAGCTAACCCTGTGAATTTTATTTTAATGAAGAAAAATCAATTGTTGATACTGACGCAAAAGTTTAAACGCGATTTGAAATTTTGAATTTGTTCTGTTACTTATGTGGCTGACTGTACATAAAGAAAGTCTTATAGAGAATTCTTAGATACGGTTTCCTCACGATGTTTTGCTTCACTGTTAAAGCGAACGATAGTTCATTAACAATACACACATAACGTAAAAGTCAGAGGTGCACCTTGGGTTTGTCTTTAGGTCACATGTTTATCAGGGATGTCTCTTGCCGGTCGACATTGTTTTGGGCTTCACTTCATTTACCATCGGGTGCAGAGAAGCCACTTTTTCGAGCCATAGATAAAAAAACAGGTATTAAAGGCGTAAGTAGCTCGTTTATTTCGCGTGTATGTCTATAGGCTTTATACGAAGCCGCAAACGACGGATGTAGCAGCTGCCGGGGCTATTGTCTCCCATAATGTTCGGCGATCATCGCGCGCGCACAGCGTGACGGTGGGAGCGCGGCTTGAGGTTATCCGGATATTCATAATTTTCATCGTACCGTGCTCTATAGATTTAAATATGATGGGTTTTTTCAACGGTATTCAAAGTGGGAAAGAAATGAAGTAGAAAACCCAATATCACTGCCCAACCCGGGGATCGAACCAGAGACCTCAGCACTGCAGTCGTACCTTAATACAACTACACCAACAAGGCAGTAAAAGGACTATATTATTGTTGTTACTATACAGTTGATACCACAGCATTTAAAAAATCTCTCCTCTGACCTGTCACAGGTAAATATAGGCAAGCTATTTATAATATGTATTTCCTTTTAGCGTATGTGTTATTAGATGACCATTATCATGTCATACATCCTGCGTCTTGTTATCTCCCGGTATAAAAAAACTAGAAACAGGATATGCAAAAACGTATTCCGTTTCCTTTAAATGCTGAGAACTTTATAGACTAGCGCATTGACCACTGACGATCACACAATTATTTAATATCTAGACATGAAAATAATTTATTTCGACGCTCATGTTCATTATGAATATTTTTATCCAGAAATATGTAATTGAAAACAGAAGAATTTTGTGGATTTCGATTCCACAAGTGAACTGATTTACTAAAGTTACATTTGCTGGTTTTTTTTTGGGATTTATTGTGCCTAAATTATTTTCATACAAAATTCTTAATTTAACACGGTTTCGGGACGCACAAACTTATTTTAAATCTCATTTACGCAATGCTGATGATATTTACCTATATTTCTACTAAATTAAATTTGATATATTGTTACCGAAATAATATTAACGACCTAAAAAATCTACGAATTAAAATAACTATATTCATAAAATCTGTTACAAGGTTCCTCGGTTTTAAATTAAATTTTTCCATAAATCACGATCGTGCGTACTATATAAAAAACGTATGCGCACGCGATCACATTTCGTGAGGTCATTCACCTTACTAATATGGCTAAACACTTAGCACAATAAACACTTAAGAATGGCGCATTGTGCTCCGTTTGGAAGTGAATTTTCGTTCAAATCTTCCTTATTATTCTAGATTATTGCTGAAATAAAGAAAAATATCTTTTCATAACAAAATTACTGCTTCGGTGGCGTAGTTGACTGCAGTGCTGACATCTCGAGTTCGATCCCCGAGTCGGGAAAAGTGATATTGGGTATCACTTTTCCCGACCCAGTATCAGCCCGGAGTTTGGAATTTGTCCCCGATATGGCGATAGGCTCGCCCCCTATCACATTATGAGACAGAGTACGCACGGCGAAAGTTGGGTGCACTGGTTGCGCCTCAGCCTACCCCTTCGGGGATGAAAGGCGTGAGTGTGTATGTATGTATTCTGTATGCATAAAAAAAAGGTCGGCTAAAATAATATCTGCCTTTTTCATAGTAGCTGTCTACCACAATCAGTTTGAGCTTTGTTAAATCTGTAAGGAATCTGACGACATTTGTTTGATCAAAAGTTACAACCATCCATAAAATCCTACATGCCTTAACTTCACCGGGATAGAGGGAGTGTTGCCAATTTTTAAGAAAAGGTACGCTAGGTTTGGACTTGTTTGGGTTTTCCAAACTTCCGATAATCTCACTGGCGGGATGAAAATTCCTGGAAAAGAGGATGATTAAGATTCATGAAAAAAATTATGTCGATAATTTTCATATAAAGCAACATCACTAATCTAGCTAAAAAAACATGTTCCTACCTATTTTTCAGATTTTTTTTTAGTAGTTACTGTTAGGTTACTTTATTTGGTAACATTTTCTTTCTTTTAGTTAATTTGCTTCCTCCTCAGATTAAATAAAGTTCTGAGGCTTCCTCTCGTTTTACTATTTTATTGTTTCACTATGCTTCTCACATAAATACATATCTGCCAAATGGGTATCATAAACAATTTTAACATGATGTCAGTCTGCGCCGCCATTTTAGGCAATTGGCGCCATCAAATCATTAAATGTCCTGATCTAGACCCGAGTTAATTTCTAGTCTAGACTGGTCCCTAATAAGGCATATTGTTAGTTCTTGCAATGTATAAATAACTAGCAACAATATGAGCTGGACATTGTACTATATCCTAAGCGGTGCACAATAACGGGCCACGGCCTTATTCTGACAATTGTTAACTTTTTAACTTTACATAGAAAAATCGTTCTTTTTGTGCCAAGTCTTGTGTTTAGGTAATAACAAAATATACTATTTTTTATTGCATTTTGTTAGCTGTCATTAGGCAATAATATTACAAATAATTTTATTTTGTGTAACTTGTTAACATTACGCCCCATACTTAATTTTTTGATGCATATGATCTATTTAAAAAAGGCATAGTCAATGAATAATCATAAGTAATTAGTTTAATACATTGAAAAAAAAACTTTTTATAGTAAAACAAAAATCAAACTATGAGATGTATAATATTTATAACATGAACCATCACTATTTTCTAGTCAAATTAAAACAAACTATTTTTGTAATCTTTTAAATATGGCCACAAACACTCAGACCACACACATAAAAAAAGAATGCGGACCAAAAACATATTTACAAGCCCTGTTTGTTACGATTACCAAGAATATAGTTTTAAATATAAAAACTAGAGCCAGAATAGGTCTGTGGTGCCGTGTTCCCATCAAACAGGTGTGTGAGGATAATGACGTACTAGTAGCGGCCAAGATCTAAATGAAAAAACCTCACGAACGAGCCGTATTGTGGTGAACAGTGTTCTGTATGTTTTAGGGGCGATTTTTAAACACTGGATGACTTAAATTGGGCGAATATTTTTGATATTTTGACAATCATATGTCAAAACGACAGCGTTCGAAATTTTAAAGTTGAATTTTTTTTTTTTTTATAATGGCATTTGTGTTCACATTTTGCCAATGTCAAGTTTGGTTCGTCTATTTTATTATCTGTAGTATGTCGAAATAAAGCAGTGGCTACCTTACCAAGACTTTATCGAGGAGTTTTGGCGGCAACAAAAAAAACACTTGATTAGCACAATTATTTCAATTCACTTCATTTGAGCTCTTTAATAGAACTATATTGGATAATATACCACCATAATTATGCAATATAACACTAAATATCACCAAAATAATGAATTAAAACAAGAGCACCTCATGACACTTCCAAGTTCCCGCCAAAACTCTCAAAGTTGAAAATTGTTTAAAATACCAACGTTTTAAAATATAGCTTTTATAAATATATTTATTTGTGGTAAAAATGACTAAGTTGAAATTTTTGTAAGTCCGTTTCTAGGCAATCGAACAATATTTTTTTGAAAAAATACGACCAATATTTTATATTAAATTGTAGGCAGCGCCATCGAACGTCAAATTAATTATTTATAATAAAATAAACTTTAAACACGAAAACTTTAATGTAGGATGGAACCAGATTTGTTAGCATTTACTTTATTTGCATATTACAAAAAATACCAACACACGAAGTCAGAACCTCCTTCTTTTTTGAAAGTCGGCTAAAATATAATTTCATTGTGACAATTTAAATCCGTAGACAATAGGTTTCACGAATTCGCACGCGGATTGCTGGAAAAAATAAACTCAGACATAACGGGTTAAACGTGAACCACTGGTTACAAGGTCTATTGACTTATAGAGTATTGTGCATTAAGTTATAAATCAATATTTATGTTGTAAATAACAGCTATAAAATAATTACATTGGAAACATGTGTTCGGAATGATAATAATCAGAAAAAATCACTGCCATCGACTTGCCTTTGAGGGTCGGTTAAGGTTTTGTTCGTACGTTGAAGTGACATGAAAAGGATACTAAATTTACGTTTATACTAAACTATTGACAGCATTACTATGATTTATAAAAGTCTTGGACGTTCCTTAGTAATTTTTTGTAAGTTTGTATTTGATTCGCAAAAAAACAGACATTATTATATTTCCTCTTCCGTAACTTAATTTAAAGAGTCTAGAAAATAACCCACGTATAGCGCCAGAACGGACGCAATAAAGATTTCTTTTCTGATATAATCTTAACGATAATTTATGAAATAGACGTGAAATCATTGGTTTAATTTAATGGCATATTAGACGAAGAGCACTCGAGCACGAACAAACAAAACAAATGAGCCGAAATGTTATTTTAACGTGATCTCGTAAAGTTAACGGTGTGGTGAGTGAAAGCAGAGTAAATCTCGAGATGTATAAACAGACTACTTTGGATTGGTCGGGCCGCCGGGCGTCAAATTTATTTTTGAGTATTAGAGAACAATAGATGTATAAAGGTGTACTAAGATTAATAAATGGACAATTTAGAACGACGACCGTTTATTGCAAGTACCATTGACACACTACATATAAAATCACAATAATCGATTACCAATATGGAAACATTACATAGAGTAAATAAGGTAGAGGCGCGACATACATTTACATGCGCCATAGATTACATAATGCAATTATTGTTGGAGTTATGTGCCTACGGCACATTATTTCCCCCTTCGCAAAAAAATTGACAAAATATTAGTGTAAAAGTAAAAAATGTAAATAAAAATGGAATATAACTTTGCAATAAATTGATATAAGTATAAAAATGTTAGACAGTGTACATAAAAAGTAAAAAGAAATGAAAAGTAAATTATCACGTTTTTAAAAATTCATATGTAAAAAAAAATATGAACTATACTTGTATACCTAATGAATATTATATCTTATACATTCTATAGTGTACGATTTCACTTAAATAGTCTATTATAAAAGTCCAGTTCATTTTTATTGGCACATTTGAACAAACACTGTTAAACTACGCAAGCGATTACACAGACACTTTATAGAATATCTTCATACGATGATCTGTTGGGTGGCTTGGCCGTTAGGGCCCTGGTCACCCCTGCGATACATTACTTGGGGCAGCTCTTGCAACTCTCGTCGCATGTAGCGGCCATACTTTGCCTTACACTGCTTCCAGCTGACGTAACTGATTATTGCCAGCACGACGAGTAGCATGACCAGCATGTATACTTCCAGTCTTTCGTTCATTTCATATGAAGCTGATGCATTAGCCCCATTGCCAGCTCCATTTTGGGCGATGACAACTGTTTCCTCCGTTAAACTGCTTTGCGTTTTTCCCATTTTATTATTTATTTAATTGGTAATAATGATGCAATAGATAAGTGTTTATATTGCGAAGCGCACCACAGGTTTGACGATGCGTCCTGATCTTGTAACTATGGGCTCATTGTTTGTTTTCGCCAATTCCTTATTCGGCGCATCGTCGGTGGGCTCTCCTGTTTCAAGCATAAACGCCGGCTTAAGGCGATCTATACTAATATATTTTTCCGTGCCTGCTTGTAATATTTTATAATATTTTTCTTTTCTGTCGATCACTTTAAATGGACCTGAATAAGGTGGTGACAGAGGTTTTTTTACTTTGTCATCCCGCACGAAAACATGGGTGCAACTTTTCATATCTGTATGAATGAAAATTTTGTTTTGTTTTATGTTTCGTTTTGGCACGGCGCTTAAGTTAGATAGCTTTTTCCGCAATTCCTGCACGAACCAATCATTATCAAAAATGTCTTGAATGTTTGGTTGAAAAAAATCGCTGGGTAATTTAATTACTTCTCCATAAACAAGCTCTGCCGCACTGATTTGTGTATCATCTCGCAAACATGCTCTTAGGCCTAATAACACAGATGGCAATTCTGAAACCCATTGCGTAGTATTCCCCCTGCATTTCAAAGCAGATTTTAGGGAACGATGCCATCTTTCGATTAACCCATTGGACTGAGGATGGTAGGCGCAGGTTCGAATCCTCGAAATACCCATTTTCTTTGTAAGATGTCCAAACAAACTGGATTCAAATTGACGACCTTGATCTGTCGTTATTCTAGATGGGCATCCGAATCTACATATCCAACCTGTATATATAATATCTGCTACTGTTTCGGATGTAATATCCTTAACAGGATATGCTTCTGGCCAGCCGGTATTTCTGTCCATCATGGTGACGACATATCGATATCCATCACAGTAGTTCAAAGGTCCAACTATGTCCATATGAATATGTTCGAATCTGTTGCTATGTATAAATTGTCCATGTGGAGATATCGTATGACGGTGAACTTTAGACTTCTGACAACTAAGGCACGCTTTTGTCCACTTAGTAACATCCTTATTCATCGACTTCCAGATGTATCTATCTCGAATCATATTTCGTGTTGTCCGTATGCTGGGATGACTAATTTCGTGTACCGCTTTGTAAGCCGATATACGAAATTCTTCAGGCAAATAAGGTCTGGCTATATTTCTCGACATCTCACAATATATTGGAATGTTACACTGCGGTAGGTATATTTGTTTGAATTGTAAAGTTTTTGATTGTTGTATAAGCAGTGGTCAATAAATGTACTCGTGATATTCAATTAGATGTTTATTTGTTAATTATTATAATGTACAATTAACTAGTGCGCTCGCGACATTGATTTGCTAGCTAATGACCCGTCGGTCCCGTTCGCCTTCTCCTCGGCCGCCCAACCGTCTCACCCCCGCTGCCCGCCGTCGTCTTGTGTGCTTGCACATACTCCCAGGCCGACAGTAGAGTATGATTATGATGTATCTTCCAAAATTGGACAAATCTTCGTGAATCCCCTCCTGATAGTGCCTCCGCTGACTTTGATGTCCGCCACACGTACATGTCCATCAGGTCCTGGGTGGACCTTTATTATGCGTCCCAAGGGCCATTGTGCTACAGGTAGTGTTTCGTCTTTTACGATGACCAAGGATCCCTCCGATATCACACCCTTCGACCGCTGCCATTTCGTTCTTTGATGTAACAGAGAAATATATTCTTTATTAAAGCGATTCCAAAAGTGCTGTCGAAGTAATTCCACTCTTTGATGCCTTAGCAACCGATTGGGTTCGCAGTCTGGCATCTGCGGGTATGGAAGGACAGTTAGAGTACGACCAATGATAAAATGGAACGGGGTAAGAGCTGAAAGATCGGATGGATCAGATGAAAGAGGCGTAAGAGGTCGGGAATTGAGAATTCCCTCTATTTGAACAAGTAATGTGTACATTTCCTCATATGTCAGACTTGCCAATCCCAGAACTCGTTTGAGATGATACTTAACTGACTTAACAGTGCTTTCCCATAATCCTCCAAAGTGAGGCGCATATGGGGGAATGAAATGAAATGCAATACCTTGTTCTGCGGCGCGGCTATAAATAGATGTACCAAATTGTTTAATAAAGTTAGTAATTACGCGGGCAGCCCCTACAAAATTTCTACCGTTATCTGAATAGATGTTATTGGGTTTGCCTCTACGAGATATGAATCGATTCATTGCAGCTATGTATGACTCTGTTGTTAGGTCTGTGACTAACTCCAAATGCACTGCCTTTACTGCAAAACAAACGAAAATGCAAATATAGGCTTTAATTGAAACGCTTCCACGCCCCTTGCGGTTACTGATGATGATTGGTCCTGCATAATCGACTCCTACATTGCTAAATATAAAGTTTGCATGTAATCTTTGCTCTGGAAATTGACCCATTATAGGTGTCACTGTTTTTCCTTTATATCGTTTACAAGTAATGCAAGATTGCGTAGTTTTTCTAGCTAAATTGCGACCTGATATAGGCCAATATAATTGGCGAATATGTGCGAGCAGTAGCTGGGGACCAGCGTGTAAAAGAGATAAATGATATGTGGTGAACATGACTTTAGTTAAGTAATGATCAGCATGTATTAAAATTGGAAATTTTTTGTCATAGCAGTAAGGTGAGTTAGCTAACCTTCCTCCTACGCGAATTAGTTTATTGTCATCGAAAAACGGATTAAGGGAGTTAAGTCTATGTTGTGAAGGTAATTGTTCGCCCTTCGAGAGCAATGTGTACTCCTCGGGGAATAAATCCTGCTGAATCAGTTTCGCCAAGATAAACCTAGCTCGATCCAGTTCGGAAGTTGATAAAGCTATAATATTTCCTCTGCTTCCACGTATGTGTGTGTTAAGTACAGTTTGTTTGTTTGAACAAGCATAAGTGAAACGTAAGATATAGGCAGTAATGCGTATAAGCTTATTGTAATTTGAAAAATTGTAAACAAAAGAGTTCTGATTGGATGTGTGTAAGAAGTGGCATCGGGACCGGATTTCTGGTAGGTCAGAAACACTGAGATGGCTGGGTTGATCTGGCCAGCTGATGTTGTCATCATTCCTAAGAAATTCCGGCCCCGAGAACCATAAAGTTGAATTAATTAATTGTTGCGGTGTAGTACACTTGGTTATGATGTCAGCTGGGTTATGTTTAGTTGGCACGTAGTACCATGATTGTGAATCACTGTGTTTTAAAATATCTGATACTTTATGATTAACAAATGATTTTAGTTTATGTATTGGTGAATTAATCCACGACAAGACGATTACTGAATCACTCCAATAGTGACATTTACAATTCTCTCTTTTGTCGCGCAGTGAGAGCAAAACCTTTTTGCTCAAATTAATGCCAGTTAGTGCGGCGCATAGTTCCAGTCGCGGTATCGTTAATGTTTTTAGAGGTGCGACCCTTCCTTTAGCCATTAACAGCTGCATATGAACGCGGCCGTCGTTGCTATGACTTCGTATGTATACGCAAGCACCATAAGCGTGTTGCGATGCGTCGCAAAATGTATGCACTTCTATATTGCGTAGTGAGTCGTGGAATGCGCGCCGAGGGATAGTTACCTGATTGATAAGTGATAACGAATTAAGGAATCTGTACCACTGTGTTTGTATTGAATGTGGGACTTCGTCGTCCCATGCTATATTAAGTGACCACATTTGTTGCATGATTATCTTGGCCTCAAGTATGCAAGGACTTATTAAACCAAGTGGATCGAAGATGTGTCCTATTGTGGATAAAATAATGCGTTTTGTAATTTGAACTGAGGTTGTCATGTGTAAATGTACCGTGTAAGTAATTGTATCATTATGCACGTTCCAATAAATGCCTAAAGTTTTTGAAGGATCATTGGAGCTTAGATTAATTATTGTTGTGTTATTCGAATTACAAGATTTAAATGATTCTATAATTGTATTACTATTTGACAACCATTTTCTCAGCGGGAATTGATATTTTTTTAATTCTGTATAGACTCCCGTAGCTATTTCTAGAAGGGTTTCTTCGTTATCAGAACCTGACAAAAGGTCATCACAATAAAAATCATGCATTATAATCTCGGATACTAACTTACGATCGTAGCTGCCCTTTTTGTTTGCATTGTAAACTTGTTGATGTTCTGTGTGAAAACAGTCTAATGCGATTTGCTTAATACATCGTGTAGCCAGGAATGGCGCTGAGGCTGTGCCGTAAGTAACCGTGTTAAGAGTGTATGTCTGTAATGGATCTGTGGTATTATATCTCCAAATGATTTGTTGCAAGGGTTTTTGGTGTTCAACGAGGGCGATTTGACGATACATTTTTTCGATATCTGCTGATATTATATATTTGTGTTGCCGAAAGCGGATAAGTATAGATATCAAATCGTCTTGAATAACTGGGCCCACGAATTGTATATCGTTGAGCGATAATTTAGAAGATGTTTTTGCAGAACCGTCAAATACTGATCTGAATTTTGTTGTGGTACTTGACTCATGAATAATGCCATGGTGTGGTAAATAGTATGCTGGAATGTTGTTTGTGTGTATGTTGTATTTAGATTGAGATGCATTGATTAATGAATTTGTGCTAGTGTTTGAATTGGTATATGTGTTTGAATGCATATGGGATGAATGCCTGCATGAGTTATGTGACATGTTGTTTAGGGTCATATGACCAAGATTTATGTATTCTGTAATGAAGTTGCAGTATTGCTGCTTGTATTGTTTATCTGCATTTAAACGCCGTTCTAATCCGAGAAATCGTTTTTTGGCTTGATAATATGAATCACCCAGATATTCCGGTGATTTTTTGAATGGTATAGTTACTACGAATCTACCATCACTTTGTCGAGTAGTAGTGTTATTAAAAATAGTCTCACATATGTCTGATTCACAGGAATCGCTTGCCTGAGATGAGAGACTATCTAACTCCCAAAAACGCGCTAGGTGAT
Source organism: Sphinx pinastri (assembly GCA_947568825.1). NCBI lineage: Eukaryota > Metazoa > Arthropoda > Insecta > Lepidoptera > Sphingidae > Sphinx > Sphinx pinastri. The sequence continues at coordinate 6,942,289 of OX387634.1, forward strand.
CAGGTTTATCTAACGTGAAAAAACATGTGTTATTTGTACGATTATAATTGTTGGGTATGCTTCCCGACACTAACCATCCAAATTCAGTTTCTTGTAATGTAGGCTGTTGTTTACCTAATTGAATTCTACCAGTGCCGATTATGTGCCAAAAAACATCAGCACCGAGTAAAATGTCTACCGGCGCTGGCTCATGGAATTGTGGATCAGCTAGTATTATATGCTTAGGTAAGCTGATATATTCCATTGTAATGCGCATACTAGGAATGGCATGAGAGATATTATCTAGAACAAGACATGATAAGGGAATTGTGAATGAATTGTGCAATGATTTTATGTGTATATTTGTGCGATGAAATATGGTTGATTGTTGCTGATTGATGCCCGAAACATAGCCTTGAATCGGTTCTAGAGGAAGGCCAAGCCGAGTACATAAATCTTTTGTAATGTAACTGGAAGTGCTACCGTTATCTAACAAGGCTCTTGCGGTGTGAATTATATCATTATTATCACATATATTTACTAGTACAGTTGATAGTAATACTGATGAGTTTTGTGTGGCAGTGAGTGTAGTTGGAGACCCTTTAGGCCTTTCTAAATGCAACATAGTATTATGTTTAAGTGAGCAGTATTTACATGTGCTGCTTCGACAAGATTTTGCTTCATGCCCAGGATATAAACAGTTTGAACACACATTTAACTTTGATACCTTTTCAATTCTTGTTTCTATTGGCATTTGCCTAAACACTGGACACGAAAACAAATGATGTTGGTGTTTACATAATGGGCAATTAGGACTGAGGCGTGAATTTGTCTGAGTGTGTGTGCCATTTTGATGTGTCTTAACATTCAACTGGTTATTAGTGATTGGAACATCTAATTTGGTACTGTCTAGATTTTGTAAAAGGTCAACACGATTCTTTAAAAAACTTACGCAATTTTGAAGAATAGGCTTTTGAGGCAGAGTGTTCATATGTTCTTCCCAGTCCCTTAGTGTCGTTGAATCTAATTTACTTGTAATGAGATAAATAATTAATGTGTCCCAATACTGTGTAGTTTCTCCTAAGCTATCGAGTGCTCGTATGTTTTTACTAACCGTATATACTATTTGTTTCAATTCCGAAGCAGATTCCTTTTTCACGGTGTTAATATTAAACAATGCACGCAGGTGCTTATTTATCAACTGACGTGTGTTATTGTATGTGTCCTTAATAAGGTCCCAAGCCACTCTGTAATTATTACTTGACAATTCTAATGATTCTATGACCTCAGCTGCTTCTTCTTGCAGCGAAGCGCGAAGGTAATGAAATTTTTGTATATTGTCTAAAGAAGCATTCTTGTGTATAAGCGATTCAAATGTGTCCCTGAATTCTAGCCAATTGCGATATTCACCTGAGAAGTGTGGAAGGTCAATGGTTGGTAATTTTATGTAAGCTTTGGTACCAGATGCATTTGTAGTTTGTTCCACCTCGTCAGCGATGTTAGTCGACTCATTGTCTCGTATCAGCTGCATAGCGAAGGCGAGTTGAATTTGATATTCCGTTTCGAATAATTCCCGTTCCTTCAGCTGCTCGTCTGAAACGTCAGTGATGTCATCTATTAATGATTGATTTTTTTCAAAGTCTTTCAACACTGGTTTATAGGACTCTAAACGATTTTTTAACTGTAATAATTCTATTTCTGACAGAGTTTGTTTCGTTTTTAATGAATCAATGTAGTTTTTTAAAATAGTAACTTTTCCTTTAAACGCCGATCGTCTTTTCTTTAAAGTATTGAGTCGCGTTTCAACCTCATCGTGTGTATCGGAAGCTACCAATTGTACTCTTTTTTCCATATTTTAATATAATTGCGAATATGTAGGTATATAATATTATTTGTATGTGGGTAGGCGCGCCACGCTTTGGAGTTTTTGCGGTGAATGAAACTAACTAATTGAATATGAGTACGATAAACGTTCGATGGAATTGGAAGTGTTCTAATAAAACTTAACGCGTTGGATCCAATGAATATAATTATATTCACTCCTAATTTACTTATATTGAATTTGATAATCACCTTTACAAGATGGATTAATATATAATATTTAAATGAGAGATACTTGCTGTAGAAAATAATAGGTATAGGAAGCTGGAATATTATGGTATTTAATATAGGAATATAATCGGTTCGTACTCACGACTGCATAAACCAAACCCTTTTTGATGCCACGTTTGCTGGCGATATTAATTGTCCTCCAACGACGATGAATCGGCGTTTTTCGTGACGACTTGTGACAAATGTGGCACGTGTTCTCGGGCTTCGTTGTTCTGTACTAGTTCGCTGCGAGTCCAATTGTCTTGATTTACTTGATGGTTAAGTAGGCATCGAAGGACCATGTATAAGCAGTGGTCAATAAATGTACTCGTGATATTCAATTAGATGTTTATTTGTTAATTATTATAATGTACAATTAACTAGTGCGCTCGCGACATTGATTTGCTAGCTAATGACCCGTCGGTCCCGTTCGCCTTCTCCTCGGCCGCCCAACCGTCTCACCCCCGCTGCCCGCCGTCGTCTTGTGTGCTTGCACAATTGTATTAAATCCTTCAATTCAATGTCGTGTTTTTGTGCCTCTGCTATCTTCTTATAGTCAATAGTCGGCTGTATTTCTATGGATGAAATTCTGGACAGTGTGTCGGCTACTATATTATCTGCTCCGCTAATGTGCTGAATGGATGTACAGAATTGCATAATAAAGTCCAAGTGTCTAATACGTCGCGGGGTATCGTTCTTTCCAATAGAGTTTTTCTTCATTGCATGTACTATAGGCTTGTGGTCTGTATATACAGTCAACGGTCTGCCTTCGATGAGGTATCTAAAGTGTTTGACTGCCATATACATAGCTAACAACTCCCGATCAAAAGTACAATACCGCTGCTGAGCGTCGCTGAGTCTAGTGGAAAAGAACCCTAAAGGCCTCCAGGAACTGCCTTCTCGCTGCTGTAGTACTGCGCCAGCGCATGTGTTGGAACTATCCGTCATCAGTGCAATAGGTGCGTTGGCTGACGGGAAGGACAAAGTAACTGCCCTTTGTAGGCATTGTTTACTTTGCTCGAAAGCTTCGATACTCTCATCCGTCCAACTAATAGGGCTTTTATCTTTCTTTTTCGCATTGATTAAATATGTGTTTAGGATTGCGAAAATTTTTGCTGCATGCGGAAGATGTCTTCTGTAAAAATTGGCCATACCGAGAAAGCGTCTTAACTCGTCGACTGTTTTTGGCCTTGGAAATTCCGATATAATTTTCACTTGCTTGTCCAATGGTCGTAAACCTTCTCTTGAAACATGAAATCCCAGAAAGTCAAGTTCGCCTTTCCCGAATTCACATTTGGCTAAATTAATTGTTATTCCAAACTTATTCAGGCGTTCGAATACTTTTTCCAAGTGTTCTCGATGGATGGATTGGTCTGATGAAGCAATGATTACATCGTCAATATATATGAATATGAAATCCATATCTCTGAGTACGACGTCGTTAAGAAATCTTTGGAATGATTGTCCTGCGTTTTTCAGACCAAATGTCATTTTAGTGAACTCATAAAGGCCAAAAGGAGTTGTTATGGCCGTTTTCTCGATGTCATTTTCGGCTATCGGAATATTATGGTACGCGCGTTGCAGGTCACTACGGGAAAAAATTGATTTTCCAGACAATAAATAAGTACAATCCTGTATTCGAGGCATGGGTATCTATCAGGTGTCGTAATAGCGTTTAGTCGCCGATAATCGCCGCATGGTCTTATTTCGCCGTTTTTCTTGTTAACGATATGCAATGGACTCGCCCAACAACTTTTAGACGGCCTACATATGCCCATTTCCTGCATGCGTTGAAATTCAGCTTTAGCTTGCTTGTACTTATCTGGAGGTAGTGGTCTAGCACGCGCGTACACAGGAGCACCTGTAGTTTCAATGTGATGGACTATGGAATGGCGTGGAGAGTCTTTAAAACACATTGGTTTAGTAATGTCGGGAAATTTTGATAAAAGATCGCTATATTCATTGTTAAGATATATTGTTCGAATAGATGGTTGTTGCGATACTGTTACTGTAGCCACGGAACACAATTTGGTCACTGAGTCTATTAGTTTTTTACTAAACACATCGACTAATAATCGGTGGTGTGTTAAGAAGTCCGCACCAATTATTGGTTGCTTTACGTCAGCAATCACAAAGGACCACCGATATGGTCGGCGTAATTTAAAGTCTAAATCTAAAGTTTTGGTGCCATATGTCTTTATTTCACTACCATTAGCAGCATACAATTTATAGTCATTACACTTATCACGATAAAAAGGTCTTTTCGAAACTGGTAACACAGATATGTTAGCACCTGTGTCCACTAAAAAATTAAGTCCACTTTTGTCGTCTCTAACGCATAGGCGGTTTACTGGAGAAATGGCACATATCTCCGCCTCCGAATGTGCCGCTTCTAGTTTTCCTTGCCTTGTTCAACCTTTTTCCAAGAACACGGCTCTATGCATTTTCTTGCCCGATTGCGAAATTTAAAATGATAGAAGCAAAGCCAATCCGGGGAGTTCGGTGTGCGTCGGTTCATATAACGTCCACGTGAGGCAGATCGCGATTGTCGCCGATTATGAGGTCTATAATAATGTCTATTATTGTTCCTGCCTCTCTCCATTTCTTTAATCTTCATGGTCAACTTTGCTATTTCTGCTAAAATAAATACCTGGTCGTTGTTGGTACTCGGTGAAGATTGCACTTCTGATACTTGCAAGGGCTTCGAGGTCTCCATTACTTTGTCGGCAATCTCTGAAATCTTCTCTAAATCGGTGACTTCAGTGACTGCGAGCACAGCCCGCACTGATGACGGAAGGTGTCCTTGCCACATGAGACGCAGCGTTTCATCAGGGATTTTATCACGCGCGAGATCCTTCATGCGACGCAAAAGCTGTGAAGGCTTTTGGTCCCCCAGCTCCATCTCGCTTAGAAGTTTTTGAAATTGCCGGATTTCCGATTCTTCATAAATCGTTAGCAATCGAGTTTTCAATGCCTCATACTTTTTTGATTCCGGCGGTTTCAAAAGAATGCCACTGACTTGTTGAACAACCTCCTTGTTAAGCTTTGTGACCACGAGATTGAATCTCGCTTCGTCGCTCAATTTTTGCGAGCTTAACACGGCTTCGCACTGCACAAACCAAAGGCGAGGCTGGTCGCTCCAGAATTCTGGAATTCTAGAAGAAACGGTCACGGTCGCTAGCTCCACTACAGTAGGTTCCGGTTTTGGTTGAGTGGCCATTGTACATCAGTTATATCACAGTATTTTTTTTTTTTAGTAGATCACGTCGGGGTCACCACTTATAAAGGTGTACTAAGATTAATAAATGGACAATTTAGAACGACGACCGTTTATTGCAAGTACCATTGACACACTACATATAAAATCACAATAATCGATTACCAATATGGAAACATTACATAGAGTAAATAAGGTAGAGGCGCGACATACATTTACATGCGCCATAGATTACATAATGCAATTATTGTTGGAGTTATGTGCCTACGGCACAGATGTATAGGTGCAAATGGGCCAATAATAATAATTTATTTAGTTGGAATAAACTTACAGTAACAGAGAGTACAATTGTATGTTGCCAACTAAAGTAGTTAAATGATGATGTTTATGAATAGTTCAAAAAGATAAATGTACGTACAATAATGAAGAAGATAATTTATTAGATAGTAAGCACGATCTAAAACTAAGGAACAAAGAGATTTAACAAATTGAAAGATGATTAAATTGAATTAATATTTTGAGTTTTAAGTACATCGATAAGTATGCATAATGCAAAATAGTTATCTCAAAAAGAAAGTTCTATGCCACTACTGCTAAAATTGAACGAAGCGCTCCATACTACTTCGTCGAGGTACACTCAACATATTCAAACTGGTGGAAAATTAATCACTGTCTTGTGATTTAACTAATGAACGTCAAATTAAGCAGCACACCATATTGTACGAAAACTGACTTTAGTCAGTAACGACATAGCGTTATTTAACAAGTAATTGATTTACAACGGTTCTTTTAGTTATTGAATCTTAACTGAGTGGGCAGATCTCTCCCTGATTGTATCTCCATAAACAGTAACAATATTCAAGAATGAATTAAAAAGTACAATGCATTGTACCTCTTCTGTCTGAAGTATACTTCGTTTCATGTTGGCAATATTTTGTTAGCCATTACCTCGAGTTAAATTAGTTAGTAGTAATGAGCCTTGAGACAATGTTTAGTCGACAGTAAGTAAAATGTCTGCAAAGATAAAGAAAGAAAGGAATTGGCAATAAGGAACATTCAATAATTAAAGGAAAATATGGATATATCATCATCATCAGCCTGTTACAGTCCACTGTTGGATATAGGCCTCTCCCAAGTTACGCCACAGAGCCCGGTCTGCTGCTTTATGCATCCAGTCGCTGCCGGCCGTCTTGTTCGAGTCGTCCCGCCATCTCGCCAGAGGGAGTCCTACGCTACGTTTGCCAAGACGCGGTCTCCACTCCAGAACACGCTTACTCCAGCGGTTATCTGTTCTGCGTCATATGTGGCCAGCCCATTGCCACTTCAACCTGCTAACTTTCAGAGCTGGATATATATGAAATACATAAAAAGAAAAAATAAGGGCTACTTATACTTAATAAGTCCCCAATCATATTAATACACCCCAGCCATCTATCTGTGCCCGGAGCATGACCAAAAAAGGCCACAGGCCGTCCGCCAGGTTAAAGGGTCCATTTGACTGATTTTTAGCAAGGTCCTCGATCAGAATGGGAACAACATATCGACGGTTGCCGGGCTAATTGACTTAAGCAAGACTTTTTATCGAAAAATTTAAGCTATATTCAAAACATGGAACAAAATTTGCTGATTGCAAATATGTATAAAACTAAATGTCGCTTAAGTCAATTAGCCCGCGAACCGTCGATATTATAGCTTAATATAAAACAAAAATGTTTGCTACTATCTACCCAACAAACTCAAATACTAGCAAAAAACCGATAATATATCTGGCGAAAAAATATGTAAATATATTGTGTGAATTAAATATATTCATACATTTACTAGTAACTGAATGAATATTAAACACATAGTTAAGATGCAGACAGATGCTGTCTAGTCATTGCGTTAGTCATAAACACGTGTATTGAGAATAAACAACGTGTTACGCAAATTGTCTGTGATGTCTTGAAAGGACATGTCCAAAAACTGGCTTATAATTCTAACCAAGATACTTTATATATATTTGGATAGTACTCACAAAAACTAGGCCTTTGCAATAAATCGTATAATTTTAAAGATTTATGATATTCTATTTTGCAACTAGGTACACTTAATATGAACGTTTTAAAAATTTGGATATAAATGGAGGGGTATAAAATATTTTGTAATGGATTCAAGGTCCATATTTTTGCTCCTTTAAAATGCATAAAGTTTGAGCCTGGTTAAACTTTGGTTGGTTCATAATGACAATTTAGTTGAGATTTTGAAATATTTTGACTGTTGATTAGGTGTCACCGCGGAGGCCATCTAAAAGAAAATTTTAGGTAAATCCAGGAATTAAAATTCACATTTTCCCTTGACATGCAAATCTAGGCTCGCATTTCACACGGGACCTAAATATGGAAAATAGCATAGCTGGCTAAATACGGATATGTTGCACCTCTGCCTACCTCCAGGGATAAAAGGCGTGGGTGCATATATACACAAACCTACACAAATACTACATAATTAAGATAATTTCAATGCAGATTCCAGTGTAATGACCCCTACTTTTTGTCCGCGCAGACTCTAAATCACGCAATACGAATCGTTAACGTTTACACATGTCACTTTGACACTATCGTGTTTGTAAAACTGTCACGGATAGGCCGTTACTATATATCATCGAAACTTCCTCGCCTACGAGTTTGTGTCGAGTTGGTTGGTGTTTTGTTGTAGAAATAGTGTTAGCAAAATACGTATTTAAGTTTCTTGGTTTTTAATCTTTTTAGTTTATCGAATTAAAGGGTTAGTTAGTTTAGTTTAGTTAATAAAGTGAGGATAAATTTTGCCAATTCCAATTTTTCCAAATATTATTTAAATCTATATATCAATTTGCCAAAGTAAATTTGTATGTCATCAAAATGCGTGCACTATATTAAACGATATTCATTACGTCAATATATTTTAAATTGAATATTAATCTGAACAGTAAAATTACCTTATACCTAGTTACCTTAAATCTCGAATACTATTCGAACACAAGTCGTTAAATAAGATATTATCAAATAAACCAATAGTAGCGCTGTTTAAGTGACAATAAAATAGCTTTGACACCTTACTATGGCGGCTTTTTTGCTTCTATACGATTAAATTCTTGTACATAATATAGTATTGCACGCAAGATGTTTAATAAAAGTGCACTAGCCATTAAACTTAAAACAATAGGTCATTAGTCTTGTATCTTAAATGATTCATTTGATCTACGATGATAGTTGGATTTTTAATTATTTAATAAAGTTATTCGCATGTCATTTTTTTCATAGCTATATTTAGGGTACTTATTAGTGAAAATGGTTACATTTTTTTGATTACATTATTATTTAGGAAAGTACTGATTTTATCTAGAAACTACGGCGACAGATCGAAATACAAGTGTATTATTTCTATTCTTTCGCCCAAGAGTATAAGGTAAATGAACAAATAACAAACTTTTTTGTGTCCTTACTTTGCTAATACGATACATTTTACTTCTAAGCTTAAAGCTTTTATCTCCAAAGACGTAACACTTAAAAATAATACGGAAAATAAGGTAATAGAAAACCAAAGACATTAAACAGTATAGACCGGACATGAGGACCAAAGTTTTCGTCCAAAAGTTATTACCAATTGGTAATAAGTCTATCTGACGGAGTTTTGGCGGGAACTTGGAAGTGTCAAGAGGTGCTTTTGTTTTAATTCATTATTTCGGTGATATTTAGTGTTATATTGCATAATTATGGTGTTATATTATGCAATATAGTTCTATTAAAGAGCTCCAATGAAGTGAATTGAAATACTTGTGCTAATCAAGTGTTTTTTTGTTGCTGCCAAAACTCCTCGATAAAGTCTTGGTAAGGTAGCCACTGCTTTACTTCGACATACTACAGATAATACAATAGAAAAACCAAACTTGACATTGGCAAAATGTGAACACAAATGCCATTATAAAAAAAAAAGTATCTGACGTAATATAAGTTTTATCTGACATGCCCGTGTAACAAGACGTCTCGGTATGCTTAAATTTTGTAAAGAAAACAATATTTTAGTAGGAAATATGCCAATTTACGCATTACGACCATCAAAGTATGCTCTAATGAATTTTACATAGGTATTTTGTTATTTCACGATAGATTGAATTACTGACGAACAGGTTCAAAATTTTTGTATGACAATTTTCCCAATGTCCGCTCTAGATAATCTTAGAACTCTTTGCATTTCACAAATATGTTTAAATTGTATATTTCTGACAGTCACTTGAAAGAGCTTCTTGCAGTTGTTTAGAATCATAAATTACACAAAAGCAAAAGATGTAAATCAACGACGAAGGTTTCTAGTAAAATAAATACAAAATACCATAGATTCATTTGTGCATCTTAATATACTTTCAAATGCCAACAACAAATAAGAGTTCTTTTTTTCTCGCTTTATTGTCTATCACACTTCATTGAAACCTCAGACTATTGAAACTATCGAAGGTGACACCAAACAACTGTCACTAAAAGGTGACACGAGGCGGTTGTCGCCAACGTGTTGTTATGCCGGCACGTGACTTTCAACCAAATGTCTAGCATGAATTAGTTAACTTGAAACAGTAACCGTTTAGATTCCGATATTAGATTTTTTATTACGCAAAACATTATTGCAAACTCGCGGCTACGACCGTGTGAAAAATTTTGTCGGGATAAAAGTCCCGCTCTATATTTTCACAGGATAAAAAGCCTCCGTGCTATTTCAGATAATAATCTATTTCTGTTTCAAATTTCATCCTGATCCGTTCAGGCGTTCTGGCGTGAATGAGTAACAAATGTCCATCCAAACATTCATATTTATAATAGAATGCAAGATAAGAGCGTCATATAATAATAATTGAAATTGGGCAGAGGCATAATCGATTGTTATTATGAAATTGCGACTTTGTCCGTCATAGTTATTTAGTTAATCCAGTGGTTATGAAACTTTATGTGAGCTTATTAATTCGAAAATGTGTAAAGTTGGGTTTTCTTTTATTCGGATTATACAGGAGGACTAATAGACTCAGATTTAACCATTTTTTTTTAATATATTACCATGGGACTAACCAACGTTTTAACTAACAGTTATTTGCCACTGTCTTTCTTTCGATAAATAATGTGGGTCAAAGAGAAAGAACCTTATTAGGTTAATCACTGATTACAAAGATTGATGAAGCCCGCAATATCTTTAGGTTAATACACATTATGCTAATTATTCAAAAATCCTGCTACTCTTGATAGACAGTTTGGTCCAAAAACTATGACAACCAAATATGGGTGACAGCGCGTATCAGTCGTTATCGTTGTGTCAGTCTAAACAGTAACTGGATCCATTAATTCCAAAATGCAAATGCATGAGTCACTCGAAGCGTCATTGGGTGAACTGACCTCTTCACAAGGCTAAATTTGATATGATTCTGATGTCTATTTCTACCGCCAAGCAACAGTGTGCATGCACTGTTGTGTTTCGGTTTGAAGGATATTGTAGCCAGTATAACTACTGGACATAATGAGACTTAACATCTTATGTCTCAGGATGACGAGCGCAGTGGAATGCCACTCAGTATTTTGTCAGTCAAGGTGCTGGATGGTGTTGCTACTGTTTATGGGTGGTCGTATCGTTTACCATCAGGCGAACGGCATGCTCGTCTCGTCATTCAAAGCAATAAAAAAAAAATGATTTAGATAACGCATGCACAGGAAGGATATCTATCGCCTGAATCCGCAAAAAAAAACGTTCGAGGTCTAACCTGGGAGTTGATCCCGAATTATGCTTTTCTGGGATATTATCAGGAAAGACGTTGATGCACATAGTGCCTCAATAATAATATAATGTAATTCTAGGTTGAGCTGACCGGAGCTGGAGCTGGATTCTAAAATTGTGTGCTGTCAAATTGATTGTAGGTCTTAGTTCTACCGCAACAAATTCCTAGTTCTGAATTGTTTCTGCAATGTCTACTATGCTACTTCTTTTTATCCTGGTACTGATTTGTCGTAGTTGGAGTAAATTTTCAGGGGGGACAGTGTCCTAGTCTTCAAAAATTAAATGCCTTCTGTGTGCTTTCCGATATGAAAATTTAGTTCGTTTAAAAAAAATATAGTAGTAGTAGCCTGCTTTGAAATTCTTGGGGTGGGCACGGCCCACCTGGCCCCCCGCTATACACGCCTCAGCTGCTACAGTACACTTATTACACCATACTTACTGGGACCTTACTTACAATACAGTCCAAATACAATGTAGGCTGTACTTAGCTACGAAAAAAGGGTCTATTCTTTATCAGACGTCCCACAACATTGACAAACAGTCTTTATTCAATTTAGATTGGACCCTCTAAAGGCATAACGTCCTTGTAAGACCAAATTAGAGTCAGCAGCACTCACATATAACTACAACAGACAAATGGACGCACAGACCATGGGAATAGGCCCCCCATTTGTCATAGATAATACAATGGTCTATTGAAGTCCGCTACCGCATGAATATTCATTGGTGGGCCGTACGAATGGTTCTCGAATGCGTTTCGAATGTAACGAGTTTATTGATATAATTGTAATTATATTATGGTTTGACGTATTGTTTAGTATTTCTTTGTGTAGCATAATTGAAGAACTTAGGGTAAGCGTTACTTTTTTGTTGGTTTCCATACTGGGGTTGAATCTAAGTCTAAAACTAAAAAGAGCGCATATTCTAATAAATGCTCGTTTAAGGAAGACTATGTTTACCCGTGGAAGGCGATGGATTGAACGAAGACTTATTATATTTTAAATTTATCCTACAAGACTTTAAAAATGTATTCCTTGGTATGAAAAATAAACATGGTTTCTTTATTATTCATTTATCTTATAATTAAATCAAGTCATGCTTATTAGCGTATTGAATTCAATAGTAAAAACGCAGTACAAGTACTCATCACGCGGCCTATTTACAGACATTGATTATATAATTTTTAATGACTTATAATTCCATGTGAAAGGAAATATTAACTACCAGAGGCAAAATACCGATTGAATAACTAGGTGCATTAGATTTTATAGACCATGTGCGTAAATGGTCAGGAATTAGAGCTCTTACGTCAATGCAAAAATCTGCTTGCGCTTACAAATTAGTTAGAAAGTAAGGTGTTAGTAGCGTGTACTTGCAGCATGCGTAGCCTTATAAAGGCGTGATGTTGGCATCTAGTTTATTGAAGTTGCCAGGTATCATAACAGTTTAATATTACCTATATATTACAATTATTTTGTGAAGTATATTTTAAGTAAGAAACTGAACTACATGATATTACGGAAAAAAATATTTTTGAGATAATAAGTTGCAAAAAATGTGGCAATCTTGATGATTATGTACTAAAATATCATTATCAAAAAAGGAGATCAGAGCGTTTTAGTGTTTACTCTTTACTCGGTTATTAATTGTATAATATAATATAATAAATTATTTTACGATATTAATATTATTAAAATATATCATACGAATATTCTACACAAAAGACAATACCAACTTACTTTCATTAAACGCAGTAGAAATCAATCACCTTTATAGATATGTCACGAAATCAATCGAGTTATTTCCGACTTTCTTTCGAGAACTCATATTAGAGGCTATAGTTGATAGAAATTAATGTTAGTATATTCTTATCTGAGAATGTGTATATAACATTTTCACCGTATTAATGGTAGCTGGTTAAAATAATTTATTGGCCCTAGCATTGTTATTTTCGGTTTTGGTTGTACTTTTGATTATTTAGAAAGCTTTTGTACTTTTCAGGGGGGTGAAAACGGGCTCTATATATTTCGTCATATTTGTTAGACAGATTTTAACGAGACATCTTTCCGTAAAAAGTTACCTGTAGCTAGTTATACAGGGTGAAATTGAAGTTATTAACTTACTTAATAGGAATACTTAAAAGTCATGTAAAATGTTTTTTTTTATTGCATTGAATGACGAGACGAGCATGCCGTTCGCCTGATGGTAAGCGATACGACCACCCATAAACAGTAGCAACACCATCTAGCACCTTGATTTACAAAGTACTGTGTGGCATTCCACTGCGCTCGTCATCCTGAGACATAAGTCTCACTTTGTCCTGTAGTTACACTGGCTACTTTAGTCCCATTAAGAAGACTATCATGAGTCATGTCTTAGGCTTTGATTAATTATAGACCTAGATAGAGTGACGCGCTGCAATGAAACTAAAACAAACAGGCCAACTTTTCTTAAGCTAGTATGCGTGACAGCTGTGTCATACGCTATCGCTGCATCATTCTGCGTATCCTTATGTGCGCGCATAATGATGCCAGCTATTACATGGTATCTATTAAAACGGGGAGAAAATTATATCCATGAAAAACAACAAAAAAATAAATCACAAGAACTCATTTAGTGGGGAACAGTTCGCCTCTATTTTTTTTAACGCGTTTGAAACGTTCAGTGTCTGTGTATGGTATATAATTAATCAAAGGTCTTAGGTTCAAAGGATGCTCATGAATTCAATTTCACCCGTTAGAACTTGACGATCTCTAAAGATTCCCATAATTTATATTCAAATATTTTAAAATCCGCTATGTAAAACGTTTAAAGAGGGGATAAATAGTAATTAGTGGGAACTAACTGACACATGAATGGACCTCCGCGGAGGGTTCGGAGGATTAACCACTTATGAGTTAGCTAATTAGTGCAACCATGTTTAATGGCGTAGTGGATCTTTATTGGTTGATTAGTTTATTGAGCATGATTTATTGGCTTTATAAACGTTATGAATGTGGGTGAAAGGCTAGGGAAAGAAGCTATTTTAGCAACTTGTTAGACCCTGTGCCTAAACATTCTTCGTTCTTTGTGTTTTTAAATAGATAATAGTTTCTACATGATAGGCTATATAAATTCTGGAGAGACATACATACATACATAATATCACGCCTCTATCCCATAGGGGTAGGCAGATACTATGGATTGCCACTTTGCTCGATTCTGGCACACTACTTTCGCTTCCTCTACCTTCATCAATCTTTTCATGCACTCCCGCCGGTTCAGGGTACTTTTGACTTGGCCTTTTCCTAAAACGTCAGATATCTGACATTCAAAGGTTCGGTGCGGTCGACCTCTGCCGGCCCTTCCATCCACACTCGCCTTATATATCCTCTTTGTCAGTCTCCTATCATTCATCCTTTCCAAATACATTTGGACAGACAGGTGTGGTAAAAATATATTTCTACTGAAAAGCGATGTTAAACGATTCAGTATTGAGTATCGTATGCCTGTCATGACAAATGCCGATATAAATCTTGACAATCAATTACTATCAGATGACATTTTGTAAGGATATACTGTTTTTAGAGTTCGGGACCTTAAAACGAAAATAGGAACCCTTATAGGTGATCCTATAAGGGTTCGTTTTTTTCTTCTTTTTGTCTGTCTCTGTCTGTCTGCCTGTTGAGACACTTTTTCTCAGGAAGGCGTAGAAATATCAAGTTGAAATTCATACTAAATACTCGAGTCTACGGTCTCTTTCAGCTGTAAAAAATTCAACCTTGGAAGTAAACGCGATCAAAAGATATGACCGTTCACGTCGCATATTTTGCGATTTAGCAAGGGAATCAAAACCTACAGGATACTTCCCGTTGACCTAGAATCATGAAATTTGGCAAGAAGCGAGGTCTTACAGCACATATAAAGGAAACAATCTGATATGTACTTAATGAAAAATAAAAGCAAATTCACAATTTTTTTTTATTCATAATTAATTTTGGCGAACTGTTGAACTTATATACTTAGATACCTTAGAACTTGAACTTGTCCGGTTCTTTTAACTTTGCTTACGTCACACTTCTGATTTAGATACATGACTTACCGAGTACAGACGAATACTTTACAGATACGAGTGTTTAAACAGCTTATTCGGATGTATTCGTTTACTCTTAATCCTTACTAATATTATAAATGCGAAAGTAACTCTGTCTGTCCGTCGCGCTTTGACGCCAAAATTACTGAACAGTTAGTTTAGAGCCTGAGAAAACACATGGGCTACTTTTTATTCCGGGAAAATATAAAGCGGGACTTTCATCTTGGAAAAACTTTATCACGCGGGCGGAGCCGTGAGCAAAAGTTAGTCATAGATATATTTATTCGGCAAATTATTGCCCAATAGTCTAAACGAGGCATAAAATCAATCACAGAACTCGAAACACTTTCTTCAAATCAATCGCAAAACCGAACCAATCACAGAATTTATTCGGTAATTGAATTTGTTTATTATCGGGATCGATTCGAAAACTTTAAAGACTTCGGATTAGTTTAAGGATTTATATTTTAGCCATGTGTAGGTCGACTATCTAAAGCTGGTGTGGACAACATTCACATGTTGCGTGTGTGTAGTTTCAGTGAATAAATATTATGCACCTGGTGGTAGGTATCTCATATGTAAGAGTCCGTCTGGGTGGGTGCCACCGCAATGTCTATTTCGACCGCCAAGCAGCAGGGTGCATGCACTGTTGTGTTTGGGTTTAAAGGACATTGTAGCCAGTGTAACTACTGGACATAATGAGACTTAACATCTTATGTCTCAGGATGACGAGCGCAGTGGAATGCCGTACAGTGCTTTGTAACTCAAGGTGCTGGAAGGTGTTGCTACTGTTTATGGGTGGTCGTATCGCTTACCATCAGGCGAACGGCGTGTTCGGCTTGTCATCCAATGAACTAAAAAAAAACATCAGACGTCATGACAACGCAATGCTCACGCATCAACAGTCACAAAAATAGTGACATGTTTTGTTTGTATCTACGCATGTGTCCCTTCAACTATAATAATATGAAACTTTTTTCAACAACTGTATAAAGTTGTATTGATTTGAGACTTGCGTACTGTGAATGTACTAGCTTTTGTTAATTGATCTCTTTGATTAATTATATACCTAGATAGAGTGATGCGCTGCAATGAAACTAAAACAAACAGGCCATCTTTTCTTAAGCTAGTATACGTGACAGCTGTGTCATACGCTATTGCTGCATCATTCTCCGTATTCTTGTGTGCGCGCATAATGATACTAATCATTACATGGTTTCTATTAAAACGGGGAGAAAATTATATCCATGAAAAACAACAAAAAATAATTCACTCGAACTCATTTAGTGGGGAACAATTCGCCTCTATTTTTTTCGACGCGTTTGAAACGTTATGTGTCTATCTAGGTATATAATTAATCAAAGATTGATCTATATATCCGTTTCCGAACAGTTCAGTGTCGAGTAGTTGTACCCAGTGGAGTAGCGTGGGTTCTTGCCCCTAACCTCTTCTACCGGTTCTTGGGATCCAATTTCATTAAGTCGAATAAGAGTTAATGCACCCTCTCCCCCCTTAGTCACTGGTAAATGAGACAAAAGTTATTATTAAAGGTTTAATTCTACACACTGTGCCGGCCCCCTAAAAGAGCCACCCGAGGCCATTGCTGATACTCTATGTTGACGCTATCCCACTTACCATCTGCATTGGAGTCAATACTGTATAGCTTCTTACACCGGACGCTTCTAATATTGATTTATTGTTACTTCTAATATTGATTTATTGTTACAGATAAACAAACTGTTATTGCCGGTACTAATTAAAATCATTCGAGCCTTTATGTTCACACCTCGACGCGAGAGGGGCCGGCAGCGTGGGAAGCAACCGTTCCATAATTCACACGTTATGTCGTGAACTCATTAAGGGCTTGACCACACGGTCGAGTCGACAGGCTGTATTGTCGTAGCTCAATTTTGAAGAAGTTGGTTGTTTTGTTATAACATGTGGATTAATTTTGAAAAAGGATTTTTTTGTAGCGAATCTATAATTTAGGGTACCTATAAGAGAGAATATTTACTTTTAGACGTCCTAAGTATGATTATTTTACAAATTCGGAGTAAACAGGTAATTTAAGTCAGATTTTGAATTGATAAGTTATATTATTTCTATTTTAGCTGATTGTATAAGGTATCATTCCGATGTGTCTTATAAGAAATAATGAGCTTTTTACATACGGGCGCACGCACGCATACTCACGCCATTAATCCTTGAAGGGGTAGGCAGAGGCGCAAGCCGTGCGTATTCCGTCCCATGATGTGATAGGGGGCGAGTCTATCGCCATATCGGGCACAAATTCCAGACTCCGGGCTGATACTGAATAGAAAAATCCAATATCACTTTGCCCGACCCGGGGATCGAACCCGAGACCTCTGCATTGCAGTCGTACCGTAATACAACTACGCCACAAGGGCAGTCGGTGCGCTTTTTACATAGTGGTTTAAGAATATGCAGGTATAAGTAAATTGTTTACAATTTAGCCGAAAAGAAATTTATATGCAAAACATCCACAAGATTTTATCCCTCATTACAAAACTCAAGTTATAGTTTGATAAAATACACCTTTTTGTCCGTCGACAGAACATTTAAATCGATAAAGGTCAAACTGTGTTTGGACCCTTACACAATTCATAACGAAGTCTGCTTATAAGTGAATTTATCGCCAATTGCTGTTTAAAGCCAACATTTCTGTGGCTGTATCGTATGTATTTTCAATTTAACATCTCAATTTATATGCATAAGGAAATTAATAGCTGTATTTCTATGCAATATATTTATGATGATAGTTTTGTTAGTATTTAAGGAATAATTGTTATTTTATTGCATGCTCACGCCTTTTATCCCCGAAGGGGTAGGCAGAGGCGCAACCAGTGCACCCACTTTTCGCCAAGCGTATTCCGTCCCATGATGTGATAGGGGGCGAGCATACCGGGCACAAATTCCAGACTCCGGGCTGATACTGAATAGAAAAATCCAATATCACTTTGCCCGACCCGGGGATCGAACCCGAAACCTCAGCCTTGCAGTCTTACCGTAATACAACTACGCCACCGAGGCAGTGTTATTTTATTCTTATATTTAAATCTCTATTCACACGCGTTTTAGAAAATATGACTTAATTCTAAGCCATTTTTTATCTAGATGTTATCTATGACCTTTGCTTTATTGTGTAATGCCTGCGGCTTCGCCCGTACGAAAAGGTTTTTCCTGAACAAAAGTCCCGCTATACATTTTCCCGGACCGAATTGTAAATTTAAACCATTCTCGAATCCACCTGTAGACACAAAAAATAAGTATAAAAGTCACTTAAAGGCGACAATAAACTGATACAGACCGAGAGAACTTGCAATATGGTCGGTCAGCGACACTTTGGTATAAAACGCCTGTACGTCCAGTATAAGTAGATCCCCGACTTTTGTCAGAAAGGCACTCGCAGTCACAATAGAACATATAAATTATTTCTCTACTATATTATGCATGTATTATACATATAAACTTTCCTCTTGAATCACTCTATCTATTAAAAAAAAACTGCATCAAAATCCGTTGCGTTGTTTTAAAGATCTAAGCATACACAGGAACATAGGGACAGACAGCGGGAAGCGACTTTGAGTTTGTTCAGCTACTTTTGTGGCTGACTGTAAAATTAGTTTTTTAAACCATATCTCTACAGACTACAAAGTATAGAGGTAACAATAATTATCCAATTTGTATCGACAGAAAGGTATTTACAACCTGTCTTATCCAAACCGAGCTCATAAACCGATAAGCCTTAATGTTATTATAAATCAATTAATTCGGGAAAGATCAAACAAACTGTAACAAGGAAATAGTATTGTAATACTTAAAGATTGTGCATATTTGTTGCTTTGCTTTTTGGTATCTTTTTAGGGTCCGGACCTAAAAAGGAACACTTATAGGATCACTTTGTTGTCCGTCTGTCTATCAAGACCCTTTTTTTAAAGCAAACGACAAAGAAACGCAAATGGTTTTTAACCGACTTTAAAAATGGAGGTTCTGTATTAGACATGTAAGTACACATGTTATGTATTATATTTATGTATGTATGTTTGTATGTCCACGATTTTCTAAAAACTTTCGATTTGGACGGGGTTTTCGTTATTATTGTTTTGCTAAATTGCCTTTAATACATCAAGTAAAATTGGCTTTTATACGTTTCTGAGCCAGCGATGTCCTGGTATAATAATATATTGACTAGAATGTGGCCTTATCGCATAAATAATGGATTTAAGTTCACTTTTAGAGTCTACAATAGGTAATTGTCAACAAAATCGTCTCTTATTGAATGGATTTACACTTTGGATCTATATAGGTTTATTATAATCATATTACAATAATATTTATCTGAACATGCATTGAGAATATTTGTTATACTTACCTAAAAATTCTTGATAGGTATTTTATTTGACTGTCTTGGTGGCGTCATTGTATTACGGTACGACTGCAATGCTGAGGTCTCGGGTTCGATCCCCGGGTCGGACAAAGTGATATTGGGTTTTTCTATTCAGTATCAGCTCGAAGTCTGGAATTTGTGCCAGAAATGGCGATAGGCTCGCCCCCTATCACATCATGGGACGGGATACGCACGGCGAAAAGTAGGTGCATTAGTTGCGCCTCTGCTTACCCCTACGGATATAAAAGGCGCAAGTGTGTTTTTTTTACACGTAAAGACTATACAACTATGATTATATTCAGTAATTATATATTTAGCCCATAAACGCACTGGACAACGAAATACTGAAACATTCCCTCCCAAAGAAACGACGCAATTCTACCTCATGATTACATAGATAATGCAGATAATATAAATGAAATGAAATGAAATGAAATGAAATGAAATATGAAATGAAATAATTTATTCGAACCCATAAAATGTTATACATTATTTAGATTCCGTCAATATTAACTCTACCACCAGTTCGGAAAGCAGTTCTCACTAGAGAAGAACGGGCAAGAAACTCTAGTGTTGCTCTTTTCAAAATCAGTTCAAGGTATAAAATACAATGCATTATGTAGAGAAAAAAAAAATACAATTCAGTATTTGTTAAGTTTTGTTTAGAGCAGTTCATTTATATACTCGCAAAATAGGTAATAAATTTTTAAATTCCCACACTAGTGCATAACTATCTCAGGAATCATGTAATAATTTGATCTGAAATGTTCAAGATGTCGCTATTAATCTTAGTTCAAGATATACCCCTAATACTTAGATGTAGTAAGCGAAAAGGGCAGACCAGTCCACACAAGCAGCACTCGTTCACGAGTATGACGCATGTGCCAGCCATCGGCCTCCTCAACCATATTATATACGCAACGTTTCCTCGGATGTAAATCATAAACGGGTACGTTTTACTCTATCACGAAGTGAGCTCGTTACCGCTTGGCATTGTTCGCAGCCGTGCGGGGCACAATTAAACGCGACTTCTAGCACACCGTGCTGTAATGGTATTTGAAAGAAAGAAACACTTATTCGCACAATACACGGATGCGGGCGACGTGCATCGCATGATACTGTTGAAAAGATCGATATTTGTTTTTTTTTGTATTTTTTATGTATCTAGTATTAGTATTGAATCAGTAATAGACAATACAGGTTGGCGTTCAATCAATCGGCCTGTCGCCGTCCACTGCTGAATATAAGCCTCCCTAAGTGAGCGCCAACCATCCCGGTCTTGAACAGCCTGCATCCATCTGCTTTACCCCGCCTTTTTCAAATCGTCAGTCCATCGAGCAGCAGGGTGTCCTATATTACCTAGCGCTTACTATCAGTAGATTGAATTCCTTATCTCATCACCGTTGTATGAAAAAAGCAAGTGTATAATGTGATGTTTCTAAGCCTTACTTTTTACCTGCATTTTACAGGACTGTTGCATAGAGAAAATATTTAAATAAGGTATTATCTGCCTTGGATCTCCTTTATTGGATCCTAATAGATTTTTATACAATTTGTACTTTTTTTAATATTGACATCCCTTTTTTATCGCGGAAAAAACGCGTTATCGCTACCACCACTGTGGGGTGAGTGGAATGGTTATGTTGGTTTCACCGATCTTACAGCCCAATGTCGACACTCGGGAGTATAACATCATCCGAGCGAGCATTGGACCGAGTCACTAACACTATGTACACCCTACATCGGCATACCAACCAAAACCCGCGGTGGCCTTCTTCGGCGCATACGGGACGGCCCCGGGGTATCTTGTTGCACGAAGATAGCTGCAAGGAACCGTTCCTGCGCAATGCCGCATTACGGCCCCTCTCTAAATGAGGGGGCTAAGAAGCCCCCGACCTCCAAAGCACGCCTTTGGCGTCTACGACTGCAGGAGATCGACCACCCACCCGCAATGTCGTCCACCTCGGAGTCGCATAAATTGGAGTAGCAGCCCCCACCCCGTTTAGTCGCCTCTTACGATAGGCAGGGGATGCCGTGGCGGAATTCTCTAGACGCCCCCAGACCACAGGGCACAATTTTGACATCCCTACAAAACATTATCCTTAGTTCGGTTCGGTGTAAGTTGCTCCCAATGTACCACAGCTGGCAGTAGTGCTGAATGTTGGCGTACATCAATTACAATGTTCTATGTCCGCGGACCACGTTCGTTGCGCTTGCGTCACTGCAACTACAGTGCCCGCTATATCTGCCAAATGAGTGGTTATAGCTCAGCCCGCGATTTGGCAATTGTTTCTTGGAACTGTAATTTGCCTTCTGTGCAGTTACTATTGGATTGCCGTTAAACTTTGTGTTTATTTAGATTTGGTAATAAATATACCTTAACAAGTAAATGAAACATCAGAGGCTATAGTTTAGTGGGGATTGGTGGAAATAGTTGGTTTTGCATTTATTGTTCACAAAATTTATTAAAAAAAATCCGCCATAAATCCTTATGAATAAGAATTATTGTTTAATTTATTTTTTGTTATTAGGTACCGTGCCATGGTATTTAATATAGTTATAATGCAGTGGAAAATTCAAATATTTAATTTTATATTAATCGAACAATTGATAACTTTAGTTCAAAAAAACTGAGTACGAGCATGCTCCATAACGACCCTCTTTTAAAACTTTATAATTCCTCTAAATTTAACAGTGATTTCAGATTTTTGAGTAAGATACATTATTATATTAATGAAAATGGCTTCAGAAAATCTCCATAATATTTATAATTCTCTACTTTAGAAAACTGGAAGTTAACCCAAAATTTGACTTTAGTAATTCAAAGTACGTTCTTATGTAACGTTACAAACATAATATTGTAAATTAATGAAATAAAAATTATATTGCAATTATTACGTACTAATTTGTAACTAGTTTGTCGATAGTTTTATTTTTGACATTTTCCACTTTAATCTCTATTAGGGCATATAATTAAGGAAGTCAATCTAGATTATAATTAGTAAAATGTCTGTGTTTATTTGTGTTCGATTGAATACTGTGTTATACCTTTTTTTAACAAATAAAAAGGTTCTAAAATCAATTCATTAAAATCCCCATACTGAAAACACTAGACTAAGCCTAAACGCTGTAGCATGAACTATGAAGCTTCCCGATCTTGAGGCTCAATGAAGCGCTCCCGTGTATTACGTGAACCGCGTACTAACTCAAACAGTAGTCTTTTCATGTATCAATTTCGTGGTCAACGCGGAATACTAAATCCTAATATCGGGTTTATGCTGATAAATAAAATGATCTCATCGTTAAAGTTGTACGAGGTATTGCGGGGATATTTAAATTTGCATCGTGTTCTCATGCCGGTTCTCAGAACGTAGGTTTGGCTGCGGAATCTCTAATAACTTAATGTGTATTCTAAGTTTGATCTGGTATGATTTGTAGGAATTTTTTGGGTACAAAGAATCGGTTGGTTTTGTCCTAAAATTTGAGTTTTTTTTCGACGGATATTTCGAATTATAAAGATTGATTCTAAAGTGAAAACTTTAGTTATTTATTTTTATTATTTTCAATAGAATTACTTCGATAGAAGCCACCTAATTGGGACTTCACAATAATTTTTCAAGCTACATACCTAGGTAATAACATAAAGTAGAAATGTAAATAAGTTCTATATGCATTTAAAAAACCGTAGCTCATAAAAATGCCCTTTTTAAATAACTTTAAATGGAAAAGCTTTGTAAAACGTCGGTTGCATAAGAAAGAGAAATTGCGACTAAATCGTTTTCCACATACTACGGTGGAGTTTACGAGACCACGTAACTAGCGTATGTTAGGGTTGTCACTTAGACAAAATGTGTTTCCATAAAAAATGGTACTAGTGTTGTGCATATATTGTGAACTAGCTTTTGCCTGCGGCTCCGCCCGCGTTAAAAAGATTTCCCGGGATAAATGTCCCGCATTATATTTTCCCGGGATAAAAGAAGTCTAAATGTTAATTCAGGACATGATCTACCCGTGTGCCAAATTTCATCGAAATCCGTTCAGCAGTTTTTGCGTGAAAGAGTAACAAACATACATACATCCATACTTACAAACTTTCGCGTTTATAATATTCGTAGGATATAGTATCTAGCCGGCGACATATCTAACAAATTGGACATATAATAAGGTCTTAAATTAAAGGCTTTTGCAAACGTTTAACTGGCCTCTGTGTATTTTAACGCAACTCCTAGGGAATTACACAAACTAAGGCATACGATGAGACGTCATTTTGTTATTGCACTGCTACTCACAAAAGCAAAGCTTGCTGAAAACTGTGTATATTACAGAAATAAAGCTACATACAACGCAAAGCACAATTTGGTTTGTCTTTTAATTACTCCTTTTAATCGAAATGACGTTTTTTATACATAAATATGAATTCTGCCAGCCCTGTTGAAAGACAATATTGTCGTTCTCACACGAACACAAACGCACATTAAGAGGGAAAACGTGAACATTAAAAGAATCGCCATTTTGTACTTACTTGTATCGCTAAACACGTACGTAATATTGTTATGTTTATCGCGTTTTTCCCAGCTCATAAATTATACCAACTCTGGATCAAGACCTCCCATATCTCCACTCAGAATTTGGACCACAGCCCAATCTGGCCTCTTGTGTGCCACAAGGAACACGTAACCACCCTCTCTGCACCCTCACATGCAAATGAGGGTACCTAGGTAGCATTTCGTAGATGTTAGCGGGCTACCTACACTTCGGTGATTTTTTCTTATAAGTAATTCCTATAATATAGGTATTTATATTTTTATTATTCTAATTTTCTAATAAGTAAGCATTTACCCAACTTAGTTTTGATAAAGACGTGAGTAACTGTAAAGATGTACATTTTATTTCGTAAGAAAAATTAAAACGGTTTTATAAGTTAAATAATTCGATCAAAGAATCCGATCTGCTCGGAAATATAACTTTCAGAAAATATTGCTCGTTCTCCAAACATTACTATAATTGTAATTCCAGTTAGGTCTAAACGTGACACTACATCGCACAGCCCACATAATATTTGCATGTACAAACCTATTAAATATAACAGTTTAAAGCCTCTGCTATACCACTTAGCTATAATGATAATAGCTATCAATAAATAGCTATTGCGACACGCTGTGCATCTCTTCGTATCTCCGCTTTTCGCAACACCGGACACACGGACGACACGGTCGGCAAACTAAAAACTAAGCGCTTTGTCCTATTGTGTTTTTGTAATGCAATTGCAAAGGAATGAAATTGAATGAACGTTATGAAATACAATTGTAATAGGTTTATCTGAACTGAACGTAATGAGTGTGATTGTATTGAAGCTACTAGCATTTTTTTTATAATTCATCAACAACTGAGCGCTAATATTGCTAGTGATAATTAACACTTACTTATATTATATGTGTTCATCACAACAAGCCCAACTCAGCATAACATGATGGACGATAGCTTAGTTGGGATCGGATCGGTCTGCCGAGACAATGTCCGGAGGTTCAAAGTCCAAGGCACACACTTCTGAATTTTCGAAGTTACGTGTGTATTGTTTATAAATTATCGTTCGCTTTACCGGTGAAGGAAAATATTGTCAGGAAACCTACATAGATGAAAATTCTCCATAAGATTTTCGAGGGTATGTGAAGTCTGCCAACTCGCACTAGGCAAGCGTGGTCGATTAAGGCCTAAGTCAGTCGTAGAAGAGGCCCGTTCTCAATAGTGGGCAGTATATAATACAGGGCTGATTGTTGCAGCATAACATAGTGGTATACCAAACAACATTTGGTAATGTTTGGAGATTTTGTGCCTATAAATTAAAATAATATTACTGCAAATCTCAAAATTACACAAGTCAGCAAACGCTGGGTAAGTACACACATACACTCGACATCCGTCACAGCAATGCGTATCGAAACATTTCGCAAAACCGTCATAGGTGGTTGCCATGTGGGGCAGGCAGTTTCCGCCGATTGTTAACTTTAGTATCGGGAAAAGAAAGTAAAATTGCTTGTACCGGCGAATGCTTTTTGCGATTTCTATACGTGTACAGCGTGCCTAATTGGCTGATAAAAGCTTGTTTCCGTGCTTCGGTTGTTTTGTATCTGGGTTTAACAAATGCATCAACTAAAGAAATTTACGTTGATGTACTTAATTGTTTTGCGGATCGCGACAAAAAGCAGATGCATATACTAGATATTTAGTACCTGGTGTTGTAGTATTGCAGTTAGTTTTTGATATCCTAATCTATACTTCTATACTAATATTATAAAGAGGAACGATTTGATTGTTAGTTGGCATTGAATAGGCTCCGAAACCACTGGACCTATTTGAAAAATTCTTTCACCAATATAAAGCTACATTATCAGCGAGTAACATAGGCTACTTTTATCCCGGGGAATTATAAAGCGGGACTTTTATCCCGGAAAAACTCATTTACGCCGGCAGAGCCGCGAGCAGAAGTCTAGTCGAAGGATATTTCGGTATAGATAATGTCATGGACGATGACTGCTCTGCCAATTTTTAAGCAGGTTTTTCGCGGTATGAGGGGAATTTTAACATTAATTGTAGGGTGTGTCCATGTTCGCCTACAGACTGCACTACGAACATCTGCGTATCACATACTTTGGGAGTATAGTCATTGGCAAAATGAGCGCAACATTATGTTGGATAGTATGCAAATAACATCTGGAGTTGTATACTACATGTGGACATACCTTGTGGAGACTAGGCAGAATTTCCGTGCTTTCCGCCGTTTTTTTATTGCTTTGAATGACGAGACGAGCATGCCGTTTGCCTGATGGTAAGCGATACGACCACCTATAAACAGTAGCAACACCATCCGGCACCTTGAGTTATAAAGTACTGTGTGGCATTCAACCGCGCTCGTCTTCCTGAGACATAAGATGCTAAGTCTCATTAAGTCCAGTAGTTACAGGTGTTTGTTTGCCATACATATTATTGTAATCAAATCTAACAGCTCAAATAATAGAACCCCTTTAATTTTATCCGTGGTGCTTTACATCTGGCTTTTCCATTTGTAAAAGTCTCAATAGGTTAAGAATACCTTTTTTAGTTCATTATTTTGTCTCCCGCTTTGGTATGGAGGGAACTGGAAAATATATTTCTAACTCCTCCCTATTCTTTTATTTGATTAACTTAGTTGCGGTTTAAGACTAATTAGTGCTTCCAGAGACTCGTCGAGCTTCACCGTTCGATGTCATAAAATACGTGCCACTGCCGATCCTGGCTTACAGGAGTTGCAGTAGTGGGTATGAGGACGGGATAGTCTCTTAAATTCATTGTAGGGTGTATGTACACTTATAGTGCAGTAACAAGACTTCCTGCTCGCGGCTTCGCCCGCGTGCAAAAGTTTTTCCGGGATAAAAATATTTTCCCGGGATAAAAAGTAGCCTATGTGTTAATCCAGGACATGATCTACCCGTGTGTCAAATTACATCGGAATCAGTTCAGTAGTTTTCGAGTTTATTCGTTACAAACATACTTACATACAAATCGTTCCTCTTTATAATATTAGTATAGATAAGTGAGTATTTACAGAACTAAAAAACATGCGGAAGATTGCACACTCAGACTGTAAGCTATAGGTAAGGGAAATTAGTTAGGCACGTTTTCGTGGATGAGATTATAAATTATCTATATCTTGTATCAATAATAATTATTATAATCAATTTAATGTATCTTGACTTATCATAAGTGCAACTATGTTGGCCTACGTGATGAATAAAGTATTTTATTCTTTATTTTATTTTATAGTGTGAAATTAAACAAGACAGATATGTAGGTAGTTATTTACATAAAAATACTCAATTTTCGGCACACTAGGAACAAGATTACGGCTTCCAATTATAGACGTGATATGAAATCACACCTCTGTTTGCTTGGCAAATGTTGACTCAATTATTCAACATACTTGTAGAGGTTTAATGGAGTTAGTACAATCCGTAACGGATTTGTATGTAGACCGCAGTGGCTTAGAAGTTTCCGTGAAACATGTCCCGTTGGTGCAACTACTTTAAATTCAGTTTCCACTTAGAACTGCTTTAGTGTTGGGCTTATCGGATTGGCCGGGTTTACGGTTAGGACAGATTTCGGTTTTGCTGTACATGTTAGGTATTATATCTTCTGTTGATATACATACATTCAGACTCATGCCTTTCACCCCCGAATGGGTCAGCAGAGGCGCAACTATTGCACCTACTTTTCGCCGAACGTGTTTCGTCCCATGATGTTATGGGAGCGAGCCTATCGCCATATCAAGCACAAATTCCAGGCTTCCGACTGATACTGAATAGAAAATCCCAATATAATTTTTCTGTTGACATATTACAATTATAAAATATCGAATCCTTATGAACTTTAACGTAATTTTGGTGGTATTGTAACCTAATAGCATAATACAATTCAGATATCACGATTACCCTTTTATTAATTGAGTTACACTGAAGCAGCAGAGAGTAGTTATTCGAAGAAATAATACGTAGACTTCAAAAATCTACTTATGTACTATCAGTAATATTTTGTTACATAATGTTGATCCTTTTATATGATTTAACTATAGTTTTATAGTCATGTATCAACGTAACATAGCAAATATTAATATTCGTAATATTTACCAATACCTATAGTTGTTGTTTGCCGCTTTTGACAGGTTCGTCTGGAAATCTTTGGGGGAGACTTATATTCAGCAGTGGACGTCATGTGGCTGATGATGATGATGATAGTTGTTGTTCCATAAATTCCATGAATGGAAGTAAGAATGATTAATACGCATTCCTAAAATGTTTCGGTAAGGCCGGATTAGTCTCGCCCACCCTACAACAGCACAATGGTAAGCGGCCGTGCTTCCTGCCAATTCACAACCAAATAATCGGAAACAAACCTATTGTTTACATAGAATGATTCACAATTTTTGTTACAGTTACTAACTGTAGTTGCTAAAACATGTTAAAAATATTGTTTACACTAGCAAGTCTGGCAGGAATATATTGCGCAATAATACCCAGACGCGTTTACACCGGCAATATTTAAATAAGTCTATACAAATGCGACTTGCTGCAAACTCCAACATTTGTAGAAGTCAGCTTGCTGTGACTTATTATACGGTAAAAATAGCTTGCAGAAGATAACTTCTCCGTTTTCTTTGTAACCTAAACCACGCTTAAGTTTAACTTAAAAAAATTATCGTAACCGCTTAACAAAAAGGTCCAATGTAAAATTAACCACTAAGCAAAGGAGTTCAATGTTAAATTATTTAAGAATATTACAGCCTACCTGGTAGTGGTGGTAGCCTAGTTGGGAGTAGAACCGCAGAAAGTCCGCAGGTTCAAAACCCAAGGGAACGCACCTCTGACTTTTCTAAAAAAGTTATGTGTAATTATCGCTTGCTTTAAAGGCGAAGGAAAAACATGGTCAGGAAACCTGCATACCTGAGAAGTTCTCTATAAGAATTTCGAAGGTATGTAAGTCTGTCAAACCGCACTAGGCCAGCGTGGTGGACTAAGGCCTAAACCTCTCCGTGGTAGAGGAGGCCCGTGCCCAGCAGTGGGCAGTATATAATACAGGGCTGGTATGGTATGGTATGGTACCTGGTAGTGAGCGATAACCATCATTCAATAAGATATAGGTCACGAGTGTCAGCAACTGCAACTGCAAGCAATACTGGTGGTAGGTCTCTCATTATATAAGAGGCCGTCTGGGTGGGTACCACTGCAATGTCTATTTCTACCCCCAAGCAACAGTGTGCATGCACTGTTGTGTTTCGATTTGAAGGACATTGTAGCCAGTATAACTGGACATAATGAGACTTAACATCTTATGTCTCAGGATGACGAGCGCAGTGGAATGCCACTCAGTACTTTGTCAGTCAAGGTGCTGGATGGTGTTGTTACTGTTTATGGGTGGTCGTATCGCTTACCATCAGGCGAACGGCATGCTCGTCTCGTCATTCGTCATCTCGTCTCGTCATTCAAAGCAAAAAAAAAAAAAAAAACTAGACGGCCTTTCTTTCACAAAACCCAGATCAAAATGAATGTGGCTTGTCTTATCTCTCTATCTATTTCTAAAGACATGTTTGAAGCCTTTTGACAGCCTTTAGAGCAGACAGTTGGAGTAATCGACTACAGGACAAAATTTGTTTCGTGGGATTCGAACCCACGGTCACTTACTCGTAACTCAGCTACTTTAACAACTAACAATATTGTAAACCTATCATTGACGCTGTACAACACTGAATTGAATCATACATCAGTTTTGGTATATCATTATATCAAGCTATAAAAAGCAAAACATTACGTCATGCGAAACTGTGTCAGTCAATACTGACAGTGCAATGTTAAGAGATTGTTGAATTTTAATGAACATCGTATCATATTAGCTCTGAATATAGTTTTATCGATCGAGTATATTCGTATGGAGACGGCTTTTTGATGGCAGAAAGATTTAACGGGTAATGACGATTTATTTTAAATCATGGGTCTGATAAATTGACTGATATTGTGTTTCCTTGAGTAATAATAGTAATTATATTGAAGAGGTATGGCTAGACAGGAATATCAAATCAAATCATATCAAATCAAATCTGATACAGACTATTTTCTAATGGTACGTATGTTATTTTTTTTTTATTCTAATTAATAATACTTTCGAATATTATTCGTTCAAATGTCATAACGAAATTACACATTTTTGAAATAATATAAATTACTACTAATCAATTTAAAGTTGTGTTTTTCGAGGTGCCTTTCTGAACGAAATATTTAAATATAATATACGAAATTCACAAATTGCTTCATATTAAAGAAAACAATTTTTTTAAAGTATATACACATGTTTTTAAAAAGTCCGAAAACTTATCTTGCTATCCGAAAATCCTTTTCCACACGACTAAGCCTTGAAATGAGACAGTAGTTAAATCAAGATATAACCGCAGTGTCCGCGGCTATGAATGACTTCTGCTTCATATTAATTGACATTACTGAATTAACTGTATCAGGTGATAAAACCAGAGTTTACCGCATTCATGTACATAATTTAGCATGAAATCAATGTATTGCTTAAATTGAGTGATTTTATTGGGCCAATACATTTCGACTGCCTCGGTGGCGTAGTTGTATTGCGTACGCGTTACGAGTACGATGTGCGCGGTGAGGTCCTGGGCTCGAATCACGGGTCGGGCCATAAAACATTGTGACTGGGTTTTTCTTTCTTAAAAATTACTCATTCGCAGCTTGGAATCAGGTAGTTGGCGGTGTGATACCCCCGTGCCTCGAAAAGCACGTAAAGCCGTTGGCCCTGCACCTGATCTCTCTCCGGTCGTGTCGGATTGCCGTCTCACCAAACGATTCAAAGGAATAGCGACTAGCGAGTGCACCTGTGTATTGCTCACACACTTGTGCACTATAATATCTCCTGCGTACCTGGCTGATCTCTGTTGAGATTGGCCGCCGTAGCCGAATTCAAGTAGGAAGAGATAGAGACACATTTGGCGTATTTGAGCGAATGTTTGCGTTGTTTGACCAGTTTGATATCAGATACTTGAAGTACACTAAGATGGATTGCTTTGGCTAAAAGACTAAGATTTTGAGATTTACGCCAAGTGTAGCGCATGTGGCCGAGGGACCAACTTCGCAAAGTGCAGAATGAGAGAAGAGAGATATCATCAATAATGCTTTGCCAGCTTTTGGGGTAAAATCAGCCTATAATTGAAGATGATTTTATAACGCTTGTGTCACAAAAAAATTTGGTGTCATTGCAATAGTCACTTATCATAATAATACTATTATTATCAGACGTGACTCTAATTGGATTTAGGGAATTTTATTTTGTACCGGAAAACCATTGATGTATTAAAAAACCCGGAAATCCAACAAAATTTGACCTGAACATAATGCGTTATCAATCCAATATTTTTTTAACCTAACGCGACGGTTACTATACATAATCTAGAACACCGGCAGATGTGTCTGACCAGCAATGATGTCGTGTCCCTCGAAAATCTCTCGAATTATGCCGATATGCATAAAGTCGAACTAATTTATTTTCTTCACACTTCCTAATCCATGAGCTGATTACCAAGCCAAATTAATTCACAGTAAAGTCCAATATTTCATGTGATACTGTCAAAATAATTATACCGGACAGCAATGAGTTAATGTGTTGGCTAGATCGTTGTAATTAAAACTAATTTATGTGATTTTACAAATAGAATTCATTTTGGATTGCTCCGGGTGTATAATTATATTTGTGTACTATTAATAAATCGATAAATAAACATGATACTGAAGAAGAAAAATAAAAATAAAAATAAAAATAAGAGTGAGTCATAGCATAGTTCAAGAATATATCTACCACGCGGTTTTTATCTATACCTACATATAAATAAAATTGGAGTGTCTGTTTGTAATATTGAAATAACCGTTTTTTACTACATGTATATGAATATATATACGGTACATACATCAAAATAACATTTTTTACAATTTTTGTCTATCTGTCTGTTTGTTCCGGCTAATCTCTGGAATGGCTTGACCGATTTTGACGGGACTTTTATTGGCAGGTAGCTGATATAATAAGGAGTAATTTAGGCTACTTTTTATCCCGGAAAAATATAGGGCGGGACTTTTATCCCGGGAAAACTCATTCACGCGGGCGGAGCCGCGGGCAACAGCTAGTTATTAATAATTATTAATAAAAAAATATGTTTTGGAGTTAGTCTGATAAGGGAGACAAGCATAATTCTACAGATGCTCGATGGATACTACAACTATCCTACTCTTAATAGGTATTTGGCAATTTTTAGAAGTACACGCATAAACCGCTGAATGAAATTTGATTTTCGCATATAGGTACACTGGAATATCCCAGAAAAGTATCATTACTTATATCGAATAAAGATATTCCCGCGGGCAAACACAAGTTTTAATAATACCTAGTTAATATATCAATACAAATAATATCCAGTGTCGTCGTTTTACCTTGCAGAATAAAAACGACGTAAAATCATGGCATTCAATTAACAACTGTTAAGTAATTTCTATTTGGGTTAACGCAGAATATTTATGTAGGCACACGGGTACAGGAGTAATAAAGTTATGTTAGTGCCTTTTAACATTCCGCCTAGTGGTTCTTAGCTCTAAAATACTCGACAAATTTATTTATAAGTAGGTGTTGCTAGCGACTTTGCCCGTATGATAAGCCTTTCCAGCTACAAAAATTTTTAAAACACAGTACGACGCTAGCTACTTAAGAAGCAGATAAAAAAAATAACAACAGGTTACATTCCGGGAGTGCCGGCAGAAGTGAAAACTAGAACATTAACTTTGTGCGTTTTTGAATATTTTGGAATGGTTAAGGAATCATTTCGCACGAATTGCTTTATTTATCAGTATACAAGTACTAATAATATGGTTAAATACAATATTTATTTATTGCGCTATCGTACACAAAAGTGACAATTTATCTATACATATAAATAAAATTGGAGTGTCTGTTTGTAATATTGAAATAAACGTTTTTTACTACGCGTATATGAATATATAAACGGTACATACACCAAAATAACATTTTTTTTTAAAATTATCTGTCTGTCTGTCTGTTTGTTCCGGCTAATCTCTGAAATGGCT
Source organism: Sphinx pinastri (assembly GCA_947568825.1). Lineage (NCBI taxonomy): Eukaryota > Metazoa > Arthropoda > Insecta > Lepidoptera > Sphingidae > Sphinx > Sphinx pinastri. The sequence continues at coordinate 6,975,498 of OX387634.1, forward strand.
TGACCGATTTTGACGGGATTTTTATTGACAGGTAGCTGATGTAATAAGGAGTAACTTAGGCTACTTTTTATCCCGGGAAAATATAAAGCGGGATTTTTATCCCGGGAAAACTCATTCACGCGGGTGGAGCCGCGGGTAACAGCTATATTACATAAATTACTTCCTCTCCTACGCCGCGCCGGCGGTCTACTCTCCCTTCTTCTTACAAATTTTCGATCAGGTCACGTGTCCTGACTCCCGACGCGTGTTTAACATTTTATACCCATCCCATGAAAAGTGCTCAACGCCTCTAAAGAAGTTTTCACTTCAAATATCCATTAGTTACCACGGAAGCAAATTACCGAGATAAAAATACTCTATGTGTTAATCCAGGACATGATCTACCCGTATGCCAAATTTCAACCAAATCTGTTTAGTTGTTTCTGCGTTTACTTCTAACAAACTACAAACATCCAAACATTGTCACAAACTTTCGCCTTCATAATATTAGTAAGAAGTAAGATAAGATATTAAGCGTCTCCTTGGTGTCGGCAAAGACATGACATCGAATAGGTCTCGAGTTCGATTCGCAAGAGTTAAGATGCTATTCTAGTTCCAGCTAATTCCAATTTTGATTCTGCGAAACCCCTTCAAAAACTGTATTTGCTTTTATTATTTTGTTAAATTACTTAAACAATCTTAAGTACATAATTTTTACTCTTAGAGAATTTATTTTTACTTCCTATATCACCGAAATAGTGTAATCATACTTTGATGACACTATAATGCTTAAACAAAATATCTATTTAAATCCCTTCAACTTTAAAATAAGAAACTTTTGAGATTACTTTAGCACCCACACGCAGGGCCCTATTAGGCGTCTAGAAATCTAGCGCGCATTGCAACACTTAATTTACTTTAGGCAAAGTTCACGAAGCATCGGCAAAAACTGATCGTCGATCGAACCGAGCTGCAAGTAACGTTAAGCTAAATGTATTCAATGTAAATCATTATATCTTTAGCCTAGTTACTATTTATGTTTTTATGTTACTACATTTTAGAAAAATGTTTGGTACCTGGTTATATGTTAGTGCTTTACCTATGAAATTGCTCTTTAGTATACAAAAAGTTAGTAATTTTTTTATAAATATTTTTTATTTATATCAATCGAAATATGCACACATGCTATAGCTGCATCTCTGCCAGCGCAGTGGTAATTTTTCAAATTGAATAAGTCATGTGTACGGGATCCTACAAACTCTTCAAAAGCATGTTTACTGTATCTCTATATTATGTAAAATAATGTTATATAGAATAATAAGTATATGTGGGCTAGTCCATTCAGCCCAGCAAAAAAGATATTCCCAACGAACCGAAGAAAAAAATTATATATTTATAATATGATAAACTATTCATGTTGCACAGTTTATTACAGATTTAAAAACATTAAATTCCTATGTAAACTACCTTGTTAACTTTATTGATGGCGTATCGTGTTTCATAACGTAACCGATATAAACTAATAAAATTAAACAAACGTTCGTATCAAACTTAAATATTAATTTGGTTGTAAAACTACCGGATTGTGATTTTTTTATTAATATTTATACGTTATTAAGGGAGTCGTAAAGAAATCATTTGTATTAATTTTTAAATTTATTGCATACACATATACTCACGCCCGTTATCCCCGAAGGGGTAGGCAGAGGTGCAACTAGTGCACCCACTTTTCGCCGTGCGTATTCCGTCCCTTGATGTGATAGGGGGCGAGCCTATCGCCATATTGGGCACAAATTCCAGACTCTGGGGCTGATACTAAGTAGAAAAACCCAATATCACTTTGCCCGACCCGGGGGTCGAACCCGATTCCTCAGCATTGCAGTCGTACTGTAATACAACTACGCCATCGAGGCAATAATTTAATTTATTGCATTATTAAGAATATGGCATAATAAATACAACTACATTTATAATTATGATCTCACGTTCAGATACTGTTATGAGGATAAAAAACAATAGTTTTTGGTCCTACATCTCCAAAACTGTGGTTGTCTTGGAGATATTGGCAAAAGGGATAAGACCGCTATTTGGACTATTGTTTTTTTATTATAATTTAATGTTGTTAAACTCGTGTGAAAAAAACGTGAATAAATAAATAAAACTAAACGATATTTACGAATATTTTGTGCTACTTTTTTCTGCTATCATCATTGTTTTTCCTAAATCAGTGTTCTAATCATGTGTAGTGTCTAACTGGCTCTGAAACTAGTAAGATAGCAAATAGCTAATTAAATTCCTACGTCAAGAAAAATATTTATCTCATTGTTTTTGGTATTTTTTAAGTAAAATACTGTTTATATTCATAGTAATTTTACAACTCAATCTTATGTATGAACTAATCTAGTTGAATCTAAAGCTAAGTTTAGACTAGCAAGTTCTCGCAGCAATATATTGCGTTTACACTAGCGGAAATATTCCAATAGCTCTAAACACTTGGGACTTGCCGCAAGTCCTGCAAACTTCAAAATTAACAGTAGTCAGCATGCCGCAATTGTTTACACGGTAAAAATCGCTTGCCTAAGTCAACTTTTGCAAGTTTTCTTGCTTATCTAAACTTCACTTTACATATAAGCGAATCTAAGAAGTAGTTAGAAGACCTGACAAATATTAGCAAAAGCAGATTGCATATCAAGTAATGTATTTCACATGTAAATACCAACGTGTTTGATTATTATCAAGTTAAATATACTTTCATTACACTCATATCAATATATTTTAAATAAAAGTGATAACATAAAATGCCTTCTCAATATGAAACAAGAAAACGAAAATTCCGTTCAATTTATAACACGCATCTTATTTCGAAGTTTCATTAAAAAGGCCATAAAACAAATTATTTAAAAGGTCCATTTTCTGTTAAAACTTCTGGTATTGAATTTGGCGTATCATTACTTGTTTGGGGTGTCGTAAATTTTATTGTTTATACATTTTTAAAATTCGGTCGGCGCGGTGCATGCAAATTATAGTATACCACTGAACCGTAAACAAAAATCAAAACATACATTTAAATAAGTTTTTTAGTTTGTTTATTTAAAGTTAGAGAGACTTAGCAGTATTGAGATAAATATCTGACCCACACCCGACATAATTTTCTCGCTAAGACATTTAGTATAGGTATTAATACAAGGCAGGTAAAATCGTTGAGTCCGAGTCGTGGAGAAATTATACTCAATCAAAATTTGGTTCAATTCTCTGTATTTTCAATTATATTAATATTAAATGTAGAATTATTATCATGGGTGTAAAAAACTGAGTCATAAATATTTATCGTAAGCCATGAAATGCTAATCAAGATTTAACTTTTGTTTTACTCCGTGCCCTTTTGCAGGGTAAATTCCATAAAGCACCAATTATTCAATAAAAATTCATTACCATTGCCCGCGTGAGAACATTGGCAGACATCAAAATGAACAGTTATTCAAACAAGAATAATTAAAACTTGTCTCCAGGTGCGATGCATTTAAGGAAACCTACCCGTCGTCAACTTAATAATAGACACGTCTGTCTATCACTTGTCATCAAATTCGCAGAACAAACGAACCGACATATTAAGTATTGAGATGGCAATAGTTTTTGTCATTTTGACGTTTGTTGTCGCTATCGCAAAAAATACTTTGACGTCACCGCGCCTACATGTGAACGAATTAATGACGATGAAATGATGAGCGAAAGTAATATTTTAAAATTATATTGCAGTATTACTGGCTAGGTTATATTGCGTTTTAATTTTTTCTTTTATTTTCTTGTCACTTAATCCTACTAATATTATAAACGCGACAGATTTTAAGTATGCATGTCTGGATGTCTGGATGTATGGATGTATGGATGTTTGTTACTCTTTCACGCAAAAACTACTAAACAGATTTCTATGAAATTAGGCACACGGGTAGATTATGTTCTGGATTAACACATAGGCTACTTTTTATCCCGAAAAAATATAAAGCGGGACTTTTATCCCAGGAAAACTCATTCACGCGGGCGGAGCCGCGGGCAAAAGCTCGTAAGTAATATAACCTAAAATGTGATATTACAGAAATAGGGAAACGGCAACGAGAAACGTAGATATTCTCAACAGTGTAGTGTTTAAATATATTGCGAAAAATGTGTCGATAAATACATTTCAACGCAGTTTTCTTGCAAGTGAAATGATAACTTATATTATTTTTTTATTAATATTTACTTTTAAATTAAAGGTACACAATCTACTAGGTCTGGTGTTACATTAAAAATAATATATTGGTTCCTAGTATAATACATAACTTCGATCAAATGCTTGGATCTTACACATCGCACACTTCGCTTGTAAAAATATTGATTATATGTCTGGGTTCCTTGGGTAGAGAAGTACAAAAATATGTGTAAAATATACCTAATTTGCCCGACATAGTGATGAATCATTATGTCATAACACAGAAACTGCGTGACCAAATTCGTAAACTACCTACTTAAGTATTCTTTGATTTGTTTATATTTATGGAGACACCAGCGTGAAAATATATACATAATAGACCATAATAATTATCCTATTTTAGGATGTCATTACGCATTTAAACCCCTAATACGACAAAACAGTTACTAGTTAATTTCATTCGGCACAATTTTTTACAAACGCCCAAATTAATTCCATTGAATTAAATAATTCAAGGTATTTTTTATATAAAATAGCCTTAATGCAATGTATAATTTCTGCATTTGGTTATGTCCTAGAATTCAGCGATATATAAACGAACTTGTTGAATGGAATTAATGTTTTTTTAATTAGTTTTACCAATGAGGATCTGTTTTTCATTAAGTTAAAGTATATTGGCGCCATCGGTTGTCGAACGTTACTAATTCCGCTGATTTGATTTGGAAAAATGATTTTATTAGTCTCGAATTCCATAAACAATTACACGTGCACATAGTTTTGAACAAAGGAATCAAACAAATTGTTCCATAAATTTCAATTACCATCACAGAACCAACATGGTAATTCCAATCGATGTGTAAACTTTCATGACGTTTTTTTTATTATTTCAACTATACGTTTTCAAACTTATCGAAAATTTATTATAGTCATAAAGAAAGTTACTGAATTTATCCCCTTTTATAATTTTAATTAAGCGTTATAAATCGCCCAACTTCGAACAGATTCCGCGAATACCATAGTTCGCGTAAACCGTGTTACATAAGAGAAAAGTTTTTGTCGCCGGTCGTCGGCGACCTCCGCACAGCCGCAATGCGCTCCTCGCCATTGTAACATTATTAAAATTACTATTATATATGCCATTACAAACACGAACTTTGCCGTAATTTGCAGTTTGCGTACAAATTGATCCAATAGACTGGATGTTATGTATACACTTAGGTACGCGTTTTATTCCCGATCGGGTAGGCATAGGTGTAACTGGTGCAACTTTATAAAAGCAAAATATACGTTAGTAAAGATATTATAAAGAATGTCAATATAATGGTATAAAAAACTAAATCACAGGTGCAACCAAAGTATCAATTTTCGCCACATGCATTTCGACCAATGATGTGATAGGGGGCGAGCCTATCGCCATATCAGGCACAAATTCCAGGCTACGGCCTGATACTGAGTAAACCCAATATAACTTTGATCGACCCGGGATTCGAACCCGGGACCTCAGAGAGGTAGCCATACCACACACGCAATACAACGACGCCACCGAGGCAGTCCTCATAAAAATAAAGCAATAAACTAGCATAATATAACCACAGCATTACGATCTACATTGATTGGTTAAAGCTGCTACAAGACATTGCAGTTAGTATTAATACTGCAATAGGTCTACTGAAACTTTGTCATTTTGTTCAATGCATGATTAAGGGGTCTATGGCTGGTACGGGGCTATACGTCGGAAAAACCATCATAAAATATTAGTAAATATTGACTTTATTCACTGGTGGTAGGTCTCTCATATATAAGAGTCCGTCTAGGTTTGTACCACCGCAATGTCTATTTCGACCGCCAAGCAGCAGTCTGCATGCACTGTTATATTTCGGTTTGAAGGACATTGTAGCCAGTGTAACTACTGGACATAATGAGACTTAACATTTTATGTCTCAGGATGACGAGCGCAGTGGAATGCCACAAAGTACTTTGTAACTCAAGGTGCTGAATGGTGTTGCTACTGTTTATGGGTAGTCCTATCGCTTACCATCAGGCGACCGGCATGCTCGTCTCGTCATTCAATGCAATAAAACAAAAAATACACTTTAAGAGAAACATTTAAGTAGCCCTCAAGCTTAAAAATGATAAGTTTTTTTATTGAACATTGGAATATCCAATGGAAAATACCTCTTTTCAATTCTATGATTTATCAATAAGAAGTTCTTAGCGGAATTTACAATTATATGTACTTAATTTGCAAATATTTTGTATAAATTAAGAGTTTGGATAGAAATTTGGAAAAATAATATAATTATAAAATGAAATAAAATTAATTTTGAATTTAAAATAGCCTACATTAATGTGCAACGATTTCGCAGAGCATGGATTTTCTTTTTATCAAAAAATGGAGCACAAGTGCGAATTGGTCCTGAAGGTTCTGTACAAACTTGTAGGTAAGGTATCTAAGTATATAAGTTCAGTAGTTTGCCAAAATTAATTAATTAATTGATCAAATTTAAAAAGTCTGTAATAGTAAATTCGGTTTTTTTGTCTTATTAAACTTTCCGGTTTTTTCCTTTACATGACCGCTGTAAGACCTTACTTGATTCCTCTACGCGTCCCTGGGACGAACAGACGTACAGACGGACAAGAAGTTCTCCTATAAGGGTTTTTTTTTCCTTTTGAGGTACGGAACCCTAAAAAGATAAAGAAATAGGTAGATGCAATCAGTTTTTCAAGTTACAAACTTAAGATATAATCAGTGGTTTACTGTCGGCAGCTCCGTCCGCGTAGAAGCGTTCTAAACAATGTTGTAAAGTAAATTGAAAATATCTTAAAATAATGGTAGTCTTTCCGTTTCATATTCTGCTCCCAATTTTATTTCGTCCATCTGTGCAAACTACATGAAAATTCATTCAGTAGTTTTGGAAATATTTATTACGTTAACAAACAAACAGAAAACATACACAAAGAAATTCTAAAAATCGCTGATTTGTGTTCTATTACTCTTCTTTAATCACCCCTGTCTTTTTACTTCTCTTTCAATGTACAGATACGAGTTCTGTTGTTTTCTTATATACTAGCATTGCGCGCGGCTCCGCCCGCGTGGAAAAGTTTTTCCGGGATAAAAAGTAGCCTATAGCACTCAGGAGTAATGTGGCTTCCTATTAGTGAAAGAATTTTCAAAATCGGTCCAATAGTTCCTGAGATTAGTGCGTTCAAACAAACAAACTTTTCAGCTTTATATATTAGTATAGATATAGACTCTAATCAATTATAAGTACTTTTTAGCAAGGTTTTAAAAACCGAACTATGTAGTAAAACGTCAACAAAGGCTAATAAGTCTCACAATTAAACGACCAGAATAATTTATGAATACCATAAAAAGTGCGTCTGAATGAATTCTAAGTATTTCAGCGGTTTTTTAAATATTTAATAACGACGAGTTGCTTATTTATAGAACCGATCGATAATTATTGTTAGTTGTAGTTAGATTGTTAGGTACTTATAGTTATTTAACCTATATTGTATATAGAATTATTAATTTATGTCAGCAGATAATGATGACTGCCTCGGTGGCGCAGTTGTATTATAGATGATCTACGATAACATGGCTCGCGCCTCCAAAATTCAAAACGGTTAAAGTATTTGTGAAAGTATTTAAAAAGCCCCACCAAGACTCACAACGCATATAGTGCATGCCGAGTGGGCCGTCAATAAGAAAAATAAATCCAAGGGTTTGTTGCTCGATTAGCGGTGTCACTAATATCAAATTATCGGCGAGCTATGTTAACCTAGTTCATCTATACGGTACGACTGCAGTCCTGGGGCCTCAGGTTCGATCCTCGGGTCAGGCATCCGTCGGGGATATAAGGTGTGCATGTGTGTGTGTGTATAATGTTATTGCATCAAAATATTTGTAATAGAAAAAAAATGCTTAGTAATGCCTTATTGTAACCAATTTTGTATACAACATAAAAATTAATATAGGTATTATTATATTATGTATAATATGCTGGACTATAATATATATTTCTTTTAACCAAAGCGTTCTAAGATTATATAGAGCGGACATTGGGAAAAGTGTCATACAAAATTTTTGAGTCTGTTCGTAAGTAACTCAATCTACCGTGAAATAACAAAATACCTGTGTAAACTTCATTAGAACATACTTTTACATGGTCGTAATGCGTATATTGGCATATTTCCTTCCAGAATATTGTTTTCTTTACAAAATTTAACCATACCGAGACGTCTCGTTACACGGATATGTCAGATAAGACAGCGAGTTATTACCAATTATTAATAACTATTGGATGAAAAATTTGGTCCTGATGTCCGGTCTATAACTATACTGTTTAATGTCTTTGCTTTCAACTTACTTTAATATAGATTTCCGTAGCACTGTGAAAACCCATTTTCCCATACTAAGCATAGTTGATGAAAAATCGACCGCACCGCGATTTCTCGGAAAACTACCGCTAAACTGAGCGCAGTTATGTAGAAATGAATTATTGGGCATGAAAACTTAACTCTAGCGGTTTCAGCTGTAAAATTTCCGTTTTATGGGCGATAATGGCAATGATATATTTGGTATGCTTATTTCAAAACTAAGCCGTTAAATTTTTTATAAGTTATAAATTTTAATGAAGAATTTCTAATTTCTCTACAAATAATACAGAACCAGTTTTCCTGGAATATTTTTTTTGATGTTGGAAACGATTAATGTGATACAGTAACATAAAAATATGTAAAGCTCCAATTATAAACAAGCTTTCAATATACTCAGGTAACCGAAAAAATCTCTTTTACGCATTTAGAATGTTAGAAATTTAAAAATAGAAACAATAACTGTAAGATTATTGTACATAATCATTTTAATTTTCATTTCAATTATAAAATTTAACGCCACCGTAGGGTTGAACATTCGAATTATAAATTAATTACTATCTTACAAAAAATAATACCTACAGTCTACTTGTGGTAGGTCTCTCATATGTAAGAGTCCGTCTGGGTGGGTACTAACACAATGTCTATTTTTACCGCCAAGCAGCAGTGTGCATGCACTGATGTGTTTCGGTTTGAAGGACATTGTAGCCAGTGTAACTACTGGACATAATGAGACTTACCTTCCTATGTTTCAGGATGACGAGCGCAGTGGAATGCCACACAGTACTTACTCAAGGTGCTGGATGGTGTTGCTACTGTTTATGGTCGTATCGCTTACGATCAGGCGAACGGCATGCTCGTCTCGGCATTCAATGCAATAAAAAAAAGTCTCATATCGATTATAATATACTATGTACTAGAGTTAGGTTCCTATGTTTTTTATATTATATATTGTAACAAAAGCTACACAAACGGTACCAAGTTTCGATCAGGACTATTCTAATCAATCATTCGATTCACTACATAATTAATACCTCGCCTTTAGTCGACGGAATCACCACCCCAAGCAATTTGTCTGCTTTGCCACGAATAGAGCCCTTATCGGCCCATCATGGAAATAGGGGGTACGTGAAATAATCAATATTTTTCTGCCCCACCCGCCAGCACGCATGCGTGGTGGTAGCGAGCTGGTGGTGTTGGTACGGCCCCGTGGGATCTTGGGGCTAGTGGTATTCACCCACGAGTCATTCTAGTTGGTAGAGTGGAGCAGTAAACAACGTCTGACCATGGTGTTGAAGGCAGGCTCCCTGGAGTCTTTCAGACCGCCCTGTAAGTTCACTGTGTTTTATCATCACGGTCGTTGACGGGTTAGGGGCGCCATTTGCAATTCAACCCGTTACGCAATGGGAACTGTTAATTCAAATCGTGACCTTTTGTTGAACCTATTTAAATATTTATTTAAATTTGGAACGTTATCCGCCATTTTTTTAGGAATTCGATTTCAAAATGTAATGCAATTATTTTATTTCACAGAAACCCATGCTGATGTTAACGGAAAATTGGTAAGGAACTTGAGCAAATTCGTCAGATTTGCGAATTATTTACTTAAACCAGCACACTTTAAGTTTTTTTTTGTGATATTAATGAATATAAAATGGAACCAAAACGTAGTTTTTCAATTATTATGTTTTTATGCACCCTGTTTATTTTATTTTTTGTACATTTTGTTTTTGATTTTCAAGTTAAAAAATTACTCTACCATTATTATTATTTCAAAATATTTTTTAATTTCTTCGGATTAAGAATATTTTTCACTCATTGACGTAGTATTTAAACGAAAAAATAATTAATTTAAAGAGTCATATATAGAAAAAAGAAAATAATCGATAGCATTACGCTGATAAGGGTTGCGTAACACGTGAGACTGAGCCTTAAAATTTCTTCTCCTTAACAAACAATAAATCGTGTTCAAATCGAAATAATATTCGAAAAGTTATAACAGTTATTGTAAATTCTGCATAAGGAAATTCTGTTAATGTCAACCGAAGCAAAAACGTATTTATAAGTAGGTGCTTTGTTGTTATTCAAAGTATATAAGCCGTAAAATGATATTTTTTAAAATATATACTTAGACATAATATGATATTCATAAATAATATACAAGCAAACAATAAAATACTTAAAGGAAATTGTAACTTTAATGTCACAACCACTCAATATAAAATATACTTTTGAAAAATAATACCTAATTTCATATTTCACAGCCCTTGAATTTTTTATGATATTTTAAATTGCGTCGTGACAACCCTATTTGTTCCACCTTGGGGGTGGCAACCCTTTTGTATTTCACTTTTGTATGCTCTTAACTTAATTGCGTTAGTTATTAACTTTTATTGATGTTTGATTTACAAATGGATATGACAAACTAAAATAGAAACCATATTGACTCACGGTGCTCTTTGAAATAAAAGTTTTATTTTAAAAAGTAACTATGGCAACTAAATATATGCAAACACCCACGTCTTAAAGGTAGGTAGATATAACTAAAGCACTCACGCTTATCAAGCTCCTTTTCATTCCATCAAGACGAGGCGAAGGTTTTGAATTAAAATATTTAGACAAATTTTAGTTCTTATATATCGAACCTATCTTATATAACACTCCTTAAGTATTGTGCTTGTTACCTTTTATGGTCTCATATACATTTATGTGTATAATAAACTAGACTTCTGTTCGCGGCTCCGCCTGCGTGAAAAAGTTTTCCGGGATAAAAAGTAGCCTATAGCACTCAGGAGTAATGTAGCTTCCTATTAGTGAAAGAACTTTCAAAATCGGTCAAGTAGTTTTTGAGTTTATCCATTACAAATAAACAAACAATCAGATCTTTCCTCTTTATTATATTAGTTTAGATAAACGACTCTTTGTGGCTCAAATACGCTGTCGTGAGTTAAGTAAGGGGATATAACTTACCTAACTTAATTACCTACCTTATACAATTGGAATATTAGCCATTTTGTCCGTCATTAAGATGTTACAGTATGAATGTTGCATATAAGTAATAGATTATTATTTATCATATAGTAGTGCCAAATATTAAACATATTAAGTATTCAGGAGTTGTATCATGGAAACCATTTCTGATATTATAAATCAAAAATTACGACTCAACTTAGAAATAAATTAAAACTCCGATGAAGTCAAAAAATCTATACTTTTTTTTTTTACTTGCGATTATTTGTCGCTCCTGTGTTAGACCAAAAGCCACAGCAATAAAATCAGTTCAACGAATCAATATTTCAAATCATGGCCACAATCTATTATTTAGACTGGTAATGCGATACAGGCGAACGGGGCAGTATATCAAATTTTCGTATAGATATAAATTTCATAGCACAGCCTAGGTCACATATTTAGGGCTTACTTTACTAATAAACATACATAACTGCATTCCAGGGATAGCTTTGGCGATTACGAATTTCCATTTTACGCGGTGAAACTGGATTTTCGCAACATTTACCTCATCAAGGTTCATATCGATTTAAGATTATTCTAGAGGGGGTAAATGAAACGCAGAAAAAATATTTTTAATTCATATTAAAACTAATTTAGTATTCCTAAATTGTAAATTGTAAAAAAGCGGCGATAGCCTAGTTGGTAATGGAACGGACTGCCGAGACGAATGTCCGCAGGTTCAAAACCCAAGGGCACGCACCTCTGACTTTTCTAAAAAGTTATGTGTGTATTCTTTGTGAATTATCGCTCTCTTTAACGGTGAAGAAAAACATCGTGCGGAAACCTGCATACCTGAGAAGTTCTCTGAATTTCGAAGGTATGTGAAGTCTGCCAACCCGCACTAGACCAGCGTGGTGGACTAAGGCCTTAACCCTCTCAGTTGTAGAGTAGGCTCGTGCTCAGCAGTGAGCAGTAACTATATAATACAGGGCTGGTATAGTATGGTAAATTGTAAATAGAACATTGTTCACTGCGTTGTATCTTCGAAATAAGGAATATCTCGCGATTTTATAGACAATAATTCCTATAAACTAATCTATGAATCCGCCTAACACAAATATTTTAGTAAATAATTAAAATAAAATTACCAAGACCCATTTTCACTTTGTCAAGGTCAGCCATTACAGTTCCAATTCCCATAAACCTTCAATAAGATTAATGTAGACTTATTATAATTCATAATATAGTTCGATATACATTCTCTTAACAAACGAATACGATTTCTCATTGTCAGACCTCCGACTTTTTCCAATCCGATAATTTGAATATCTAACAGATCTTTTTATTAGCCATATAATGCTGACATACAAATTTTAACAACAAGAACTTATGCATCATCGTTAGTTATTTATGATTTTATGTCCTATACAGCCGATGCTATGCGAAGCGAAGCTTAGGTATTTCAGTATATTTTGATTTAGTTCATAGGTTAGTATTTTTGCAGTTCATTGATGTTTAAAAAATTCATATGTAATATTAGTACTTTGAGACTACATCTGCTTGTTACAAGTTCAATTGATATTATAATTATACCACCAAAGTAGATTGCATAACAAAGTTTCAGACTAAGAGTTAGAGATAGATGTATTATTGTGTTGTACGGAATTCTCTCTACTTATATATACATATATATTTTAAAAAATAACCAATCAACTACAATAAAATTTTGATATATGCGGCAATTCATATGAGGTTTTTAAAGTTAAAATGTTAAAGGAAAGGTAACATAAATTTCCTATAAGTTATTGTAAATATTAAGTCGAGCTAAATATTATAGCATCGCTTTACATCGCTAGTAGGTGCTACAGGAGTATTAATTTATTTCATGGTAGGAGGGCGGGTCGCGTGCTGGTTTACTACGTTTTTGATTTACTATAGGACCTGATTTCATGGTAACGGCCCACGTGCTTGTGACCCTATATTTATTAGGTATGTTGTAAAACTATATTAGTTTGATCTTGCCACTTATTTATATACGTGTTGTGTTTTATTGGGAATAAGCACTTGAGTTATCTTGTTATTTGCCTTTAAGCAGAAAAAATTGAGAAGAAAATAATACTAAAAATAATAAAAAAATCTTCATTTAGAATATAATAGAGACAGATAGGTAGAATCAATTACATAAAGATGTTGTAGCAAGAAATGTTTTTTGTTCAAATGCGGCAAATATTTTTTTGTCCTTATTAATTACTAGGATATTCATTTATAGATTATTTAAATATGAAAAACGAAAGATCGTACTTTGTCGAGCCGAACCCAATGACACCAAAAACCGGGCATAGGCCTCTCGGCGTATCGAACATTTTTTTTATCATTTCAAATGAGTTCATTCAGCTATTTTTTATCCGTCAAATATCACTATTAAAATTAATTATCTAAAAAAACTATATCAATTCATATTCTAATCTCAAACAGTCAACTCATTAAGTTATAGAGATGGACAAACAGTGTTGATAGATCGACCTTATTATTTTTTATAGCGGCTCGTATTTGGCCTGTAATTAGCTGTGGGACGTTTACAGATAGCCACACGGTATATCAGCCCACGTAAAAATCAAACAACTTGGCCCAGATTTGGACTTAATACGTACTACTTGAAATATTAAGAATTTTTTGTTCGGATTAATGATTACGCGTATTAAGTCCAAGTTATATGTAAATTTCGGTGGCGTTTGAGCAAGCGGTAAAATTACCTGCCTATATTTAAATCGTCTCCATTGTAATAGACTTGTATTATCTTGGAACTCTAAAATTTTATATTTTTGAATACCTTTATCTGGATAAAATATGCTCCGTGAATATATCTCATTCTCTCCACACTGCAGGACTCTCCTTTTAGATATTTTGCTCTGCACTCAAATAAAACTTAATCAATTACTGTAATTTTGTAATAATATTCTTAATACCAATACCATACCCATAACATACTACCAATAAAATACCATGATGACTGCCTCGGTGGCGTAGTTGTATTATGGTACGACTTCAATGCGGAGGATCCCGGGGTCGGGCAAAGTGATATTGGGTTTTTCTACTCAGTATCAGCCCGGAGTCTGGAATTTGTGCCCGATATGGCGATAGGCTCGCCCCCTATCACATCATGGGACGGAATATGCACGGCGAAAAGGGGGTGCACTAGTTGCCAGCGTGTGTGTGTATTGTTATTTTAATTTTGTACTCTAGTGTAAGATTCGGCCGGATAGGTTTTATAATCTAACCGTCAAACCACAGCAGGCACTATAAGTAATTACTATATTACCCTTTTAGGTATTACCCATAGGTACAATCCCGAGTGTTGTGTCATGCAGTAAGATGGAATTAAAACATTTTGGTGGTATTGCTACTGTTTAGGGGCAGTAGAGGCGAGTACTATCAGACTTGATCGTCTCGTCATTTTGTTATAAACAATATAAGCTACGAAAGGTGCCAACAAAACTGGCTACCGGTCTTTACGCGACGCCAGCGGGTCTAACCTTTCAATAATCAGAATTTAAAATTAAATCATAGATAACGTTTTACTTATGCATATTACTCTATAAAGTAATAAATCAATACCCGCCCAGTTTTGTCACCTTGTTTTGTTAACCATTTTGTAATCTTTAATCTACGGCCCAGATACGTCCGGTTACGTTGTCCAATTTAAGTAGACCCCTCAGTTTGATTGTTAGGTAATGTAATTAAGAATTGTTTTACATAATTGGTATATTTCCGCGTAATGTATTTGACAAATATAACTATGAAAATTAATAGCTAGTAAAAAGATACTGCTTTATTAGTTAACTCAGTTATGAAAATTATTTTTTTCACAGCACCTACTGATGTATAATATAAATTTATATTAACAAAAATAAAACCGTTTAGGCTAATAATTGATCTAGCAGACTTAACCGTGTAAACTAGACGGTAACAATTACTGCCAAACACAGCTTTTGATTTGGATTTTTGGCAGCTGCGTAGGCGCACCCCGCAATTTCTATGAAAACTTATTACCTATCCCGTAGTTAAATTGGGTAAAATTTATGATACACTCACTTAGTCCTTCCTGAGAACTAATTAATATGGCTAGATTGGTAAATTTACTGAATTACTATCTACTTAGAGACAAATTTTATTAAGTCTATAAAACCTCTTTAAAACAACGAAAACATTCAAACGCCGTTTAACCAACATTTCCACTATTTACCAGTCATTAAAGTAATTAAACAAAAATAATTTGTGTAGACCAGAGACCAATATACACTGGTCCGTGTTGCAAATTAAAATGACTTTAATGATTTATGGACAGATAACGTCTTAAATTGCGCGACAAATCGCGTGAGATTCGATGAAGCCTTCTTAAACCCTTGACACGGATTATAATACTGATTGGCTATAATTTTTATATTGTACTGACTGTGATCCAACGTATAAGGAATCCTAGTTGGAAGATCTGTTCAAGAATATGTCTTTCTAGATTCTATCGTATGGTATATTTCTGTAGTCAATCAACAGTATATAAGCAATGATATGTTGAGGTTTGAAGGACATAGCTTTGTAATTATGACGGGCACTTCAAATTGAAATGTAAAGTCCCTCGTTCTTCATTAAAACCAGGATTTATTTCTTGTACCGCAGTGGGATCTAACGGTGAATAGAAATTTTATTTTTTTAAACGTATTGTCGGCCTTTGATTTCTTTTATATAAGATGGCGATTAATGAACCCTTAAGAATACAAGCAACAGCGTGAAAATTTGATTTTTTTCTG
Source organism: Sphinx pinastri (assembly GCA_947568825.1). Taxonomy (NCBI): domain Eukaryota; kingdom Metazoa; phylum Arthropoda; class Insecta; order Lepidoptera; family Sphingidae; genus Sphinx; species Sphinx pinastri. Next base: position 6,991,800 of record OX387634.1, read on the forward strand.
AAACGATCTATCTTCAAAAGGCAGTGTGATCATTCCTACTAACGACGTTAAAATATAAAGTTTAATATCAATTTTGTTCAATATATCCTGCGCACTATTACACAGAATGCAACCTTTTCAGACATCCAATTTTATTCTAAAAGTACGCAGAGTATTTTACTTGATAATTAAATATTTAATATTACTACCATTTTGCCAGCACGCCAAGTACTTTACTTCTTGTACTACAAGTAATAAAAACTAATACTCTATATAACACCGCGTAATAACACCCGTGAACACTAATATTTGCACGTCAACCATATCTATATATCTATCTGTCTGTCTGTTCATAATTAATGTTTACTAAGCGACAAGCCGCTACTAATTTACAGCTTGACAGTCATTTCGCAATCAATCGAAACTCGATATCGTACAGACATATAATGATGTTGCAGAAATGTGTTCATTTTGACTATTAGAGAAAATTCTATTATGATTTTTTTTATTCTTAAATTGTTCCTGGGAGTACAGTTTATTCAAAATATTTAATGATAGCCAAAGTATGATATTGCTTTTTTTAATCTTCGCTAAAATTGTCACCAACGCATTTTTTGTAACAAACCACTATAATATTCTTTAAGTTACAACGGAAGCTATCACGTTGACTTCAAATACATCGTTAAGCCTTACGTACATTTATTTAATCCCGTGCATCTATGTTATTCTCGCTAATAACCAACTACAAAAAAAGCAATTAAACAAATATCGATTACATACAAAATTCTTAATCAAGTCTACTAACGATTTAAAATGTACCACGTACAGACATATTACAAAAAGGCAAAACATCGTAGAAATCCGCAACATAAATTATAGCAAGTAAAGATCGTGTCGACGACGATTAGAAGACCTATTTAGCGGTGGTTTCGTAATCGTTATTAATTAGTTTAAAACCACGACGGAAAAATGCGCCGTGGACGCCGCAATGCGGAGTTTCTTGGCCACCGAGTCGCTATTGGTTACGTAGCGATAGCAAAAAAAGTCTGCATTATACAGCGAAGCTCTAGGAAAGTCAGGCGCCTTAGTGATGCAGTGATGCTTATTATTTATAATTTAATTTCGGGTGATAAACAGTGGCGTAACTATATCATCTGAGGCCCGTGGCAAATTCATTGGATGGGGTCCCTGTAAAAATTGTCATGTTCACGGGCGTAGCTATAGCTTTCACGTAGGACCCCCGTGTCACGCCACTGGTGATAAAATTAAGTACTGTAAATATTATTCTTGGCTTCATTCTATTCATTTGTGAAGTTCTTTTACTTACTCTATTGGTGGTAGGTCTCTCATATGTAAGAGTCCGTCTGGGTGGGTACCACCGCAATGTCTATTTCTACCGCCAAGCAGCAGTGTGCATGCACTGGTGTATTTCGGTTTGAAGGACATTGTAGCCAGTGTAACTACTGGACATAATGAGACTTAACATCTTATGTCTCAGGATGACGAGCGCAGTGGAATGCCACACAGTACTTTGTAATTCAAGTTGCTGGATGGTGTCGCTACTGTTTATGTGTGGTCGTATCGCTTACCATCAGGCGAACGGCATGCTCGTCTCGCCATTCAATGCAATAAAAAAAACTTACATAATTATTTACTTACTTATTATGGAATACAATTTATATTTATGAAAGTTCCAGAAATAAACGTACAAATAATATGCAACATACCTATAGCTAATAACTGTTTCTGCGAACGGTACCTGACAGTGATTACTATTAGTGTAGTATTTAGGTTATGCCCTAACTCAGGTGGTACTGTCAGATGCCTTGACGGATATTGCGTAAACTCCGCCGAGCATACTGACGCTTTCGAGCTGTCAACGACAAATTTTTCCGCTATTAGCATTTTTAATATTGATTGGGTTTTTGCTAAATATATTTACTTTTTAGGGTTGTTGTGAATGTGGCTAATGTAGAGTTTACTAAAGACTTAAAACTATTTAAATAATTTAATTTTGTGCTATACACGATATTTTATTGGAAATATTTAGACTACAAATTGCAAACAGCAATTTATAAGTATGCAATACCCAAAAAATCAAAGGTGTCAAAAACATCCTAAATACTTATGTTTAACCTCTGTACGTGCTTTATTTCATTTAGAGATTCAAGAATGCACCGTTTGCTTCCAAAATATTATCTATGAGCATAATAGATTAACTGCAACTCTCAATTGGCAAAGATTCAAAAAAATATTCGAACCTAATAAGACGTTAAATTTATATCCAGTTTCAATATAAATTTAATTTGCGACGATCCACAAGACTTGCGTGACAAAATCGGCCCACTTTTATTAGATACGCAGTGAGCGTCAGAATTTACGCTATTGTGTGCCAGTTTATTATAAATCTTAACTGCTATGAAAACAGGGAAAGTAAACGTTAGTTTCGTTTGAAAAGTTTCGTAAATTACTAGCGAAGACTTCATAGTTAACTCAAGTCTACTACTGATCACTTTTGCGTTTATTGCATTGAATGACGAGACGAGCCTGCCGTTCAACTGATGATAAGTGATACGATCACCCATAAACAGTAGCAACACCATCCAGCATCTTGAGTTACAAAGTACTGTTTGGCTTTCCACTGCGCTCGTCATCCTGAGACATAAGATGTTACGTCTCATTATGTCCAGTAGTTACACTGGCTACAATGTCCTTCAAACCGAAACACAACAGTGCTTGCACACTGCTGCTTGGCGGTAGGAATAGACATTGCGTTGGTACCCACCCTACCACCAGTAGGTACCTAATTAATATAAGTATATAGACTTGAAACTCTCTTATACATCCATCTGCTTACATTCGTCTACAGCAGAAAATAGCACTTTTCAATAAGACTACTCTTATTATATATTTTTTGACACTTAATTCTACTGGACATCAACATTTAATGTCGGGTAAGGAGTGCAGTGAGGTTAAAATGTGACAAAAAATACGACACGAATCCGTCTCGTTTTATTGGGATTGGTTGAGAGACTAGCACGTGACTGACGTATTGGTCTCTCGATCTATCATAAAGATCAAAATTAAACGACATCGTCTTACAAGTTGCGTTTTTTTGATGCATTCGAAAACCACAGTGTAGATCTATATTTGTAATTTGAAATCCTGGGTGATATTGCCAGTTTGTGAGTAGTGCACAACAACGCGCTAAGCATGTCAGCTGATCTGCTTATCTCAATACTAATTTAAAATAATATTGATACTAGGAACCTACTTGAATGGGCAAAGTGATATTGTGTTGTTCTGCACAGTATCACACAGTCTAGAATGTTTGAGCGATTGGACATAATGAGACTTAACATCTTATGTCTCAGGATGACGAGCGCAGTGGAATGCCACACAGTACTTTGTAAGTCAAGGTGCTGGATGGTGTTGGTACTTTTTATGGCTGGTCGTATCGCTTACCATCAGGCGAACGGTATGCTCGCCTCGTTATTCAATGCAATAATAATCATTAAAAAAATGTGGTGATTAGGTCACCTCCTATCACGAGACGGAATACACACATCGAAAAACCTTAGTTACACTTTTGCCTACCCCTTCGCGGATATAACGTGTAAGTGTGTGTGCATGCACCAATTTGTCTTTTTATAAATCTTAATTTCATAGGTTTTTACTAGTTCATTATTGTTTGTTCACAGATCACTCTGTACAGAGTAAACGAAAATGTTCCCGTGAATTATTCCAGTACATTAAGGTAAGATACATCAATTTTTATTTAATTTTGTCCTTATGCTATTAGCACCTTGTAAATAAAAAAACTAAGTCTATCATTAATCTTTGTACCCAAAATCTTATGTTAATATTTAAAATTTAGTTTATCAAATTATTCTAATGGTGAAATAGTTAATGTAGTTATTTACGTCGTGTTTAGCTTATCTCAGAGTCTTTTGCAACATTAGGTACAAAATTATTAGCCCTAAGTGGATTAGGTCGTTAAGATAAAATTAACTAAGGCGAGATGAATATTGGCATCAACAGTAGCTGCATTTGCAATACGTGAGGTCGGAAAAATATAATTTGTGCATGTCGGAGAAATATTAGTAAATTAGGTATTTTGAGAAGTTTTAGACACAATGATAGTTTACGTTTTCTCTTATAAAACTAAGTGATGAGTTCCCTACTATTTAGATAGCCCGGCTTTACTATAAGCTGACATTTGGTCTAATATTCACATGACAGCGTAATCATGCGTTCATCATGTTATCTATCATGATATCAGTATAACGGGTTTCATTTGAAAGTTTCTAGATGTTAATAAAAATAACTTAGTTGATAAACCAAAATGTTTTTCAATAGTGAAACCCATGAAATGATTACGTACATTTCTAAACTGTTGAGATCCTTGAAATCCAACGAAATAACCAGTTTAATAATTTTCCTGTAGCGTAAGGCAAAAACAAAAGCCAACTCATCGCGTGTTGGGATAGGGCGGAGCACACAACAAAACAGAACTGTCTGGGTACAGGTCCTGTACAGGCAGATTTATGTTTGGTATTTTTACGTTCGTTTAACAGAAGTTAGTGAAAGTTGGGATGTAGAGTCGACTTCCAGAGCTAATTTAAAAATAAACTCGTTGGGCAGTAAAGAATTCCGAGAGGTATGCAATGCCGTAACTATCCTTTTATTCCATAATGCGAGCTTCTATAGCTACATCCATGCATTACCCAAAAATTGGTCCTGGTCATTTCTGCTCCCCTCCAGGGTCTGGGTACAGCTGGCAGCGCCCTAGTTACGGAACTGGAGGTACGAAACCGAAATATCCAAAATACGCATACATTGATTTTTTTCTATTCGTAGCACGGTAAAGTTGCTCCACTGCATCTGATGTTAAGTGAAGTTATTAAATAGATTTATCGTTGGATTTCTGAACAAAAATTAAATTATACCAATATTTCTTTATAACACCCTATATAAAAGATTGGGAGGTCCTCACGCATCGTGATCAACTCAAGAGCATCCTTCAATTATGTTTCATTATTAAAATAGGCTTGTAAGGTGATCGAATTGGCCAAGAGCTAATGACCTTAACTATGACTAGATGTATTTACTAAAAGGTCAATTGAAGCGTGATATGTTTGGCACATAAGGTCGATTACAATTGTAACAAGTACAGTGCTTGAGAACTTGGCAAGTTAAGTAAAATCATTGGAGAACTAGTCGACTTGTCACTCCACTTGTAATGTAAACTCTACACTGTAAAACAGTCTTTACAATGTAGACTATATTAATAGAAATAGATTGATATAGAAGGCTTATAGAAAATGACTTAGATTTGATTCTAAGTCTACATGTGGCATTTCCATAGGTAGTGTATGCTGTGAAATTTTCATCGAAAAAACAATGTTGCTTTATTATTCAACGAGCTTTTGCCGCTTTATATTTTCCCGGGATAAAAAGTAGCCTATGTGTTAATTCAGGACATGATCTACCCGTGTGTAAAATTTCATCGAAATCCGTTCGGTAGTTTTTGCGTGAAACAGTAACAAACATCCATACATCCAGACATCTATACATCCATACTTACAAACTTTCGCGTTTATAATATTAGTAGGATGTGGTAATTGAAAATGTATTACATAGAGTTTAATCTTAATTTCAAGTTGTGTGCAGTTTAGCAAGCCTTGAACTTGCTTGGAGTACGATTGAATAGATATCAAACTGAAAATAAAAAAAAATATCTACAAATAACCGTAAATAAAGATATTTTTTGAAACGCTATTGATAGCTCATTATCATCAGCCACATGGCACCCACTGCTGAACATAGGCCTCCCCTAAAGATTTCAAGACGGACCTGTCAAAAGCGGCCTGCATCCAGCGTGTTCCTGCGATTTGTAGCTTAAGTCGTACTACATATAAACGAATGGTCGATAAGACAGGTGACACATGTGCCTTCACAAACTAACTTAAAATTACGTGCAATAAATCTATAATAAAAAAAAAATTAAGAAAAACCAAAACACGACTGCGTGAATATCTGCCACCTTTATTAAATTCATTGAATAACTGAAAAGATAGAAACAAGATTTTAATTTGAATATTTTATTTTGGTTTTGAATAATCTTAGTTGTCAATAAACGCTTTCGGAGGCATAACACGCTCACTTCTCATATTTGGTTGGTGATATAGGTAGAGCAACAAAATCTCGGAGTGAGCAGATGCCTCCGACTGTCACTCTCACGACTAAGACGAATCTATTGACACCACTCACATAAAAAAACGACAAGCCGTTTAGTCTGTAGGGCGTGCCAAAGAAATATACAAACATACATACACTCGAAAAACATAACCCTCCTTCTTCCGCACTCGGGTAAATAGCACTGAAATGGCAAAAATCAATATGGCGGGGAAATACGACGGCCATTTTGAAATTATAATTTGGTTTACGCGGAAATTTTCCTTGTGATTTAATACTTTGTGTATAATTAAAAATTTGAATATCGATTTTAAAATAGCATATTTCGATGCAGGCGGCTATGTTAGAGTATTGGAAAGTTTTATCCTTTTTTTGCTTAACCATCTTTTATAAGGAATAAATACTTTTGGTACTAGCTAGGCCGCTGGTAGACTATTGAATGAGAAATGAAAAAAAATCGAAGAAGCCAGAAGCAAACTAGAAGTGAGGAGGCTACACTAAACACCCATGTAAAGACCAACAATATTCTTAAATTAAAAGGTTTGCGAGCGCCTAAAGCGCTCACCCTAAAGTCCGGTGTGGCTAGAAAAGCCGACTCGTGTCAGGCTACTGGCCGTTAGGGCCAAACAAAAAAAAAGTGTGTGTGTACTTATGTACATGCGTTAGAAGTTATACTTCTTTGGCGTAACAAGATAACAATCTTTTTAAATAACGCGCCAAAAGTATAACTTCAATATCTTTCGTCTTATTCTAAGTTCAAAATTGAAAACTAAAATGTTGACTATAGCTAACTTCAGGGTGTCGGTCTTTCGTGACGGTGTGCGCGCGCATCGTAAAAATTTACTCTCATCATTTTTCCCTAACGCGCCAAAAGAAATATAACTTCAAAAATAAATTATAAGCAAAATGTAGTGAGACATCATTCACATATAGACAGTGGCTTCAATTCAATTAGAAAAAGAAAGCATATGTCTCTAGAAAGTGAGAGATAGAGATCTTGTCGACATTATTTCTTCTAACTTCAAAGTATTATTGGTTTTTCATGGCCATATACAATTTATATAAAAGATCTATAGAAGATGATAGATACTTCTGATAGATACTTTCATATATTATACAGAAGTATCTATCAGAACCAAGCTACAGTCTTTTAAAGTCGTTCCTGTCTATAAAAACATTCAAATATGAATTAACCTCCTATTCTAAGTCTAGGACCCAGATCGGAAAATAATTTAAATGTATTAAGGACCCACATTTGCTTTTTATAGTTATAAATCAAAGTCAAATAAATAATAGCGGCCATTGCCGGCGTATCGATCAATGACAATTTGCTGCAAAAGGATATAAAACCTCATTAAATAACTAAAACTGTGCCTTATTTAAAATAAATATAGCAGTGTTAGCCATTTACTTAAAAAACTTTGTTTATTTTACATATTTTAAAGTAACGTCTTATTTCAGAGTTCGATTTTATTATATTGAACAGTTTTATAGCAGATTGGCAAACGAACAGTTGGGTCACTTGTTTAGTGACCATCTGTGACCATAAACACCCACATAGTCAGACGAATTTTATGTGAGTTAACTACTTCAATCCAATGAGGACTACCAGTTTTTTTCACCAGGGTGGCGCCGCGGTGCGTAAATTGACACTCGAAACTTTATTGCTCTGTAGCCGCCTTTATATGAATAGTCACATTGTCACGAATCAAATCACAGATAACATAAGTTGGTTTACATAATATTTCACTATACACCTCATCTCCAAAATATTTCGTTATCCAATATTAAACTAAACTATTATTATAGGTGCTTCCTGTCAAGTAAGTTCTTAATTGTATTGACAGGATACGGGGTACGGAACCCATTTTATATGAGGACAAAAAATCATGTCTTATTGTTGAATTGAGATACGTACAAATGTGGATTCTCTGATGCGAGAATCAAATTCTAGGCTTCATCGATTTCATAGTTAAAAACGGTACTATTCAAACTAAGAGATGGTACCAAATAACCCAAGACGGGAATAGTAGGTACCTTTTTAAACCAAAGAATGCGTGAAACGTACCATATAAACTCAAACGATCATTCTTCCAAATCGAAATCAAATAAAACTTTTTATCTTAAGGCCAATACAATAAAATCGAAGGCATTCGAATTGCTAAATATTTAACCCTAAAATTGGGTATTTCCAATCGTAATGTACGATATTTATTATTATTATGGACATTGTGTGTACAGTTTTATTGTATGTCCACGCTGTATTGTTCCAAAGGAAAAAAATCCATAAATAGCGGTCAAAATGATGCCTCAATTACAAATGAACACTGCTTTATATTAACGAAATATTAACTACTATTAGTGATATGTATAATAACCAGCTTAATTTGTTTTATTAAATTATAATTTACATTTTTTTATACAATATTTAATACGAAGATTGTCCAATATATAAATGGGTTATAGTACATTTGTATTTAGATTATCTTTGTTATAAATTGTACACCAGAGCATGGTCTAATTGTATGATAAATTTAATTGGCTATTCGTTTAGCCGTTTTTGCATTACTTCTAAGTTCTAACAAAATCCTGCTATCCTCAAAAACTCACAATTTATATTAGTAGGATTTACGATTATTTTATATATGGACAAATATATGAATCGGATCAACTCTTTACGAACGGCATGAAATATTAATACATATTCGTCGTTGTCAAACCAATATCCGCTATGTGCACTTTTTTGAGATTTCATCATTTTGGCTATTATGATTAGTTTGCCACCGAAACTTTGATACTTTGAGACCTTGATTTTATATATATAAGCCGCTATGTGATTCTAATCGTTCCACGGCGAACTATGAGCGCTAGAAAAACAAACTTCGTGCAAATTATGTGTCAAAATTCTACATGAGAATGTTTTTACTCCATATCTCAAAGTTTAACTATAATATTTGACAACGACGATATATCAATTCGATAGTTTTGCCACAGTCATTTATGACTCATTAATATTGTAATGTTTCTATTAAACCTTTCAAGATTCATGTTGTACAACGTATGGAGATGCGAAGGACATCAGTTTTATTTAAGGCACTCGTGTATCAAAATCACATTTTATGGATACTATTTTTTTCGTAATGCAATCTATAATCATAAATGCGAAAGTTTCGATAGATGTTTGTTACCCAATCACGCTAGAACGGCTGAACGAATCTGGATGAAATATGGCACACACATAGATTATATTCTGGAATAGAACATACGCTACTTTTTATCCCGGGGAAATATATATCGAAACTTTTATCCCGGAAAACCTTTTTCACGCGGGCAGAGCCGCGAGCAAAGCTAGTATTGCATATTTTTTGGAGGTGTTCAGTTGATGGCACCTTTTAAAATGTGAAATATGACAATCAGGGTTTCCAAAACAGTATCTTAATCATTTTATCTAACAATTCTGATACTAAGTGATAAGACGTTTAAATACGAACATAAATAACTAAGCAAATTCACATTGCCGTAACAATAGAAGAAATATATAAGTTAATATTTTTTTTATGGTAATGAATGACGAGACGAGCATGCCATTCGCCTGATGGTAAGCGATACGACGACCCATAAACAGTAGCAACACCATCCAGCACCTTGAATTACAAAGTACTGTGTGGCATTCCACTGCGCTCGTCATCCTGAGACATAAGATGTTGAGTCTCACTATGTCCTGTAGTTACACTGGCTACAAAGAATTTTAAATTATGAAGGAATCCATGTTACAATACTATTTTACTGTATAAAAATTAAACTTGATATCGTTTTATAATCTCACAATGACATTTAGTACACTTTAAAAACGCACATAAAATGTCTCACACTTCTTTTATGTTCGTTACAATGTTGCTGTGTGTAATTGAGAAATCTCAGTTATGAGGCAGGTTATTAAACTTGAATTGAACTTACGCTATATTTCCGTGGTATATATGTTACGTATTCAAAACGAGAGGATTTGCATGATTTAATACTAAAACGTTTGCTCCTAAAATTTGCATACTTTTGTATAATTGAATAATCTAGAACTTTAAAGCGCCGCGCAAATGCCTAGTTTCTAATAACGTGGTATACTGTGTCTATTCCTCCGATTTTAATAATTAATTTTCCAGTCTAAAATTGTCTAAGAAACTAGCAAAAAGACCATAGTTTTTATATTTTAACTGCATTAAAATAATTATTTTTTAATTCGTAATTCTTAGAGTTTATGTATACAACCTAGACGTAAACACTCGCCTTAACTCAATTAGAACAAGACCATTAGGTGCACTGTGTATCGTAATTAAGACCGCTTTATTATTATTGACGGGCAAGTAAATTATCGTTCGGATACAGATGTCTGCGGGATCCGCGTCTTAAATTATACCTCTTGGCTGTATGTGTGGGCCCTTATTACCCACGGTACTTGGATGAAATATTAAGGGTTCGTTTATAGAGCGGGAGGATGGAGCCTTTGTTGACTTTCCTATTTAACTCTTTTTAACATATTGAGTTGAAGGCAGTGTTGCCAGATGTATGACGGTTGAAGTCGCCAAAAAATCATTATGAAGTCGCCGCACCGTATATGGAGAGCCGAAGGAGCAAAAAAAAAAATCCTCCAAGCCCCCGACGCAAAGAGCTAAAAAAAAAAAGGTCCCCAATTCCAATTTCTGTCATGTTTTGTACTCAAAAAGCTAAAAATATCCTCAAATCTGACAAAAACAAGGTTTGTAACACAAATTTTCCAATATAGACTAAATTGCCGACTGAGTGCCATTCATAATTTTTGGTCGCCCCGACACCCTCCGAGGTAGCCTAAATGGCTAACAAGGTTCTGGGTATAACACTTCAGTATTCGACGTCACCGAAAGAGAAACATTATGTGATAATAGGTCGCTATTAGGCATGCGGTCCTAGAACACATTTTTCCAATGCTAATATAATAAAAATATTGTTAGAAACTGAAGCGATTTCGATTTAAATAAAAATATCTACCACTGATTTTACAGCAATACTTTCACAAAGATATAGGACACTACGACGGAGCCAAGACTGAGACCGAAAGAGAGGCACGAATGAGAGCGCACATCGATACGGCACCCTTGTTATACACCCAACTGTTACTTCCACTACTAGTTCGATATCACAAATACCCTCACAAAACGTTTTATTCTAACAATATAATATACCTATGACAAGTTGAGCCTCGTGTCGAGTACTATTTTATATCTCCTTAGTGCTTGGACAAAGCTATGAACGAGGTCTATGAAAGTTAAATCCGTACGTTTTAGTATCTTTTTCATGTACATACAGTAGTCAGCAGTAGGAATTTATAGTCAAGGAAAACGTTTCTAAAAATAAAAACGTCAATAGGCATCAACTCTGCACGGTAGTCTATCAAGCACAGGATGCCGAGTCCTTCCTACAAGCATAATTGCCGAGTCTGCAATTACTTGACTAACGGTCCCGCACTGATCCAGATATCAGGCCTGGAGTTAGGGGACAACCGTGGGCTTGTCTCCCAAGATAAAGCCTTACAAACCGGATTAAAATTGTTAGAGATTATCGTGTTCAATAAAAAATATCATTCAATAACTACCTTAATCTGCGGGTGTAGCTCTTCACATTTTATGTATGTATTTTATGGATTTTTACTATTTCTTTCAACTTTAACTGATATTGACAAGTAATAAGTCATTTATATTATGCAGTTATAAAGCAGTCTTAATGACCCGTGGTTATACGGCTACAGATGTGACAAAAATTAATTGATGATTTTAACGATTTAAAGCACGCGCTGCTGTGTCATGTCAAATAACCACTAAATAAATTTGTTTAATATCAGTATAACATTAATCAATTTTATTTTACCATCCACTTCGGAAAGTAAAAGCTAAATTATACTTATATCAAAAATTATGAATTTAACCCCCACACTGATTCCCAAGTCCGTCCCCGTCTCGACAAACGTATCAAGCGAGATCATTTAATACGGGTAGCTTAATATCTGATTGAAATGTTACATAGTTGGAAACAGGATGTGACTAAATTGAATAAATGTCTGACATCGTAATACATTATATAGTTTGCCGGCGGGCCTATTTACGTTAATCTTTCAAATTAAAACCCCGAATTACGTGTGGGTATATGAATAGTTAATTAATTGTTATAAAGTACACTTATAAGGATTAAATTATTTTTTTTCGTAAAATACAAGTAATTAAGCTTCGTAAATAGTAATTAATGATGACTTAAGACCACTATTTGAATTGCACTTATATAGATGTCTATCAGTTGCATTAAGTGTGTATGTCACATCTGACCATTTAGTTTCGCGAAAGACCTTTTTTCTATCATAAAAGACTAATGAGGCATTTGCGTCATGCTCAGAAAATGTCATGAAAAAAACATACATAAACAGTCAAAGTATCGGCCATGTTACGATCAAACCTTGTGTCCTAATATTACGCAAGACCTTTGGTCCTTCAATATACTAGCCCGAGATTTACGAGTCACAAACATTTGTCTGACTCCGACCCCGTGATCCCGCAACAAATCAAGAGGAGAGAGTTGTAATTATTTAGCAATCACCTGTGTTTGGTGTAGGTAGGCAATATCTACTCCAAATTTCATCTTTCCAAAATAAATATGTGAATACAAACATCTGTGACTGCCTCGGTGGCGTAGTTTATTACGGTACGACTGCAGAGCTCAGGTCTCGGGTTCGATTCCCGCGTCGGGCAAAGTGCTATTAGGTTTTTCGACTCAGCATCAGCCCGGAGTCTGGAAATGTGCCCGGTAAATGGCAATAGACCCGCCCCTATTACATGGGACCTAACATACCTGGCGAAATGTGTCTCATACCTCTAACTACCCCTGAAAAGGGAAAAAAGCGTGATGCTATATATATATGGAATACAAACATCTGTCCCACACTGAGAAATGAATCCTTGACCTCTATATCGCTCCTCGGCATAATAATGAAGATAATTCTAAAGTTCATAAAGTAAGGAATGCACCACCTTGCAGTCATATCGGAATGTTCCGAAACTGGCCCAAAGGCGATCATGTGTCTCAAATATTATTGTTTAAAATACTTCGAATACTTCTTAAGAGAGCAGATGTCATACTTTTGTTGAAATTATATTCAAGACTATATTTTGCACGCGACTTCACCAGAATATATTTTAAATAAATAAGCCTTTATTTCTACTATATACTTTTTTTTAATAAAGTTATCAAATCATGATAAAACTTGTTACCAGAGACAATACTATAGTTTTCCATCAGTGAATAATTTCTATCGTTAATAAATTACAGAAAACCACGACCGCAACAGCAATTTTTTTGTTTCAGGTATTGAAGCATCAGTATCTAATTCAACGCTTCTGTCTTTTTTTTATGGCTTTGAATGACGAGACGAGCATGCCGTTCGCCTGATGGTAAGCGATACGACCACCCATAAACAGTAGCAACACCATCCAGCACTTTGAGTTACAAAGTACTGTGTGGCATTCAACTGCACTCGTCATCCTGAGACATAAGATGTTAAGTCTTATTATGTCCAATAGTTACACTGGATACAATGTCCTTCCAACCGTAACACAACAGTGCATGCACACTGCTGCTTGGCGGTAGAAATAGACATTGCGGTGGTACCCACCCAGACGGACTCTAACACATGAGAGACCTACCACCAGTAAAACCACCGCGTCCTTACATTATTATTATTTTCAAGGTTACATAAGTTTAGAATAGGATGGCATTGTTAAGGAATCATCGACAGTACTTAATGTAAATGACGGGGTTTTTTCAACTGTAGTTAGGGTAATCATCGGTATTATTAAGCTGGACGCGCTCGCAGAGCTTCGAGTGCTCCAGGTGCTGCGAGCGCGTCCAGCTTAATAAGACCCTGACAAAATGATAACTACAGTTGAAAAAACGGGGCCTAAGGCTGCGAATTACTTATCTATACTTATATTATAAAGAAGGATTTGTATTTTTGTGTGTTTGCAACGAATAAACTCAAAAACTACTGGACCGATTTTAAAATTCTTTCACCAATATAAAGCTACATTATCAGCGAGTAACATAGGTTACTTTTTATTCCGGGAAAATATAAAGCGGGGTTTTTATCCCGGAAAAACTCATTCGTGTGGGCGGAGCCGCGAGCAAAAGTCTAATTGCATTATAAAAAGTAAAATCACATCTATTCGTATTAGAGTAGATAGATAGAGTAGATAGAATAGCAACAATAGCAAAAGAAACAGCTCGACATATCATGCGCAATGCAATGATTGATGGCAGTTTATCACGAGACAAGGCTTGCGTGTAATAACGACGGCATTATTTTCCGACAGTTTTTCCACGACACTGCGGATTTCCTTAGCGTGTGGCGACTACTTTTTATAGAAATTCAATATTTCTACGATTCGGTGCTATATAATGGGTAATAAAACAAAAGCAGAATAATATTAATTAATGTTTGACAGTTAATTTATTACAACTTTCTCTTACACTTTTAAAATGGCATTATTATATTAAAGAAACTGCGATAGCCTGAAGCGGCGATAGCCTAGTTGGGAGCGGAACGGACTGCCGATTGGAATATCCAAAAAACAAAGCGTAAAATAAGACTTTATCAAAGCATTATGTACAGAAAAATCCACGAATACAAAATCCTATACGACAAAACCAATTAATCTTAGTGCCACCTTAATAAATTAAAACACCCGAGCGACACAATATTTTCGTGCCCTAAAATAACAATGGGGACGAAATGGTGACCTTAATACCGTGCCCTTTGGGTGGGGGTCAAACGACCTATTTCGAACCCACCCTTAACCTATTTGGGGTGACCATTAACATCTATTCCCTAATATTGACACGCGATTCGCTTTTTAACTCTGATTTGAAGTAATATTTTACCCCTACTTCGGTGGCGTAGTTGTATTACGGTATAACTGCAATGCTGAGGTCTCGGGTTCGATCCCCAAGGCGGGCAAAGTGATATTGGGTTTTTCTATTCAGTATCAGCCCGGGGTCTGGAATTTGTGCCCGATATGGCGATAGGCTCGCCCCCTATCACATCATGGGACGGAATATGCACGGCGAAAAGTGGGTGCACTATTGGCGGCGCTGCCTACACCTTTGAGGATAAAAGGTATGAGTGTATGTGTGTGTATGTATGTATTTTACCCCTGATTGAGATACTTGCTGAGTACAGACGAATAGTCACGAATACGAGAGTGTAAACAGCTTATTCGGGAGTTCTCTTCACTTATGATTCACTATCATGTATCCATGCACGATTTATTCGCCAAGTTATTCACCAAAAGTCTAATCGAGAGATTACAGTGAAGTGGACCATTGACAAGAGCGTAAAAACCAAAGACATTAAACAGTATAGTTAGTTATAGACCGGACATCAGGACCAAATTATTTATCCAAAAGTTATTACCAATTGGTAATAAGTCGCTGTCTTTTCTGACGCGTCCTTGTGACAAGACGTCACGGTATGCTTTTTTGTAAAGAAAAAAATATTTTGGAAGGCAATATGCCAATTGGCGCATTACGATCATGTCAAAGTATCTTCTAATGTATTATACATAGGTCTTTTGCTATTCTACGTTAGATTGAGTTACCGACGAACAAGCTCAACATTTTTGTATGACAATTTGTCCAATGTCCGCTAAATATAATCTCAGAACTCTTTGGTAAAAACCAATGTAAAACCTATTCTAGAATTTTGTTAATCATATTTGCCCAAGTAAGTATAATTTAATAGCAAAGATATAAAATTGCTCCAAGGTTTGAAAGTTGGAACACAGGAATCAATAATAATAACTCATTTGAGATGTATCTATAGTTGTATTTAGCAGAGCATATTATCAGATTATTTTATGCCGTTCAAGAGATATTAACAAATTACTGCTACAACAATACAGTCGCTATTGAAGCAAAGTATTTCTGTACATATACCTATTATAAATCGAAGAATAGGTTTATTTTCAAAATGATTCTATAAAAATGACGAAATTATAACGAATACAGTATCTAATTTTCTTTTCAGTTTCAGTTACATAACACTTTATAAATTTCCTTCCAATCGCAGTTACGTAAAGATTTTTACATGTAAAAAAAGTTCCGCCATCAAATTATTTCAGCCTCGTAAGCCCCATTTTCTTTAACAACGTGATTTCCTGACACGCACTGTATGAAAACACAACCCAAAAACACGTTAAACGAGTGTAATAAAGCACTGAAATGATTTACACTACGCGGTTTGTTTTTCAAACAACGTTGCCATGACGACGAAAGTACAAACTTCACCGTGCACACAATATTCAACCTTAAACATTTGGTGTAAAGTTCAATCTCTAATGAAATGATGTTGACAGTGAAATGTTATTCCGATTTCCGCGTAACAAAGGAAGGCGTACGGCTGGGAAATGTTAAAAGCTTGCGTGATTAGACAAATATAAATGATGTATTTGATGGGCGAAATTGACAGTGGATGGCATGGGTGGGTGAAAAAATAGCCACCATACCCACATTCAAAATAATGGCCAACAACTCGACTGAAACCAAAACTAACATTTCACATTAAATCATTTTATAAGAATTTATAACATTTAGTTTTAGTTTTATGTGATTCTTGTATATGATTTAGTGTAAAGAAATTTATTATTATTATTTCTTTTTTGTATGCATTTAGAAGATTGGCGAACCGTCCTGGCTTCGCTTCTGTTCTATAACCAGGTGCCGATGAAAATGCAAAAAAAAAACCGATCGCTACCAAAATTCACAGGATCTCCCCACTGGCCTAATCTGAAGATTACCTAAAAAATGCATGTAAATCGCTCCAGCCGCTTTGAAGTCCATGGGAACATTCCTACACCTTTTTTATATATAAGTATAGATAATATCTCCTTATCCCCCTTTGTCTCTATCGATCCTTGATGTTGATAAAGCCAAATATATTCCTCTAATTAATTTGTCTATTGACTGATTACATCCAATTAACGAAATATATCAGACATATGTAGGAAATTGCATTTCACTATATACAAAATTCAATAGGGATGGAGAGGTAAACCTTGAACATGCGCCCCCTCCACCGACCCTACGCTATGTTGAGTTTTGGTTGCTAAGCAACAGAAAGCAAATATAGTTGTCATTACCATAAAAGCTTGGATGACGGAGCTTTAATAATTCATAGGAGTTTGTGTCAGGAAATCAACGATTGAGGGTGAATTGATGGGAAACCGTGAAAGTAATTTGTGTTATGGCTTTGGTACGATTTGTTTAGTCATTTACTCGTGTTTGATAATGTCTTTTACTGAATACCGTATATAAGAAAAATAGTAATAAAGTTTTTTCATCAACCCCAAAAAGCGCAACTGCATTCAATTTTATGGTTCATGATAATTACATTTTGCTGTTATGTCGCGCATCACGAACGCATTGATAACATTTTTGCCATCAGTTGAAGTCGTGAGAACCAAATATTATTTCAAAATTATGACTATGATTGCTGATTCACCACGAGAAACATACAGAAGAATGAATATTTCATCATCTGCGGGAATTAGTTAATAGAATAAACATAGATTTTATAGGAACTGGTGTAGATTCTGTTTCCAATGCAGACGGTTTGGCGTGAACGAAGACAATTAACATAATGCATATGGATGTGAGACTTGGGAATGTTCTAGATGCTTCCGGAATTCGGAGCTGCGCTTTCGATGTACCCTTATTGGCCGCTGTCTTAGAAATCATACATGAAATGGTTAATTGATAGATGGGTTTTACTATGGCTTTTTTACAATTTTATAAACAATTTTTAAAAAAAATAATTGATAAGTTTAAATTAAGAATCGAAAGACATATCTTGGCATCGGAGATTTAGTAGTTTTTAACGATCCGAATCTTAATATTCGATCCGATTCTGAGAATAAACCAATCAAAATTAGTCATTTGTGAGCATCTCAAAGGAAACGTTCTGATTGGTCAATTTGGCTATGGATTGCAAAAAGGGATTGACATCGTTTATTGAAAAGTAGTTTTTCGAAAGCTAGATACTCCGTCTATCTAATTTCACAGGTGATATTTTTACTAAAATTACACGGGGGTTTAGTCGTTCCAAAAGCAAGGACCTAAGCTTTGTTGATACTTGGTCATAAATATTACCTATTATTATTATTTTATTTTAATTAATTATAAATTCAATGCAATATTATTTTGTTACAGATTTTGAAGTCTATCGATGTTGTCAACATATGAGGTGGGTTATTCTAAATTGTTAATATTTTATATGTTATTAAATTTTAATAAGGAACGAATTTTGTAGTACCTAATGGATGGAATAACAAGACAGTACCTATTAGTGAAAAAGAGTTGTAAAAAAGCACTGGAAGCTTAACAGGAAATCTTTTGTAATAGTATGAATGTGTTATTTGATTGAACATATAGACCTATGCTCTATTATATATTTTTTTACATACATTGTACCTATCACGCGTTTATCTCTCAGGGGTGTAGAAAAACTATGGAGTTCCATTTTCCTCGATTCTTGCATAAATCTTTCGCGTCCTCCGCTTTCATCAATCTTCTCAAGTATATTTAACAGTTCAAATATATTTTAAGGGACATTTAATAAAAACTAAAAATATCTACCACTACCATAAAGGACATGTGCAAAAACGGGCCTAAAATTCTAACCAAGATACTTTATATAATATGTTTGGATAGTACTCCCAAAACCAGGCCTTAGCGATAAATCGTATAATTTTAAAGTTCTCCGATGTTGAGATTTATGTCATTTTATTTTGCTTAACAACTACACTTAATATGAACGTTTTTAAAAAAGTTAGTTAATTAAAGCAGATGACTAAATTTTTTTTAAAAAATACAAGATCCATAAAGTTCGAGGCTGATTGAATTTTGAGGGCCATCGCCCATACAAAAAGCATACATCTCCTTTCCACAAAATTTTAGCACAGAAATAAAAATGTTGTCTCGTAAACACCTCGTGACAGTTTCGGCAGTTAGTTACGGTGAGCCGGCGGTTCGCCGCAAATCACCGTATCATCTCAGAGCAACCGTTAATCGTAATCACAATAACCAGCCAAGCTGTGTTGTGGTTTGACAAACATTTTCAAAAGTCATTGCTATCATGGTGGCTACTGGCTCTTAACATTTGGCGGTGTTAGCCATTCGATACTATAGCGTATATCCGTATATATCGGCCTCTGACGAATATATTATTTAAATAATTTCATCGAAATCCGTTCAGTAGTTTTTGCGTGAAGGAGTAACAAACATCCATACATCCATACATCCAGACATCCAGACATCCACACATCCATACATCCATACTTACATACTTTCCCGTTTATAATATTAGTAGGATATAAGTAATTTATTTTTATTCCTTTACGATGTATTTTATTGCACTTTACTAAAACACTACTAATCAAGAACCACTTATACTAAACTACCTTAGTTTACTAACAAAGGACATGTTCAAAAACGGGCCTAAAAGTATAACCAAGACAGTTTATATATATTTGGATAGAACACCTAAAAACTAGCCTTTTACAATAAATCGTTTAATTTTAAACATCTCCGATTTTGAGATTTATGTATTTTTATTTTGCTTAAAATCTACACTTGATATAAACGTTTTTAAAAAAGTTAGTTGTGAATGAAGGTTCTAAAATCATTTTTTTATGGTTTCAAGTTCCATAATTTGCCCCTTTAATATCTGTTAAGTTTGAGCCTGGTTAGATTTTGAGGCCCAGCACCCAGACAAAAGCGGACATCTCCTTTACTTACTAATCTTACTAACAATATTAGAGTTGCTGCTTCCTACAGTTTACTAATCTACTAAGTTATTAACACCGACTAACATTTCGAATGTGATTAACACATGAATAATTTTCAAACACAAAGAAGCAGTAATAGCAAAGAGACTAACGACATGAATGCTTATTTTAGTTTTTTTTAAATTATCGTTTGCATCAGGAATTATTGTATACATCGTGAGGAAATCTGCATAATTTAGGGAGTTATGAAGTTATTAGGTGTTGTTCACGGATTCGACCGCGTTCAAAGCCTTTCCCGCTACTCAATCCCTACCTAATACCGATCTATAGCGAAATCTGTACGATGCCAGCGCCTACATAAAAAAAAAATACACAGGAGCAAATTACCATACCATACCAGCCCTATATTATATACTGCCCACTGCTGAGCACGGGCCTCCTCTACAACTGAGAGGGTTTAGGCCTTAGTCCACCACGCTGGCCTAGTGCAGATTGGCAAACTTCACATACCTTCAAAATTCTTATAGAGAACTTCTCAGGTAGGCAGGTTTCCTCACGATGTTTTTCCTCCACCGGTAAAGCGAGCGATAATTCACAAAGAATATACACATAACTTTTTAGAACAGTCAGAGGTGCGTGCCTTTGGACTTTGAACCTGAGGACATTCGTCTCGTCAGTTCGTTCTACTTCCAACTAAACTATCGTCGGGAGAAAATCGATATTAAAAGTAGCGTATCTGTTAATTCAGGACATGGTTTATACTTGTGCTACATTTCATCCAAATCCGTTCGGTTGTTACTGCGTTTAGGTACTTCTAACAAAACTTCAAACAACCAATAATTATTATTGAAATTCGCTTTTATAACATGAGTAAGATGTGAAATGTAAGAGCACATCCAGTAAGTAGGTACACATTAGGCTAGCGTAGTGAATAAAACCGAACTCCATTTCAATGGTTTCTATCCAGCAATAAATCACCGGAAATGTAAAACAAAGTCGATTTAATTATTTTTACATTCATTCATACAAGTTTTTTTTGTTTTTGTCGTTCAATAACTCAAGAATTAGCGAAGACCGAAGACTTGAAGACGAGTGACCATGCTGGACCTTGGCACTGGGAGAATTCACAGGAGTTGGTAATCATACCCGTGAATTTCCCGATGCCTCAGTTTAGTGTGGTCAGTATAAAGTACGAAGTGAAAGAAGAATATGAAGAAACACGAATACTTCCATCGTTTCTGCTAAAGACATCGTGAAAACACATTACTTTCGTTGCGCTTAAATGTGTTAACCATTGATGCCGATCTATCTCAATTATTTTCAGTCTGGCCTTATTTATTATTGTCATATTTTTTTTTGATGATGTACTTTAAATTAACATTATTTCTAATTCTAGGTTTAAGTTTTGTCATGTGATTGAAATTATTTATGTGAAAACACTAGTGTTCTAAGAATCGTATAATTGTGCTAACATTGATATCATTTTTTATATCCGGATAGACTTCCCATCTCATTGTTATAAGAAATGGATAATTCCCTAGGGTACGTGTGTGGAGCAAGTGAAAAGATTTGTGTTAAACTTATTTTATTTAAAAGATATTATTATCGCTATAGTTTATTTTAGATATTATGTACAGTAACATAAATAGAGAAACGAAATTTATTTTATAGGTACTAATAATACTACTGATAATAAAAAGTAATTTTAATTTACTAATATAACATAATATAACCCAAGAGGACGGAGATCTTGACTGCCTCATGATAACTGAACCAGTGATTCCTACTAGTGGTGGTTGTCGTATTTATAAAGATCTCTGATAGATTGCTTTAACAATTATTTTACGACTCTACATTACTATAATAAAAAGAATTGAAGAAATTGAAGTCATAGGTATTAAGTAAACCGTATATTAAACTTCTTAACTGGAATACTTAGAAGTCATCTCAAATGTGAATAGAACCATATAATTTTTATCAACTGCTTTGTTTTGCGGCAACATGATACAGCGCAGAGCGCTTTTAGATTTTCTGTTTGAAGATTTATTGGCACTTTTTTTTCTGGTATACACGTATCTGCATTAATAAGCAATCTACTGCAATAGGCTTTACGACACTTTTGGGATTTCCATATCACATGAATAATAATTTTGATTTGCGTAATTTTAGTCCCATTAAAAAGTGTATCATGAGGAATGTCTTAGATTCAAAGGATGCTCGTGAATTCAATTTCATCCTGTATGTATTAATTTATTCCGATATAGAACACAACATGAAGTGTTCTAGTCAGTTACGCCCAAGTAAAAAAATATTTCAGTATAATTTGTAAATTGCACAAAACCGCTAGCGTCTATATGTTGCGCCTTTCTAGAGTTAAGATGCAACAGTTACCGTGGTATTGTTACTGATTTACTGTTTATAATCATCGGTTATACACTCGTAATCCATACGTAATAGATGAGCATTCCTCCGTGCAACGGTTGTTTATTGTTCAAACAATCGACACTATAGAATTGTGTTGTTTTTATGATGTGAAAATTGCTCTTGAATTTGATAATTTATGATGATAAGTATAGTATTATAGTCGTTTGTAGTGAAAATTGTGTGAAGATATTTGGTTTTTCTATTTAGTATCAGCCCGGTGTCTGGAATTTGTGCCCGATATGGCGATAGGCTCGCCCCCTATCGCATCATGGTACGGTATACGCACGGCGAAAAGTGGGTGCACTAGTTGCACCTCTGCCTACCCCTTCAGGGATAAAAGGCGTGAGTGTGTGTGTGTGATGTCTATCGGGTATCGAAATAAGCCAAACAGTAATAGTGACCTTTAGGAGAAGTCCTTGCGCGATACCATACTGATCTTAAAACAGGTACTTATACTTAACATGGACCTGCATTTCGGCGTAGCTCTCCTTGAAATCGCCAATTTTTTTAACCAACTTCCTTTTATTCCTTATAGTGACCATTCTGTAGAACTAGTGATTGTCTCTTACCATAGGATTTTCCATATAATAAGCCTTGCGCGTGTCACCACATCAAGTACAAATTGCAATCCCAAGCAAGTCATGTGTACGCCTATCCAAAAAAATCGCATAAATGTTTGCAGAATCAAACCTAGGATACCATTGGTAAACTAAACACTAGACCAATGAGTCAATAGGGAAGTAAACATATCGATATCGATAAAAAATCCTGTCATCGACCAAGCTTAAGCTTTTGTGTGCGCACTGTCTTCCGAGACAATGCTGGGACCCTCCTATCATTATATATAAGTACGCAATTAAGTACAGTTGTTAGATAAGGGATTTAATGGCATTTTAATGTTGTTTGTCTGGCTTAGTAAGGCGACTAAGTCTAATTTTGTTATTTTTATAACAAATTTAAGTAATTTTTGTGATAGTTATTGATAGTTGAATATATGCCGTGGGATAACAATGCCTGTACATGTAGAGAAAGTCATACTACAAATGATTTTAAGTTTGTTTCAAAAGCTTAGTTCAGTAGTAGGGTTACAATCGACCATAGTGTGAATTATTTTTTTATACCGCAACATACAAAACAATTTACTATGTTTCTAACTTAAATATATTTTAAAATTATAAATTACCATTTCATCCTGTAAAATTATAAAATATACCATAATTATTGAATGTTACACACATAAAAACACTCTGTTACGTTTAAACCACTTTATAAATCATCTAAAATGGCGGGAAAAAAGTGAATATCGATGAATTAAAGTGTTATTATGTAAAATCTAAGGTTTGTTCGGAATTATTTCTGAGAACTCGTTGGTGGGAGTAATTTAGCTCGTGCCAGCAGACCTATAATTTCGATGCCGCGTTTTCTTAGAACGTTCCATGTTAGGAGTTGAATTGTTTAATAGTTAGGCGCCAAGTCTGGTAGCTTTGTTATAAATTGGCTACATTACTTACTAAAGGATTCTTTTGTTGCTATTACCTCAACAATAGGTACTAAGTTGAATGTCGTTTACGTAAAAAAAACTCAAGTCCAAGATTGAAATGATTTTATGTTAAATAGGTTACTTATAGTATGTTCTTAATGCAGAAAACCTCGAGGCTACTGGTTTTTTATTAGCAAGCTTTGATAACTTTACTAATATATTTCGTCCCTGTAGATCAAATCTGTGTTTTATTTTAACATACCTAGAGTCTTTCATTCGTCAGTTTTTTTGTAGAAATTTTCAACAAAAACAGTCCAGAAAAAATGACTATTTGTTTTTTTTTCAACCCCATTCCTCCATAAACCATATTTTTACTATTTAAAGACGTTCCGGAATAACATATAAACAAAGTAAAAATTAAAGCCATTGACAGACAGACAACTTAAGACCTTACAATAACTTACTGCAGAGGATCTTTAGAAGCCCGTTGCGTGATGTTAAAAGCAATTATTTATTTTTATTTAATCTACAACCTGCTTGAGGTACCTTTTTTATTAAATCAAGAGTAATTTGGTCGGAAAGGATGCATCTGCTACCGATGCTCGTCCCATTTTTATCTGCAAAGCTTATAAACCTGCATTTCTTTGTTTACAAGGCTTGTTATTTTATTTTTTGTAGGACTACACACAGATTTAGTGGTTGGACAGCTATAAATTTTACTTAGTTTTGAAACGAAAGAAATTTTTGCTATGCATTATAGATATTTTATTTTGAAAACTTACTTATTTCGTTATTTTTAAACCTATAACATTGAATTATTTCTTGATCCATAACATTGGTATATCATTGTTCTTAATCAGTAACTTAGTCTACTGTAAGCTCGATGAGGTTGTTTAAGCCGTTTCAATGAGATACAGTAATTATAAGCCACAGAGGACCAGTTTTAATTAAATAAAAAAGAAACAATTTTTTATGATAACATTAGGACATAAAGTTCTTAAACCGATAATAAGTTAGGTGAAATCCATGCTCTCAACATTATTTTTAGCCAATACGTTGGTACTCTTGCTGGTGGACCTTCACGGTCGTGTGTAGTGGGTAATTTCGCACGTCCTTGCGTGCTGGCGGCTGTGCGGCTCCTGTTATTACGCGGCACTGAGTAAGGGCTGCTGATAATTTGCCTGTTACCCGCTCAGTGATGAGATTACACGGTTTCGATTAATTTTATCGAGTTTTATTTTAGATAGCATTTTTTGTCTAGGGAAATCACAGTTTTGTGATGAGTTGGATAAAAAAGATATTGATCGGCTTACTCGTTAAAAGGTTTTCTTGATAAGTTAATTTGCGTAAAGCACTTATACTACTATTGATTTAAATGATTTCTACGATCAAAAAAGGTAGGAATAATAAGCTGTCATGTAGGTATATAAAACATCTCTAGTGCCTAATGAGGCCTTAATTGCTGACTATCAGCACCATTATATTTATTCAGTCACAAGATATTACTGACTAGACTCTGCGCTAGTATTTTTTTGTATTGTCAAATCGAGCCATCCATAAATTAAGTCTCTCGTTAAGCGGGGAGGGGGTAACGAAGTGTGACGTTGTGTGACAATGGGTCATCTAAACGTTAGATGACTATCCGTCCCTCTTTGTTCCGTTCCAGTTAAATGATCTATGTTAGAATCTAAAGTGTTAATATATAAAATATTAACAGTTCAAGAAATACTTAGGAAAATATTCTATCTTGGCTAAATGAGGTTTATTTTGTTTGGTTGGCGAATTCTTGCTCGTAGCGAACGGCTCGTCGGTCGCATTTGATTCAAACTCCACCCGCCACGAATTGATGTTGATTTTATTTAAAAAATCTAATCCCTAATTTTTGAACTGGCGATTTCATTAATTTAGTACTGGGTGTAAAAAATCTTAAAATTTTTGTGACAATTTATGGATGGCCACAAAGTAGTAGGCATTGCTTTGCAACGTCTATTAAAGTTAGCATTCAGACTTATAAAAATTCTGTTTAGTAAAATTAAAATTAGGTACCGCTTGATTACTAAAGTAACAAAACCCTATTGCAATGATTTTTATCGACGAGAACCTTAAAAGAACTGTTCATCGATAGTGTATAGTGCACATCACTAGCTGTCACGTAACAGCCAATCAGCGGGGGGCGTCGCGCGAACAGCATTACGCCTATAATACACTCGGACACTACTTCATTTAAATTTGTCTGTTGACGTTAGAAATACACAATTTCCCGTTAAAATATACACATAGAGAAGTCTATAAACACCTGCTAAAGCTAATAACTGTAGGAACGGGTTTTAGAATAGATAACGTGGCAGCCCTGAGTGTTAGACCAGATATAAAGCGGGTTTTCTTCTTTTCCTTACTGAGCTACGTATACTGTACAGTCAGCCCTAGTCTTCATTCATGATATATGTCTTAAACATTCCATAAAGTTGCTATTGATCATGGCGTTCCTAGTGTGATCTCCCTAGGTTCCTTAACCCTTTCCTGTAGGTACCCTTAGGCTCCTTAACCTAGACACGTACAATTGTACCCATGGAGGGTTTAGGAGTTAAGGTTGCAAACCGATTGTCTTTTTTCAGTCTGAAGTCTATTATGGTTTGGCTTTTGGAGGTACAGAACCTTATGACAGCTGAGAAACACTTTTTTTTGTGGCACTTTTGTTCACATTTTGCCAATGTCAAGTTTGGGTTGTCTTTTTTTAATATATGTAGTATGTCGAAGTAAAGCAGTGGCTACCTTACCAAGACTTCATCGAGGAGTTTTGGCGGCAACGAAATCACTTGATTAGCACGATTATTTCAATTCACTTAATTTGAGCTCTTTAATATAACTATATTCGATAATATACCACCACAATTATGCAATATAACACTAAGCATCACCAAAATAATGAAATAAAACAAGAGCACCTCATGACACTTCCAAGTTCCCGCCAAAACTCTGAGGAACACTTATTTAGGTGAACTTGCGCTTAAAATAATATAAGCACAATCAATTAACACCGTTAACACATTCAACATGATTAAACTAATTGTTTCATTCCGTCTCCTTTTCGCATTAGTATAAAAATAGCGCTGTCTCATTTCCACCACACCCTAACCCAGATAAGTGCTAAAAATTGTGTGAAATTAGGCGCCGTAGTGGCGCCAATACAAAGATTCTTTGTTAACTATCCCATAGTGAAAATTTAGGCTGTAAGTACTTTTAAACTTCGATAATTTGATTGTACCGTACACGTAGGTACCGTAGCGGCGATAGCCTAGTTGGGAGTAGAACGGACTGCCGAGACAATGTCCGGAGGTTCAAAACCCAAGGGCACACACCTCTGACTTTTCTAAAAAGTCATGTGTGTATTCTTTGTGAATTATCGCTTGCTTTAACGGTGAAGGAAAACATCGTGAGGAAACCTGCATACCTGAGAAGTTCTCTGAATTTCGAAGGTATGTGAAGTCTGCCAACCCGCACTAGGCCAGCGTGGTGGACTAAGGCTTTAACCCTCTCAGTTGTAGAGGAGGTCCGTGCTCAGCAGTGAGCAGTATATAATACAGGGCTGGTATGGTATGGTACAAGTAGGTACAACTTATTAAATTAATTTAATACGCTGGTTAAGTCTCGGCTTTACAAAATTGCTAAACTTGACCTACAATCTGCGGCGCTGGCCGCAAATAGATAGTGGTAGAGAGAGAAAAGAAAGACTCAGGGTTTAGATTTGTGGAACGAGCTTTATTTTGCACCTCCGCGTTACACTCGGTACGGTTTGCTGATGGTATGCAAACGAGAGTCACTGGCCTGCGGGGACTCCGATTCAGGCGAACGGCACGGCGCTGATGCACGTGGCTAGCTCTGTCGGTAGCTCACCGGGCAAATGGTAGGGCCATGTGGTCTGCGCAGCGGTGGTGAGGTGGTCGGGGTTAGCACGCCTGACTGCGATGGTGGTGGTGAACACGTGGCAGAGTCAGCGCTCCGATGACGATTCATTTATTCGATTAGAACGATTATAATAAACCATTTACACTAATCAATACACTTATAAAGATTAATTAATTACATACAAATATAATACTAATTTAAACATGTCAAATAAATAAAAAAAGCAAATCAAAAAGAACACAAAACAAAATAAATAATAATCAACTAAAACACAATATGTATCCAGCAAACAATACTAACTACAAAATACTGTGATTCTCACAATAGGCTAAAATGTAAGTCTTGATGACATTCAAATTGTCAGCAAAAACATCAAGGCACGGAGAGGCTTCCACACTATGGTGCACACGTGGCCGGGGTCAGCACCCGCGACGACGATGGTGGTGCGCACGTGGCGGAGTCAGCACTCCGCACCGTGGAGGAACGGCGGTGAGCACGTGGCCGGTATCGGGAGTCAGCTCTCCCGACGCCAGCGGAGCACGGAGTCAGCACTCCATGCCGTGGAACACGACGGTCAACGCCGCACCGTGGAAAACGGCGGTCAACGCCGCACCGTAGAAAACCTAGAATCAGATTCCCAGCGGGTCGGAATGCAAGCTTGGCTTACATTCCGCGCCAGCGACTCGTGATAGCTCACGAGTCCAGGTGCACAGAATACCTGGAAGCGGTTAGTATTAGTTGGCACACTCACCCCAGCAGGAACAATGGTGTACATGGCAACACGTAGGTAGTATGTAGTGCCACGGCGAAGACGATTGCAAAAAGATGGTGCACGTGACATTGCACGCTTATTTATACAGGCGCCATTCAGACGTACGTCAAAACTACTGACAACCTATTAGCCAATACGAAACATTAACCGTTTCAATTGGTAGTTATAGTGACGTAAATGATAGACCGTTTGCGAAGAGCGTTAACGTTCCTAGCAACGTTACAAATGAATAAGTAAATCTGGCGTCAACTAACAGTACGTCAGGTTAAATCGCAGGATAAGCAGTCCGCAAAATCAGTATAATTTATGTATCCTACATTAACCGAACGATTTATGGACGGATGCTACCGTTTTGCGCTCTTCCCCTCAGCTAGTAAACGAATAGAAAATATAGGTAAACATAATTAAGTGGAATAGATGGTTATTCACGTGGCCTGTTATAGGATGTCGAAGTAGAAAGTCCAAGTCGATTCAAAATCTAATTTCCCTTCTAATCTTCAACCTTTTTGCGAGCTTAAGGCTTCTGGGTTTCCCAAAAGCTTTCAATATCCCCGATTACTTACATGTATTAGCGACAAATATAAAGATTTCTTTTTATGGCATTGAATGACGAGACGAGCATGTCGTTCGCCTGATGGTAAGCGATACGACCACCCATAAACAGTAGCAACACCATCCAGCATCTTGACTTACAAAGTACTGTGTGGCATTCCACTGCGCTCGTCATCCTGAGACATAAGATTTTACGTCTCATTATGTCCAGTAGTTATACTGGCTACAATGTCCTTCAAACTGAAACACAACAGTGCCTGCACACTGCTGCTTGGCGGTAGATTTAGACATTGCGGTGGTACCCACCCAGACGGACCAGTAAAAGATAGTATATCCGATTGGCATCATAAAAATGCAATTTAGATATTCGCAATGTTCTATAATAGCAATGATATTATGTATGCAAAAGTTTTGAGAAACAAAAATGGCGGCCTTTAGTACCGATTTAAAAAAATCAAAACGTTTCTCTTCGCTAAACCTGCACGCTAAATACGCAGGTCATTATACCTCAAAGGGATTATCGAAATTTCCATAATATCACTTAAAAATGAAATACAACGTATTTTCCACACAATCAGCTTACGTCACATTAAAATTACGTTGGCATACCCAGCGAGGCGTGGTACGGTCGACCCAAATGCCAAGGGGTAGATAGGGAATATATGGGGTGTAAAATTAGGGTGGAAGGGGCGAGGGTGATAACCCTAATGGGGGTAAGTCACGAACTCTACTCAAATTGCCAAGCCTTTGAAGGTAAACACGTAAGTATTATTAAGTACTTATGGTGAGAAAATAAAGAGTTAATTCTAAGTTTAAACGGTAGAGTGTCATAGATGAACAAATACAGTAATATGGATAAACTGACTGTGAAATAGGAGGCGTGTTAACTTCATTTTCGGCAAATGCTTTGGTGATTCGCTAATATTTACAGATCTGGTTGGTGTTTGTTTGGCCCGAAGGTCTTACCTAATTCAGTAGTCAGGAGTCTGTTCTAACGAATACTATACAGATGAATCAGTAGACTTTAGCGGGATTCACTAAAACCTCTACAATATTTAGATGATACTTGATGATGAAACAAGTCACTCGAAATGACGATAGTAAGTCGTCATAAGTATCATACGAATGACGTACCCATGCGGCTTAAGTAAGTATATCGCACCTTTAGAACGAAAACAGCGACCATATAACCAATAGACGTCTAATAACAGGCGATCGGTTTCGGGTAACACATCTGACTAATAGATCAGATGTAGCTTGTCGTTCAATATCTTCAAGTCAGTTGTGACCACAACTGTGAGCTGTAAACACTTCCACATTATGGATTTACTAAATTCTATAATCGCCCCATGCACAAAACAGTGGTGTACTAAAAACAACCAAACTTCGGGTTTTCACAAAAATAGCATTACTTTTCTTATTTATTTCAATAATTTGACTTATCAATTAATTTTAAAAAATTATCGAAATTCATCTTATACCGGCCATGATAATTTTAAAATTTTAACATTGAGGAACGGTATTGTCAAATTATATTTGCATTTCTTTCTGACTTAAGTGCATTTTACGCTATCTCTACTGCTTAGTTGTTTAGCATTACATGACAAGTGACGCACCCAATAAAAATAGTGTTTCTATGGCTACGTAAAACATAATTATGTCGACAGGCCCAATCGTAATGCAGGTACCCCGCTTCCTCAAACCTCAAGTAGTTGACAGAATTCATTTGAAAGAAAATATTGGGCATTAGGTGTCTAGGGGCTATATAGTCGCTGAACGAAAACGACATAATTCAATAAAATCTAAAATTGAGTTAGCGTTATATAATGACTTAAAACGAAGTTCTCAATACAAAAGTAGTTCAAACACAGCTATATTCAAGCGGGAAAAGGACCAAACTGATATATCGGGCCGTTTTTATTATATTTTTATAAAAAAATAGACAAGTTTTAAGTCATTTTATGACGATAACTCAATTTCCGATTTTTTTGAATTGTGTCGTTTTCGTTCGAATGGTGCGATATATTCATATAAATTTATTTCAGATAGAAATGTTTGAAAACGTAGGTATTTCGTTCAGCTCGCGTGAACTCATAAATTTATATTGCCCCATGAACACGCCATCCAACCATTTACATAGCTTGCGTTTTGATCACATAAAAGATTTTACAAGCTATTTATGTTTACTTTTACTACATTATAAAATATATGTCTTCACTGGGATGTACCTAAATGTAGTTTGAGACAACATTTTAATTACGTTATACGTAGTAAATGTCGAATCAATATTAGCAAAAGTTTGCAATTTAATCAGCTGTGGTGAAGTTCTACTATTAAATATATAATTATTAATAGCTTTTAATGGAATTTACCTGAAGCAATATCTTATTTACACAACGTTTTACAGACTTACTTGTTTACACGACTATTATTTTACGTTACATTGCCTATAAAATTTAAATAAGATTTATGACCATACTTTTGCCTAAGAAACAAGAAACTTTCGGGAACGTTATTTTTAATTGCATTTGCAGTATTCGGATTAACCCAACGTCGATAATGGTGTGGGGTCGCCCCCAGTGCCAGGCGCGGGCCGCGGACGGGCGAACTTTGTTTTGTTAGGAAAGTTTACCTAAGCTTTTATGGGCGTTGGCTATAAAAGCTCGTGCAATTTTACTATGGGTTTTTCCGAACATGTCTATCGGTACGTTTTATATTAGATACATCGGTGATGAGTCATGTCTGCAAGGTGGATAATGACTATAGAATTTCGTTTACGTATCTAAAGGTTTTGATAGAATATTGAGCTCTATGCGTTCATCGTATTGTTATATATATAGAGATTTTCATGCTGAAAAAAACTGATTGCAAAAGTCTTTTAATTCCATAACTAATTTTCCATCTTCTATCGTGCACTTTGCTGTTTAGCTAATAAGTATTAAAATATTCTTCGCAGTCGCAGTCAGCCCTGTATTATATATTGCCCACTGCTGAGCACGGGCCTCCTCTACTACTGAGAGGGTTCAGGCCTTAGTCCACCACGCTGGCCTAATGCGGGTTGGCAGACTTCACATACCCTCGAGATTCTTATGGAGAATTCTCAGGTATGTAGGTTTCCTCACGATGTTTTCCTTCACCGTTAAAGCGAACGATAATTGATAAACAATACACACGTAACTTCGAAAAGTCAGAGGTGTGTGCCTTGGGTTTTGAACCTGCGGACATCCGTCTCGTCAGACCGTTCCATTCCCAACTAGGCTATGGTCCACTTCTCGCCATTCAAAAATAAAAGATATAAAGATCTTAAGATATCTTCTAGATATAAAGAATTCTCCAGATAAAGAATACCTGTACTGATTTTAGTTTCCACTTTTGGTATTTCGTACAAATTGGCCTATTTAGATTATGCAGAAATTTTGCAATTGAAATGTATTTCCATACATCAATCTTTCTTGGGATAAATTAAAAAAACTCACAAATAAATTTCTGATCCAAAGATCTATATAAAACGTTTCGAATCACAATCTCGCGCTACCTTATGCCCTGGATTAAATTAAAACACCATTTATCCAGGTGACCATGGAGGCGTCGTCTTCGGACTACAGCGATGAAGAAGTGGGCGTGCTGGCTCACGGGCAGAAGCTGTGGGTGAGAGGAGTACGGTCCCATACCACTTGCGCAGACATCGTGAGGGCATTGCAGGACGCGCCTGAAGGTACCTACCTACCTTAATTTTAAATTCAATGTCTTTATTCTTTGATCTTACGATGTGATAGGGGGCGATCGTATCACCATATCAGGCAAAAATTCCAGACTCCTATTGGGTTTTTCTGCACACTACCTATCAAGTGACCAAAAAAACCCAGTATTCCCGACCCGGGATTCGAACCCGGGACCTCGGAGGGATGTACCGCGCACGCAATACAACTACGCCGAGACTAAAGACCTAAAGATCTTAAGGCCTAATTTCACCATTTTCTATTAGTTACTTTCTGTTGTCCTAGGTGACTTTTAGGTTTTTGACTGTCTCACCATGTCCTAACGGTCGATTATCTTCCTTAACTAGGCGTTCTTTCGTAGGACGCGCGATAGTTTAACATTCGCGTTAATTTTAATGCCCGATTAACTAACGCCCGTTATTTAAGAAATTGGTGAAATTAGACCCTAAGATTATAATTTCTATTCAAGATATTTTTTATTTATTAGGCTAGCGATTTTAACACGTTTTTATTATTTAAATTTAGAACCGCAAGATCTATGCAGCCATACCTAGGTATGTTTCCACGCTGATGTTAAGTCATCATCGCATATAATCGCGATCGCTAGCCTGCTTTTCGATTCGGAGTCACTTTAACCTACGTGTTCTGTAGGTAAAAAAATATTATCCTCGTTGCGCCGTAGTCGAGTAAAAAGATACCTAGGTACACCTGTTTGATTTAAATGTTTATTTAATTAGCATATTTTTCTTTTTCCAACTGACACATGAAGATTAATTTTTTTTCTTAAATATGTATTTATTTACAGCCGAAGGATTAAGTGAGCATGGGGAATGGGTGCTAGCAGAGAGGTGGCGAGGAGTAGAAAGACCGTTGCCACCAGACGTTCCCGTATTGCATGTATTAGCTGCGTGGGGAGACGCACGGCATGAGGTAATACACTCCTCTATCAACAATTCATCAAGGTCTAATTTCACCAATTTATTATTAAACGGGCGTTAGTTAGTCGGTCATTGAAGTTAACGCGAATGTTAAAGTATCGCGCGTCCCATAAAAGAACGCCTAATTAAGGAAGATTATCACCTGTTAAGTGATAATTAACCTGTGAAGTCTGCCAACCCGCACTAGGCCAGCGTGGTCGACTAAGGCCTAACCCCTCTCAGTAGTAGAAGAGGCCCGTGCTCAGCAGTGGGCAGTATATAATACAGGGCTGATTGCATTGCATTGCATCACCTGTTAGGGCAGGGTGGGACATTCAAAAACCTTAAGAGTCCGTTAAGGCGGTTACCAGTCTGTTAAAGTAACTTTCAGAGCATTGTGAAATTAGGCCTATTATTTTATAACTTTATCGTTATATTAACTAGAATCTCTGTCAATTTTAGGTTAAATTATTAATTTTTGCAGTATGCTAGTCAGAATTACTTAACATTTTATGCCTATGGTTTTAAATTAAATTTTGTAGATTCTTCCTAGGAAATTATGATGTGTGGTGCACCGTGACTGTTATATTTCCCATATCAACACATGTCGGCAGGAATTAAAAAAAATGAACTTTTCTTACAGGTGCGCTTATCCTTACGCCGTGTGTCAAGTGGCGGTGAGGATGACTCAGGGAGGGACAGTGACGGGGGAAGCCGGGGAGGGGCGAGGCGGAGAAGGCGGAGGGGCGTCAGGGCTGCTACACCACCTCCCAGGGCGAGGAGCGAAGACCCCGCTGCCAGGCTCGTCTCCATCATACAACACCAAAGCAGGACCATACACCAACAACTTGACAAGTTAAGGTTGGCAATATTGCGATGCCTTTGCTCATGGGTTTATGACATACTAACCAAATATTTGGCAGTTGATATTAACTTCTTTTAGTATGAAAAAATAGATCTTCAAAACTATGTTTTAAGCTTACGTAGTAGCCATATTAAGTTCTTGATTTATTCTTTCCAGAGAACAAGAAAAAGTCATTGACCAGCTAGAAGACCAGACTCACAAAAGTCGAATGGAGAAACATGGCTCCAATTACCTGCTGGAATCATATTTGAGGGACCTTGGGAGGTGCAGCGAGGTAAACGACAGTCAAGCAGGCAACAGCGACAGTGGCGTCGGCGTCGGCAGCGGCACACCCCCCAGACGTCACACCAAACACAAGTCAAGAAGAGAACGGCATCTCATGAGAGAACACTACTTTACAAAAGAACTCACAGATATCTGCCAAGTAAATTCAGAAAGGCTAAAACAAACGCAAACAGACACAGACTCCGATGCATCAGCAGACGAACTTTCTAGATTACGAGAAGAAATAGAATTACTGGAAAAGTTGGCAATTATTAACAAAAGATTACATCGAGAAGAAGAACTGGTAGTAAGACTTACGGCTAAAATAAAAAGATATACCGAGGAGAAAAAAGCAAACAGCTGCGAAAATGTGTCGCAGGTGACGATGCTATTGGATAAAATTGAAGAGGAGTTAGGGTTGACAGCGAAAGAGATGCAGGATAACGATCTTGAGCTAGAAAAGACAAACAGAGATATAGAATGTAGAATGAAGTTACTCGATGAATTAACCTTGGAACTTGAAGAGGAAGAACTGCAAAATGCTGTATTGGAAAAGCAGTTGAACGAAACGTCGAGTCGACAACCAATCCTCTTACAAGATAGCTACGTACCTGTATTAGAACAAGCTAATTTCACTTACGGGCCTGGTTACGTGCTTGACACACTTGTATGACAAATGCGAGAATTACCGAGTTTGTTCCAAAGATATTCAAAATTACCA
Organism: Sphinx pinastri; assembly: GCA_947568825.1. Classification (NCBI taxonomy): domain Eukaryota; kingdom Metazoa; phylum Arthropoda; class Insecta; order Lepidoptera; family Sphingidae; genus Sphinx; species Sphinx pinastri. The sequence continues at coordinate 7,027,450 of OX387634.1, forward strand.
GTCTCAGTGAACACTGAGTGTTGTATCCCAAAACGAAACGATCCCTCCCAAAATTGTATATTTTCTCAAAGTAATTTTAAGTCGTCTTGTATAAGTAACGTCACCAGCAATGAAATGGCGAATTAATGAAATGTGGCAATTTATACTTGACCTAGAATAAATTTTGTCCAAATATAGATATTATAACTCGTTAGTTTTTTGTTATTGTATAGTAATAAAATGTTTGTCTGTGATGTCAAAAATACATTTCATTTTATAATATACAAGTACAGCTACAGTGTTTTTTTTTCCTCAAATATTTCTGATATCAAAGAATATCGAGTTAGGTAATTTATTTTCCGTCGTACTCTGAATGTTTTAGAAAACAACTTGGTTTAAATACTTTAGAAGCCTTTATTACAATATTTAACTATTATTATAATAGTCTATGGCAATAAACGAAACTTTTCTACAACCATGTTGTAAAACAAAAATATTTAATTTTGTCAATGATTCTGAACCATCATCAGAATATCGATCTAATACTTAAATGGTATTTTATTTCTGTCGCGAAAGGTCGCGAAATCATTAAAAACCTAGCAAAACTGAATGAAGTCTGCGCACTGTAATATGTTGAGAGTACCGTGCACAGAATATATTTTAACCCTTAATTTGACAACTTACAACACATTATTATACGTTTACTTTAAAAAAAAATACTCGTTTTAAAAAATAATTAATTTTATTACTACTACGTTACAGTAACATTTTATCCGTAAAATAAATCTATTTCAATTATCTATACTGTGAAATAACATTGAATTTTGGTACTTGCCAAAGTTTTGAAAATGAGGCGCCAGCGACTGCTCTCGGTAATTTATGATAATTTGTTGTTTATTATGCAAAAATATATTGATTATGCTCTTAGATATGTTCCAAAATTATTGATGAATAAGTTAACTAACAAATAACTGATTTTTTTGCAATATTTTAAGACATAATTGACACCAAAGACCTATGTATAGCAGGCTATACATTTTACTGTATTCAAGTAAAAAATATATATAACATTTCCAACTAAGAGATTGTTAGTGCGCATACTAATAATAGGGTCTTTTTTGTTTGCTCATTATTTTTATAAGCTTGGATTGCGGATTTTTGCATGTTTGTGTTTTTTTATCAGCTGAAACCCACAACCAGATTTCACCGCATCCTTGCTTTGATTCCGCCTGAAGATCTTTGATAAATTATAAACCTAGATAGAGTGACGCGCTGCAATGAAACTAAAACAAACAGGCCAACTTTTCTTAAGCTAGTATGCGTGACAGCTTTGTCATACGCTATCGCTGCATAATTCTGCGTATCCTTGTGTGCGCGCATAATGATGCCAGTTATTACATGGTTTCTATTAAAATGGAGAGAAAATTATATCCTTGAAAAACAACAAAAAATCATTCACTCGAACTCATTTAGTGGACAACTGTTGGCCTCTATTTTTTTCGACGCGTTTGAAACGTTCAGTGTCTATCTAGGTATATAGTTAATCAAAACTGAAGATGTTAGTGCTGATTCTTCAGGAGAAAAAAAGGACAAAACTCATTTTTCAAAATGAAGTGCTTTCTGACTCGTCTCTTTAATTATTAAATTTGTTTTCTGACAACAATTTTGCATCACTATGTCGTAAATAAAACTACCTCGTTCTAGAGTCAAATTCAGAAAAAGAATATCTATCACCGCATATTCTTCAGGAATGTATTATACCAGATAGTGATGATGAATTACTGACTTCTTCGATTATTCCACGTAATATTGAATCAACCTATACGAAACAGCTGACTTATTCATCAATCGCAGTCATGTCTTCTTGTTCATCCTGGAAGGGAGATCTACCGTCTATTCTATCGAATATATACTTTCTTCCTTCTGATACATTTCCTACACCTTCTAATTTAGTTGTCAATATATCCAAACTAGAAAATCTTACTAAAAGATCTAAAAGATTGTGGAACAACTAAACTCCGTCAAACATCCAAACATTTTACAAAGTTTCGCATTTATAATATTAGTAAGAAGTAAGAAGACAAGATTTATAATATTAGTAAGATAAGAGGAAATGCTTTTACAATTACTTATCACAAAGAATAATTTTGCGTTAAACTTTCTCTTGTATTGGTTGTTTTATTTTTTCGTTAATATAGTTTCAAGATGCTTGAATGTATAGCATATTATACAAACAATTTGATGTACATTATTTTAAGCATCGAATTATGTATAGTATACTATACTAAGGGTTTCTAAGAAATTAGGTGTGAATATTTTTTTCTTATTTTTTATAGTCTATAAGGATATACATACACAGGGTCGTTTTGAGATTGCGTTACTAAATGGAACCACATACTTATCTCCTTGAAAATAACAATTTCCATTAAGTTATTTTAACCATAGGCGTAAAATAAAAAGTGTAAGTTTCGAACAAAATAAATATCAATAAAAAGTAACTTTAAGTTTACACGCCCTAATGCCACTACTACCACTCTAAGAGGATTTGTCACAGCGGCAACATAACACTTCCAGTCAGAATAACACTCACGCACACACCATATTCGCACTAAACTACAAAATGATTAAAAAAACAGGAAAGTAATAATGAGATTTTTGGTGAAAATATTCTTTATTCATAGATGATATTTGGCACGATGTTAGCAGAGGTAAAGACGAGTATGTGGTTTCATTTAGTAACGCAATGTCAAAATGACCCTGTATATACAATATTACGATAATTTAAGAACATAAAGTTTAAATAAAAAAAATCTTGTCAAATTAAGGGTTAAAGAAGTGAGCGAGTAGTTTACTGTAGTACCAACATTCCCGGACTAGTAAGGTTATAAATTAGTCGAAATAACGAACGCGCGCCATTTGTGATACTTGTGAAGTCGTGTTCAACTCTAGATCTAAATATATACAGGTGAGTTGGTTTCTATTCTGTTTTCCATCCATGTACAGAATAAATAATAAAAAAAAATACTACGCCAGATGACCAGACGAAACAGAATACTTGATGTTCTCATATTAGAGATAACCAACAGTTAAGCATTAAACATACCTATTTTTTTATTATTATTAATTAGGTGCGCGACAGTCACACGTGTTCATATCACTTTTTCGCCACTAACCCCCACACGAGCGAAAACAATTTCGTTGGGAAGATACCGTCAAACATTAAACATAAATCAAATACCAAATATGTATAGACCCACCAAGTGCGTAAGTATATTATAAATACTGAATGAATTAGGCCTAGTCATAACATTTTACGTATCAAATCGCTGTTACATTTGCAAATATTAATTAAAATTACATTTACATGCAAAAATTTAATATCAAAACTGTTAAAATCAGAGATTTACGTTACAAGCAATAGGATATAAGAATATTGTTTATTGTTTACTTTAAGAAAACATTTAAGTCATATTAATTCTGACACAGAAAGAACGAATGAAATTCGGTTAATGACAAAACGTTATAAGTCTTTGAAATTTCATAGAAGAGGTAAGTGTCAAGAAACGAAGAGTCGAGCTACACGCACATGACGTCATCGGGCATTACGGTCCGAGCGAAAGAAAGCGATAGCACTATATCCCCGCTACTTGCCTACTTCTGAGCATCGCAGTATTTGCAATATTAATAACTGCATCATTTTTTCATTCATTAATTTGATTGCTGTTTTCACAGAAGAGCTTGTTTTTCGTATTTGCTGTTACATATAAAATTATTTACAAAGTTAAACATTAGCAACAACCCTATTGAATGAAATTATTAAGAAAAGAACGTTTATGAATTCATTTCTGAGATCTACAAGGCAGAAGCAACGACGATAAATCCGTTAATTTTAGGTGCTATTAGCAATTATCAAATATACTTAAGTCCAATATTACCCCTATTTCTACCGCCAAGCAACAGTGTGCATGCACTGTTGTTTCGGTTTGAAGGACATTGTAGCCAGTGTAACTACTGGACATAATGAGACTTAACACCTTATGTCTCAGGGTGACGAGCGCAGTGGAATGCCACACAGTACTTTGTAATTCAAGGTGCTGGATGGTATTGCTACTGTTTATGGGCGGTCGTATCGCTTACCATCAGGCGAACGGCATGCTCGCGTCGTCATTAAATGCCATAAAAAAAAAAACCCCTAACTGTAAGGGTGATTATAAAGTACAAAACTATGAGATTAATTTTATATTTTATTACTACCCCTGCCCCTATTGTCAATATTAATAGCAAATAAGTATCTTTATCCATCGAAATAACTAATAAGACGTTTCGTATCATTCACCTAGAAAATCAGAAATTTTATTACACACACACTCACGCCTTTTTATCCCCGAAGGGGTAGGCAGAGGCGCAACTTAGTGCACCTACTTTTGGCCGTGCGTATTCCGTCTCATGATGTGCCTGTCACCATATCGGGCACAAATTCCAGACTCGGGGCGGATACTGAATTCTAGAAAAATCCAATATCACTATGCCCGACCCGGGGATCGAGCCCGAGACTTCAGGATTGCAGTCGTACCGTAACACAACTACGCCACCGAGGCAGTCACCGAGAAATTTTCTTATTATCTCCAATTGCAACCTAATGTCATGGCCAAAGGTGCCATTTAATATAAATGTTTGAAATAGATATCTTTTATATCTATTATTCGTAAATACGAATAATGGTGAAGAGCAATGTATTTATCCAAAAACATGTTATAATGTAATTCTTATAGTACAATGTACATAATTAAATACAACGATATATATGACGAAAATGCGTTTTATTTTTAAAAAAGTAAATTAAAAGATAAAATTTATTTTTATTTTTCTTCTGCCTTGGCCAGTGTTTAAATCGACATACATTACTGACAGCAATTACTTTCGCCGTGGTACTAGTATTCCTTTCATTTTACAACACTCATCATGGCCCCGATAATTATTCATTTGATAAAATTATTATTTTTTGTTTTTTTTTGTTAATAGCATACTTGAATACTTCATCATCGATAAATCAGTATTGAATGTAGTAAATTATACATTCTTTGTAAATAGATACTTGCTATAATTTGACTGATAACCATATCTACATAACAAGCGATCTCACATCATTAAATTAAACCATATTAGGTATATATATCTTATATTTTTCCTGTTCTAACCAGTCACAAAAGTTAGGTTATTAAAACACAAGGGCCAACTATTATCAATCTTTAGAGAAATTTTGTCTTTCACATTTTAATATGTTAAAACCTATCATAGCTAACTAATCAGTGAACGAACGATAGAGCGAATGAGTGAACGCGAAAGAATGAGAACTGTCAAAATGCACAAATAGACGATCTAAACACTGGCCAAGGCCAACCTTTGCTATGTTGACGGACAGAAGGTAAAAAGTAGATAAAACTTGCAGGCAGGCGGATTACTTCATGAGAAGTTGTATCAAGAGTGTCTTCTATATAAACTTCTTCTGCGTCCACCTGCAAACGTTCTGCATCTACTCTGTGTCCATGGCCACCTGTAAATAAAAAATATAGGCTAATTTCTTCATTAAAAACAAACAGATTTTACATTAATAATTATTTTTAAATAATTAAGATCCAATTTTTCAACGGTCAAGTAAAATGTATCCGTCAAATACATGATAACCTGACTGACTACAGAAATCCTATCAACATCCATACAACTGCAATTTCGTGTTTTATCCTATGAATAACTTTTACTTTTGTATTAGATTCTATAGGATAAGTATATGAATGAAATAAAAAAAGAAAATTATTCCGTCAGTACCCATAGAAGTAAAAATGGCGTTATATAGCACAAGCATAGCTGTTTAGTCAACTTTTACATAAGAAATAATTTACAACGGTTTTTATTGGTCAAATAGGCATATTCAAGCTGAAATCATGACAAAACTAATGTGAATACACAAAAAATGGGTTTTTAATTATGCTCTATTTATAACATAAAAAAATAACATAGATTTCTGTGTAAATGGTTTTTGAATGTTGTAGATCAGTGTTTTTCAACCTTTTTCATGACGCGACCCCTCTAGTATGTAAAATATTTTGGCGATCCCCCCTCCTCCCACCCTTGGCTTTTTTCATGTATTTTTAGATGGAATTAAAGATTTTTATTTCTTGTTAATTTGTAGTAACATACAAAAGTTGTATAGTAACTTACAAAAAGTTTATCATTTAGTCGACATTTTCTTAATAAATGTGAGGTAGTTTTCGTGACGTCTTGCGACCTTCCTATAGAGGCCCCCCATGGGGTCGCGACCCACACGTTGAAAAACACTGTTGTACATAATCAAATAAAACATCGGTGTATTTTTTTATACATAATATAATTGATATTCTAAAAACACAATAAACGGGATACTTATAGTATTTTAATCATAATAATACCAGCCCTGTATTATATACTGCCCAATGCTGAGCACGGGCCTCCTCTACTATTGAGAGGGTTTTAGACGTTAGTCCAACACGCTGGCCTAGTGCAAGTTGACAGATTTTATTTTATTATCTATAAATAGTTGGATTCACTGGATTCATTAGCATATTTTTGTCAAGAATTATAATATAACACCATTACCCTAACGATTCGGCGTGGTAGAAAGCAACATAACAACTGAACGTTCCTTTTCCTCATCATATTTATCAAAATCAACATCTGCCATAGTTGTCTTCTTATTGTTTGACTTAACAGTGCCCTGTGGTAGATCAGCTAGCCCTGGCACGTGCGCCCATTTATAATAAAATTTAAAAGCTAAATCCATCACGTTCTGTTGAGGCGGATACGGCGGCTCGAAAGGGATGGACATGAACTTCATTTCAACAGTAGACCTGATCACATTCTGAACCGATCGCTCGTCAAATATCTCGCCCTTCAACTTAGCATCGAGAAATGCGTTGAGAAAACTGGACCACCTCGGTATGTAATAAAAACTGAATATCTCAGCCCATTGTTTGCACGCGTAGTCACTTATTTCTCCGTTCGGACCCCACAGAGTAATCTGATTCCGCGAATTCAAGTCGTACGAATACGATTCGTATGGGTTCTTAGAAAAACTAATCGCGTTGTTTATCCAGTCCTTAGCCATGAAGAAGTTATTCGAGTACAGCATTGTCTCCATGTCGGTCATCGCGTCCATAAACTGTGAGATGGACGCATTAAACACCCAGCTGTTAGAGCTGCGAGCCATTTGAAGGTTCACGTACAATTGTTCAGCTCTATATTGCAACGCTTGTCTTGTGACATCAACTACATCATAATAAAACCCATTAGACCTGCAATCGAATGCTGTGTCGGTTACAAATCTTCTTAGAGCTTCAAACAGATCATGGCTTTTGTACCACGCCCAAGGTGTTATCTTGAAACTAGGTCGCCGAGTGACTACGTACTTCCCTCTTACCCTTTCCGGGCCCTTAAAACTGTACACACTTCTTAATAAATATCTCCAAGCGTTTGTAGTGCTGTTACATCCATACCGCCTCTCTGCGTAGTCCCCTGCCCATGCCTCGAGATCTTCAACGGGACCTTTACGCCACGCCGATTCAAGCATTAAGTCATAAACGACATAGTTTTGATTAATCCCCTCCGGCGTGAGTCCAATGCCGATCATGGTGGAATTGATGCGAGATCTCACTTCATACACGTCTTTGTTGATTGTTACCATGTTACCGAACATTCCGAGAGTGCCACCAAAGTTGTGTAACATGCACCAAATGAATGGTTGGCCGTAATACATTTTGTACAGATCGTACTGGGGCCATTGCTCCGATTGAAGATCCAGTATCAGCATTCTGCCATTGGGTACTGACGTCAAAAACGACTTCACTCGAGCCTCCGGCCACCAAAGTGGGTCGCTTACGAACATCCAATTTTGAAGCAGCCACACAGCTTTGTTGTCAAATTCTGACATTGTTGCATATATCGCTTTCGCCGTATCTACCGCGAAACTTGTTGACCATGACTCTGTTTTAACCTCGTTAAATGGATCAGCGATGTAAATGTGGCTTGCCGTGGACCATCCCGTGATTTCCCGCAAAAACATTTTCCCTACGCTTTTAAACTGTGGATCGTTTGGGTCCATAAATAGTCCGCCGCTATAGTCATTATCGAATTTATTCCAAGTGCCAACTGCGTGAAAAGTGGTATTGGTAAAGACCCTAGCGAACGCTTTGGGCACGTGTCCGTTGAAAGCAGGCATGACAGGAACCATGCCTAATCTATACATGTAATCGACGACATTATCTTGAATACTTTTCTGTATGTCGTGCCATGTTTTAGGCAGTGGGCCTGCCCAGCCGCGGACGTTGCCCATTCTCAGCCAAGACAGAAACGCCGGGCCGGTGAAATGTTGATCAATTTCGTCCTCGGTAAGGCCGAGCTTGCGGTAGACTCGTATCCAGGCAGCCTCCTGCGCGATCGGTGCTAGAGCCAGATTAATACCATTCAGCGCCATCCACTCGACGTGATTCTTCCATTCGTCCACCTTCCACCACACAAAACTATACGAAGCTGTGCAAACATTTTGGTAATAGCGAAATCTGTCGTTCGCTATGACGAACTCGTCCACCTCGGGCAGAGGGTTTGGGATGTTCACGTGTTGCACTTGCCACGCAATTTGACTCTTGCAATACTTCTTTAGGTAGTGATTGAAGCCCCACAGTGCCGCGACACCGGAGCTCGCCTTGATATGCAGTTGACCTTGGTTGGTGCGTAATGTGAACGCATCTTTATTTTGGTTGAAATACAAAGGGTCTACTGTGACCACGACTTGACTGGTGTATTTGGATATGATATCAGACGCGACGTCTTGCTGTGTCGCTGCCGGAACAACCGTTTGTAATATTTTCGGGTCCAAATATTCGAGATTCAACGCTTGTGCCACCGCGAACGCTAAGAGAAAATAAATCGGGACGCAGTGCATCGTGACGAGATGCAACGTCTACTGGCGGTGTTGTGAGCTAACACGGCTTAAATAACGTATGTTTTTTTTCTTCTTATTAGGGTTGCTACTGAAAAGACCGCGCAGGCCAGGAATTTAAACCGACGAACGAGCAACGAATTCGGAAATTAATTTATTAAAGTAAAAAAAAGTTTTTATAATAATGTGTAACACTGAAGGAAAAACAAAGATTTATTAGAATTTAATGGTTAGGTAGTTAGTAGCTACTAAGTCATTTAGTGCGGCTATTCTTGCGTACACGCATATTATATTATGTTAATCAGTACGTCACACTGCACGCAAACATAATTCTTGTGGGAATAAATACCTTTCATGAAAAGATAAGGCACGAAATACAATCAATGTTAGGGGAATCTTAAACTAGTACCAGAATCAGCAAATCTAATTTGTACGTGACTTTTAATCAGTTTAAATATTAAAGTGTAAATTTATTTTACATAATATTGCATCTACAAAATAAAATATCGAATAGGCAAACTAGCAACTCTGTCACACCATAGTAAGTGATCACAGCCTCCCATAAACATCCACAACATCAAAGAAATAAATGCGAAACCATTTTTCCTTTAGGATGCTATAAGATTAAATTCCAAAAATTCACGGGAATTTCGAAAATGCTGGCAACACTCGGCCTTTGAGACCGGGAATAACGCTAACTTAAACGATTCATTGTGAACCACAACGGTTAATAAAAGATCGACCATTGACCCCTTACATTAAGAGATAAACTATTTGACCTCGCATCTGTATCGCTTACACAATAAAACACTGTTCCGAGTCGGTATATTTTGCAAACTCATTTTGATAGGTGTTTAGTAAGATCGCCTCATATGTCTAGTGGTGGCTGTGTCGTGAACCGCGAGGTTCCAGATTCCATTCCCAAGTCAAGCAACCAAATTTCTTACTAAAGCTTATTCGACTAGCAAGTTCTCGCAGCACTTCCAGACGCGATAACACTAGCGGCAATATTTCAATAATTAAAAACACAGGCGACTTGCAGCAAATCCTGTAAGCTTCAAAATTTAGAGAGGTCACCTTGACGTGACAAATTCCGGTAAAATTGCTTGCTGAAGATAATTTCAGCAAGTTTTCTTGCTAAACACCGCCTAATATTATAATACGAAAGTAAGTGAAGAAGTTTGTTTGTTTGTTAGAAGTAAACTGCACAGATTCGGATGAAATTTGGCACACAGACCATTTGAATAAATATAATAGTATCAGCTCTGTACTATTTTTTTTTTATTGCTTTGAATGACGAGACGAGCATGTCGTTCGCCTGATGGTAAGCGATACGACCACCCATAAACAATAGCAACACCATCCAGCACCTTCAGTTACAAAGTACTGTATGGCATTCCACTGCGCTCGTCATCCTGAGACATAAGATGTTAAATCTCAATATGTCCTGTAGTTACACTGGCTACAATGTCCTTCAAACCGAAACACAACAGTGTGCATGCACACTGCTGCTTGGCGGTAGAAATACGACATTGCGGTGGTACCCACCCAGACGGACTCTTACATATGAGAGACCTACCACCAGTTATATACTGTCTCACTGTTGGACACGGGCCTCCTTTACTACTGAGAGGGTTTAGGCCTTAGTTCACCACGCTGGCCTAGTGCGGGTTGGCAGACTACATTCGTAATTCTTATAGAGAACTTCTCGGAAATGCAGGTTTCCTCACAATGTTTTCCTTCACCGATAAAGTAAGCGATAATTCACAAAGCACACACTTAAAACTTTAGGTAGGATAATTTGTATCCCGCAAAAGTGAGCAGTGGAACTTTTATGTCTGGAAAGATCATTTACACGAGCGAAGTCACGTATGAATAGAAGTAGATATAAAATGAAATTATAATATTTTTTTAAAGATCGTGCTTTCAATTTACTTTACGACTGCCTCGGTGGCGTAGTTGTATTACGGTACGACTGCAAAGCTGAGGTCTCGAGTTCGATCCTCGGGTCGGGCAAAGTGATATTTGGTTTTTCTACTCAGTATCAGCTCGGAGTCTGGAATTTGTGCCCGATATGGCGATAGGCTCGCCCCCTATCACATCGTGGGACGGAATAGGCACGGCGAAAAGATGGTTGCACTAGTTGCACCTCTGCCTGACCCTTCGGGGATAACGGGCGTGAGTGTGTGTGTGTGTGTGTGTGTGCTTTCAATTTACTCGTATTGATGTAGTATAACCCAGAGCAGGGCCTGTAGCCAAGATGCTTTTCTAAAATCGTTAACGCCAATAGAATAGACAATAATGTAATAGATCGGGGAAAAAGTCTTTTCGCATATTATAGTATGAATAACCTTGTAATAAAATTTCTTTGGCTGTACTATTTATACCTGGCTGGTTTTGACGACATTAAAAAGGTTACATTTCAGAAAAAGAAACAAATTAGTAAAATGTTGTTTTCAGCTACTTTTCATTCATTTTTACGCGCGCATACTCACGCCTTTTATCCCCGAAGGGGTAGGCAGAGGCGCAACTACTGCACCCAATTTTCTCCGTGCGTATTCCGTCCCATGATGCGATAAGGGGCGAGCCTATCGCCATTACGGGCAGAAATTCCAGACTCCGGACTGATACTGAATAGAAAAACCCTATACCACTTTGCCCGACCCGGAGATCGAACCCTAGACCACAGCATTGCAATCGTACCGTAATACAACTATGCCACCAAGGCAGGCAACAGTATAATATTATAATAATGGGCTGGTATTATGATTATTACTTTATTAATAAATATTTTTATGCACTTAAACTTTAAATCCTAAAGGTTGTAAATATATTAGAATGTTTGTAGATGAAACGCAGATATCCATAAACGGATTTTGATAAAAGGTACAGAGATATACCTATATTTCACCTCATAAAAGTGCTTGCAGAGCTGCTACATCTAGGCAGTGGCGGTCCTTTCATAGAAGCCGAAAAGCCTGGCTTGCCCTAAAATTATTTACCTAAGTACTCAAAATCGAATATGAAACAATAACCAACATTTTACGGTAACAAAACGCTTCGAAATAATTTTCTTTAAAATTTTAATATTCCCGCGCTACGGTTCGCTGAACCGGTTCGCCTCGAGCGCACCTAAAGACACACCACTACACCTACACACACACAACCACATCCGCGCCGTACACTCATTTCATATTTTATACAAAACAGCTAGATGCGCACAAAATATACTTATCACTCTCTCTCTCGTTGGGTTTTACCTGGCTTTTCGCCGCCATATTTTTCTCATTCACACTAATGGATAAACTGATACCACATACGTATAGCTATAGTAAGTTTCTATAGCAATCAGTACTAGAAAATAATCCAGGCTTAATGCATCCATAGATACTGTATAAAATACAGGGTTGCCAATTAAAAGAATTACCTCTAATATGGTTGCATTATTTTGCTTATTTTAATGTGTATTTTTATTTATCATGAATATGTAAAGATTTTAGTGATAACATTATTAAAATTACATATCTGATTATAATTATTTAAGGTATTGTACTATAATTTTATTTATCGATAAGTTTTTCTCACAATTTTAGCATTAATTTTGTGGTGTAATTTTGATTCCAACTAGGCAACATCAGTTATTTGTTTTGATTGTGCCGGCGATCTACATTGTGAAGTATTTGTGTTTATTAAGTGGTTTTTGAGTTATTTTAAACTTTTAAGCACAATAAAGATGAGTGAATATATTTCTTGTAATAGTTTAAAGTGAGTGAAAGTTTTTATCGGCGAGAATAAGTTAAATTTGTTAGGTTATGATGGAAAAAACAACTTTTAACGAGCTGGCCAATGGCGCGAAATGTGTCTGAAGAATCATAAAAGGTATTTAGATCAGTATACAACAAAACTTATTGTCTTATTGGATGCTCTAATACGTTATACGACTACATATTAAGTTGTATTGTTGGTGTTTCATATTTTTCTCGAACAAAACAAGTGTTTGGAATAGGTAGGTACATAGATCTGGCTAGTAAAATGATATAATTAATCAGTGTTATCAAAAGTAATTCCAATTCATAAAAACATATGTTAAATGCATTCATTTCATTTCATAATTTCGGTAAACAGCGAATTGTAACCTGATTATCTCGTCCAATTAAATAGATACAGTAGCTGTGACGAAATTTGAAAATTTCTAAACAAAACTTGTGCGTCGACAGTAATAATGATGATTGTAGTGTTTTTACTTTTTTTTAAATTACTTGATACAGATAAAATCTATGTAAATAGTTAATCTTTACAAGAACTTCATTTAGAAGTCGCGATGGGTCAAAATCGTTTTTAAATAAAGGTACCTAATTTCGAAAAAGTAACTAGTCGACTCGATGGCGTAGTTATATTGCGTACACGGTTCGAACATTGTTTTGAGGCCCTGGTTCGAATCCCGGTACGGGTAGTCATTTTTATTTTTAGATATTGCTTTTCTTTCTTGTAGTTGCACATTTTATATGTATCGGAGGTGCGATTTTTTTTTAGGTCTGCTTTGGCTTGCCCTCATCCAAAACACTAGGCACGCCACTGCATCTAGGTTGTAACGAATAATAAAAACGAATATTATATTTTTATAATTTAACAATGTTCGCAAGTGTAATCAACTACTTACGGCCACTTGGGGGTCCCTGTCGTCCCCCTCTTCGCGCGGGGGGGCCGCGCCCGCATCTCCCGTGGCACTGGCGCCGCCCCTGCGCTCCTCACCTTCCACCAGCGCCAGGAAACGGGACAGTTCCTCTTCCTCGCAAATGCGTAAAGGAGTCTTCGGACCCACAATAGCTATTGACACATTCTGCAAAAAATTATATCATTTTATTACTTTCGTCGTGGCCTTGGTCTTAATACGAACTGTGGATCGAGAAGTCCGGTATTCAGATCCCACATCGGGCAACAATTTGTTGGTTATATTAAACACAATTTTCGTGGGATTGCATTGTAAAAAGTAAACCATATAGTATATGCAAAATGCTTGAGAAAATGTGACTAGTATAAGGACACTTGGAAGAGGATTTTCTGTTCAAACAATTTCCTTTGAATGGCAAGACAAAGAAGCCAGCTGATGTTGTGCGATACAACCACCCATATGCAGTAAGAATTGCACTCCAACCTTGAATTACAAAGCACTTTGTGGCACTGTAAATTAGTCTTATTCTAGGACGTTAATTTCTGCACACAAATTGCATGCACAGTCACCCACATAAGTAGCTAAACAAATTCAAAACTTTAAATGGCCTATACACTTTTGTTTTATTACCAAAGTATTTTTTCTTCACAAACATACAATTAAGTGCATTTACTTTAATTCACATCAAGAAAAAAAATGTTTCATTTAATCTTAACATGTAAAGCCGATTTGAAGTTTTGAGTTTGTCCAGCTACTTTTGTGACTGACTGTACATCAAACCAGACCACAACAGCGCTCGCAAATTGCTCCACCACCACAAAGACTGTGTCCCCACTGTCCATGTCTTCTGTACCTGCTAGTACTTACTGGTTGTACCAAACTCTATGTGAATTATTTGATTAAATTTGTAAATTGTGATTGTCTTTTCTCTTATTTTTTTGGCCTGGCATAAGTGCTTTTATGGCATCTATATATATGTGAGGAAAACGCTTAGTACCCCTTTGTAACCACATTACGCGTAGGGAAGAGTGTGAGATGTGGCTTAATGTTGATATAGAGGAATGCAGAAAAATAAAATTTATGTATAATATGAGCGACAATTATAATAATGAAATACATGACTAATAAAGTTTATATTTATCAACAAACCTTATTATTGAGGTCCACTTCGTTGGGCAATGTATCTCTCAAAGCCCTGAGCCCGTGAGCTACCAACTCTTGAAGGTCACAATCCATGAAAGTGGCCAAATGCTTCTCCAGGTAAGTGCGGGCGGATTGGGAACGCGCACCGATCGCCATGGCGCGGCAGTCGAAGAAGTTCGCTGACGGGCATGACTGGTAGATGTGCGGGCCTTGGTCCTAAAACAAATTAGCAAGAAAACTTGTAGAAGTCAACTTTTGCAACCAATATTTACTGTGTACACCATCATGGCAAGCGGAGTTCTGCAAGATTTGACGCTTGCAGGACTTGCGGCAAGCCGCATGTGTATCTATTTGAAATATTTCTGCTAGAGTAAACACATCCAGAAGTTTTTTCGCAATATTTTACTGCAAGAATTTGCTAGTCTTAACTTATTAACAAAATGTTGCTGATAATCCTCATAGACTAAAGTAAGACAAAACTGAATCATTTTAGAGATTATTGACAATTACAACCACCCCTTATTGCTCTGTTTTATAACATTTGTATCACAATAATCAATATAACATCTAGTATAGTTAGATACAGGAATATTGCAAATATTTGCAACTGCATCCACAATCATGAAATTTTATTTTGACATCTTCATCTGCCATAATCATTGTCGTTGCAATTTTATTCAAATTATAAACCTTTGAGAAACAGGCTATTCAATCATTTGTTACAAAATAAAGAGTATGAAAATTAGCATTAGGATGATTTAAAAAAAAATAGATCACATCTGCAGATGCAAGCCTTGAAAAATCTACATCCACAACAGCACTTTTGGATGTCGACATTTGTGTATCCACAACATTTCTTAGTTTGATATGTACCAGGTTAAATTAACATACATCATAGCCAGCTACTAGGAGCCCAACACCAAGTGGACGTTTGTCGTATCTCTGAGTGCAGATCTGCATTTTGTTGCCGACTAAAGCGATCAGACGACCAACTGGCATTGGCGCGTCGTGAGCGTAACGATGGTTCAAACATTCCGTACGCATGAAACGGCTGAAAAGAGAAGCGAGAACACAGTTGTAATTTTTTGCTTTTTTGCAGCAGATGGGTTATAATGATTTCTTTCGTTTATTTGAATGTTTGACATTGAAATAATATTACTAAACATATTCTTTCATGATAAGTTTGTTTTAGACTTTGCAGTCTTGGTGACGTTTATGACAATGGAAAAATCCGTTTAGTAGTTTTATATGGGCCATACAAGCAAGTAGGTTATTTGATGGTATGCAATCACCGCTCAAAAACACCCACAATACCAGAGGAAGCATCAACACATTCCCATCCACTGAAAATTATTTGAAATTTATTTTAATATCTGCCACTTTTGAGATGTCCATCTGGAAATCTTTGAGGTCTGTTTTCAGCAATTCATGTAGCTGATGACGATTGTAATATTGTGATAGTATGCCTAGTGCCTATTTAGAATGTAAAGTTGTAGAGCCACAATATAGATATTATTTTTGATGGTCATTGAATAGGTTGGCTCAACTGATATGGTAAGATAACTGTCACCAAAAACCACAAAGTCATGTCAGCTTTCTATTACGATGAGGTAGATTTCTGGAGGGGTAAAAGTCCCCCTTTTTTACTAATACATCTACAATTCTTCTGACACTGTATATTTATGGGCCATTGAGACCATATTAGGGGACCTGGATGCGGTTTGCCAGTTAAAGTAATAAAACAAACACTAAAATTACCAGTTATAACTGTAATTACCATAACTATCCATTGTTATAAATAAAATAACAATATGAAAGTTATAGATCAACACAATTTTTTTATGCTAGATGGACCACATGAATAGTAGATAACATTGTTGGACAACATACAACCTCTCATTTTGCACCTGCAAATCCCCCTGTAGTATGAATTTTCATTCATTAGCAGAAGGGGAGTTAACTACATTTTTTTAATACATTTATCAAAAATATATGCCATCCAAAATGTAACATAAAAATAATATTCAAAATTGGGACAATAATTAATTAAATAATTAATTAAATTAGTTATAAAGGTTTGAAATTTGGTGGAAGGGGTAGTTGTCAAATAACAGTAATTGTGACGAATTTGATTGTGATTGTGAAAAATGTGACGTCACCGAGAGTCGCTGGCCATAATGCTGCGTGCGTGCGAAAGAGATATCCCGTCCACATCCCCACTTTTGCTCACAACAATATTACAAATGTCAAATAACTACTTTATTTTTCAACCAATTTTGATGCTGATTTCACAGAAGAATTTCTTTTTCGTATTATTTTCAGTTACATATAAAATAATTTACAAAATCAAACATAGGAAACTACCCTATTACTACCAAGTGACCAAATGCTTGTGTATCTGGTATTAAAAGGGTAACATTTATGCCTGCCTTTATTAATAGCCTATGTAATATATGCACAAGTGAATCTTGGTAGCTAAACATCTAGTTTGGTGCCAACATAGAATAACCATGGCATAGTAAACATAAATGTCAGTGTTCATTTAAATAAAAATTACCTCAACATCCTTGCATCAGCGGTAAGTCCAGATATAGAGATACCAATATGATCATCAATGGCTATGATCTTCTTCTGATAAGCTGATAGCTCACTCACTGCTCTTTTCAGAGCAATAAGTACTGCATACTCTTTGTTCTTCAAGCCAACGGTAGCCGAGCCAAGTTTGACAGCCTCCATGGCATATTCCACCTGATGAAGTCTTCCCTGAGGGCTCCATACTGTGACATCGCTGTCATACTGGTTTCTGAACTGAAACGAGCAAATATAGCGGCTAAATTACAGTTGAGAGGTTAGAGACAAATTTGTTTCATAAATTGAATTTTTAATCATTAATTAAGCTAGAACATTAGTGAAGAATAGTACAATAAAGTTTATTTTAGTGAATAAGTGGCTGACTGTACAATACTTCGTATTAATATACAATTTTTGATGCCACAATGACAATGCATTTTAAAACTATTTACGCCAAAAATGTAATCATGCGTTGTAAAAGAATAATTGGAAATTATATAAATGCATATACTTACCATTCTGGAAAAAGAATTTAGATATAAACTATCGAAATAACACCAAAACCAACGTTACAAGCAAAATCCCAACCAAGCGGCGACGATGACCAGAGACAAATAAACTAGAGAGACGGTTAACTTCATACATATTTTTTAACACGATAAGGAAACCCTCACATGCATGCATTTTATGTCTATAGTCTGTTATACAATTAATTCATGAATAGTTGGGTCTCTCTTTCTTTCCCGCGTCAATTGCCTTATGTGCTGTTTTTTCTCTTTCGCACGAAGGTTATGTTTAAAAATAAATATGGCCGTAACACTAGAGATGTAACCGTATTAAAAATCGACTCTGCGGAAAATAGTAAACTTTAAATAATTAGGGATGTCCTTAAGGCCAGGTTCATACTATCACCTAAAATTAAATTTTCTCTATAATGAGTATATGGCTTAATCGTGGTTCCGACACATGTAATATTGACTCAAATAAAACAAAATATTTTTCTTGAATTATAAATATTTATTTTTATTATACTATTTATGTAAATTTTGTTTTCACGCCCAATTTATAATTATTTCCGAACCTACCAATAACCCGCGAAATTCAATTATTATAATTGCAGCTTTATAATAGGCATCTTGAAAAATTGCATTTTCTGTACGATAAAATATACCTGAACAAAGCTACAAAAATACGTAAATACGTAAAAAAAATAGATAATTTTATTATTACTATTACAATTAAATCACTACATACATTTAAAATTGCGAATAAAATTTATATATAAAAATATAAAAGCCAGCTCGGGCTGGCCAATAACAATGCTTTTATTTAAATAGGCCCTAACCTAGCTAACCCACCAGCCTTTCCCTAGCTACCTAAGTGATGACTACCCGAAGAAGAAAGGCAGAAAGAAACTCCGGGCTTATTTTTTTGTCATCAATTACTGTTCTTTTTTTTAAGCATATTGTGTACATAGTAGTCAGATAGCTTACATAAGCTGGTGCACGCACAGCACCGATAAAATCGGATGAATTCAAGGATTGCAGGATCAATACAGGGATTAAAAACCTGGACATGCATAAGCAAATACCAAAAAAGAGGAAATGAATAAATAAATGGTGTACAGCGTGCAGTCGCCTACATTTACAAACGTTATTTTAATTTTCATCTTTACAATTCGGTATTATAAAGGCAAAATGCAATGAAATGATCTTTTACTAGTCTTCCGCTAAATGATATTATGTCATATAAATCAAGACCAACATACAAAACCCAACACTGGATTGTGAATATTTTGCAATACCCGATTAATTACATGCGATGTGACATGATTCAATGAATGATTTAAAAGCGGAGCTATCAAAGAGGTGCAATTTTATTTTTCCCGAACTTATCGACACTATGCAACACTGCGGCGTGTTTGATGTTTTATTCAATTGTATTGTACGGTATTAGAAATAATTTAAATCTAAAATCTATTACCAAGAGCGTAATAACAAATTTTACATCTGTACTGGCGCCAAATAGGGAGCACAAAAACGGGAGCCCCCATTAAAGTTAAATATGCATTTACAAATTAACTAGTGCTTCACAAAAAGCATTCCATGCATAATGTTATATTTTGCAATATCATGTTAATGGCACACTTGCAAGTAAAAATGCTACAAAAAATTGTTGCGATCCACTATAATGAAAATATAATATTAAACAAAAAGGTAAAATTAAGAATTTCTGCACATTGTAAATCAATAAAAATATGAACAATTGTGGAAACACACAAAAAATACTACTTTTGTAGAAAGGTGATTATTCGACAATAATATAGATTCTAGTAGGCTAATTTTGATAATTACTTATTTATTTAACGGCATGCAAACTTATAGGTAACAAATAATATTTATAGTCCTACACACACACACTCACGCCTTTTATCCCAGAAGGCGTAGGCAGAGGCGCAACTAGCACACCCAATTTTCGCCGTGCGTATTCTGTCCTATGATGTGATAGGTGGCGAGCCTATCGTCATATTGGGCACAAATTCTAAACTCCGAGCTGATACTGATTAACAAAACCCAATATCACTTCCCTCAACCCAGGGATCCGACACCTCATCATTGTCGTCGAGCCTTAATACACTAGTGCTTAAATAACATTGCAATGTTACTATTATTTTTAATAAATAATCTTATTTTTCCAGTAAGTAGTCTTAATATTATGTCTTACTCATCTAATAGTAATTACAAGTAACAATTTTATAGTTATTGTCTACCTCTTTTTTATCTATAATAATATAATGTTATCTATACATATAATAAATCAGTAGTACCGGTGTCTGTACATTTAAAGAAATGTGATATAAAGAATGGGGGCGACTAAAGAAGAGTAATGAAAACAAATCAGCGATTTTTATAATTCTTTTCTGTCCGTCTGTTTTTGTTTGTTTGTTACAGGACATCTCCGAAACTACTGAACGGATTTCTATAAAATTTGGCATACGGGTAGATCATATCCTGGATTAACACATAGGCTACTTTTATCCCGGAAAAACTTTGTCGAACGGGCGGAGCCGCGAGCAAAAGCTAGTAATATAATACAGTAATAGTAAAAGGTAAGATTCTAATTTTAACATCTTTTTCTATACAATAACGTTTAAGGTAATGTTAATTACTTTTTAGTTGAAAAAGTCATCTAATACGTAAAATGAATTAGGGTGTAGGAGCATAATAATGCATATAGGATTTAAAAAAATGAATGCTCAACACTCAGCAAAAGGTTAATTAATAATTTTAAAGACTACCACAATGATTTTATACAATACAAGTGGTCACACTTAGCCTACTATACAGTATGCACATAAACTAATTTAAACACACAAAAAAACATAACATGCTTAATTATACTTAAATATACATTTACAAATTATTCCCTCACGAAAAGCATTCCATGCATAATGTTATATTTCGCAATATCATATAATGGCACATTTGCAAGTAAAAATGCTATAAAAATTAAAAAAAAATGTTGGATACACTATAATGAATATATAATTCTAATAAAAAGGTAAATTTACTGTTTATAAATGAATAGAAATATAAACAATTTCAGATACACTCAAATATACAACTTTATACATACAATTATCTGGTAGGTGCATTTTAAGGTGTAAGAGCATAACTATGCACATAGGATTTAAAAAAAAACAAATCCTTAACAGTCAGCAAAATAATAATAAATTTGAAGACTACCACTATGACTTTACACAATACAAGGAGCCACCCTTAACCTACTATACTATACACTATAGACATTAACTAATTTAAAACCATAAAAATGTGGCTAATACACTTTCAAGAAAGAACAATTTAATTTGCAATAATTGTAATAATCGTAGACAAAATACTATGAAGAAAAAACATACTACAATTAAGTGTGATTAGGTACTACGCCTTCTTACTGATCTATAACTCAATCCTTTTGTGACTTTTTCACGGATTAGAGTTTCCATTTCTACATCTTTAGGCCTAGAATCAACATTATTCATTCTATTATTAAAATTAATACACCATTGCTTAACTTGCATTCTAATCATGTATACCCAAAAAGCTTTAATAAGAGCTGTTTTATGTGAATTACAATTGTACCACGCAGTGTCAATTTTTTTTTTTAAAGTACCTATTAAATCAGAATAAACATAAACACTGCAAATAGATGGCATCATTTTGTCAATAATATAAATACTCTGCCAGACTATTTGACTAAAATTATCAGAAGGATAATATAACCTGTCTATATTAGAGCTATACTCTCTTAAATGAATTAGTTCGTGAAATGACTCTCTCTGAGTTAATAGTGCTTTTGTACAATTATCACAATCTTTGCAGTTCAAATTGGACATCAAAAAACGACAAACTGCACCAGCAATATATGGTACAGCCTTATGTTGGAATATATTCTCGTTAGGTATAGTATTTGCTATAAAGTTAGATTCATCACAATGAATATTTTCAGTGTATGAACCATATTTTTGGTGGCTGACTAAATGTTTTAATGTACCCAACATTTTGTCATCATCATTAGAACAATTAGTATATAAAGATTTACCAGTAGTAATGTTGTTAATTAGCAAGGTTTTAAAAGCCGATACAAAGTGAGTACAATTAGGATTTGTACTGAAATTACCATGTGCCCTTATTTGACCGAAAAAGTTTTCTATTGGATCTTGATTAAGACGTCTAAGACTTAAAAATTTTACACCATCAATTCTCAGTAGATCTGACCATAAATGTCTTATTAGAGGTGTTTTACCTGAAAATAAAACACATATTAAATACTTACCTTATTTGAAGCTTACTAGATTGAGATAGGCACTTCCTGCTTTCCGTTTCCTCTACCTTCCTTTTCATTTTATCTATCTGTCTCGCTCGCACATCCGTTCTCCCACCAGGCCACCGCCCCACCAAAGGTGTGCTCTGTGGTGGTCGGTGTTCTAGGAATCATTGAGTCGATAATCTACCAGGCAGAAATTGAAATGTAAGCTTCAAATAAGGTAAGTATTTAATATGTGTTTTATTTTCAGGTAAAACACCTCTATTAAACACTTGACCGTTATTTGAAGCTTACTAGATTGAGACGTGTCTGTTATCGCCTGGTGGGGCATGACGCCAATGTGATGAAATATTGATGATGATCCTATTTTGAAAGAAAATATGTTATGCCAAGTATACATTAGATTAGTTTAATAATCCATATGTGCGAGAAAAAGGATTACTTACAAATGTAAATACGCATCCAAAATGGTATTGTATGGACTACGATATTCGTATGTATAAAATGTTACGAGTACCTATACAGACATATACTCGAATTTTATCAGCTGCTTTAAACAAATTAACGATTTCACAGCTACTATTATTTTTAGATATTACTTCCTTACGTTAGAAACGGGTGAATGTATTTTGTGGTCTCCAGTAGAGACCTTTGCAAGAATCTCATCTGAAGGACAAATTATGAATCCCGTTTTTGGAAGCCGATCGTATGCTCCCTAAAGAATTCACTACTCCGTTTCTAACAATATGGATTTTACCTAGCCGGCTATAACTGTACGGGAGACAGGCTTTGGTGAACCTCTAATATTAATAAATAAATTAGTACAGTTTCCCAATCTACGCTTTTCTTCCAAAATAAATATAGTACCTACGTTTTACCCAGAATACTGGGTCCATATTCTTGTTCTTAGTTAGGTTAGGAGACAATTTCGCGCCTGATTGTCTATAAGTAGCAGTATCTGCTATTGAGCCATACATGGGCCATAGGATCAAATTTTTACAATCTACAGACAATTGTTTGGATTAGACTGCAAACAATGTCAAATCGTGAACTCTTCTGCCGGAGCAAAGAAGTAATAGCGTTGTAGTTGTCTGCGTGTCGCAAATACAGCATTTTCATTGTCAAGACTATTCAAAAGCGTAACTAACTTATCTACGTTCCATATCATAGATTAGAGTTCAGGATATGTTGGACGAAGGCGTGCGAACTTAGACTACCACCATTGTTATAATAATTCAGCGTGCAGAATGCAGACTTGTGTAACAAAATAATGTTGTAAGCAAATCCATTTACAACAAAACGTGCTAAACTTCGACCCGTGGGTTCTAAAGGCTCTACTTTATGTTTTTTTTTAGTTCAGTTCAGCCCTCGAGACCATACAACTTCATATTATCTTTTTGGTAGAAGGACGCCAGAAGATTATAAAGGTTCTATTTGAACTTTAATCTACCCGTCAACGCCCGCTTATATATAGCTATAAGCTAATTTCCTTATATTAATGGACACCGGTGTCCATCGCGGGCGTTGAAGGATTAAATTCCATGACTACCCCCACATTTCCATACTTTCAATGTCATCGCTTGAATTTTGGGGGGGTGGGAAGTCGGTCACTGTCTATCAGGTGTAACTAAGGTTCCTTGATCGTGATCCGGGGCGCCAGCGCTCGGGTTCTTGGGTCTTATCTCCAGAATACTCTGTCCCACCTCGGTATAACCAGGAGGACAATATCAGATTCTGAATTGAGGTGCTGTAACACTAGGGATGGAAATAGTCAGACTCGTGGGTAAATCCAGTTTCTGGAGAATGCATCGTGGTAAATCGCGCGAACGTCGTTCAGGTGCAAAGATACATAGTTGCTTACCACCTTCGCTCGTTCTGACGCAAATAGATCTATCACGGAAAGCCCAAACTTTTCGATATTTTCTGTACACTGAAATAGATGCCAGCCTGGGGCACGTCGACAAGGCGACAATTGGTCTGCGTGACTGTTGTTCATTCCTGGAATGTATTAAATTTCGAGAATGATCTGGAAGTTGTCCAGAATATGAAACAGTTCTTTGATTAACTGAATCGAGGGTCTAAGGGTAAGACTTGGTCCCCCCCCCCCTCGTTTCACAATAATGCTACGTCTTGTCGCATTGTACTAGAACCTTGGGTACGCTCAGATATTGGTCTTGTTAACTTATGACCTTCAGTATTGTGAGCAGCGCATGATTGCAATGGAGATGTCGTTCTTGTTTGATCCATAAGCCCGACATTGGGCGGCTGTCGAGCTGAGCTCCCCACGCTATACCTGAGGCGCCTCTGGCGGAAAATTATGTGGTCAACGGTGGTTGATAATGGAACCGAGAAGACACATGGCAATTTGGATGCCACCATTTTAATAACTCGCGCACCTCCATGGTTAGAACATAGGTACAGCCAGGAGCTTATTTAAAGAGTTTGTTCAAAAAGATACGAATGTTTCGAAAATTAAGCCTGCTCTGAGGGACAGTTAACACTGGCAAATTTTAGAAGCCCAACCAGACTATGTAGTTGCTTTACTGATATCGTGGCCTTTCGCAGTAAAACCAGTACTTTTTGTGTTACGAGGAAGATCTTTTCCGGTGGCAATGATTGCTTGTTCAACCATGGATACCACAAAACTCATAGAAATATAAGACTTTTGCAGGTGGACGTGACTAACTTTTGTGAATTCGTTCGCCAACCTAATAAATGTAAACGGTCTAACCCTTTTGGGTGTGGACTCGAAGAATTTGCAAATCTTAATTGAATAGCATACTTTGGAAAGAAACAAGTATTCGAACACGTTCAAGTCTTAAGGTGTGTGCCACCCATTGATTAAAGACGCAAAACCTTTGGCTGCAGAGTCCAAACGGCAGGCAGGTCATTTTCAGTCATTTCCGCGGTAAATAAATCGCAGAAACCCCAACGTGATAGATAGGCTGGTAGAAATAGGCCTGGGAAAGATCTACTTTACAAAGCCAGTCGCCTGGTTATAGGAAGTCTGAGACACTACATATGTTTATCAACCTGAAGGGTTCCGTGTAAACACAATTGTTTAACATTGACAATTATTCGATTACTGCCCTCGTTCTTGGGAATCAGAGACATTGTCGATGTAAAGGTTGGAGACCAGTGACAACCATCAGAACACTTTTAAATAACATCTCCGTAATAAATGCACACATTTCTAGAGATTCCACTGTTACAAATGGCTTCCGTAAATTAGGTAGAGCAAAAGGGGGTTTTTTCTCAGAAAAGGTATGCGATAGCCTGTTATTATGCGCAGCAAGGTGTCTGACGCTCCCAGCTACTTCCATCGATCGACAAAACACTTCAACTGGCCCGCTTTGAAGTAGGCAGAAACCCCTCTCTTTTACCGCTTGGTAGTCGTGGGCCGTGTTGGGCTTCTTGGTATTCTTAACCGGCTCTTGTCACTGTTTACCACCACGTGGACAAATGAATCCATGTGTATTATGTCTATCACCACATTGACCACTATTGTTATTACCGTTACCTTGTGGGCGTCGGTAATGTTTACAGATAAAAGTGGAGTGGTTATGACTACAACTCTGCAGGAGTGTGTGCATGGCGCAGTATAACATGCATGATGTGCACCCTAAGAGTGTACGAAAAAAAAAAAAAATTTTTGCTGACTCCTGCGAGGGGTTGTGATTGGTAATATTAACCCACTGTTTGCGAAACAGGTTTATAGCCACTGCCTTTATTTGGAGGTAAAAAACCGTCTTTATAAAACCTCCATTTCTAAGACCACAACTCTGCGAGAGTTGTGTGCATGGCGTTGTACAACATGCATGAAACGCACCCTGCGAGGGCACTGAAACAATTTACCGACCCCTGCGAGGGGTAGTGATTGGTAATATTAACCCAGTGTTTGTGAAACAGGTTTATAGCCACTGCCTTTATTTGGCGGTAAAAACAGTCTTTATAAAACCTCCATTTCTACGACCACAACTCTACGAGAGTTGTGTGCATGGCGTTGTACAACATGCATGAAACGCACCCTGCGAGGGCACTGAAACAATTTACCGACCCCTGCGAGGGGTAGTGATTGTCTTTATTTACCCTTTCTAAGAATAATGTGCATGGTGGTCAAAGATCAGTTGTAGGAAGTCGGAAGGAACTTTTTGACATTCCCCTTCCGAAAATAGCTCAACTATCTTGTTATGTAACTGCTCTGGTACTATATTGTCGGAGTGACGAGACCATGTGATGAGATCAGTCAAATTCTAAATTCTTAATCTGTAAGACTTCTTGTTGCTTAAGTATGCAAATTGTCAGAGCACCGTAAGCTTTATCAGCATAAGCTAAATACCGTTGTGTATTATATGATTTGCGCCTCTACGTACTTAACCTCAGACCACTCACATTTGTCGGAATGCTAAAATTTTAGCAGCTTAAAGTAACATTCAGAATTCTTCAGAAGCTAGAAGGATCCTTTAATTTAACCTGAATTTCAAACTTAAATTAATTAAGGTCGCTAGATTTTACGCCGTCCGGCTCATAATCATAATATAATAATCTACAATCCTGATCCAATAATATGTCCTCATCAGTGTTATTCAACTCCTGTTGGGCTACAACAAGTAGGTATTTCTGGCTGCTGCTAGGGCAGCCTGTATTACAGACATAAAAGCGATTGCATTAGTTTTACCCCGCCGTTCTCTACTATAGCGGTGCTGACGAGGATCTTGGATCGTTGGAATCAGTATTATAACTACTATCGTCACTAGGAAAGGACGACCTACTCTTTGTTTAATGACGACGCAATGTGGTTCTCCGGCGGGAATCGAACCCCGGTTTCCCGCGCAGGGATACTGACCACTATACTACCAAAGATCCATCTTAATCAAAGACTAGTGAGTACTAGTACTTAGTAGTACAGCACTTTTCCTAAAGAATAAAATAATATATTTGAAAACGAACGGTAACACCGTTATAATTATTTCTTTTTTTTTTTTTTTTTAAATAGTAATATATGAAAAAGTAAATAAGGAAAGGTATAATTTATGCAAGTTTTCTTACTTACGGTTTAGACCGAAAGAAGTCACTAAAACACTGCAGTAAACACTTTTATTACTTATTTCACTTTGTATATTGAAACTGCACCGTGTTTTAGTAGACGACTGCACTCAACGGAAAACTTGACGCCAATGATTCCTAGAACACCGACCACCACAGAGCACACCTTTGGTGGGGCGGTGGCCTGGTGGGAGAACGGATGTGCGAGCGAGACAGATAGATAAAATGAAAAGGAAGGTAGAGGAAACGGAAAGCAGGAAGTGCCTATCTCAATCTAGTAAGCTTCAAATAACGGTCAAGTGTTTAATGTTTTAATATTATGCAAAAAATGCTTTAGTGATAAAGGCTTCCCTTCCCTTTCATTGGAAGCGTCAAAACGCATTGAAGATAGCTTTTTCACAGCATCATTCCAGAATGCAATGTGATCAGAATTACATGAAAGAGCATGTTTTAACTTATTCCCATAATGGCCAAAACCATTTAAACTATCAAACAAATTATTTATGAATAGAACCATTTCTGCTGTGAATAAACCATTTTCAATGTCTGCATTTAAACTTATGTAATCATGATCCTGGAGAAATAGCAGAGACTTCATGTGGATTTCTAGTGATGAAGCCACTTGCCTGCTAAAAACTTGGGCTGCAAATTTGACCTGAAATGTTTATAATATACATATTAGTTCATAAATAAATAGACAATTTTAATTAATGGTATGATTATTTTATCTGTCATGATATTTTATTAAATGGCATAAAGAAATCTATATAAAACACACAGCACTTTCACAAGAATATGGTAATTAAACATATACTGAGTGTACTATTATTTACAAGCGGCGCTAGCCTAGTTGAGAGTGGAACGGACTGTCTAGACGAATGTCCGCAGGCTCAAAACCTAAGGGCACGCACCTCTGACTTTTCTAAAAAACTATGTGTGTATTCTTTGTGAATTATCGCTCGCTTTAACGGTGAAGGAAAACATCGCGAGGAAACCTGCATATCTGAGAAGTTCTCTATAGGAATTTCGAAGGTATGTGAAGTCTGCCAACCCGCACTAGGCCAGCGTGGTGGACTAAGGCCTAAACCCTCTCAGTTGTAGAGGAGGCCCGTGCTCAGCAGCGGACAGTATATAATACAGGGCTGGTATGGTATATGCTGAGTTTAGTAAATCGTATTATTTTCTATTCCATATAAAGTAATTTACAAAATCGAATACAGGAAACTACCCTATTCTCTTTGCATTGGATTCAAGAAGATGTCTTTTATAACTAACAAAAAAGCAAAAAATAAAAAAAAACAGAACCTTTTAACAAAAGAAAAACTGACTCCAAAAGCCACCACAATCCAAAAAAACAATAATGTACAGACATTGGCCTGTTACAATTTTATTATGTACTAGCATTGCGCGCGGCTCCGCCCGCATGGAAAAGTTTTCCGGGATAAAAAGTAGCCTATAGCACTCAGGAGTAATGTAGCTTCCTATTAGTGAAAGAATTTTCAAAATCGGTTCAGCAGTTCCTGAGATAAGCGCGTTCAAACAAACAAACAAACTGTTCAGCTTTATATATTAGTATAACGCATACTCACGCCTTTCATCCCCGAAGGGGTAGGCAGAGGCGCAACTAAGGCACCCACTTTTCGCCTCGTGTATTCCGTCCCATGATGTGATAGGGGGCGAGCCTATCGCCATATCGGGCACAAATTCCAGACTCCGGGCTGATATACTGAATAGAAAAATCCATAATACTTTGCCCGACCCGGGGATCGAACCCAAGACCTCAGCATTGCAGCCGTACCGTAATACAACAACGCCACTGAGGCAGTCGCACCGATATATTAGTATAGATAATACATATATGTAGAGATTAATGAAATCTGTTTCAACGTAGAATCCAACATGTTCCTATTGCACACCTTCTGTCAATCAGTCAAGACTTATAAACAGAACTGTAATAGAATAATGTATATTTAATTACCTTCATTTTGTCATATGAAGTTGGATTTATGTGTTTCTCAGTAAGTTTGGTGCTTCTTGCTCTGCCACCAAAACCATCCACTTTATAAAGGGTCTCAATATATTCCCACTTTGCCCTTTGGTTGCCAATGAGAAGATGTTTTTTCTGAAAATTATTTCGAAAACATTTCAATAAATGAGGTACGTCATAGATATGGTATAATTGGTTGGGGCCTATTTTATAACAGTTATCATTTGTACATTTGTTACTACGTAAGAGTTCAGCATTAGAATCTGATATTAATGACTTAATAGCAGCAACATTGGCAGAACCTTGATCACTGATTGTAGCTCTTACTACAAATCCTGATTTAAAAACTGCAAATACTATTTCTTTGATAATATTCTTTAGAACAAATGTTTTAACCCCATCTCGAGCAAAATAAAATGCAATTGGAATTTTCCAAGGAGAAAACAAACCCCGTAACATGAAAACTAAAGCTTTATCAGCCACATTGCTAGTACGTTTACCAGAACCTATATCTTCAAAACCTTCAATTACCCCAGTAAAGAAATTAAAATTTAAATGTTTTTTAATGGACATCTCATCAAACATTAATGTGCATTGCCTGTCTATTTCGGGTTTATCCAAGGCAGCGTCTGCCAAATGTTTAAATATAAAGTCATTAATACCAGGCCTCAAAGGAATATTGCTGAGGAGAGAATTTATTCGAGATTTACATGGTAATGCTAAATGTTTTCGTAAAAATCCATAGCACTTAGGGCTTAACTTATATAATGACAAAGCAAAGACTTTTTCTGCATCTGTATAACGGCGACCTTTTAATGAATTACCAGACAAACGTAATTGTGAATCTACTAATAACTTCCCATATGTACTTAAAATGTTATATTTTTTCAAAAACATCTTTGTTTTTGGTGCATGAAGGTCAAATCTAGTCTTTAATTTTTTATACCTTGATTGCAAGAGACGTAATTTATTTTTTAAAATGTTAATTGAAGTGCGTAAAATTTGTTTACGAGGGGTAGCTTCACCAGGATTTAATCTAATACGATTAACTAATCTACGTTTTACTCGGCTGTGAGTTTTTAGTTTTTGTTCATTACATACAGCAGTGGTGGTTGATGTGGATGGGGTTATACATATTGGAAGATGTTCCGTATTGTGAGGTATAATAGGAGTGAGTTGAGATGGAGTACTACTATTTGCTTCATTCAATGAGGCATGAATTGATTTTTCATTACACACAGCAGTGGTGGTTGATGTGGATGGGGTTATACATATTGGAAAATATTCCGTACTCTGAGGTAAATTAGCGGTGAGTTGAGGGGGAGTACTACTATTTGCTTCATTCAATGAAGCATGAATTGATTTTACCGCGCTAGATAGCTCAGAATCTATTTGTACACTAGTACAATTTTGTTCTATAGTAGGTCGAGTAACTTCAGAAGGATAAACGACTTTAAAAATAAAGGGTTCAGTAACGCTACTAGTGGGTGAAATTTCTAATATCAAACCTGGGTTTATTTGTTTATCAGAAGGTTCTAAGTTTAATAAGGGAATCGCATTGGGTGTTAATTTTAGATTCTGGTTAATATGTTCGGCAAGAAAATGCTTATGACAAAAACGGATCCCTTCACGTTTAGTGGGAGGATACTTTTGTAAAAAGGGACATAACCTCAACCACACTTCCCACCTTGTTTTATTTGTGAAAGGCACACAAAAATATTTAAAACACCGGCCTCGAGTACTGCACCCGGGAACACAGCACTTATAACCCATTATATTATCAAAATAAATCGAACTATACGAAGAAAACAATTACACGTTTGAACTGGTAAACACTAAGATTGCTTTTATAAAGTACTGTTTACAAAAACATTCGCACACAATAAACGAGATTAATAAGATAACGAATAAATGAAAACCGCCTTTAAATCGAAATTGCGAATTGCAACACAAATTTGCACGCCACGGACAGCGACTCAGAGCAGCGGTTAACCACAATATAAAATGGCGGTGTACGCATTGTTTCAAAACTATCTGACGTTTATTTCTTATCGAATGACAGCTTTTACTATAACACACACACTAATAAAGGTCAGAGTGTAGAAAGAGATGCACGAGTTTACTATTTATAAAATGTATGGAAAAATTGTGAAAAGTGCGATAGTTGCGTAACGCTATTGTGTTACTTTTTTTCGCTGAGTTAAACGGGCCTGACGATGACTTTGCTTATGTCAAATTTGTACATAGTGATGCGACTCGAGTCGTGTTTTTACTCGAGTGAATTTGTCAAACTTGTACTCGAGTGAAAAGAATATTGACTCGAGTGCAGTTGCATTCGAGTTGCAGAGTCAACTCGGCACACCAAGTGGCCTCAGTGACCGCTAGAAATTACTAGAAGCCGCTAATTTACTAGTCACTGTCTACGTCGCGAACGTTATTGCTACCAATTTAACCTTTTTATGGCTAATTCAGCATTTTTCATGTGATAGAGCATGCAGAAATTTAATTTACCTAGTGAACAATAACTATTATATAGTAATTTTTTTCATCTTCCAGCATATTAAAAATTACATAAAGATATTTAAAGGTTGTCTGGAAGAGATCGCTTTTAGCGATAAGACCGCCCATTGTAGAACCATGATAATATTACCTTGTATTTTGTTTCTTTTTATGTTTTCTTGGTTATACCTACAATAAAGAGTTATATTATTATTATGTTGTATCTTTCCTGCGGGAAATCACGGCACGAATGCCGGTCCTTTTGGAAGGCTTGCGTGGGAATATGGATCCAACACGTAGAGGCCCCTTTAAGATACATTACTCTAGTTGGGGTGTGTACACCTTGTAGGTACTCTCTCTGTCTGTACTTATGGACATACAGCCAAAGACAGCGCCCGCAAGGTGCAAGGACTATTGCGGAGAAGATGGGAATTATACCGGGTCTATGGATGGGATTTAGCTGGACTGGTTGCTGGGCTATTGATTGAGACAACGGGACGCCTGCCAAGTAAAATGTCTCAATCATTTGTAATCAAGGCAGACGGTGACTTGCCCCCCCCACTAGATGGGCATCCCAAAAAGTGGCGCATGCCAAGGACGCAACATCGGTGTGGATGGCTAAAGGGTGTCGAGAGGTGTGCACCGATTTCACCATCGCGGGTCACTGACGCGTCCCGGAGCGGGTTTCCTCGCTATTACGCAGCTTGAGCACTTCCACCCTGGAGCTCAGGTTCTTAGCTCTTGCGATTTCCACCCTTAGCCGGCCAGTTAAGGCAAGCCAAGGGTCAGGGGGTCTCATTTAGCCCCCACGGAATCGGGATACGCGGTGTCGCCACTCACCGTTGGCTCGCCACAAAGCCGCCCCTGCGGGCTTATTATTATTATTATTATAATATTTAAACAAATCTTACTTGAGTTACAGGTTGTGTAAATAGTCAACTCGAGTGACTCGAAAACTCGAGTACAACTCGAGTGACGTATTGAAATGCCTCGAGTGTCTCGAGCCTTAAAATCCTACTCGAGTCACATCATTATTCGAACATCAACAATACCGTTGCCGTTCCGTAGGCTGTCAATATAAAAAAAAAACGTATATTTTTAGCATTGGTAAGTATCCATACAAAATAACTAAATAATAACTAATAACTCTGCCGCCATCGCTCTCCAAAGCACCACCACACTGGAGAGCCATGGATGCCGGTCCCAAGCCCTGGCAAAAGAGGAGGGAACGGGCTCGCAATACAATTCCTCTCAAGAAGAATTGTATTGCGAACCACAAATATAAAATACTACAAGTATATACATATATATAATACATATAAATATATATATATATAACCCACCCCCCCCCCCCTTAAAATCATGCAAGACAAAAATGACATTTTATTACCCCAGGAGGGTACCAGCGCCCAAGGCGTTGGAGAATCCCTCCCTGGCGACGCCGAGTCCCTTCGGGACGAGGCGATGCCAGGCTGCTCCTCGTATTGGCCCTCACCGCATAGGCTGAGCGCTGCCCCCCTGTTGGCTCCTGCTGCAATGATCATTCAAGGTCAAAGTGGCGGGACCCTCAGTGGAAGGCGGTGCTGGGCAGAGATCGGTAACCTGGAAGGTTCACACCTGGAAGGGAGCCACGATGCCTCCAAGGTCTAGCTGTGCCACAGCCGAAACTCCCTATGGTGAATGCGGCCCCTGGGAATGATACCTGCGAAGCGAACCGAACCAAAGCGAAAGTGGCAGCTCCACCCAAACTGGGACTAAGGGTGAAATAGTTCCCAAGGAAGTGAACTGATCACCCGTCTGTGCGACTGCATACGTCCCCATTAGACATACATACATACATACATACATACATACATACATACATACATACATACATACATACATACATACATACATACATACATCCATACAAAATTATTACTAGAAAAAAAAAAATGTTAATCTTTTTTATTCATGCATAATTTATTGTTCGTAATATTTTATCCATAAGTTCAAATAAAGGTATATCCTGACCAAAAAAATAACAACCCAGCTATGTTGTCGTTGAAACTGTTATTCTAAAGTCTATGGTTGAAAAGCAAAAGTGGCGCCCCTTAAGCACCTGTGTTTTATTTTCCTGATCAGGCTATAAGTAGTACCTACAAAATATTTTTTAATTTCAAGGGTTGCGAGCGCCTAAAGTTCACTCTTGACTCGAAAGTCCGTTGTGGCCAGAAAAGCCGACATGCGTCAGGCTACTGACCGTTAGGGCCATGTCAAAAAAATAATATTTATTTGTTATTTTACGGTTAACTTAACCGTTATATTACATAGATCATTAGGATTAGGACCAAAGAGCATTTATAATAATACGGAAAGGTTTATATTTGTGATTTCCCAACATTTTCATTCCTCGAAGCACAAAAATTCCCGACCTAGGTATTTCCCGAGATTTCGCAAGTTTCGAAAATTTTATAAATGTTAACAGGACGTAATGCCCATAATGTTTGGTTTCTTTTAAACATTCTGTAGAGTGCCTAGCATATAATATAATGAATAATATACAGTGCCGGATTAAGCAAGCGCGGGGCCCGTAGCAAATTCTTTCAAAAAGCCCTTGATCTGCTATGGGTTCTTAAGTATAGAGTGGTAAAAATACAATTCAATACTCAATACATTTATTTACTATCTATAGGTTACAATTTTGTGGGTAATGAATAGTGTAGTAAATTACTATAGGCGCTGTTAGCCTCGGACAATTACAAAAAGCCTGAGATGAGATTTCCTGGCAATTTAGAATTATTTCGATACATTAGTTTAAAAAAACACGCGTGAGACTCTCGCGTCTAGAATTTAAACTTCTTTTGTTCTGGAAATAGTTTATTGAATGCATTGCTTTTTATGCATTTGGTAATGATCCTACTATATCAGGATTACGAAATGTTTATGAAAAATTAAATTGGAGGAAATCTCTCTTGAAGTAATAAAATTTTTTTTTTAGTCATAACTTCTATAACTCAATATACTTATATTCTAGAAAATAGATTTTTGGTATATGGTTACTAAATTATACTAAAAATAATGTAGACTGTTAACTTTACAAATCAATAGATAATTTTAACAATTTAAATCGAGCCATTTCAATTCTGCTACACATCCACACTAAGTGTCGGGTAAGAGTGCTTGCATATGCGGCAGACTTTTTGTAGAGCTGATTATCAGGCCGACTGAAATTCTTCACGTTTATACAAGCAACTTTTTGTAGAACTTGTGCGTTTACTGTATGATATTATTTAAATTATTTACGCCAAGGAAATAATCGGGTACCGAGTGTCTTGTTTTGTGACATCAAAAAAATTCAACGTACCACATCTTAACAAGTTTCACTCAAAAAATTACGCTCAGGCAGAGATGAGTGGGTTTAAACATGCGGGGCCCCCTTTCGCGCGGGGCCCGTAGCAATTGCTACTCTTGCTACGTAGTTAATCCGGCACGGATAATATAACAACAGATCTTGTGGTTCGGGGGCGAGTCAATGCAAACAACGTACGTGATTGAAGACACTTTAATCACTCTGCACATAAATTCTTATAATTATGTACAGCTCCATGAATAGTCTAAAAAGAAATACAGTTAGGCACTAAGAGCGGTAGCGCGGGGGAGCTCGAACGATGCGTGTACGCGTGTGGCGGGGGCCGGCTGCGGACTGGAGACGCGTCCCCGAGTCTTAGGTACTATTTATTTACTTACTATTTACCTACTTGTTTGAAAATACATCCACCTGATAATATTATTAACAAGTAAAAATAAGCTGTTCTGTATCCTGAGCCTATCCTAATCTTCAATGACACAAAATAAAGATAATAATATATTTTCTTTAAAATTATACGAAATAAATGAACTCAGAATAAAATACAAGCTGTTTTTTAGTTCTAGCGTCCTTTGAATTGATTTCTCGAACTCGCGAGTCTTTTCGATTTTATTGAAATGAAATATATTTATGTATGAAATGTATACTCACGCCTGTTATCCCTGAAGGGGTAGGCAGAGGCGCAACTAGTGCACCCATTTTTCGCCGTGCGTATTCCGTCCCATGATGTGATAGGTGGCGAGCTTATCGTTATATCGGGCACAAATTTCAGACTCCGGGCTGATACTGAATAGAAAAATCCAATATCACTTTGCCCGACCCGGGGATCGAACCCGAGACCTCAGCATTGCAGTCGTACCGTAAATTTCAGGATTTCATATTTATAAGACCTTCAGTATTCTTATAAGTAAGTGTCATAAACTATAATTTTATTACTTTTTGCCTCATACACCGATTTTTTTAATAATGTTGCAGTTTTTGACTACACGATTATATAAACGTGTGCTCTTGTGAAAGTACCAAAACGTTGGGCAAATTTAGTTTTCTCAAGCGGTTTAGACAGACGTTAGACTCTTCGTTTTAAAAGTTTACCACCTTCGGTGGGAGCTAAAGCAGATTTATGAGCAATAGAGCTGTTTTTAGTATAAACAATTGCCTCAGGGTAAGCACTCCACTGTCTTTGTAAACATCGAAGGTAGGATTCTTAGCGTTTTTGACAGATTCTTTTATAATAATAGGTATGTTGCGCGTAATTGCCGCCTAGAAAGAGGAAAAAAGAAAATTGTCTTTCCTTCGTTCTGATCGATACAAACGTTTAGGCCTTAGGGTAATCATGTCGTTTACCATCAGGCGAGCATCTTGCTCGGATGAAATTTGACACACTTTAGAATTTAGATAATTTTTTTATAAATAAATAACCCTAGCAGCAGAAACCGTTTAGGAATTTGTTTACCACACAATGGACCGGGTCCTAAATATAAAGAGTCCTAGCTCCCGAGCAGCTTTCAAGTTAAAAGTGTACTTACTGTCCTTTTGAGGATATTATTTACAATAGACTACTGATTATCCCAGAAAAGTACCAACTACCAACACAGTGAATTTTTCCGAGCAGGATTTTGCACGCAGGCGGAGCTGCGAACAACACCTAGTCATTAATAACAAATCCTTGAATTCCATCGCCTAATCATCTTCACTGACATTTATCCGCGGCTCTGAGTGGCAGGGAACGAATAGTAAATTTGACAGAGAACGAATGACAGCAATAGGATTCTAGTCACGCAGCGCTACACGACACACTAGCGGTCATTTCTCAGGATGTAGTGACAAGTACACAGCCATTCACAATGGGATGCGTTCATATTGTAGTTTTAAGGCTTACGTCAAACGAACAATACATTTAATATTAGATTTAAAGTCTAAAAACACGCGCAAGTGTTATCACCCTATATACAAGGTATAGATTTATGAAATGATACATAAATCCATATATATAAAAGCGAAAGGTCACTCACTCACTCACTCATCACGAAATCTCAGAAACTATAAGTGCTAGGAGTCTCTAATTTTGCATGGGGTTCCTTTTAGGACGTAGATGCTCACTAAGATGGGATTTTGCGAAATTCAACCCCTAAGGGGGTGAAAAGGGGTGGCAAAATTTGTATAGTATAAAATAAAGTCGCCCGCCGCGTTTGTACGCGATAAACTTAAAAACTGTACAATGGATTTCGATGAAATTTGGTATGGAGATACTTCGAGACCTTAGGAAGGTTTTAGTTTACTTTTTATCTCGGGAAAATGTATAGCGGGACTTTTATCCAGGAAAAACTCTTTCGTGCGAGCGAAGCCGTGGGCAAAAGCTAGTATTATATAAGGTCTTATAATTTATCCCTGAATTCTGAATCATAATAGGAATTTTAAATTTAAATAATTCATAAATTTATTTTTCAACTTTAACTCGAAAGATCAAAATGCACTACAATAGTTCAGAATACCAGCAAGTACAATAAGCATAAAGTATCTTCAATAACTGTCATTATAGGTAGGTACGGGGTCCAAATGTATCTAGACAAAATAATAATAAAGGACCATTTTTTTTATCGTTAGCACGGAAATGACTTCTCTAGGTGTTAAGTGACGTGAAGCCGAAGAAAATGTCGAGGGCAAGAGAATAGATCCTTTGACGCTAGACACACCGCATAGTTATGCCGGCCTGCATAATAGCTTCTTTACGCTCCGCTTGAAAGACCCCAAGTTGTAGAAAGGGGGGACACTGTACGCTGGCAAACTATTCCACAGCTTAATGATAGGCAAAAGTTTCAATATCTAAATTGTTGGTTCGAGCCGAGATAGAAGAGAAGTTGTGCAAACAATTTAACCTTTTTTCCGTAAATTACTAGTCCAATCTCGTACTATCGTGTCGGTGAAAAAAAATAAATGACTTCATATTTTGCACAGAAGTATTTGTTTGTTATACTTCTGTGATATTTTGTCTAAATCTTTTGTTTTTGTTCACTCCATACAATACTGTCAGTTTTATTTCAGCTTGGTCATATTTTATATCGAGACGCGCTCGGTAACCGATTCCTTACCATTGTTTCGGAACTCGAAATGTTTTTGCATGCGAGAATTTAATTTAAAGATTGGCAATAAGTTTTAATAATTATTTCGATTGGTAGTTATATATTTTAACAAAAGACCTTTTGTATTATAAAATAGATAAAACGACTGCAATGGAAAATGTGATCTTTGTATGCGATAGCTACCTGAAATGTATATTTATTTATTTAAAGATCGCTATAGGCATAAGTGGCGTAAGGAGAGGGAGGCGGTCGGCCCCGAGTACCAAGCAATGGGGATGACAACTCCAATTCATTTGTATGGCCAAAGAAAATTTAAAGAAAACTGTATGGAAAAACCTACGGGTATGATTTGCTTGTCAAGGCCGTCCTTACCCGAAGATGCCAGGGGAGCGTAGTTCCCGGGCGCAGGCCTGCCAAAAAAGTTTGGGGGGGGGGGATTCTAGATAGAGAACCACCCCCACCTATGCTATGCCGCCACGTAAACAGCTAGAATATTGTTTGCTAATAAGTATTATAAGTAACTAATTATACCTAATGTTCTG
This sequence comes from Sphinx pinastri, assembly GCA_947568825.1. Taxonomy (NCBI): domain Eukaryota; kingdom Metazoa; phylum Arthropoda; class Insecta; order Lepidoptera; family Sphingidae; genus Sphinx; species Sphinx pinastri. The sequence goes on from OX387634.1 coordinate 7,066,116, forward strand.
GATTAATATAAACTTCACCTGGAATAAATTCTCCTAAAATGTCTGACACATACTTATTAATATTCAAACTCCGCTTCATTGGGATTACTTTACGTAAAACACGACTTAACCTCAAATTAGGATATATAACAATATTTTAATACCTACGGCTACGACATCGAAGACATTTGAATTTATCCTTAAAGTATATTGAAGTTGTAAACATATTTCTCGGGATCATAACGCCCGAATTTTTATTCAGAGTGGAAATAACATTTAATCCACCAGGATATTGACTTTTAAGGCGTTTTGGCATGATAAGGCGAGACTTAAGCCGTTTATCGGTTTTCAAATATGGTTACTACGTGAATTGAATAGAACAGACATATTTTAAGAATTTTAGCTTCATTGTTAACACCTTTTATGGATTGTACTCAAAGTAACTTTTATTTTTATAGTAAGTATATTCAGTAACACACTCAATTTCTTCTCGAAAACAATTATTATTTATTATTTCCAAGAAAACCAAAAAATGCTTTATCAGATTTTATATGCGAATACTGCGTAATCAGTAAATTCCTCATGTAAAATATATAAAAGTTACTTTAGCATTACCTATGCAATCCGGTTTCAAACAAGCCGGCATAATTGTATTAACTAGTGAGGAATAATTATCTCTCTTCAGTCAATACTCTATCAGATAGTCTTGAACGCCGCGCCACTCCACTATCAGATGCTGTGAAGTCACATTGCCGGAATCGTCCAAAAAAATATTGCCGAAAACATCGATACTTAAAAATTAAAAGATTCATTATTAGGAAAAATAGTAAAATATTTATAAATGTCTACTAATCTAATCTAGAGTTTTAAAAAACGAATTCTAAAATATCTGTAATACATAATATATAATGAACATCAAACTCGCAAATCGCGTAAAGTTATCGGAAACCAATAGTAGCGAGTCGTGCCACCGCCGTAATAGTTTCCCTTTCCGATGCTCTTTATCTGCAATCGTAGATCGCTTTTTTGTCGAAAACCACTTTGGCAACACCGATTGATTGATGCTCTCGTAAAAGATTAGACGTTTAATGCCTCTACGTTTCTTTAACTATGTTGAGATTTGATTTAAATTTGTGTTTTTATAAAGTCTTAGGTTTTTTAGTTGTGTAAGTAATCGTTGAATTATGAGGAGTGGATGTTGAATTATATATTTATTGGCGACCCTCCTCGGCTTCGTGCGGGAAGCAGAGCATATTATATGCCCACTTTTTCTGTTATACAAAACAAACGAAATATACACACAAACGTTTCTATTAAACCACTCCGACCATTGGTGAATACCGTATGAAAATCCGTTCTATAGTTTTAAGTTTATCGCGTTCCGACAGATAGACGCGTCAGGGGGAGTTTGTTTATTTATTTATTTAGCACTGCCACGTTATACATATTATAACATTTCAGGTAATTACATTGGAATGAATATAATAATATAGTCACTGATATGTACAGTCAGCCACATAAGTAGCTGAACAAATTCAGAACTTCAAATCTTCTACACTACTAAAACTACACTTTTCTGTTCTTACCAATTTTCATTTTCTCTTCACAAAAATAAAATAATAGATATTTACTTCATTTCACACAAAGAAAAAAAAGGGTTTTAATTGAACTGAACGCGGAGAGGCGGTTTGAAATTTTGAATTTGTTCAGCTACTTATGTGGCTGACTGTACAACAAGTACGGCGTACATAACATGTTTTATTTTTTGTAATTTTTTTTACGGGTATTGTAAATTTACCCCAATCCACGGGGTGGTAAGCAGAGTGGGGTAAAGATAGATCGACCCTCAAGGTATTATTATCTCTCGCCAGTCGACAAAAAAATTTTTTTTTTATAGCATTGAATGACGAGACTAGCATGCCGTTCCTGATGGTAAGCGATACGACCACCCATAAACAGAAGCAACACCATCCAGCACCTTGAGTTACAAAGTATTGTGTGGCATTCCACTGGCTGTACGTGAATTATTATCATAGCTTCGCCTTATCATAGCAGCACATTTTTTTTATAATACGACCACGGTAAAGTGGCCCCACTACATGGAAGTGGAGAGAGGTTCAGATAGCAAACGCAAACAGTTCCCTACATAGAAACGTTGTTTACTAGTATCAATATCCTTAACGAAGGCAGTAATGTCGTCTTCAGACAATGGCTTATTAAGCTATCATAATCTAAATTATTACGTTGCCGCAAGCTATAATCTAAGACAATAATAATAAGTTAGTCTGAGGGCGCCGTCCCCGCGACACCGGACTCCGATTTCTACACAATTAGCCAAACTAACGGCTTCTGGATCATCTTACTATTGCTAGTACCCTATTATTGAAGATGACGCATACTTTATAGAGAATATAAACAGAGTTACGGGTTCGATTGTTCATTTTTATAATACGAATGAAGACGAGCGACACGTAGATGATTATGGATGGCGATCAAAATCTTTAGGTATATTCTAAATTGGGTTTTTCACATCACATCACATACCTACCTTCGAATTTTTTATAGAGAACTACTCAGATATGCAGGTTTCCTCACGATGTTTTTCCTTCACCGTTAAAGCGAGCGATAATTTACAAAGAATACACACTAACTTTTAGAAAAGTCAGAGGTGCGCCCTTGGGTTTTGAACCTGCGGACATTCGTCTCGACAGTCCGTTCCACTCCCAGTACTCCCACTAGGCTATCGCCGTATTCGCAACGCATACTTTACAATAAGAAACACAAAATAGTATTTAAGTAAATATATCCCGTAGATTCATTCATACTGCGTTCCAAAGTTGGTCAAAGTAAGTGACGTATAAGCGTGGGTCGACAGACTTGGCGTCTTGCCATCTAGTAGATGGCATCTATAGATGACTAATTATTGACACAGACAATCATAAACATGGACTCGACTTTGACGTCAGCTTTTTATAAAGAGGTCAATAAAATTGTAGACTTTATTGTTAATATTATAATCTTGCTATATAAGTGAAAGTTTGTAAAGACTTTTGTTAGAAGAAGGGGCAGAAACCCCTGAATGTATTGGATGAATTAGGTATACATAGATAAACCTTGGAATACTTGAACTCTTATGCCGAAAGGTTTCGCGCGGGCGGAGCCACGACCTACAACTAAAGTATAGAGATGCAGTACATACCTACACAACATTTTTCTAATGCCTATTATATTGTTAATATTTAATACCTTCCCAAACAAAAGTAAATACTAAAGTAAATTGAAAGCTTTGATTGTTCCTTTTCCAATGTTATTTGAAGGGCTATTTTAAGGGCGGTCCGTTTACAAAGGGCGGAACGGCACCAGGAAGGACAAGGCCTTCGGTTATTCAAGATTAAAGTATAAGTTTTGATGCATTAAGCCAATTTATGGCAGAGAGATACTTACCAAATTGACAATTCTTTATTTGGCGAAGCAAAGGTAAATTTGCAGGAATTGTTTAATATGGACCGTTCTCCATTAGTTAGCTAAACACTATTGAGCTGAGAATACCTAAATATTATATTAGCTATTATGTTTAGACTTTAGTTCTTAGAAGAAAACGTCACTACTAAAATGTATGGGTGTGATATTATCCAGTTGTTTATTTTTAAATTATTATGTCATCGATATTTAATAAATTCATGAGCTTTATGATAGTTATTATTAATAAATTTCTCCTCGATATGTTATCGTAGAAAAAAATAATTAAATAAGAAATAGAAAATAATCTCGCCCCCTATCACATCATGGGACGGAATACGCTTGGCGAAAAGTGGGTGCACTAGTTGCGCCTCTGCCTACCCCTTCGGGGATAAAAGGCGTGAGCATGCATGCATGCAAATAGAAAATAGAGTATTTAGCAGGTTTAATACATTTTACTTATTCCAATATACAACAATCTGGAATAAGACGTTTAAAAAAAAACTGTCATACCCAACATGTTACTTTTTAATATATCTAAGTTGGCCACAAAGACAGCGATGCTATTCAAATTCTATAGTTTTTATACCCTAATGTTATTATAATATTATTTGTAACCTCTGTAACAAACATCATCCAACATTTTTAGATGTTTGTCGTAAATAAACGAATAAATGTTTAAATTCATTTATTAAGTAGGAATTTGGCACACACATATATATAGCCCTGATCAAAATATAGACTAAATTTATAACAGAAATACACAGTAGCACCTTCACTCCAGGAAAGGATATTAACGCGGGTGCTGCTGCGAACAGCACCCAATGCGAAATAAACTCTGGCTAGAATCTCGATTCAATTAATTCTGCCAGCGGATATATTTATCGCTAATCTCATGGCTCAAATGTCCTACAATTGCAATTTCGAGTGGGCGGGCATCTTTGTGGGTCTTATTTCACCTTTGACCTTATGCGTTGACTCACTGAACGAATGAAGCCTCGCTACATTAACGAAATGCTGAAATATAGCTATATACAACTTTGATACTTCAAAACGTATAACTTTAATACTAACGCAAAATTGGCTAACTGTAACCTAGCAAACCAGTTTTTTTGGCGCGGTAGTCGAATTCACAGTCTATTGTTTTATACCTTCTCATCACTCACTGCGCCACAGCTAAGTAATAATTTAGAATAAAAAAATTCAGTTACAAAGAATATGTAATTGAATTACAAAGAAAATAGAAAATATGTTTAGAAGAATAATTTTTTCATAAAATATTCTGCGTATTATATTTTATTCAAACAAGGAAAACCTAAGATAAAGAGTAAACTGAAAATTCAAATAATTTACGTTTCCATGGCTTTCGTAAATAACTTTGAAATGTCTATTTCAACGAAAATACCTACGATTTCATATTTCTAGAATTATAAACAAAGTTACAAACGCTGGGAAGCAAGTGAATTTTTAAATAGATATAAACACTTTTTATACTGATACACATAATGACCACAATAAACTGGACTCTACGTACCTACATTTAGGTCTAAACATAATATTAATCAATGAGAAACATGTTGTATGTTTATGATCGCTAGAATTATGCCGGTTTGTCTGGATATAACCAGCTTTAACTGAAACCGAGTTCCGTTCATCGAAAAGCGTCATGGGAGATTTCTTACCAGATATAAAATCAGTCTGATTCCCTCGTATCATCTCGTAAATTTTGTATTTAACACGTCTAATATTCAAAGTATACAGAATACCACAATAGTCCCACTGAAGATGATGTTCAATACTGGGTGAAGTGGAGGCACCGTAGATCATGCAATAAATAGGGATAACACTTAACACAGGCCAATAAAATGTAAGTATATAATGTGTCTTACGTTTTTTATTACTGAATAGTTATTTTTCAATATAAAAAAATGTTACTGGTCAAAGTAGGTCATAAGGAGTATATTCCATAATTTATTAAGTTAGTAGTTCGTTGAAGTCTTTTGCAAGGCGCCCGCCTATCGTCCTCGCAAGGTCATGTGACTTCAAAATATTCGTGTGAGAGGGGTACAGGCGCAGAGAAAATTTATAAAAATATTCTACTGTACAGTGTTTTAATAGATTATTCAATACTTCAGCACTTAACCTTTAGACTTCGGAATACGGAGTTTATTAGGCTATAATTAGAATAAGGTGACATTTTTTAATTTAAATTCATTTCGAGTTTGGCGAGGCAGTACGTACCAAGTTTCAACTAAAATGGGTTCATTACTGATGTATGATTCATGACTTTGTACAAATCATATAAAGTACGTTACATCTGTAAGGAACTATGTATTTAGCTTTTCTAAAAATGATATTTCTAATTTACTGCTTTACAATGGATCCTTTTTATTGGAAATCCTCAAGTTTGAATTAATTTCAATCATTATTGGTGTAATTATTAGATTTTTGCAATGGACTCGTCGATTCATGTGAGGGCTATTGGCTGAGTGTCTGGTTTCGATTCCCAGGTCGAGCAACTTTTTCAAGGTTATTGAAAATAAACACATTATATCCACCTCAAGTTAATAATTAATAATTACTTATCCTAAAAAAAAATACAATTTATAAAAACTCATTATAAACTAATAGGTTGAGATGCCAATAGTTTCGAGGTAAAGGTGTACAAAAAATATGCTTTAATGAACGAAGGTTTGAAAGGTTTATCTAATAAAAATATGTTTTGTAAAAGTCTAAATTTTAATGTGTATTTTAATGTATATTATAATATTATGAAGAGGTAAAGTTTGTGAGTTTGTTAGTAGGAAGTAATCTCTAGAACTATGGAACCGATTTCCATGAAATGGGAAACCATAAATCGGGTGTTTTATTCCGGAAAAACTGCTTCACGCGGGCGGAACGACGAGAAAAAGCTAGTGTGTTAGAATAATATTAAACGGTTGATTGATTTGATATTACTACATTGATGTTACTGCGTTAATGGTCCCGGTGTATACGTATTAATCCTTAACTTTTAAACTGGGTACATCAAATGTGTGTGTTTTAATAACGATTCTGATTAGCCTCGGAAGATCTATTGTATTTACTACAATTTTATATTTGCTAGTGTTCAACTCTTTGTTAATAATGTTAGTCGTCTACATACTTTTTCGTTTACAGCATGTTTTGGCTAGTTCATTGTCTATCTTTTTTTTTATTGCATTGAATGACGAGACGAGTATGCCGTTCGCCTGATGGTAAGGAATACGACCACCCATAAACAGTAGCAACACCATCCAGCACCTTGAGTTACAAAGTACTGTGTGGCATTTCACTGCGCTCGTGACCCTGAGACATAAGATGTTAAGTCTCATTATCTCCAGTACCTAGTTGCACTGGCTACAATGTCCTTTAAACTAAAATAAAACCGTGCATGCACACTGCTGCTTGGCGGTAGAAATAGACATTGCGGTGGACCATCCATACGGACTCTTACATATGAGAGACCTACCACCAGTCTAGATTTATTAAAAGATTTTTGAAATAAAATGTCTACCATAAATAGTGGTTGAAAAACTTATTAAATGCCCTGTATGAATAAGCAAGCACTTATGAACTAAAAACACCTTATAAATTTTATTTACGACGTATTATATTTCAATATCATACAGTCCCGTTTACAATATCTATTCCTCACAGAGTGTCTTAAATCTGCCCATTAAGTAGTTATCGTAAACATGTGACCAAGACGTTTTGAAATTCGAATCCCATCAAAACTGATTACACTTACCACCTACTATTATCCTATAATAAATCGAAGAGAGTTATGCGATCAACTGTACCCCATCCCACGTCGCCATGGTTTTTGATCAGTGGCCAAGTGACGTCACAGGTGTTCCTGCCACATAAAACGCTACGCGCCACCGCTACGGACACCAAAACCGTAGAACCATCGCTACGGCGTAGACGTGCTACGCAACGCGTGTGCAACTTCGCAACTTTCGAACGAATACGGGTATGTGATAATTTAATATCGTGTTATAAGTTTATTAACTTTTGTGGTTGAATTACAGTATTTATTAAAGATAAAACACAGTATTGAATCATAATTGCAACACATTTTTGTGTTAATATAAAATTAAAAAAGTAATTTTATTTATAAAGATTAAATCTCGTATAATTTTCTGTATAATTGTGATATTTGGAATATTAAGACAACCTGTTATTAATTATAGTCAGACGTCCTGTTTTGATCAATTTGATAATGCGTTTCCCCATGTACTACAACTTTTTGCCGTACAGGGTTTGCCCCAGGGTTATAAAGTATTTTAGATACTACCAATAATAAAACTTTCCTTGTAAAATCGTTTCAAATAATTTTATTTTATACAAAAACAGAATTGTCTCAGCATTTAATAATTCTTGACATTAGTTATATGTATACTTATAGTGAAATTCAAATAATCAAAAATTAAATTAATTATTTAGGTCCTTTGTACCGACTAAAATATACTCTAAATAAAAATTATGGATTAAATTTCGTTTCATGATAATACGATCAACTGCATGTTTTAAAGTTTTTTTCCCATTTCGTACTCTTTTTAAAACATGCAATCCTAGCAAAATAACTTCCTGTGATCATTAACTCCTTTACAATTAAAAAGTCTAAATATTTATTACCATAAACTAATATACCATAGTATTTTCTATAATTGTAATATTCTATTACAGTTTAAAAAAATATGTTTTCTTTACTATTGAATAATGCATACCCTAATAGATTTTAATTGAATCTTAATATAGGCAATTGAATCAAAGAATCTGGTATAAAAATATAATGTTCTGAAATTCCTTTAAGTAAACCACGAGTCTATGCAATGGAAGTCAAAATTAAGATTAGAAAACAACAATTTTGACTGAGGTATTATAGCTCTAATCTTAAAACCATCTTAAAAAATCCCATATTACCTAATGTTTAGAAAGGGACCGAAACTATTACACATTCAATTATTTCCCAGCATCCTTTTCCTCTTCTCCGACGGCATAAAGTCGGCACTACTCTAAATACAAAAACTGCCTGTTTTCATACTCACATTTTCATTAACATATTAAGCTGTGAAAGCAGGTCAAAATAAGTAGGTACCTAAACAAGAATTACTGGCAGTACATATTATTTTTATTATATAACGGTGCCTTAGCTCTTATAACCAGCGTACTCCTCCGTAGGATTATATCCTTCCAAAACCCTATTATTATTTTTTTATAATTTATTGCTAGATTTGGGATTCGTACTCATGGCATATCTGACTCCGTGGAATCAAACCTAGAGCCCAAATGTTTAAAGGGTACGTACGCTACTATTGAACAAGAGGTGTTTAATGTAGATAATACTAATTGAGCCGATGACAGATTTGTTGCAAAGAAACGTTAATTGTTCAATGTCCAAGTACGCTAATATAGAACATAAGACGATTCATTAAGATAATTTTAATTACCCGTAAATAATCAATACTGTGAAATTAAATTAAATCCTGTGGACTATGATCCACATGATTTAATTTAGGCTATAGCCTATAACTAGGCTATGGCCTGTGCCATAGCCTAGTTGGGAATGGAACGATCTGCTGAGACAATGTCCGCTGGTTCAAAACCCAAGGCACACACCTCGGACTTTTCGAAGTTACGTGTGGATTGTTTATCAATTATAATTATCGTTCGCTTTAACGCCGAAGGAAAGATCGTAAGGAAACCTACATGCCTGAGTCTTCTCCATAAGAATCTCGAGGGTATGTGAAGTCTATCAACCCGCACTAGGCCAGCGTGGTGGACTAAAGCCTTACCACTCAGTAGTAGAGGAGGTCCGTGCTCAGCAGTGCGCAGTATATAATACAGGGCTGATTGCATTGCAAATAAAATAATACTTACAGCAAAAATACAAAATATAACTAAATCACTAAAAATTTTAAGATTAGATGTTAACCTATGAACAGAAATGTATGTTTTATCTGAAATAAAATCTTTAATCTATTCGATATGAACTAAAAGCACATTTATGAAGTCGTTAAGTTTTGGAAAGTTTCCAATGCGTTTGCCCTTGTTTACCTGCCACTGTCAAGTTAAAGGTGCTGTTAAAGTGAATATATTATTTCGTAGGTAAGATTTATGACCGGGTGATTTATACGCTTCAGGAATAAACGTTGTTAATCAGTGTTCTAATCTCATTTCAATTTATTGCACTTAACAATTATCGAACAGGTGTTACATTGTAGTTAGGTAAATAAACTCGGCTTTGTTGTTTAATAAAAATCAGCAAAAAAAGTGTTACGGTTGTAATTGAAAAAGTATTAGTACTTTTGGCTATGCTAAACACATAAGGAAACATTTATTTCCAAAAACGAATTATAAATCAAATCTAGTAACCTTCATTATTCAAGTTAAAGTTTTGTCACTTTACATACACCTAAATTATTGCATATAAGTTCACGCTTATATCCCCATAGGGGTATCGTACTATGCAAGTACATCCACAATTCACCGACATTATTTCCGTTCTTGAATGAGATAAGACGCGAGCCAATTGCTGTATTAGGCACAAACTCCATTCAGCAGCCGCGTATGTTTCTCCAAGCAAAACCATTGCCTGACCAAGTAATGACATAATTAGTTTCAATTAATAAAGAAAAAAATACAATAATGTGGCAAATACCCAGTCACTGAATATCGCAATTGTAATTTCGTCTCATATGTAAGAGTCCGTCTGGGTGAGTACCACCGCAATGTCTATTTCTACCGCCAAGTAGCAGTATGCATGCACTGATGTGTTTCGGTTTGAAGGACATTGTAGCCAGTGTAACTACTGGACATAATGAGACTTAACATCTTATGTCTCAGGATGACTAGCGCAGTGGAATGCCACATAGTACTTTGTAAGTCAAGGTGCTGGTTGGTATTGCTACTGTTTATGGGTGGTCGTATCGCTTACCATAAGGCGAACTGCATGCTCGTCTCTCCATTCAATGCCATAAAAAAAAGATTCATTAAGTTTAATGCAAAAAAGACAGAATAATTCGTCTTCTAGTTTGTCGTCTCTCATTGGTCAACATAACATATTTAGACTCCTTTGTTCTTACCATCAGGTACAGTGTATAATACCTTACTGTAACAAAAATAAAGATCAATTTGCAATAACACACCTCGGTGTTCTCTAATCAAATAAGTCAAATGACAACATAAACAAGTTAAAATCACTGAAACTGCAATCCCGTTAAATTTCACGCTCACTAACTTATATTGTTCATTCGTGTTTTACTGCACACTGCTAACGCTTATTTAACACGTTAGCGTGCTTAGATGTTTAATTTGTTTGTAATAAAGCGTAGAGCCCAATTTAAATACAGTACGGGTAGATTCGAAATCTTAATTACAGGGATTTAAAGCTGGATTACGAAAACTATAAATAGCATGTCATTGATATCAGGAAGAGTGTAGAACATGTTTTATGATCAAATGCCTTACAAATTGACATTATTTATTGTTAGGTAGCTTTTGTTCACGGCTCCGTCCGCGTGATAAAGTTTTCCGGGATATAATTCCCGCTATATAACACATATTATTATGTTCCCTTGACAAAAACCTAGCCTATGTACTATTTCAGACTATAATCTTTCTCTGCGACAAATTTCCTCCAGATTCGTTCAGCAATTCTGGTGTAATTAAGTAATAAACTTCACAACTTTCGCATTTACAATATGAGTATCGATTAATCTAATCGATGTTTGCATCCTTTACTATAAAACTTGATATAAAGCGACAAATCAATGCCACAAAGTTTAAATAATTATAATTAATAACATTTACCGGTAAGATGTGAAGTGAACCTATAATTCTTGGGAATACTGTAAGATTTAAAAGAATTGAAACACTGTACAGTCACCAGCATAAGTAGCTGAACAAATTTAAAATTTCAAATCGCCTTCATACTTTTTTGTTCTTACTAATCTTTATTTTCTTTTCACAAAAATAAAATATAAGAGATTTACTTTACTTCAAACAAAGAAAAAAAGGTTTCAGTTTAACTTAACGCGTATATAGGCGATTTGAAATGTTGATTTTGTACAGATATTTATGCTTCTGACTGTACTGTAGTTAGAAAATATTTAACTAGAAATCTTTAATATTTCCCCGAGCGTGCCTCATCGATGGTAACAAAATTAGGTGTATGGATATTTTTATAGCACATTATGCCCACGTCTATACTCGAAAACGCATATGTGTTACCACCTACATCACAAATCTAGTTATGTTATGGTAAAACTCAACAACTGCTAGACTTATAATATATATAAGTAACCCAGTGAACCAATAACTCCAAAACTTATTGTTGTCAGGTTAAACTTCACCACGTACATTGGTAACCCCTAAAACACTTCTTTTCTAAACCTATCTTCAAAAACCAGTGCTGTAACCACTCTTGATAATAATATCTTCATTCACCCAACGCTCTTACAAACCACTAAATCAAAGCCAAGAATAATATTGAAGAGCTCATTATTTCTATATTTAATATATTTCTTCCTTCATAGTAAATTGGACGAATGTCACTTCACATTCGCTCCATTCTGATTTACCTATTTTTGGTTAAATATACTAGAGCAAAATACCTTTAAGGTACAGAGAAGTATTATCAATGCCTCAGCATCTTTACTAGGGTAATTTCCCTCGGCATACAGATGTCACGGAGATTGTATTAACCCAACTAAATAACATGGTGTAATTGGGTATACCCTCAGGGCTTTGTCTCTCAAATAAATCTCTATCGTGCATGCCTATGATAAAATATATTGAAGTTTATATAACTGTTTAGTTCTCGGACACTTCTGATGAATTTCTTTGTTTTAAATACTTGGTAGCACTAGTTTCCGTTCCTAGAAAGGATTCTGGAGTCATAAGATACTTTCCGCAAAAGTGCCACTAAACGTTGTTGATATTTTGGATTTCTAAATTTAGTAACTACATGACTTGTAAAAAAACTAACAGCTTTGTTACTAAACAACAACAACTAACACAAACGTCGCTTAAATAAAAGCCATAATGGTTGCTACAATACAAACGTCATCATGTTGGCAAAGTAACACTTACCAGTTACTTTGACTGTAACTGACAATGAAGAAACTGGTTGTGAGGGAACATTTTTTACGATTATAACTTCAAGATTGTGACATTAGACTTGCCTGAATCCTTTGAAAGAAAATTATAAGTAAAAAACAAACGCTAAGGCCCAGTTTCATAGGTTTCAGGTTAATTTTATTTAACAGTTATCGTATTAAACAGCGAATGCAGATAGTACTCATTTTATTACAATTTCTTTAATAGCGTAGAATTGATTCTGACTTTTGTATTTCGTCGGACTATATATTTATGTGACGACTGACAAGTAGCATTTATCAGCATGCGTTGAAATCGGCCCTTAACATAATATTTTACGAAACGAACCCCAGTCTGATTGGTTAATGTTAGCTTTGCAAGCGAATATGTCACTCCCAACTCAACCCTTTTCGTAAAAACTGGTAAAACACCAACTGGATAGCATGATGGACGCTGTCATTCCAGTTATTTGGACAAAAAATATTTGCTCGATGTTATTCTTTAGAGAATTGTTTTTAGTCATTGGTATTTAAGTTTAATTTTCAATGACTGGTAATTGTCTTAAATTCATTGCTAATAAATGAGTACCTGCAATTTAAAAAACATCAGCAAAACAAATGATTATTTACTTATGACGTAATATATCTCAACGATCTTTCCTGCCGCGCACGTGCAACCTTTGGAATGAACTCCCTGCATCGGTTTTTCCCGAGCACTATGACTTGTCCTTCTTCAAACGAGGTTTAAAAAGAGTGTTCATCTCCCGGTAGGCAACGGCTTGGCTGTGCCTCTGGCATTGCTTTAGTCCATGGGCAGCGGATGCTGCTTACCATCAGGCGGACCGCTCGCTCGTTTGCCTACTAAGGCAATAAAAAAAAAAAACAAAAAAAATTTTTTTTTAGTACAAACCAATTAATATATTAAATTTAACACTGTATACTTCATTGTATTTAATATTTATTTTAAGTGTGCACATATAAATTAAGCAAATACACACAGGGGTTAAGCACACATAAATCTGTACGTAATCTTTTTAAAAAGGTTCAACCGGCCATGGCCCTGTGTTCTGCTACAACCTAAGATTTGATTAAGCCGGGACTAAACGGCTCTCTCAGTAAATTTCAGTTAAACCTTATGGGCTTTTATTATAATAATATCATTTCTTCATAAAACTGTAACATATTATAATTATTATAACGGAGGAAAATCATAAAGGTTTATGATTCGTTATATTGTTTTAATCCTGTGAGGTACTGGTACAGACATAAAGATAAATATTGTCCGCACAGTTGTTTTCTTCTTTTTTGTTTTATTGCATTGAATGACGAGACGAGCATGCCGTTCGCCTGATGGTAAGCGATACGACCGCCCATAAACAGTAGTAACACCATAAGGCACCTCTCTTTGTCTCTTTCCACAGCATCATCAATTTTGTCCAGTCTGTCTATATCTATGGTATACACGTATTGGCAAAGGTCAGTTCCAATTTTATGTTATGGAACAAACTTATATCAAATTAGAAGTGTCCGAAAATCGGCTTACGGGATTATCCATCAAAACTTGTTCTAACGCAAATATGATTAAGTAAAGGTTGACACCTTGATTCTTGACTGACATGTTATTCCAATGTTAGTGGTTTTATATTGAGAAGTTAGGTTGGGAGTAAATGTATTATTTACTATTTGAATTATAACTTCATACAATTTTCTACTACGACTAATATAACTAAAGGTATCAATAAACTTCCTCGGTGGCGTAGTTGTATTACGGTACGACTGTAATACTGAGGTCTTGGGTTCAATCCCCGGGTCGGGCAAAGTGGTATTCGTTTTTCTATTCGGTATCAGCCCGGAGTCTGGAATTTGTGCCCGATATGGCGATAGGCTCGCCCCCTATGCTCTGCCTACCCCTTCGTATTAGGTATGTATGTATCAATAACCTTATTAAAACTATAGTCATGTTTCAACGTGTAATAAACGGTTCTCTTTCTTTTCCCGAAATCTAGGTAACGCGATTACCCTTCTATTTATCACCGAATCTGACAGACGCGACCAGCCTAAACGAATTAGTACGAAATCAGAGTATTTCTCAAAGAATTCTGTCTTTAGGAACTATGCGGGCGCTAAATGATCGGCCGGGAAAGTTTTTATTACGCCATTACAAAGAAAAACTTAAGTTAGATTGCGGAAACAGAATGTTAAGGGTTCGATAAACACTGTTCTATAAGGATAACGTTTTACATTAAAGGAATGAAAAAAAAACCGTCGTCCCACAATGAGAACAATGAAATTAAATTACCCACGTCAAGAAAATATTTAAAAATGGAATGACATCAAACAATCTTGATACTAGACTGTAATAATCCTAATATCATATTATACAGTTGGAATAATGTGAACAATTCATCTATGTACGACTTTATCCTACTAATATTATAAACGTGAAAGTTTGTAAGAATGTATGGATGTTTGTTACTCTTTCACGCAAAAACTACTCAACAGATTTCGATAAAATTTGGCACACGGGTAGATCATGTCCTGGATTAATACATAGGCTACTTTTTATTCCAGGAAAATATAAAGCGGATCTTTTATCCCGGAAAAACTTTTAACGCGGGCGGAGCCGCGGGCAGAACCTAGTATATAGATACTTTATATCTAATTCGAAGAGAAAACGTTGTACCACTTTTAGGCACATTGCATACATGGAGTTCAGGATTTGACATGATCAAAGTTCATATAGTAGACGGACGACTTGATAAAGGTCACAGGGACACGCTGAATGCAGGCCGCTATCAACAGATCCGTCTCGAAATCTTTAGGAGAAGCTTATGTCAAGCAGTGGACCTCATGTGGCTGATGATGGTGATGAAAGTCCATATATAGAAAGAGCGCAGAAAAATAAAATTATGTTAGTATATGTGTTATAAATATATTAAATTAAAAGTTAGTAATTTCCATTAATACATTAATATAACTATGACCTATGTACACATAAAAGTAACCCACGAGTGACATTAGTGTTAGTATTATAAACCGAAGTATGTGAAGTCTGCCAACCCGCAATAGGCCAGCGTGGTGGACTAAGGCCTTAACCCTCTCAGTTGTAGAGGAGGCCCGTGCTCAGCAGTGGGCAGTATAAAATAGAGGGCTCGTCTCGGCAGACCGTTCCATTCCCAACTAGGCTATCGTCCACTACTACCGACATGCTTGACATCAATTCCTTCCTCGTTTTGGCCAAACGTACACAAAGTTTAGACCTGGGAATCGAACTCATTCAACTCCACTCACCGCCCTATCAAACGAATACCGTATATCATCTGATGATTAATGCAAAACATGTACGTTTCTTATAACCGTAACATACTTAATCCTTTCAAAGCCCAATGTAAGCAATATATCACGTAAAAGGATTCCATTAAAATTTGCAAAATTCGGTGAATACGTTATTAAGATTATCTCGAAACTCCGATACATCGATATCCATTACTACATAATATTCGGAACTCATTGAATCTTCAAAATCTTATCTGGTCATAGTATCAGACATTCCAATATCAGTTTTTATTCTTTTTGCCCCACCAGAGAATTGAACCGAGAACTTCACGGTTCACAGCTCGATAATACTCCTACCAGCAGAATCAGGCAATTTTACTCTTTTTCTAGTTTATGTCTATAATTTTCTATTCTATACTAATGTTATAAAGAGGAAAGATTTTTAATTTTGTATATAACGAATAAACTCAAAAACTACTGGGCCGATTTAAAAAAGTATTTCATCGATATAAAGCTACATCATCAGGGAGTAATATAGGCTACTTTTTATCCCGGGAAAATATAAAGCGGGACTTTTATCCCGGAAAAACTCATACACGCGCGCGGTGACGCGAGCAAAAGTCTAGCAACATATATTTCTAGATCAAAGTTTTATTGGAAAACGTTAATCTTTTGCAATAGTGTTCTTTATACTCGGTTTGGCATTCAATATTTTATACAGTTAACCCCGATAGTACACGTTTCCGGCTCGCGACAGTAAATTCGTACTCATTGTTTTATTTTCTATGCTTTATTTATGACTTGGTTATGTTATAAAAATTCATATCTACGACTCGAGTTGTAACCTCGAACACTATCGAAGATAGATAAATTTCTCTAGTTTAAGACAAAAATATAATTTGGAAGTTGACATATTTATAGCTTTTATAAGGATTTTAGATGTCTACTTTAAACCCATTCAGCACCTTACAAGGTAGATGTTAAACAGCATAATATTATATAAGGACATCCAGTTTTATTTTTCTATTCCTTTGGCAGCTGGTATCCACCTGATAATGATATTCCACATTTAAATTTATTTTCATTTTTAATGCTAAGTTTAGACTATATTGCACAAAAACGTTGCGTTTACACTAGCGGCAATACTCCAGGAGCTATTCATACTATACACATGAGACTTGCCGCAAGTTCTGCAAACTTCAAAGGCAGAAGTCAGCTTATGATTATTTACGCGGTACAATTGCTTGCAGAAATTAACTTATGCAAGTTATCTTGCTAATCTAGACCTCGTTTTAAGAACTATGACCAAATATTGGAAGCAATATATCCGTTAATTCGGTTTTGTATCCACTTGTACCGGGCCGCGTGTGAAGCAAGAATCGTGGTTTCAATCCCTATCGAAGCAATAATTGTATGATTCATTTGTTTCGAATTTGGATCTTGTAGTACCCAATGACCCTTATACCTGTCTTAATTCTTAATAACCTCGACAATTGAAACGTAAGTTAGTCCAAGACTACATATTTTACTTAATTATACGAAAATACTTTTGACCAAGCAAATTAAACTTTACCTACACTTCCTACGTCTTATCCTCAGTCTTAATCATTAAAGAGAATTTAAAATTAGACAAATGAATAAAAAATTAAGTTTATGCTAATAAGGTCGAGTTAAGTTTATGCTAATTGCGACGGAATGGTATCCAAGGGAAGGTAAAAGGAAAAGAGGTAGACCACACAAAAGATGGGACGACGACATAAGACAAGTGGCAGGTGTGATGTGGAATAGAGTGGCTCAAGAAAGAAACGAATGGAAAAGGTTGGAGGAGGCCTTTGCCGACTGGCAAACAGATCTGCAGAAGATAAGCAAGAAGCAAATACTTTATTAGACTAAGTTTTTAAATTATTTCTATTTTACTTGTAAGTTGATCTGAATAAAGGCTATTATTATTATTATAATAAGGTCGAGTTTATGTAAATCAAGCATCGCAAAGTGTCCTGAATATGTAGCAAGTGAATGGTTACTGGTGGTAGGTCTCTCATTATGTAAGAGGCCGTCTGGGTGGGTACCACCGCAATGTCTATTTCTACCGCCAAGCAACAGTGTGCATGCACTGTTGTGTTTCGGTTTGAAGGACATTGTAGCCAGTATAACTACTGGACATAATGAGACTTAACATCTTATGTCTCAGGGTGACGAGCGCAGTGGAATGCCACACAGTACTTTGTTAGTCAAGGTGCTGGATGGTGTTGCTACTGTTTATGGGTGGTCGTATCGCTTACCATCAGGCGAACGGCATGCTCGTCTCGTCATTAAATGCAATAAAAAAAAAAAAAAAAAAAAAAAAAAAAAAAAATAATAATAATGACGTTAACGGGAATTTGCTTTGTCTAGGAACGATTATACTATAGCTTTTGCTTGCGGATCCGCTCACGTGTTTCCACATAACACTCAGTGATAATATAGCTTTCATTAGGAAAAGTAAAATCAAAATCCTAGAACTAGTTTCAGAGATTAGTGAATAAGGCGTTCAAGCAAAAAACAATCTTTAAACTATAAATAAGAGTAAACATAATTATCGATTGTAGTTACCATTATTGTTGCCTGTAATTTTTTCCACTTTTTTAGTTTAAGTCTAAGGTAAACAATCAGGTTGTGCTAGTAAAACGTCTTACTTTGATTGGCAACTTAAGGCTACACAGGACTTTGTAATTCAAGTAAAAGTATTTTAAACAAGTGGAATAATTAATAACTTTTTATAAAATACTAGCTTATGCCCGCGGCTCCGCCCGCGTGAATGAGTTTTCCCGGTATAAAAGTCCCGCTTTATATTTTCCCCGTATAAAAAGTATACATAATCTACCCGTAGCTTATATGACACGTTCGTAGATTTACCATAGCAGCGCCATCTATTGATTACTTACTCAACCCAGTCGAAAGGTATCGACATCTGTTAGAATCATTTGGAGTTAACAGATAATTGTGACTGTCAAATAATAACAGACAAATAATTAGCAATAAATTAAAATTGCGACTATAATTTGAGATTTAAACTATCCTATCTCTCAAGTTGGATCGAACTGCACATGGTGTGCGAATTTTGTTATAATCGGTTAAGTGGTTTAGGAGTCCATTGAGGACAAACATTGTGACACGAGATTTATATATATTAAGATGTTAATTAATTATTTAGTATTGACTGCCTCGGTGGCGTAGTTGTATTACGGTACGACTGCAAGGCTGAGGTCTCGGGTTCGATCCCCGGGCCGGGCAAAGTGATATTGGATTTTTGTATTCAGTATCAGCCCGGAGTCTGGAATTTGTGCCCGGTATGGCGATAGGCTCGCCCCCTATCACATCATGGGACGGAATACGCTTGGCGAAAAGTGGGTGCACTAGTTGCGCCTCTGCCTACCCCTTCGGGGATAAAAGGCGTGAGCATGCGTTTAATTATTTAGTGTTACTTAAAATTAAGAGTAATTAAGTAGATATTATTAAGTATTTCCGCTTTGAAAGCCACGTCATTTCGAAAAAAAATGGATACCTAGTCAATGTAACTCCTGATTTAGATACTTGCCGAGTACTTGACGAATAGTCACCAATACGAGTTTGTAAACAGTTTATTTGGGTGTATTCGTTACTCATAATGCATAGTAATATTTATTCGCCAATTTATTCGGCAAATTATTCGTCAATAGTCTAAATGAGGCATAGGCATCATAAGCAAACATTTTCTGTAATTAACCAGGAAATAGGCTCACAATTTTCAGAAAAATCAGTGTACATACATAAAAAATAAAATACAAACACACGAATTGAGAACCTCCTCCTTTTTTGGAAGTCGGTTAAAAAGAATGGAATTTAGTAGTTGGACTCATTCCTATTTGATCTAATTATGGTTGTTACTGGCAGCTTTTTGGTAATTAAAAAACGTATAAAGATAATATTGTTTTTATTCTAATTTTAAAAACAAAACCAGCCTGTATTATCGAGGAAATGGTGTTAATCATACAGCCAATTGATTGGCACTGGTAATATAAATATCTATTTGCAATAGTTTCTAACAATAACCCGTGCAGGTCGTAAACCTAGGGCAGACTTTATCAATATTCACTGTCAGAGGGTTCCGTCGTCCATTGTACCACCGTGCAACTTGAACAAGACGATGCATTTATATTGTGCATTATGCGCTAGTTCTATACATTTCAATAATATCCACAACAGCTTCGAGAATAATCTTTTATAAAAGGTTTTGTTGTTAGGGGATGGCACGAGCTGGAAATGGATAATATTTCATAATGTATTTGCTAGTAACTGTAGTTAAGTGTTCCATAATGTTTGTGGATTTTGTGAATGGCTTCCGTTATTGGTAAAACGATTTTAAAAACAAATGTAGTGAGTGGCTCTGCTATATTCAATTACGTGATTGATATGTCAGGTGTATAGGATGAGGTTCTAAAGATGTCCGATTGTTGTATGGGTGCTGGGCCTCAAAATCCAACCAGGCTCAAACATTACGGATATTAAATGGGCAAAAATATGGGATCTTGGATTCGTTAAAAAAAATTTTTAGACCCCTCCATTTATAACTAACTTTTTTTTAAACGTCCATTTTATGTGTAGTTTTAAGCAAAATAAAATTACATATACCTCTAAATCGGAGGACTTTAATATACGATTTATTCCAAAGGTCTAGTTTTTGGGAGGACTATCCAAATATATATAAAGTATCTTGGTTAGAATTTTAAGTCCATTTTTGGACATGTAGGTACTTTAATTGCACGTTTGGATTTTGTATGTTGCATTTGAGAATCGGCATTTGCAATTCGCAATACATCAAAATTCATAGACTATGAATAAATATAAATGTCATCAAAAACGAAACTTGTAAAAAAACCAAGTCTCGCAACTCAGTTCTTCTAACGTAAAAAGTTGTGAGATCCATGTAGTACCAAGTCGGTTAATTTATTCAGTCCCTACTTAGGGGACGTTTTGTCTTAAGTTATTACGTAATGAGCTAACCTAACAACATTTTATAGTGACCAATATTAAAAATCTTTTATGTTTTAAATAAAATAGATTGACTTGGATGGCCAAGCACTGAACAATCTTATTTAATATAATATGTATTACTTGTGAGATACATTGTATTTTCATGACTTGGCGGTGGCACTGTTTTGCCCCAGATCATGGTTATTGGTACTATCGAATATATATTTACTTTCTTTTCTAAAGAGGACTTGCATTTTGCAGACGCCCGTACTTCCCCATTCCGTTGAAATTGCGCTAAGCATTAACGTCACCTTCAGATATCTTTACAAGTGCAAACAAGAGTTCACACAGTTTCTACATAAATTTTCTAACAAATTGGCTTTCTAATACATGTGTTAGTAGTTTTTGTACAAAAAGAAGAGAAATGTACACATATTTCAATTGATGGTAAGCAATTAATAGGAACATATTATGTATTACCATATACTAAGGTGCCGAAATTAGGTGGAGGAGGGAATTTACAAACCGAAGCTTTAAAATAATATAACAAATCCATCTCAGGACTTTTTCATCCTATTTAAATAGGTACTTAAATTCCATCAATCTTGTCTTGTTAAAAAACACGTAGCCTAGTTTAAGTAGACCAGATATTTTATCAACCGAGTCCGTGTTTCTAAGATAAGTAACACTTTATGACCATCAATCTAACCGCACAATCAATCTTACGTCAGTGATTATAAAAACGAATTTCACTTGATGAGACTTTCAACCGAATCATAGAATACACGCGATGGAGAAATCAAGGATTATATTTTGATATAAAATTTCACGGCACAAGACCGCGCCTTGAGAGTACCTAAATATAATATTACTTACTATTATATCCGGAACTATAAATTGATACAAAAGCTCGATCCCTTGTCATTTGCAACCAATTTGAACTATGAGAAGCTGTCAGTCGTGAATCAAATAATACACAAATTTTCCTCTCATTTGAATCCACTACCTCCCGTTTCGTAGCTGACTTTTCGACAACTACGCTACTGTCAGTCCTGCTTCCATCGAAAAACCTTCAAAAAGAAAAGTGATTTTAAATACAAGATTCACTGTTGTTATTCTAAACTCTATTCAACAGGCTATAAAAACCAAAAAGTAGGACAATCAGGTACTATGGAAGGTAAATAATTCAAATAAAATTCCACGCCATTCCAATCATTACTGCTAATGTAACAAAGCTCAAAACAAATCAGCACTACATCATCGCTTACATTATCATACTCTATTCCTTTTGTATATGCTGTAACGACTTGTTTTTCAAGTAAATCATGTTTTAAAATGGAAAACAACAAGTTTTATGGGTTAACAACGTGTCAAGATTGCAGTTTCGATAAAACTGTAAATATCGAGTAGGATGGGAATGTGATTTCTTCATTTTGTACACTGCGGGGCACAAGTTTAGTATATATATTTTTTTATATATTATGGAAGCATTTACACGGAAGTTTTTTTCTGTCTAAATGCCTCGGTGGCCTAGTTGTATTGCGTGCGCGATACGACACCACTCCGAGGTACCAGATTCGAATCCGGGGTCGAGCATAGTGATATTGTATTTCTACTCAGTGTCAGCCGGGAGTTGGGAGTTTGTGTCTATATTATGATGATAGGCTCGCCCCTAATCATATCATGGGATGGAACAGATATGGCGAAAAGTAGGTGTCCTAGTAGCCGGTTTATATTCCGGGATAAATGCTTGAAGTGTGTTTGTTTAGTGGATGAGTGTGGAGTGTTAGTGGATGATAGCCTAGTTGGAAACGGAATGGTCTGCCGAGACAATGTCCGGAGGTTCAAAACCCCAAGACACACACCTCTGACTTTTTGAAGTTACGGGTGTATTGTTTATCAATTATCGCTCGCTTTAACGGTGAAGGAAAAACATCGTGAGGGAACCTGCATATCTGAGAAGTTCTCTATAAGAATTTCGAAGGTATGGAAAGTCTGCCAACCCGCACTAGACCAGTGTGATGGACTAAGGCCTAAACCCTCTCAGTTGTAGAGGAGGCCCGTGCTCAGCAGGGGCAGTATATAATACAGGGCTGGTATGATAAATAGTATGGTATGGTGTGTTTTTTTCATTTGTTTTCTGTACTTTAATATTTTCAGAATATGTTAGGCAATACATTACAAACAGTAATTTATTGTTCATAATTATAATTGTACATTAGCAAACATTGCCTGTTTAATAGCTATAATAAATTAGCTGCTAAATTTGTACAACATTCAATCACATTCAATGTTTTTTGTAAATCAAAAAGAATATTATTTTATAGACTAAAGAGACAACTCTTCTACCTAGAGCCAATCCAGAACAAAACCATAAAACGAAATCCCTCTTAATTTGGCCGACATTGCCTCTATTAATGTGGGAAGTGACATGCGTAACAGGCACTCTGCCTATAGGAAGCACGTTGGTGAGTTAATACAGACATAATGGGACATAGGGACAGGAGCTTCTACGAAGTTGGGACACCATTACGAATCTTATTTGCGATAAGAACGCCTACAGAAATTTCTAGACCTTTCTGTTTTAGAAAGTTATCAAAGTAGTTTGTTTTATATGGCGAATTGTACAATGTAATCAGGTTTCCTATGCAATAAATTTATACAGAATATGTCAGTACTTTGCACATACACACACTCGTGCATTTTATTTCCAAAGGGGTAGGCAGAGGCGCAACTAGTGCACCAACTTTTCGCTGTGCGTATTCCGTCCTATGATAGGGGGCGAGCCTATCGCCATATCGGACACAAATTCCATTTATTATATTTTGCCTTAATTCGGGAGACATTGAACTGTCAATAATTTATTTTGTTCTACTTTCTAATACGTCTAATCTCGACGTTTAAGTCAGTTCCAGGAATAGTAAATACCCTAAAGCACTCGAGGATAATGTAGTCTTATTAATGAAATATTTTCAGAATCGGATAAGCGTCTTCAACGAAATACTTAAACAAAAACAATTGCTTCAGCTTAAGTGTTAATTAGTTTAATAATTTATCCAGGAGGTCTCACTTTCATGTTTTATAAATTTCTTCTTTCAACGTTATTATTTCCATTTTCTTTGATTAAAATGAGTCTGTTATCTCCGACACTCATCAAATTTAAGGATGATAGGCCTTACCACTTTCAACGCTGACTAATAACGCAAGAGAGCAAAGAAAAGTAGAACTTAAACAGCATTTTAAAAAGTCGTAAGTTAAACTAGCAAGCGATACAAGTTCCTGTGAGACGGCATGGCGCAATGCGTCACGACGTCCACCCATCGCGGCGCCCCGGAGTCTGCTCCCGCGGCCTCCCGACACACTAGTTTATCACTCTTGTCGTTTGTCTCATTTATGCCTGCCACTTCCACTATTCTATATTTTTATTGTCTAGATTTTTTATCATACACGAGGAGACCACTTTCTCAATATGCCCATTTTATGTTGACATCAAGGTCTCTGACACTGTATGACCCATTTTGATCAATTTTATAAGTCGAATTTATTGACTATGGTACTTATACTTCAAAACCAGCCGGCATAATTGTGTCGAATGAGAAGGAATAATCATCTCTCGAATTCGACACTCTATTTGGACCTCTCTCCGCTTGCCGTCATGTGCAATGCGGTCACTTTGTGTATAAAAAAAGTGTGTGTGTACGTAACAAGATAAAAATCTTTTTAAATAACGCGCCAAAAGAAGTATAACTTCAATATTTTTCGCCTTATTCTACGTTCAAAATTCAAAACTAAAATGTTGACTATAGCTAACTTCAGGATGTCGGTTTTTCGTGACGGTGTCCGCGCGCATCGTAAAAATTTACTCTCATCATTTTTCCCTAACGCGCCAAAAGAAGTATAACTTCAAAAACTACATACAAAATTTAATTTGAGATACACGAAATAAAGGTCCATAGCTTTGTCCTAAAACAGCCCTTTTTTGGCCTTCGAAAAACCCCTTAGCAATGACACACACCTTAGTTAAGCTGTCTAATATAACAAGGGTAGAGATCGTGTTGGCGTTATTTATATGATGTTTCTTGGGTTTTTTTACCTCTTTCTGAGTTAATTTGATACTGTATAATTAATACCAGCTATATTATATCCTGGGGTATTGTATTCGTAGATTTTTAGGCTTGAAAAGTAAGTGTGTAATCGTTGACACTTTTATAATTAATTTAATAGTTTAAAATTTTAGTTTACTAGAATATTAACACATTTTAACTTAATGGCATAATTTATCTGTTATAATTTACATATCTAAGTTTAATTACTATTTAGAGAGGCGAATTATTAATCATTATTACAGACACAATGTGTAAAGTTAATTTTATTACTTTGTATATCATTAATAAGTAATCAGGCAAAAATATAATAATAAATTTGCCCTGTCTATCAACAACTATACGTTAAATGAAGAATATTTTACTGGTGGTAGGTCTCTCATTATGTAAGAGGCCGTCTGGGTGGGTACCACCGCAATGTCTATTTCTACCGCCAAGCAACAGTGTGCCTGCACTGTTGTGTTTCGGTTTGAAGGATATTGTAGCCAGTATAACTACTGGACATAATGAGACTTAACATCTTATGTCTCAGGATGACGAGCGCAGTGGAATGCCACTCAGTATTTTGTCAGTCAAGGTGCTGGATGGTGTTGCTACTGTTTATGGGTGGTCGTATCGCTTACCATCAGGCGAACGGCATGCTCGTCTCGTCATTCAAAGCAATAAAAAACAAAAAAAAAAATATCCAGCAATTGAATCTAGATACCCAAATGACACGCATTTTATCCCTCAAAAGACGAAATAAATTTTCTTGTAAGACCGTGTCATGTAGTAATAAGCAACAATAGACTCGTCCATCTGTCCGTTGGGACATTTGCTAGCCAAAGGGTTACACAATAGCACATATAACCCGTTCGTGTTTACTCGAATTATGGCCTTAGACGTGATGTAGATTTTACTCCAAGAATGTTTATGAACGTGTATAAATAGATATAATATAAATTATAAGTTATATTTTGAATGTAGCTCTAGATAGTAAAATTAAATTAGGTATAATATATGTAGACAGATAATTCATAATATTTTATAGAAAGGGGATGTCCGCTTTTTGTATGGGTGCTGGGGCTCAAAATCTAACCAGGCTCAAACTTTAGGGATATTAAAATGTCAAAATATGGATCTTGGATCCATTAAAAAATATTTTTAGACCCCCTCCATTTATAACTAACTTTTTAAAAACATTCATATTAAGTGTAGTTTTTAAGCAAAATAAAATTAGATAAATCTCAAAATAGGAGGTTTTTAAAATTAAACGATTAATTGTAAAATGCTAGTTTTTAGGAGTTCTATCCAAATATATATAAACCGTCTTGGTTAGAATTTTAGGCCCGTTTTTGGACATGTCCTTTGACAGACTATAGCTATGAAGTAAGTCTCCAGGTTCAACCTACGCGTTAAGACAATGTTTGCGTGATCCTCAAATATCTATTTTGCTTTAATGTTCTAAGGACGAAAAACTCATGTAGATTTCCTATCATCCACAACACAAAATTCATGCGTCAGCATGGCAACCAATTTGTTCGTACGAAGGTTGGATGGAGGAATTCATACTAATTATATTTAAGCATCATTTAGATCGATATATAATTTATTGCTAGCAATAATTGTCTTTTGAGTAAGTATCTGTCAAGACGCGGGCGAGAATTGCCTCACCATTGAGCATATTCAGACGGGATAACTTTTTAGGCAATAATTGCATACGATTTTTACTAGCAATCATTGATCCATCTTTACGAGGCTTTTTTAATTCGTTTAAAACTACAAGCCTGTTCAAAAAATTTGCAGTAAAATAAGAAACAGTATCATAAATTACCAACTCAATAAACTCAAAAACTTCACATCATTTTTCAGATTAAAGAGAAAATGGATATTTCAAAACCATTCTTACCACATTTCTGATACAGATACGTTAGGTAGACGGTGATCATAGATGTCCTCCATAGCAGCTCGGTTTACATTTGTCGTGTCATCACGTCGGATAACGGATAGCAAGGTCCATTAGTATTTCTACCTGGACGGACGTGCAGGGACGAACTCAGTACATATAGTGGTAATAAAACTACGTCTTATTTCTTTTATAGTAAAATATATGAGTTTCAAGGGATGAATCCGTAACATCTAGAATTGGGTGAACGATAAGTTTTAGAATTTCGATTGTAATTGGGTACACTCTGAACCAATAAAAGATATTTTTTGTAACGATTATAAGACTTAGAATATTTCGTTATATATACCCATTTTTATTCTAATAGATTACATAATAATTTAATAGATCATTCATTACTACTACAAAATCATCGGACCTACTAGGATACATTATTATTGATAGAGTACTATTTGACAATGTATTATCAAAGCTCATGAACATGCTACATGCTTCCTCACTTAACTTATCTGTCATCGATTCCATAGGACTTGAATTGAATTTTATGTAACACTCAATTGTTTTGACCACTTGTCATTACACTGAATACGTGTCGGACCCTGGATTTGTATTAAGAAACCCTACAAGGTGCTAGTTATCTGCGTGTTACGGTTAAGCCTGTTGTTCCGTTTCTATGAATATTTCGGTAATTGTTTCGCGTACTGAATTGTTATACTGTATACTACGTCTGGTGTACTTAAACTGATCCAATCTGTTATATAACATAAGTCTATTAGCGTTACTGTTACATTACTGTTATTTGGGGCCAGTTCACCGGTAATTGATAACTATCTGACATATAACGCTATCTAACAAATAAATCTGAGACATTAGTGACTTTTTAGACCTGTGAAACCTAAAGTTATAGTATATGGCAAATAAATTCCAAATAGGCTATCAGAGACTTCAGACTTTATTAGCATGTGAAATCGGTCCTTACTAGCGCTCTTACTAAGAAATGTTATAATATATGTTTTCGAGTTATAGTTTCATTAATTTCTATGCCAAATTTAACCTAACTTGCATGAGTTATCCTTCCAGCGCTAACCATAACAAGTTGACAGTAACAACGCTGTATTATATTATGACTTATGTTTGTTTTATGGTAACTTCATTTAATTAGTCGATGAGCATTTACTGGTAGTAGGTCTCTCGTATGCGACAGGCCGCCTGGGTAGGTACCACCACAATGTCTATTTCTACCACCAAGCAGCAGTGTGCATACACTGTAGTGTTCCGATTTAAAGGACATTGTAGCCTGCGTAATTAGTGGGCATTATAAGACTTAGCATCTTATGTCTCAGGGTGACGAGCGCAGTGGATTGCCACGCAGTACTTTTTAATTCAAAGTTATGTGCGTCGTAGCTACTGTTTATGGACAGTCGTGTATCTTACCATCAGGCGAACAGCATGCTCTTCTCGAATTTTAATGCAATAAATGAAAAAACATTCTACGCTAAAGACACACAGAATTCTAATAGTCATGATTTCTTCTGTCTGACTTTTTTTCCTAAATAAAATTCACCTTACAACGAAAATTAAATGGATTCTCTTCTTCCCAGGTTTGTATCCAACAACCATGAGTTGTCCTCGATGCATGGTGGTGTTCGCTGCACTGGTGCTGGTGATTGGAGCTACATCGTCTCCCGTCAGGCGTTCACCAGACCTTGAGGCTCGCCGCAGAAGTGCCATCGATCGCAGTATGATTAGGTATTTATCGTACTATTTCCTGCAATTTTGACACTGTAAATCTGTATCAATTTGAAATCCTGAAAAAAACGTATTATTATTCAATCAATTATGGCCATTATCTTCAAATTTACCTACAGATATCATAGTCAGATAAATTGATGTATTTCGCATTCAACAGATTTGGAAGATCATATCCCCCGGAACCATCGGCGGCAGACATTCGAGAAACGTTCCGACCTCGTCGTGGCAACAGTTTCCTCCGATTCGGCAGAACGCAGCCCATGACCCTCACCAGTGACGACGTGATCTCCCTCCTCCGTGCCTACGAAGAAGATTACGACAGCCCCGTCTCCAAGAAATCCGCCAGCTTCGTGCGTTTCGGCCGCGATCCCAGCTTCATCAGGTTTGGAAGGTCTGCTGATGATGAAAAGGCCGTAGCTGAAGCTCAAGGCAGCAGCACCTACCCCCAGAGGAAACACAGGGCGCGAGACCACTTCATAAGGCTGGGAAGGGACAGCGAGGAACTTAATGAGGAAAACTTCGATGAGGACCTTGAAAGCAGAAGGAAGCGGGCCGCGGAATGCAGCGATTGTGCGTAAATTTCACTGAACATTCCCGATTGACAGCTATCCTATTCTATCAAACGCAGTAACTTTGTGGGTGAGACTCAAGTCCCAAACTCATTCATCTTCCTTCTTTGAACGGCTAATGACATCTTCTAAGGCTAAGTATGTGGTGCATTGATATTTTAAACAATTTTAAAATAAATACGTAAATACGTATTTAATGTTTGGTAGTATTGTAATAGATTGTGATAGGTTATGTTGTTTTAATGTAAAATGTTTTTAAAACAAATACGCTTACAATTCACATACATTGGTTGTTAAAACAATTGCACAAACAGAACAGAATATTTCACTAAATATTTCTTCAATGCAAACGTAAATTTATAACAACATTAATATTTTCTAAAAATTGTGCATAGATATTTTGTTTTTCATATTTTCATGTTAATTTAACCTATATGATGAAATATAATATGTCTAATATTAAATGTTATGTATAGGAAAACTATTGAAACTAATGAAATATAGTTTTTGGTCTTACTCAAACCGACTGCTAATTTTATATCCGACTTTTTAAAATTTTATGTAGAACCTAAGTGCAAGCATCTGTAAACACAAGGCTGGGTATTGTAATATTTTTGTTTACGATGCTTCTACTCTAATAGTTTTCCTTTCGTAAAGTATTCTCTGTATTATTATATAGGATTAACTTGATGTTGATAGATTACAATTATATGAAAACTGTTGCGAAAATACTCAAATAAATGGCATTTATTGTGTAAAGTGCAAAATATTTCATTAATTTATTCAAAAATAAATCTTAATTAATATTTTGAGTCATTCTTTGATTACTTTCTCTATATAATATAGCAATATTGACTACATTCTCAACTAAAACTATTAATGTAATGCCTCAATTAGACTATTGGCCACTAATTTAATTCGACGAATAACTTGACGAATACAAATGACTATGAATTATGAGTAACCATTACACCCGAATAAGCTGTTTACACCCTCATATTCGTGACTATTCGTCTGTGATCAACAAGTATCTAAATCATTGGTAAGGTATAAATTCTTTAAATATACAGAGTTATAAATCAGCCTCTGTGGTGTAGTTGTATTGCGGTACGACTGCAATGCTGAGGTCTCGTGTTCGATCCCAGATGAAGACGTATCCTTACTAGCCTTGTCGATAAGATAATGTCATTCGTATACATTACTTTCTATTCTATTGGCGTTAACGCTTGTAGAAAAGCATCTTAGCTACAGGACCTGGATGTAGATCACTTTCAGTTGGTCGGTAAATTTTTAGTAAACGCCTTTGTTCAGCAGTGGTAATCTTGCGGCTGATGATGATGATGATGAAGACACTGGCAGACGTCGAATGCACGGCCAATTTTTTATTTCAATTCAGACGAGTATATAAGCGATACGCCTTAAACAGTAGCAATACCTTGAACTTTTAATATCAACTGCGAAGCACTCCACTGCGACATTCACCCTGAGACATAAGTTGTTAAGTCTCATTAGCCCAGTAAGAACGCTGGCTACAATGTCCTTCAAGCCGGACCAGACTGTTGCTTGGCTGAAGGAATAGACATTTCGGTGGTATTTACCCTGACGGCTCCTCGCATACGAGAATACTACTACCTACCAGTAAGTAAATGTGAAAATAAAAACAATGTGGCCTAATTCTGTTGGCCTAATTAGGTGTTAACATGCAATAAAATGCTGGATGCAGGCCGCTTTTGAAAGGTCCGTCTGGAAATCTTTAGGGGAGGCCTATGTTCAGCAGTGGACTGCATGGGGATGATGACACACGTAACTTGGCAAAGTCAGAAGTGTGTGTGCCTTGGATTTTGAAC
Organism: Sphinx pinastri; assembly: GCA_947568825.1. Lineage (NCBI taxonomy): Eukaryota > Metazoa > Arthropoda > Insecta > Lepidoptera > Sphingidae > Sphinx > Sphinx pinastri. The sequence continues at coordinate 7,097,100 of OX387634.1, forward strand.
CTGCGGATCCTCATCTCAACATTCCGTCCCATTCCCAACTAGGCTTTAATAAATTGATTAATAACGTATATCAGTAAGCACGATGTTCGAAAACGATAGTAAGTATCTCATTTTATAGTCAGGCTGTACATTTACAGCAATATTAAATCACACAATAGGATCCAATCTTGTGCAGGATAATCTTATATTGTATGTTACATAAAGTTAATATTGTCTGATAAGATGTTCAGTAAAATGTAGCTGATAGTGTAGTTTCATTACTAAATATAGACATCATTAATAAAAGCTACTGTTAAGCATAATAAATGTGTTCTACTCTCCGATATCGATATATTTTATCAATCACTACAAAGTTACAGTAAGGCATTAATTTGTAGTGTAGATAATTTAGATATTTGCGTCTTTTAAAAAACTTATTTACCTTTGATTAAGTTCGTTTGGTTTTTTTTTGTAATTTTTCTTTTTATATTTTGGTAATTAACTTAAATCTACTTTCTTCTATGTTTGTACTGCCTATTACTGGAAACTGTTTTGGATTAAGAACCTTAATTTTTTATTCATTTATTTTTAGTTATATTTAGTTCTGTTTGTTTCCCAAATAGATAAATAAAATAAATAAGATAAAAAATAAAATATGTCGGAACTATAAATGTTCATAGAATACTTAGAAATGCGATTAGAACAAAAGATGAGTCGCGTGAGACTACAACTTGTACGACACACATCACGAACAGACCAAATGTTTCCAACGACATAGAGAAAAAACTGTTTATATGACAAGACTTATTTTTAACCCCCTACAAAAAAGAGGGGTGTTATAAGTTTAGGGTGTGTATCTAGTCTTTGTTTGTCGTTTAATTACCTAGTAATATTTGTCCCCAAGCGCCCTCGCGTCGGGGGACCGAACTCCGGACCAGGGAGATGAAAATACTTCTTTGCCGGTCCCCCAACGCGACGACGCTTGGATCAAAATATTACTAGGTACATAAACGACAAACAAATTTTTATTTTTTAAATATTTATAGGCTTTTTGTGTCGGGGTTTATTTTAATCTTAATTGTATTTTATTTTGACGACGTCTGCTAGATATAGTAGATGTATATTTTGTGTTAATCATCCCTCTGAGAAGAAGAAGTCATTGGATCTCTAGTAATCCTACACCACAGACGCTACAACTTTCTTTTTAACTAACAATTGGCGCTGTGTTTTATTTCTTTAATTCATCATCATCATCATCATCAGCCACATAGCGTCCACTGCTGAACATAGGCCTCCCCCAAAGATTTCCAGACGGACCTTTCAAAAGCGGCCTGCATCCAGCGTGTTCCTGCGACCTTTATCATTGTCATCCTTTGTCATGTGGGCTGTGGCTGATGATGATGATGAAACTATCCGTTCGAATGCAAATATCCTAACACTAGAATGGTATTCACTCGTAGCAACATCATAATAATGCAAGTTAAGCCAGTAGTAAACTATACACCTAATAAAATCTTCGTTGCATCGTATTATACACCCGAGCTCTGAACGCTTTTTAGATCTCCATTAGCCCCTTTAATTGGTCATTCCGCTGAATAAAGATCGGACCAAATACTTAACTGGGTCTGTTTTCACGTACTGTATTTCAAACTGGTTAGGGTTTAGAGTGGTGGGAGGGTCTTTTTGAAAGTAATATTCAAGCAATGTAATCATGAGAAAGAATTTAAGTTATATTCGATATTGAGTTATATATAATCTTTCTTTTATGGTTAACTTATGGAAGTATTTTTGTTTATTTATCTCCTTCTTCTCTGTATATTTAAATATAACTTAATGTTACGTAAGCGACAGTACTTTTTAACCGACTTCCGAAAAAAGCAGAGGTTCTCCAAATATTTATTCATTGTACATAAATATAATCACACGAATGGCAGTGTATATAATATTGGTAGTATTTAAATTTCCTTATGTAACCCATGAGCAAAGTATAAGTAATTTTTTTCATTATAGTGGTTTTTGTAGTCGGAAAGTTTTTATTTTTAGCTACCGAAATAGGCAGCTAATGACGTTTCTTTTCTCCTCGAGTCAATTTTTTTTTAAAAACATAGACCAATCCTCCAAAGGCAACTGACATTTTAAAAGCATTAATTTCATAATGCAACGTGACATGTAAAATATGAACTCTATCGTGTAGGAATTTTAAACAAACCCACTCCAAAGGGACAGGCTGAAGTGTTTGCAGACGGGGTTATGTTTTTAATTAACTTTCCATTTGAGCGCAGTAAGGCCATTGTACCAGTCTTCTATTAATAAAGCGACAAATATTAAATGACTCGTAATTGTTGCATACTGCACTTATATTACTTTAGTGTTTTGTTTCCATTCAAGAACTGTTTGGCTTATATTTTATAGGTTTTTTAACATGACATGGCTTTGTTTTAAGGTGCAGTACAGTCAGAAAAGTATGCTCGACCACCTTTAGGTTCTAAATAATTAGCGCTTAGCAACATGCAAATTACAACTAAAATAGACAATAGGAGTTATTTGCTGTTTCTTTTGTACATCTCCGAAACGATCGCACCTGCCTGGTAAAATATGAACAATGAGCGTTTTATCTTGATAAAGTGTACTAGCACTAAATTAGGTAATAGTACCTACATTGGATAAAACTGACATTAAAACATTGCGCATACTCTGAGGTTGTGTTGCTGGAATACACCACACTAAGAAACTGATAGGAGTTTTGGCGGGAACTTGGAAGTGTCATGAGGTGCTCTTGTTTTAATTTATTATTTTGGTGATACTTAGTGTTATATTGCATAATTATGGTGGTATATTAACCAATATAGTTCTATTAAAGAGATCAAATGAAGTGAATTGAAATAATCGTGCTAATCAAGTGTTTTTTTAGTTGCCGCCAAAACTCCTCGATAAAGTCTTGGTAAGGTAGCCACTGCTTTACTTCGACATACTACAGATAATAAAATAGACAAACCAAACTTGACATTGGCAAAATGTGAACACAAATGCCATTATAAAAAAAAAAAAAAGGAAACTGATAGTTTCTAAAGTTACTGAAACGTCTACACAGTAACCGGTTCTTAATGAAATGAAAAGATATAATTTATTGAATCTGTAAAATGTTAAACATTATTTAGATTTAGACAAATTATTATTCTACCACCAGTTCGAAAAGCAGTTTCCACTAAAGAAGAACGGGCAAGAAACCAATGTTGCTCTTTTCAAAATCAGTTCAAATGTATACAGTAGGTACAGTACATACAAAAAAGTTACATTTAGTTTTTTTAGTTTAGAGCAGTTCATTTATATAATTTCAAAATAATACATTTGCAATTCCCATATAAGTAGTCAGCCCTCTAATGAACAAGTTACAACCCTACTCGGGAACTAATAGTTGCTGAACCGTCTACGTGGCACCTATAGAACAGTGTTGTTATGGCGTTTCCAATTAATTTACCAGAGCCCATTAGAGAATGCATTTGCCACGAAATAAATTTAGAAGGAAAACTTTAGAAAGAAAACGACACCATTCAAAAAAATCGAAAATTGTGTTACCTATAGTCATAAACTGACGTAAAACTGGTCACTTTTGTATAAAAATATAATGAAAAAGGGATCGATATAACAGTTTTGTCCTGTTCCCTCTTGAATATGGCTGTGTTTGAGCTATTGATTTATTGAGAATTTAGTTTAAAGTCATTTTATGACGATAACTCAATTTTTAACCCCCGACAAAAAAGAGGGGTGTGTATCTGTATGTCTGTCTGTGGCATCGTAGCTCTCAAACGAATGGACAGATTTTGACGCGCTTTTCGACTTTTTTGAATTGTTTCGTTCTCGTTCTAAAGGTGCGAAATATTCGTCCGATATTACCAACACGTATGCTGTCCTTTTACCGAGTGTTACATACTATGCAGATTTTTTCAATTCCGCGGGGTTTTTCGATTGAGCCCTTAATCTTTACTACAAGCAGGGCTTCGGCGATTCGACTGGAGTTATGGAAGTTTACGGCTATCATAGATCATAAGACTCACTGTTATATTTTTTTTCTTGAAAGCAATACATCACAACAATGTGCGCACATATAAACTTAAAACAGATATTTTTTTAATCTATACATATAAATAAAATTGGAGTGTCTGTTTGTAATATTGAAATAACCGTTTTTTACTACATGTATATGAATATATATACGGTACGTACACCAAAATAACATTTTTTACAATTTTTGTCTGTCTGTCTGTCTATCTGTCTGTCTGTTTGTTCCGGCTAATCTTTGAAATGGCTGGACCGATTTTGATGGGACTTTTATTGGCAGGTAGCTGATGCAATAAGGAGTAACTTAGGCTACTTTTTATCCTGGGAAAATATAAAGCGGGACTTTTATCCCGTGAAAACTTATTCACGCGGGCGGAGCCGCGGGCAACAGCTAGTGTATTAATAAGTATTTGTATATACAAAAGCTCAGATAACTCCTAAAAATTCGAAATCTTTATAATAGTGTTGACAAATGAAAAATACCATGATAATATTTTTTGCTACCACAGAAATGGAACAGTGGCCTCATTCAAGCTGACATTATAGAATCGTTGTTTGGAGGAAATTGTGCAGGAAGTTTACTGACGATTAAAATATATGCATATGTTTATTAGACGAGATCTTATCGCTTCAATGGTAGGGCTTGTATTATTATGACATGAGATTTTATACCTTGTAACCTACAATACCAATACAAAAGGTGCCTTTTTCGATTCGAAACCCTAGAATTATCCTCTTGGGTCGTATTCCTAGGCTTTAATCATATACCTAGATAGACACTGATCGTTTTAAACGCGTCGAAAAAAATAGAGGCGAATTGTTCCCCGCTAAATGAGTTTGAGTGAATTAATTTTTGTTGTTTTTCATGGATATAATTATCTCCCCGTTTTAATAAAAACGATGTAATAACTGGTATCATTATGCGCGCACACAAGGATACGCAGAATGATGCAGCGATAGCGTATGACACAGCTGTCACGCATACTAGCTTAAGAATAGTTATACTGGTGGTAGGTCTCTCATTATGTAAGAGGCCGTCTGGGTGGGTACCACCGCAATGTCTATTTCTACCGCCAAGCAATAGTGTGCATGCACTGTTGTGTTTCGGTTTGAAGGACATTGCAGCCAGTATAACTACTGAACATAATGAGACTTAACATCTTATGTCTCAGGATGACGAGCGCAGTGGAATGCCACCCAGTACTTTGTAAGTCAAGGTGCTGGATGGTGTTGCTACTGTTTATGGGTGGTCGTATCGCTTACCATCAGGCGAACGGCATGCTCGTCTCGTCATTCAATGCTATAAAAAAAAAAAAAAAAAGTTGGCCTATTTGTTTTAGATTCATTGCAGCGCGTCACTCTATCTAGGTATATAAATCAAAGTTCCTAGGATATGAATCATATTATTAATATAGAAATTTTGTTAGGTACGCTGTATTTAAAAAATCAAAAAGCCACCGGTACAATTGTTGATACCAGAATTTTTGGTTTGAATACTTAATTACGTATTTTTCCTTTATGATCAGCTTTTTCTTAATATATCTACAAAACCTGTCGATATACTCAAAAACGCATTATTAATGCAAACATGTAATTTAAAAAAAAACAGTCTTATATTTAATTAGACGAGACCGTGTGCACTAATTTTAAGTTAAATGCGGGGGAATCTAGTAGACCACTCCACACTCGGGTAATTACAAGTGCATACTCAGTAAAAATAAAATGGCTTTTTTACGCTAAAACACGCTCATAGTTTATTTTTAATCTTTTTATTATTTCATTTTTATTAGAGCTTAATCCTCTGAAATAGTTATCCATGAAGTGAATTATAACCTGACTGAGTGCAGGGCTTGCTGATAAATGCTACTCGTCACATAAATGTATCTCTCTCTCTGTCTTCGGTCCCTCATGACTGAGGATCGTAGTCATCACTGGATGTGCCGCATTTAGAACGGATTATTTGTCTCCACCGGTTTCTGTTCATCGCATCTTCAACTAGTTTATGGAACTTGGTGGCAGACTAGTCCTTAATCTGGTCTGTCCATCGGGTATAAGCCGACCAAATACAAAAGTCACACTCTATCTATGCTACCAAATAAATGGTAATAAAATGAGTACTATCTATATTAGCTGTTTAATACGGTAACTGTCAAATTAAATGTACTGGAAACCTGTGAAACAGGCCCTGAATAGGGCAGTCAACCTGTGTTATAAATTTAACTGCAGTTTTTAACTCGTTCGGCTTATATTTCAGCCTGTAACTAACTTATACGTAGTACTATTCAGTATTCTGTGCTTATACTTGATGATTAAAAATCAACATTGAAACGAGAAAATATGAATCAAGCGTGCCAACCTAGAACCATATCGATAAATTAGGTATTTTCGGAAACCATACCTTTCCAATATTTTTTATACTATATGGTTGTACTTGGGCGATGGTTTTCACGTACTACAGAAGTAGGTACTAGTATGTGATCACCAACGTAGGTACTGAAGGTGTGCAACCCTCTATAGTTGCCCACGAAGGTTGACTATGTACAGTCACCAGCATAAGTAGCTGAACAAATTCAAAATTTCAAATCGCCCACATACTTTTTTGTTCTTACTAATCTTTTTTTTATCTTCACAAAAATATAATATAAGAGATTTACTTTACTTCAAACAAAGAAAAAAAGGTTTAGGTTTAACTTAACGCGTATATAGGCGATATGAAATCTTGATTTTGTACAGATATTTATGCTTCTGACTGTACATCTGATTTCAAACAAGCCGGCATAATAGTTTCGACTACTATATGAACCCCACTACCTACCCCTCGATTGTCTTTTTTGAATACTATGCTATGAAAAAGTAGAAAACCTGCATCAATATGTCATTCAAACAACTTCGAGTAACGAGTCCCAATGGGCGATCATAATGGGGATGCAATGTGCGGCCAACTTTGTCGGTTGTAGGCGTAGTGAGGTCATACTGAGAGCGGAAACATTTAACATTAATTTTTATTCAGTACTTATATTAAAGGTGAAATATTGTGACGTTTTAATGTTTATGTTTTTTATTCTTTATATGTATACTATCAAGTTATGTCAACTTACTTAAAAATAAATCTATAATGTTGTCTGTAATTTTACTAGTGGTAGGTCTCTCATTATGTAAGAGGCCGTCTGGGTGGGTACCACCGCAATGTCTATTTCTACCGCCAAGCAACAGTGTGCATGCACTGTTGTGTTTCGGTTTGAAGGGCATTGTAGCCAGTATAACTACTGGACATAATGAGACTTAACATCTTATGTCTCAGGATGACGAGCGCAGTGGAATGCCACACAGTACTTTGTAAGTCAAGGTGCTGGATGGTGTTGCAACTGTTTATGGGTGGTCGTATCGCTTACCATCAGGCGAACGGCATGCTCGTCTCGTCATTCAATGCAATAAAAAAAAAAAAAAAAAAAAAACCATCGCCGCAAAAGGAGCACTGTTTATAAATTTAATAACTTTCATGCAACCTATGCCACACGGATTACTACATGTTAGAGTATCAGATCCGCACCACACTTGACACCACTGTATACGACGCCATACAGGTGGCCAACAGTCGGGATCGGTGGCGTGACATCATATGGCGGAAGCTGGTGAGAGGAGGTCACGACCCTCAGAACTGAGGAGAACGACGCAAGGAGGAGGAGGAGAGTATTAGTAAAAAAAATAATCCTACACACACAGTAACACACACACACTCACGCCTTCTATCCCCGAAGGGGTAGGCAGAGGCACAAATACTGCACCTATTTTTTGTTCCGACCTATGATGTGATAAGGGGCGCGTCTATCCCCATATCAGCCACAAATACCAAACTCCGGGTTAATACAGAGCAAAAACCCTAATATCACTTTGCCCGACACGGGAATTGAACCCGAGACTACCGAGAGTAGTAGTTGAAATTAAAATTGTGACAATAATAAATGCATATATCGGCTTAATATTCCGCTGTAAAACGAACCACACGCACGTCTATTTGTGCCAATGAATGTCAGACATTTTCACTAGTGTTTAGCTCATTTGTTTGCTTTATGCAGCCCTGCCGATACATTAGGATAAATTAATGTATACATACATAAACTGATTTGATTCTTAGGCACACAATACAGTGAATAGAGAATATGTGATTATTTTCTGTAAGATAGTGTTGGTTTCATTTTATAAACCTAATTTTCCCAAATATTACCTACTTGCATTCGCCCAGAAAGGGAAGGTCCCGGGTTCGACTCCTAGGAGCAGGACGTCTTGAAAACCAGATCATTTCCTAACATTATTCAAGAAGTGTATTGCGCTGACCCCACATTGACGTGGGATAAGGATTAAAGGCAGGTGCAATAAGAAGACTGTTGCGCCTAATGCCTTTCCATAAAACCCCAAAAGAACTAATTAAAAAATAAAACCAAATTATTAAAAATAAACGTCGTATCGTAGTCACAAACATGACCATTACAACATTTTAACTAGCATTAAACAATAAATTACATAAACGAAGGCTATGCTAGTTAACTGAGAATGTGTTGAGATTTATATCGGCTATCCTATACCACGTAGTGATGTGCTGCGTTCTATCGATAAAGTTAGGGAATAATCGTTTATATTTTTTTTTCATGTGTCTCAAAATGCGTAAAGTAATGGGAAGAGGTTGTTTGTTAGAGGCAAACGCTGACACCGCTAAATGGATTTCATCGCTTAGCTAATAACACCACGTAAGTCACTTTTTGAGTTTTTAACCGAGTTAAAAGTTTGTATCTCTTACGAAATTGGAAGGAAGGGATAACACTTACAAGTTTAAATAGAGTAGGATTTAATTACGTATTATATTTATTATTAATTAGCTCATTAGGACAGTGCCCGAGCAATTAATTCAAGAAAAGTTACATAATTCAATTTAAAATTTTGACCTACGCAGTATTGTTAGTTAAGCGACAATTTTCATGAAATTTTGCGTATAAATGTATGATGTGATTGTGTGCCAAATGAATTATTAGGCTGCTTTTATTCCAAAAAGTACGCACTTCGACTTTGATTGGTGTTTTACGCGGGCAGAGACGCGGACAACACCTAGTTAAAAATATGTGTGGCGGATTACTAACAATCTGAATCACAGCCCGCTCAGACCTAGGAAAATCCGCCTTTACCAAAATCGGAAGTATTAAATGCATCAATATATTAATAATATATAATATTACCTGCCCTATATTATAATATACTGCCCGCTGCTGAGCACCGGCCTCCTCTTCTACTGAGAGGGTTTAGGCCTTAGTCCATCACGCTTGCCTAGTGCGGATAGGCATACTTCACATACCCTCGAAATTCTTATCGAGAATTCTCAAGTATGTAGGTTTCCTCACGATGTTTTCCTTCACCGTTAAAGCGAACGATAATTGATAGACAATACACACATAGCTTCGAAAAGTCAGAGGTGTGTGCCTTAGATTTTGAACCTCAGGACATTGTTTCGGTAGACCGTTCCATTCCCAACTCTATCGTCCTACCAGCTATCGTCCACATTCAATATATATATATTAGTGAGTAATAAATTAAATATTTCCATACAACACAAGCCGTACTTCGAATCCAATTAAATCCGTTCTTTGTGTCTCTTTGTAAATAAAGTAGTATGTTGTGTAATGTGCTATTTGTTTTACGTTTCATTAATTATGAAATATTTTCACAAGTCAACATGATATTGACGAAATTATTTTTTCAGAACCGCGTGTAAATGGCACTGGAAATTAATATAGCTGTTTATAATGTAAAATATTGATATTAACAGCTTGAATTACCTACACTAGGGTAATAACTGTGTCTCATAAAAGTTCAAGTTCAGACTACCTCGGTGGCGTAGTTGTATTACGGTACGACTCCAATGCTGAGTTCTCGGGTTCGATTCCCGGGTCGGGCAGTGATATTGGGTTTTTAAATTCAGTATCAGCCCGGAGTCTGGTATTTGTGCCCGATATGGCGATAGGCTCGCCCCCTATCACATCATGGGACGGAATACGCACGGCGAAAAGTGCACGGGTGCACTAGTTGCGCCTCTGCCTACCCCTAAAGGGCGTGAGTGTGTAAGTGTATAAAAGTTGAAACTAGCGTAAAATAACAGTTTTGTCGTTGCGTTATTTAGTATTATAAACTGTTACCTATACCCAGCATTGCTCTAACTACCTGCCTTTCCTTAAACGTTGCCAACATACTAACACTCCTAATGTTGCGGGCGATGATGATGACAGTGATCACATATCTACCACCAAATGACTCTACGGCTTTATGCAAAAATTCAACACACCTAAATATTTTTATCGAGATAGGCACATCCCTAGTATATCACAGGGTACGCAAGTATTCAAGGATATTGCATTATAAAGGATAGTTAGCGCGTAACCACATCATTAATTTTGTATCTTATTTATCAGGCTATGGAAAAATCTAAAGAATGATTGCCTCGGTCTCGAGTTCTATCCCTGAGTGGCAAAGTGTTATTGGGTTTTTTTATTCAGTATCAACCTGGAGTCTGGAATTGGTGCCCGATATGGCGATAGGCTCGTATTTCTATTCATTATCAGTGTGGAATCTGGAATTTGTACCGGATATGGCTCGCACCTATCACGAATACGCACGGCAAAAAGTGGGTGCACCAAATGTGATTTTCCATACACCTTCGGGGATAAAAGGCGTGAATGTGTGTGTGTGTGTGTGTGTGTGTGTGTGTGTGTGTGTGTGTGTGTGTGTGTGTGGAAAAATCTAGAATCGAATACTAGAGATAGAGAGGAAATATGCAATCGAACTTAGCTAGTTGGAAGGTACTCGATATATTTTGAAGGACAACAACTACGCCATTCATACTTCATAGTTGTTGGTGAAAACCCATTATGACTTTATCTGATGAGTCGAGATTAAGGGTCAGCTGTTGTATGTGGTACATCCAGTATCCCTCTTTTTGCGACGGGGGTTAAAAATACTCCGGCATGATTCAGGACCGACTGACCGCTGCGCTACTACATAGCAACATTCGTTAGTCAAATTTTTATTCGAATGCATCAGAAAAATTTATTTACTACCGAACTTAAAAAAATATGAAAATTGTATACGAAAGAAATATTATGGTAATATTAATCTATTTTGCCGAGAAACACTACTATGATTTCAGCAACTTTTAGTTTCTTTGCAGTAGGTATTGGCCATAGTACAGTCAGTCATAAAAGTATCTGAACAAATGCAAAACTTCAAATCGCCCCAGCCCTAAACACTTGAACTTTAATTAAAACATTTTTTTGGGTTAAGTAACGTAAATCCGTTTCATTTTATTCTTGTGCAGAAAAAGCTATGTTGGCAAGAATACAAAAGGTGTATGTAGGTGACTGTACAGTCAGCAGCATAAGTAGATGAAAAAATTCAAAATTTCAAATTGCCTACATACTTTTGTGTTCTTAGTAATCTTTTTTTTCGCTTCGCAAAAATAAAATAAAAGGTATTTACTTTACTTCAAACGAAGAAAAAAATATTTCAGTTTAACTTAACGCGTATATAGACGATCTGAAATTTTCATTTTGTACAGATACTTATGCTGCTGACTGTACATAATTCCATGGTATAGGTTTTTTCGACAGGTTGACAGCGACTGCGCGACGCCTACGTTTTCCACAAAACCTACGTAGAAAATATGAATAACTACGCATCAATCAAAACCAACAAAACTCAATTTCAATATGTGGGAACCTATTCGGCCGGTAAATGCGTTTCAATAGATGCCAAACATTATACTCCTGGGGCGGTGATGTCACAATAGCTCTGAATTTGACTGATTTACTACTTAATATACTTTGCAAATTGATGGCTTTGTGATTAATAATCATTCATCATCATCATCATCATCCACAACCTCTAGAGTACCTTTCTCGGTCTCGAGCCAATCGCATCCAGGTTTGACCCGCGATCCTCACATTGTCGTCGACCTATCTTGCCGCCGGACGACCGACGCTGCGTTTGCCTTGCCTTGGCCATCACTCAGTCACTGTCTTACTCCACCTGTCATCACTTCGTCTAGCTACACGGCCTAAACTCGCCAAGACGCACTGGCCAGCGTGGCGTTTTATGGCTAAAACCTCTCATATTATGCAAATGCCTAATAATCATTAGGTTATAGTAATTCGTGTTCCGTAGCCATGTTTATTGCACCATTGTTCTAGGATAAGCATAATATTTTATCATATATTTTTTGTACTTACCATCTTTTAGATACTGGGCTCAGTGCTCAGGTAGTGAAAAGAATCTGAAATCAGTGGTTTAAAAATACATAAATGTTGACTTTCTAAGGAATGGAATATTCGATGTCGATAGATAACAACATTATTATGGAACAAATATAGACTTTGATAAGTATGGATGTATTTACTAGTTGCCTTTCTTCTTATGGTGACAAAAATAGACTATTATACCAAAATTTATAGTTACCATGTTTTAGTACTTATCTTTTGTTACGATTGAAATGCTCAAACATCTAGGAAGCTATGTGAGATCTAGTTTCGTGGCTTTGCGTGTAGCCCACCAGTTTGTGGAGTCAATAACCGCGTAATGTCAATTTGGGAGCTGTGGCATTTGGATAATCAATTTATCTTGAGAGCACAAGTTAATAGTCCACTGCCTTTTTGTAATCACAGGGTGCTTATTTCTACTGACAATGGTTTGGAGTTTAGGACTTAGGAGTAGAGTATTTTAAGATTTCGAAAACTTTCCCTCCCAAAAAAATTTTACTACCTACGTTTGCTATCTGTCCGAAACAAAAAATATTACCCTACTTAATGAACTTTAAAGTGATGAGTTGTTTGTAATATGACGGGCCAGTTTCACCGGTTCCTGATAACTATCTTACATATAACGCTATCCAACAATATTATACGTCTAGGTGCATAAATTTTGGCTTTTGTATTGGGTCGGCTTATACATTTATGTGACAAATTGCGTTTATGAGCAAGCAAAGAAATCGGCCCTTATAGTAACTTTTTCTGCCAGATACCTGATTTATGATTTTCTATATGACGGATAGGTTCCGAATGGGCTATCAGAGACTTTATCAGCATGTGTAGGATTCGGCTATAGGAAACATAATGCTACCGTAGAATTTCACGGCTTCGTACATGTTTGAGTTGTCCACAGGAAAGACGTCTTATCTATCAAAATATCTCGGAAAAATGGGTGCCACCACGGAGTAAAGATAAGTGGTGCCACAATGAACTTATAATACTAAAGATTAACCCCCAAACCCACCCCCAGAACACCAAAATTTATTCACAATTGGTTAATAAAAACGAATAATATTTTTTTGACATTTATAACGCAAAGAACGGAAAAACTTGTGATAACATCTCGCATTTTGTTTGAATAGGACTCGAAGCGTTAACAAGTATGCGAAATGCCCAAAAGGGTACCCGGTATAAGATTTGAGGTTTTCACGGTGATGTTTCCTGAAGTATTGGATTTACATAATGGCGGCAATCAGCAAGTTCGTGTCGCGTCGCTTTAAGTTTGTGACTGTAAGAAAGTCCGTGAATATATATCAATAAATTACCTATATGTATATGTTCAATTTGCTTCTCAGCTCGGATAAGTTGGGTTTATATAACGAAAGTAGCAGCTAGGAGCCTACAATATCAATAACTAAACATCTTACAAAATAGTTAGGTATTACTATATTAATAACAAAAAAAATTAACACTTTAATATCATACTTGAAACTAGCATTTTTGACCTAATAAAATTGCAAAATATTATCAAGAAGAAATCTCCCAAAATACTATTCGACATAGTTTAATTTACAAAACGAAACTAAGTTCGCAACGCGCGCGCCCCAGCCACGTCCCAAACTTCGACACTTTCTAAAACTATGCGGATTGATCTTATTCACTATCTTTTCTAACGTTGAAATAGAATTCATTAAATTATTGACACTAATTTATTACTTTACACTCCTTTCTTCTCCATAATATATTGATGAGTTTTAATGAAAAAATGAATAAACGCGGGCACAATATTTTATTTTCCGCAATCACCTCGAAACAACAAATTTACGAATATTTATTTCTATAAAACTATGAAAACTATACTACGTTTTTAATGACATGGTGCAGTGTATATTATAATAGGCGGCAACATAGTGAGGAAACTTACATACCTGAGATTTCTCCATAAGAATTTCGAGGCTATGTGAAGTCTGCGAACCCGCACTAGGCCAGCGTGGTGGACTAAGGCCTAACCCCTCTCAGTAGTAGAGGAGGCCCGTGCTCAGCAGTGAACAGTATATAATACAGGGCTGATTGCATTGCATTGCAAACATCTTGAAAACACTGAGTTGCTACAATTACGTACACAAATAATAAATCCTATTAAAACCCTATAACTACAATGTGTCGCTTGTACAACAATTTGGCTAAGAAACATAAACAAATTGACATTATGCACAGCAACTCAGCAAAGTTTATAATAAGTTTAAGGTAATACTGTTTTAAAAATTAAGAATTAAATATTGAATTTTAATATTGCATTATAAATACTTAAGTAGGCGGTTTCGTTTAATATTTACAGTGATACAGTGATTATAATTAAATATTAACACATCGTATGTAGTAGTCATGATTTGGGCACAAGTTTGGAGTGCAATCAAGATTAAGTACTAACCCTTTTTTTTTTTTTTTCGCGGAGAAAGTGACTTATTACTACCGCCCAGCCTTCAAGGGGGGCGACTGAGCGGTTATTAGGGTTCACCGTGCCTTACGACACGGCGTTGAGCCGCCCGGAGAGATATAACCACGACGACCGCCGCGCCGGGCCGAGTCCCTAAAAGTACTAACCCTAGCTATACTCATTATTATATGCTTTTATTGTATTCTGTGTGTGTCTTAAATAAACTAAAAAAAAAATATCCCCCGCCACGCAGTGTGCTCAAGATATTTACCGGCTATAAACTGTTGATAAATACCTTGCAGTGTAACAATTGAAGTTCAACAATGGAAAATTATGTCTATGATACAAATGCGGTGTCCTTAATGCTTCAACACTTGTAGAATTTATAATATATAGAAGTTCTCTATTTAATCAGAGGTAGGTCGTAATATCCTCATTCGCACCTACATTGTTCATGCAAGGGTATTCTCCACGTTAAGCCAATTATAAAACAGTTCAATGTTTCTCTAACTTATATATTATAGACAGACAAAAGTTAATTAAATTAATGTTTATTTCTACCGATAAGCAGTATTGTACAAACACTGTTTTGTTCTGGATCGAAATACTTTGTAGCCAGTGTAATTACTGGACATGATGAGACTTAGACCGGGTTTTTTCAACTGTAGTTAGGGTAATCATCGGTGTTACGCGCTCGTAGAGCTTTGAGTGCTCCAGGGGCTGCGAGCGCGTCCAGCTTAATAAGACCCTGACAAAAAGATAACTACAGTTGAAAAAACGGAGCCCTAATGATCAGGATGACGTACGCAGTACAATGCTACAGAACGCTTTATAATTTAAAGTGTTGCTACTGTTTATAAATAACCTGTGTGCTTAGAACGTGGAAAAAAAACACGACACGACTCCGTTTTATTTGATATTGGTTCAGATACTAACACGTGACTGACATTCGTGGACGATAGCCTAGTTGGGGTTGGAACGGTCTGCCGAGACAATGTTCGGAGGTTCAAAAAATGCTACGTGTGTCGACTAAGGCCTAACCCCTCTCAGTAGTAGAGGAGGCTCGTGCTCAGCAGTGGGCAGTATATAATACAAGGCTGATTGCACGTGACTGACGTATTGGTCTCTAGATCAATCACAAACATCAAAATTAAACGACATCGACTTACGAGTTGCGTTTTGCAGAGACATTCTAAGGACGTTGTGGCTTATCGTTAAAAAATCAGCTTGATCGTCGTCTCATTCATTTTTGTAAAGATCAGAACAAATTAACCTAATGTATTACCCCTTATATCATAAATTCCAGGAGAAAGTTCAAAGTTTATGTCATTTGTGCATTGAGATAGAAACATTTAAGTTGCATACCATCCATCCTTTGTATGCAACTGTATGAATTTCGAAGAACCGAACCAACTTAGATTTTGTTTTGATATTCAATCAGAACCAGTGGTGTGGGAAATGAAATGGATAAGTTTTATATTTTCCATTTATGTTGGATATGGAAATGAAGTTTCAAATTGTTAAAATAAGAAGTAAACCTATTCCAACATAGATCGGTGTTATTTACACATTAAATTATATTTCTAAGGTCACTTTTCCTTTTTTAACATACTTACGAGTCGCTTATGCTTTGAACTAAGATATATTACACACACACACTCACGCCTGCTATCCCCGAAGAGGTAGACAGAGGCGCAACTAGTGCACACACTTTTCAACGTGCGTATTCCGTCCCATGATGTGATAGATGGCGATCATATCGCAACCTATCACATCATGTGGCGGGCACAAATTCCAGATTCCACGCTGATACTAAATAGAAATAGAAATTTATGAAAATTGAAAATGAAATGACTTTTATTTATAATATTAGTAATATTTGTTCCTAATGCGGTTAGATGGCGTAGTTAAACTGATAAGATCAATTGGTCAGAACTATCGACTTAACAAGGCCATCATTAAAATTTGGAGATGTCATCATGTTTTTTTGAAGTGAAAACTTCTTTAGCGGCGTTGAGCACTTTTGGGATGGGTATAAAATGTTAAACTCGCGTCAGGATCACGTGACCGATTGAAAATGCGTAGGAGGTTTTGCCATCCCTTACTAATATGAACCTTAAATAAAATTCGTAGAAGCTATAATTCTTTTTATTATTTTTAATATGAATACCTCCATATATTCATATAAAAACTGCTGTCATAAATCAAGAACCACAGTTGAGAACCGCTGACCGACAAAGCGGATAAGGGAAGCGCGTGACACTCGCGGCCGACAGCTCTACTACACAATACGTGCTAGATTGACCACGTGTTGCCTCATTTGATTACTAGTATTCATATCAATACTTAAGTTACTAGGCTTGACAAACCAAAAGATAAGTGAAGGAGCGTATTCCAGTCAAAAATGTTTTGGAAGCATCTTACAGTATTAAGATATTTCATACTTTTATTAGTTCACTCATGAATTTTTTAATTAGTGCGTTTTTCTTTTGTTTTTGAATTTCTAAAGTTCATGCTTTTTTGTCTATTCATGTTCAGCTTTTTGAAAATAATTCCTTATTTTTTTTTTATCAATTACTTTGTTAAGCAGAGTTTATTAGATTAGATTAGATATATCTATCTAAAACAGAAGACAACATGCTTTATAAATAGAATCATGTTTTAAAACTAAAATTATACATTTCATAATTAATTTAATAAAATTAGCCCCGGATTTTTGTACTAAGCGACAGTATTCTTTATCATTGACATATTTATAAACGAATAATTTTAAAGAAAAATCACCAATCAATTCAAAGAAAGAAACTAAAATCAATCTAAATATTGGTCGACAGATTGAAATCAACAAATTATAATAAAACACTGTAGTGACGTATCAGTTTGAAAATTGCTCAATCACTATAACTTACACTGCACTAAAAGAATGATGTTCAGAATAATTTATTTTGTAAGAACAAAGGCAAGTTAATGATGCAAGCTATTCCCCACATCAGGAAACAGTAAGTATTGGATGAGTCAACGGATATCGCCAATTAAGGGTCAAAGTTTTGAGCCTATACTTCAGAACATAGTTAATTGGAGAACATAACTTCAGAATATGATAGAAAAAGTACTGAGCCATAAATATAAAGAAAAAAACTTAAGAGGTGGGGGAGATACCAATATGAATACATCTGTTCCAGATATCAGGACATAATTTTGTCAAACCTAATTAAACTACAGAAAATGGGATAGAGGGAAAATGATGAAAGTTTGGGTTACAGCTCAAGTCTCTTCTTCTTCTTCTTCTTCTTGGTCGTAACACTCTTGACAGAGTGGTCGTGGTCGTCATGTAGTGTTGTTTGGTGCAGATGTAATGCGCCTTACGATCTCCCGCCACATCTCTCTGTTGGATGTTATTCTTGTGCACTCATGTACGGGACGGTCCACGGCGGATTTGACCTGATCGGTCCAGCGCATGGGTGTCCTTCCCCGCGGCCGAGTGCCTTCAACCTTGCCCTGGACGACAAGACGTTCTATGGACTGGTCGCCTCGCCTAGAAACGCTCAAGTAGACATAATGTATTAATAGTTTCATACATTATGTCTACTTGAGATGTAACTCAAACTTGAGATTGATTTATTAATACCGCCCCTAGACTTCTGCTCGCGTCTCCGCACGCGTGAAATAGTTTTTCCGGCATAAAAATATTTACCTGGGATAAAAAGTATAGCACCCAGGAGTAATGTAGCTTCCTATTAGTGAAAGAATTTTCAAAATCGGTCCAGTAGTTTTTGAGTTTATCCATTACAAACAAACAAACAACCAAATATTTCCTCTTTATAATATTACTCGGTATAGATAAGGGGCTCCTGTACTGCACTTAAGACGAGCTCTAATTTGCTTAGTTTATGAAATTCTGTAAAGCATAATGCACACAAAGGTAACTCTGCGGAAAATCCTTCCATTGCATTTAATAAACGTCTGAAACCTCTGTAAGAGATGAACTACTTGAATTCAGAATTTGTTAAGCGCAAAGTTTTCTTTTGTATTTGTAAACAATTTAAGAATAAATTAAAAATAACCTTAAAATTTAAAATGCAAGATAATGAAAATAACAACTCGCATTAATATAATATGATGTAAGCATTGCGAAGTCCATAGCCTTACAGGTTAGAAAATGATCTACTAAAAGATTTACTATCGACTGAACTAGATAAATTCCAAATTGCTATAAACGAATTATAAAATTACCAGGTCACGCTAAAATGGAGCTCACCGCGGCCCAGCCAAATCCGTTATATAGTAACAAAATTTGCCACTCAAATTCACCGCATTGAAATTATTTTGATAAAGCCTACATATTTGAACGTAGCTGCTCAATCGAAAGGTATACAGTGAAACTGAATTAAACGAATGACCAAGTATTTCCCGCTACCTTGGTGTAGCAGTAGTGAGTAGACCAGGAGGAATGGAGGTCGTGAATTCGAATGACGGTCAGGCAAAATTTGATGTAGGTATGGTTTCTAGAATTAATCGTCCGGGCGTACGACTTGTAGAGTCCTACACTTACGCGAAATTCTTTCAGTAACATGCTTGAAAAACAAATTGAAGTAGACAATATGACAAAGTATTTTCCGAGTAAGGACTATCCCAATACAACCTAGTCTCGTAATTACTATGCGATCTTTAAAAAAATACATTCTTCACCTAATTAAAATGTCAGCATTTCGGAAAACCAAAATCATTGCCACTCGTAGAACCTGTGCTAAAGTAATAAACATATAAATTAATTAATGCAACACGGGCACAGTTTAAACAGTAAACACATCGATGTATTGGCGTGCCGCGTTCTTACATTAATGACATTAACGTTGGTTGTTAACTAGTGACGTACAAGAGTTTTTTTATTTGCGTTGTCTTTTTTTGTATAGATAAAAAATATCGATATATTTATAAATTGATTTAATCGGATCGGGTGAATTCCTTGGTCTCGTATAATGTAGATTGTCGATCGGGAGGTCCTGGTTTCCATTTCCAGGTTGGAATACACTAGGTTGTTAAACATAATTTGCCCAGGACTGGATCATTCAACGTCAGTCGGGCGACCGATCGTTAAAATTAAGGCAAATTATCTCAGGATTGCCTTTGTATGCCAGCGAATTGGCTCAAATCTTAATATATATTTATACAAGAGCTAGTAAATCAGAACATAATGCGCTTTTAATATGAGAGTGTCCCTCGAAATTCAGAATTTGACGACCTCCAAATCATAAACTTATTAACATTATACTTCATAAAACAATTAAAAAATATTTAAGTAACGAAACGATTAATTCACAACTACAACCGTCTCAAAGACAATTAAAAATCAAATCTAACAAACTATCGATAACAACGCCATCACTAACTCCAGCCCTCTTTGAAAATTCGATTAACGTGGTGTACTTACGATATTGTAGTGTCCCACTGGGCTGTGGGCCACTCGCCGTGTGGACGCCTCGCCACATTGGCCACCTTGCCACTAGTGTTTGTGATCATGGTGAATCTTTCATAATAAGGTATGTTTTTTCCGATTTATTGTCGTTTTTTAGCATTAAATTAGGATACACGTTGTTAACTGTTGTTGATAGACTGTTTCCTCTATATGTATAAAAAGGTAGTGTTAAGTTTTTATTTGTTAAAAATATGTTGGATAATCATATAGATTCCCAAAATCACAACAATATAATGTGTATCTACAAATTAGCTTTTAACAATAGATTTTTTCGAAAACTAACACAAAAACCGTCACATGTGTTCCGTTACACGCAAACAGGACCAGCTTTAACTTCGATGTTGTTTATAAGATTCCATGAAAATAATTTAAACAAAATGCAAATAAAATGTCGATTCACCGAGATAATGGGAAAGAAACAAAGAGTGAAGTAATCTCTTCTCGAGTGGCCATAGAAAAATTTCGCAGACTATCCCCAGCCTCATTATATCACAAAAGATTGAATTAATTTACGATAAATTTTGGTAAAGTTAAGGTCCGTTAAGTGTCCTGGGAACAAATGCTAAACAATTATCCTAACTTTAAAAGATCCGAAAAATTACTTTGATGGTTGTTAAAGTTGCCTTTTAAGTTGTTTTCAGTCTTGTTAACTAATTTGATAAAGTTAAACTAAAGTCTCATTTACATGGAGCAATCTCCTTGCCACGTGCGAGTCTTGAAAGAATATAAAAAGTTGCCTCCTTTAAACATACGCAATGGTGAGGCAATTCTCGCCCGGAATGACAAGCAATACTACTCGCTTGGCCTGAAGAATAATGGTGTATGAGATTTTTGACAGATATTCAAAAAGGTTTTAGTTCTTGCCTGCGTCTGAATAGCATGATGCATTAATCTCCTGACAATTATTGCTAACAATCATTGCTCCGCTAAATAAGGCATTATACGCAGTTTTGTTGCAACCGTAAATATATTACATGAAAGAATACAAAGAAGTTGTTTCATTAAAAAACAACAACTGCATCACAGCACTGGATGCTTTATCATGGTAACACTAAGGCTGGGTTGTTTCATTCGTGATTAAGTAAAATTAACAGTCTTATTATACTAGACGAGCGCCTTCGCCTGGTTGTGAATTCGCAAGTGTAATAAGACCCTTAAATTTACTTGACCGCGAATGAAACAATGGCCCCTAAGACATCAAATAAGATACACGCAGATTTAGAGAAAAGTTTTAGGACGAATACAGAAACCGTAAAATACTTTATGTTTTATTTGAATAAACTTGTCGTTTATAACCAAAGCTGAAAACAAATTATTTTTTGTGTGGGCAGAAGAAAATCTGTTGTCTCGTCTTGCATATTCCGGGGAAGTTTTAAACCACCTGCTCACTTGATAAAGTCTCACTCACTTTTTTCATATTTTGCCCGATAACTGACAAAGTATGAAAAAACTGGTAAATGGCATAGTGACTTTGTGAATGTAAGACCCCACGCAAAATGAACCTGAACTAGGAGTGTAACCTATGACTGTTTAGTCTATAATACATACGCTGCCTCTAGCCAGAGGTTATCTAGTTCAATAGTTCACATTTTATCCTATAGCACTTAATACTGAATGTGAAATCAGGAATAAATAGGTTGTGAATAATTCAAGTTTTGGTCGTGTTCATCTCCTGGAATCAATAAGAATAAGACATGACATTTCCGATGCCTATTATAAAAGTTCGTGTTTATTAAAAGTAATAAAACACAAATAAATGTTTTTTATATTTTTTTCTGTTTGTTTGTAGCGCATATTTACGAAATTACTGGACGGATTTGCATGTAGTTTTCACACGTAGACAGAGTATAATTAGGAGCAGAATATAAGTTTTGTTTTATTACGATCGGATATCGGAAATAATCTTTATCGAGGCATACGAACTTGCGGGCACAGCAAATAATTACCATCGAATAATTTTAAAAGTTCGGAAATGAATGCATTAATTTTCCCAAATGAACAACTATCTAATAATAATCCACATTTTTACGGAATTCCCATAACACCTTACAAGTCTGCAGTTTACATATCAATGTCTGCATACAACAATTTCTATTAACGTAATTGTATATATGATTGGGCAATGTTTTTATTGCCTGTCACTCTTGTTACTTAATACTTGTATAACGTGATGTGACTATTCGGCCAAAATGTATTATTGTTTATGGACTTGAGAAATAAGTCGGTCTAAATTAAATGCGAATTGATAGATTTTAGCGTGGTGGGTGATGAGCTAGTTTTGCAATGAGAGGCTTTGTCTTCGAACCCTGTATCTACAAAGTTTTATTTTTGTGATTTAAGAATATTGGTTTCGAGTCTATTTATTCCTAAGTAAGTAAAGGCCGAGTCAAGATTTCTATGTACAGTCAGCCACATAAGTAGTTGAACGAATTCAATGCTTCAAATCGTTAACGCTAAAAGAAAACATAAAAATAATAATAGAGAAAGAAACAATGAACAATAGATGACAAAAAAAGTAAGCCCGGAGTTTCTTTCTGTCTTTCTTCTTCGGGTCGTCATCGCTTAGGTAGCTAGTGAAAGGCTGGTAGGTTAGCTAGGCTAGGGCCTGTAGTGTCCTCACCGGTAAGGATCGCGACGCGTTCCTCCCATTATTTTAATAAAATGATCTCTTTTTTATATCCCCTTTCCTGCCAGCCTGAGCTGGCTTTTTTGTTTATTATTATTATTATTATTATATGCCCCACGAACGCAGAAGCAACCTGCATAATATTATACATACATATTATACATACTACAAAGTTTAACCTAAATTAGTGTTATAGGTCGCTAACAATAATAACCTCCCTTTGCGCTTAAGGCAAGCCAATCAGCCAAAGACTCATAAGCCATGCAATCTTACCAAACTACCTTCCGAAACTCGAAATAAGTACATGTTTTTCATGACAACATAATTTAGCAAAATACGCTAAGCCATTCCCAAAAATGTGCTCAAAGTTACCATTTATTTCCCTTATTTATCACGTGGTACATAAAATACTACTAGGAAGAACTTGGTTTAGTGCCAAAATCGCAATCTTACATTGTTGGAAACGTATCTGCTTCGATAGCAAGTGACCGGTTTATCTTATTAGTAATTAGATCGCTCTTGAAATGTCTGATCCCTGATGTTGCAATCTCGGTTAAGGTTGCACGAACCATTCGATATTATTTCTTCATCTTTATATCAAAAGAATGTGCGAGAACCTTATACACCGGTCATTTTGACATTGCGTTAATAAATGAAGCTACATACTCGTCTTTACCTCTGCTACCAAAAATCCTTACTAATACTATAAATGAGAAAGTAACTCTGTCTGTCTGTCGCGCTTTCACGCCAAAACTACTGGACCAGTTTAAATGAAATTTTGTACACAGATAGTCTAGAGCCTGAGAAAAGACGGGCTACTTTTTATCCCGGGAAAATATAAAGCGGGACTTTTATGCCGGAAAAAATTTTTAAGCGGGCGGTGCCGCGGGCATGAGCTATCATCTATAAATAACGAATATTTTCACCAAAATGTCACCTGTTTTTTAACATTTTACAGTTTAGTGCGAATATGTCGTGTGCGTAAGCGTAGTTCTGACTGAAAGTATGATGTTGTCTCTTCGACGAATTCTCTGAGTCGAGTAGTGGCATTAGAGTTTGCAAAATTAAAATTACCTTTTATTGATATTTGCTTTGTTAAAAACTTACATGATTATATTTTACATCTAAGCTACGGTTCGAGTAGTTTATTCGTAAGTTATATTTTCAAGGAGATAGGTATGTGGTTTCATTAAGTAATGCAATGTTAAAATAACCCTGATTATTTAGTGAAGCCTTTTAAATTAAATAATATAGATGAAACAATTCAATGAGAAATAAATTTAGACGAATGGTTTTATTCAACTTTCTTGGATCAAAGTTGATAGACGAAGTTGTAGGAGATTTTATATTTCCGATTTATAAATATAGGTCAAATACTGTCAATACTCCAATCGAAAAACTAAACGCAAACACACGTGCCGTGTCACTCATCTATAAAATAGGTTACGGACGAACAAACAGAAAGATCATTCAGTGTTATTTATTAATCATATCATGGTTTTCGGAGAACACATTTCTACGTTTTTATTGTTTTTTTTATTAAAAAAGCTATTTAATCTGTAGCTACGTGTTTTCCATCTCTTCGGGCGGCTCAACGCCAGGTCGTAAGACACGGTGAACCCAATATAACCGCCAAGTCGCCCCTTCAAGCTAAAAAGACTGCACTTACTCCGCGAAACCAAAAATAAACTCTAACAACAATTGCGCTGAAGGTGTTGAAGCGGCTGGGGAACGAAAGGTCACAGGAACGATCCCCGTAGAAATAGAAAATGTTGAGTCCGCTAAACATACAATTATTAATTTCGAGTCTACCTAGACTATATCAGGTGTATATATAGGTCTTACAGTATCTACTGTGAGACCGTTCTCACTTCCTGATACCGCTTTACTAAGATCGGTAAGTCCAACATTATTGTCTATCCTCCGCTAAGGACTGAATGGTATTGATAATCTCATGACGAACATTATGTATCTGATACCACTGAGTGAATATATTTCATTTCAAAAGTATAAATCGCTCAGAACCATTCGGTCTTCGTCCATTGCCCTTTGGCTCGAAATTCCAGCACTTATTATACGATGACTCAATATCTTTAATACGCCTTATTCCTGCAGTTGTGTAACTCCAGCTTTTATCGTAGACATGAATTTAAATTTAGAAACGTTAACTATCGATACTTTGCATCGATGTCAGGTAGAATCGATATTCTAGATAAAAAGAAATAAGTTATTAATTATATTCAGCCCGGAGTCTGGAATTGGTGCCTGATATGGCGATAGGCTCGCCTCCTATCACATCATGGGATGGAATACGCACGGCGAAAAGTGAAAGAAAAGAAGAAAGGGCGTAAGTATAGACCTCAAACCTCGTTACAACCTTATGACATTTCGCATTAAATCTAGTTTTTTCGATTAGAAAAAAAAACATCGTAGTATCTGTGTTGTTGCAAATATATTTTGGAACGAAGTTCCTTATGGCGCGTTGTGAAAGGGGGCTAGACGGAAAAAATTCTCACGAAAAGTTGTCACGACACTTTTTGCTATTATCTTACTAATATGAACCTTAAATACAATGCGTAGAAGCTATAATTCTTGAAACGAGTATATTTTTATTTATTTTATTTATTAAAGTCATTAAAACCATTTCTTACTAATCTAATATGAACCTTAAATACATTGCGTAGAAGCTATTTCCCCAGCGTTGGCACGGCACGAGTACAAAAGAATCGAACGTAACATTCTTTTTTCAAATTTTGTTGATTTATTCTACTTTGGTTACTGACATTTATCAATAACAAAACTAAACGTGCTTTGCTCGCGTTTAAAAATCTACTTTATGTGGTAAGCGTAAGATCGAATTTGTGTTTATTCAATCAAAATTTGTGATAAAAATGCTATGCAATAGCTTTACCGCGGCTGTCTCCGAGTGACACACGTATTTATTTGTTTTTTTCTCTAGAAACTTATGTATTGGAACGGAAATAGGTAAATATTTATATATTTATATATATACACACTCTGTTATATAAATAAAATTTTATTACAATTCCTTCACTAATTAATTGAAAGGAACTTCGTTCTATCCGGGTGTCCCTTGACACCTCTCATTGCTTTTTTTTTCATTGCTGGTTTTCAAATTATTATAGAGAATGTATAATTCCGAAAGTGTAAAGAATTGATTATTATCTCTGTGTTCTCAGCGGAGCGTTCCGTTAAATGTTAATTTTAGAATTATTTGTTATTCATACAAAAGATTGCATAGGTAGACTACAAAGAAGAACGAATTTATTAAAGGCACATTGCGTTACAGCTACTGTAGGAATTCTTTACGCGGATGTATAAAATCTAGAAACCCCCACATATATAAAAAGTATTTCTAAAACAGAATATATTTTGTACAGTAACTGTAGTATGTGAATGCTCTTTGTTCTGCAAAATTAAATGGTGTTGAGCGTTGAGGTGTTGAAAAACGCTCTTAATTCCTGATGAAATATAAATGTTATTTGTATCCGTACTTATTTTAATGTACTACTCTGATTCGAATGTGTTATACTTTTACTAATATGTAAATACATTATCTCTGAGCAATGCCACTTTATACTGGAAGTTCGAAGTTTAAAACGGATGAGAAAAAATGTGGTGTTAAAATAATCAAGTAGTAAATGTTTACCATAATGGGATTTTAGTAGTAGCTATTTCCATTGAATCTTCATCCGCAGTCGCTAGATCGACTCTCCACTTAGCACTCTTTGATCCACATTTTCATTATATTTGTTTGGATAGTAAAAAGGCCGCGTAACCTACTTGTTCGGTAATGGTTTCTGATTAATTTATAAAGATGGAAGACGACGTATTATTGAAGTGTTTTCAAAACTTTATTTGCTTCTTGAATAAAATTTCATAATGAATTTAATATGCCGTTTTTGCACTACTCACTTTTATTTTCACGAAATTTAAATGTCTTCTTCCTTATACTACCCCAATGTGAGGTCAACGCAGATTTCCAAACATGATGCAAAGGAATTTAGCTTAGTTTTACGACATAATAAAATCGTTAAATCCCTGAAAAATACCCAAATACTGACGTGAATTCCTCAGGGACCTTTAAATTAGATTAAGTATGGTTAGAACCGAAATCAATCACTCAGCACAACCCTTTGAAAAATTATAAGGACGAACACCAAGGTCGATTCCCGTTTTTCCACAATATCATGCGCCAGACATTTGCATATATTTCCTTTGTTATGACGGCTGCTTTGTGGAAAAAGCTGTAATTACTTAATTGAAACGTAAACAGAGACGATAAATATTGTGATCCACTTACACGTAAACATGTCGACAAATACTGTAACTATTGTGTTGTAAATTGTCTTTTATTTGGCTGTTTGGGACTCCCGTATTAAGTAAAAGGTTTTATTGTTTTTAGTTGTGTTAAATATCTCGATTTATTTAGATTTGTTATTCGGAAACTATTTTTGATAGGCAATTCATAAACTAATGACATAATTTGTGACAGAGATTGTATAAATGTAAATCTCTTTGAATGTTTAGTTCTAGTAAATAGTAATTCTACACTGAAGATAAATAAGGCACTCCTCTAACTGCGACAGCCAGTATCGGAATTCTTGGTGTCGACATATCGAGTGACGTTCAGTTCCGCGGTCACCTTGAGGGTAAGGCCAAATTGGCCTCAAAGAAGCTTGGTGTGCTCAACAGATCGAGGCGATATTTCACGTCGGGCCATCGCCTGCAACTTTATAAGGCGCAGGTTCGGCCCCACATGGAATATTGTTCCCATCTTTGGGCAGGGGCTCCCCAGTACCAGCTTCTCCCTCTTGACCGTATTCAATGTCGGGCAGCTCGTATCGTCGACGACCGTATTCTTTCCCATCGGCTTGATCCTTTGCTTCTTGCTTCTTGCTTTGCGTAGAGATGTAGCATCGCTCTGCATTCTCTATCGCATTTACCACGGGGAGTGCTCTGAAGAATTGTTCGGACTTATCCCTGCTGCTGAGTTCCATCACCGTACATCGCGGCAGAACTCCAAATTCCATCCACATCACCTCGGAGGTTGGCAATCCACCACTGTACGTTTTAGCCGTCATTTTTTGCCACGTACTACTAAACTATGGAACCAATTGCCGCCAGCAGCATTTCCGGACAGATACCTATATCCTCTTTTTGAAGGTCCTGATATCAGGACCTTCAAAAAAAGAGCGTATTCCCACCTAAAAGGCCGGCAACGCATCTCTGTGACCCCTGGTATTGCAGATGTTCATGGGCGGCGGTGATCACTTACCATCAGGTGAACCGTATGCTCGTTTGCCCCCTATACCATAAAAAAAAAAAAAAAAAAAAAAACTTAAAAACACTTCGGCGCTAATTCAATATTTATTTTTAAAATAAATGACTGAATGCTCTTACAAGGTATTTCATTGATAAGAAATTGGAATAACAAACATAAATCTTAATCAACAATTTCTCAAGATTACAATTAACAGAATCTCTTGACCTCATGCGAGGCACGCAGTAAATCACCCTTAAAGCCACACAAACATACATTCACATATTAAGATGTGATTTAAAAATAGAACAGTCGAGTCCACTACGTAACGGATGAGACCGTGCGCTTAAATTAGTATCGTATCATCTTCGATCGATTTAACAGGCTTTCAAAGACGCTGCGAACGTTAAAAGACGGTTAAAGACTATTATGTTTACTTAAATGGACTATTAAACTTTTTCGTGAATGTGTAATGTGTTGTGATCGATTCCTTAAACAGTACCGTTCAAAATGTGCTCGAATTGACACCATTTAATTACGGATTCAAAATGTTCATTTAGTTGGATTCGATTTTTTTTATCATAATTTTTTTACAAATTGAATGTATATAATTTTCAAATTTCGAACAAACAAGATTAAAATACGGCACGAAAATAAAAATTTACTTTTAATTTTTTTACAAAAAGTATAATATAAATGTAAATTATAACCATTTTAGAAAAATGAGTGATTCATTGCCAACTAATTTATTATTCTGTCAACGAATGAAACATTATGAAGTGGTTAGCATGTGATTAGTGATGGGTATATATCGTACGCCTGAAAGATGAAGAGAAGAAAAAAAGAGAGTAAAGTGCGAGTTCGATTCAATATCAGCAATGTGGTAAGCTGACTATATACCTAACTTTTCTGACGAGATGCATATTACATTCATAAAGTCATATTATATTTTCATAATATTAAAGGTTATTTTCCTGTATCACATGTTACATTCGCAAAGACTAAAATATTTTACAATTAAATTTAAAAATACTTACGTGTTTGGTTCAGATGAGTGTAAATTCATGACTTTCGGCATCTTTAAGCAATAATACGACTAATCTCCTTAAAAAATACAAAACCTAATCTACTCTAATAGTATAAAGAGGAAAGGTTACTAAACTCAAAAACTACTGGACCGATTTCAAAAAATATTTCACCAATATAAAGCCACATTATCAGCTAGTAACATTGGCTTTTTATCCCGGAAAAATATAAAGCGTGACTTTAATCCCCGAAAAACTTTTTCACGCCGTCGGAGCCGCGGGCATACATAATAAACATATTATACAAAATTGACATAGAAATCTTACCTCGCCTCATATCTTATGATCCCATCGTATATAGGGCCGTCCAGGTTTCTAGCAACATCTTCTTTACGTTAGCTAAATGTCTGCATGTATGGTGGACTTCACTCTTTCTCTTCCTGGCTATTCATCTCACCTGACGGTGGGGTCAGCCTTCTTCACCTTTCTCTTCCATTTCGCCGTATCCATGACGTATGGTAGACTTCACTAACAGGAGAAACTCTGATCTCTTCCTAGCCAAAATTTCGGCCACGGCGGACAATCTCAACGGAGATCAACCAGGTACGCAGGAGATATTATAGTGCACAAGTGTGCGCGCAATACACAGGTGCACTCTCTATTCCTTCACTCTCATAGTCCGGTGAGACGGCAAACTGACATGACCAAACTCATCATGGCGGCACTCTAGTGACCAACCAACTCGACCACAATTCCAGTCAAGCAAAGTCGAAGGCTCTTTTATAGGAAAGAAAAATGGGTAACATTATGCTACAAACATATAAAAAATAGCACCAAATAAAACCTTCTTTATCCTTAAAGGAGGTACACAACCAGGACACGCAATCTTCGCCACGTTTTTTCCGTCCGATAATGATAGGGAGCCTATCGCCGATAAAGGTCGCAGAAACACGCTGGATGCAGACCGCTTTTGACAGGAACGTCTGGAAATCTTTAGGGGAGGTCTATGTTAAGCAGTGGACATCATATGACTGACGATAATAATGATGATGAGCCTATCGTCATCAGGCACAAATTCCAGATTCCAAACTGATACTGAATAGAAAATCAAATTTCACTTTGTCCGACTCAGGATTCATACTCGAGACATCAGAGCGGTGCCGTGCCGCGCAATTCAATTACGCCACCGAGGCAGTCAATAACATAGGATATTCTTTACCTATTTCCACATTGCGTAGTTTAATGTTTTCTTGTTACACAGACTATACGAATGATTTAATGTTACGATTGTTTGCAATGAAGATTTTATAATCGGATTTCTTCTGGGGCAATCTCGTAAACAATACTATTACTTCTATTCTTACATTTTTTGAATCGACTCTACTATGAACAGAACTGTATGGCAGAACTGTATTGTTAAACATTTAATGTATAGTACAACAACAAAAAAACTTGTAAAAAAAAACAAGTCTCGCAACTCAGTTCTTCTACCGTAAAAAGTTGTGAGATCCATGTAATACCAAGTCGGTTAATTTATTCAGTCCCTACTTAAAGGACCTTTGTCTTAAGTTGTTACGTAATTAGCTAACCTAACAACATCTTAAAGTGACCATATCAATATTAAAAATCTTTTATGTTTTAAATAAAATAGATTGACTTGGCTATGATTAAACAGATGCCCCCAGATTAAATATTTTATGTATAGTACAATACGTTGGCTTTTCAATTAAGCCAATGTCTTGGAAATTGAAATTGTAGCTTTGTTACTTGCTTTTGTAAGATTACATATCGCAATACCCATTCCTTCTCCTTAAAGGTCGACAACACACTTCTAATTTAGCAGTGTGGGTGGTCACATGCTGTATTTATATTAATTTATTTCAATCTTCGAAATGGCAAAAGATTTTCACGGTGAGTAAAATTTTTAATACTTCAATCTCAGTTGGTTCAATTTATTCTATCTATGGATTCTATTGATATATAAAAAACGGGACAAATGGAGATACAGGTAAAAAGTTAAATGTCTTTAATTGCTGTCCGTAATGTTTATACAAAATCAGATAATAATATCAACAAATATGAAGTACGTGTTAGCTAAGAACCTTTTCCTGGTGCAGCAGTGGTTTTGGTGGAGTATCCTGCCTCATTTCTAAAATCCAATATTATATCTACGTTATCTTACATACTTACATAGACAAAATCGCGTGCAACACTATTCGCATCAATATTACTATGATTTACAACCGTTCGCCCATCAATGTGAAAAATATAAACAACGTACTGACAGTGGTTATAAATGAATCTATGTTTATCTGAATTAGAACAAAAAGCAATATAATCTAAGAACATAAAAATATCTCATCTGTACTTCAAATATTGATTGCTTCTTATTACGCCATTTCGTACCGCTTGTGACGTCATTCATTCTTTAAAACTGCTGAACGCATTTTGATATATTGTGATAGCTTACTATTACAAACCCGACAACCAAAAATACTTTTCTAACTAAAACCGCACACACACATACACATACACATGCTTTTTACTCCCCAAAGGGTAAGCAGAGCCGCAACTATTGTACCCACCTGACCCACACCAAAACTGAAACAAATTATACATTTTTTTGGTATAGAGGATTTTTGTAGACGGCGTCTCCTGCCAGATGACCCATTAGCTTCCTATTCTTCTATAAAAAGATTAACGACTTCAGAGATTTACTACATTAATAAAGTTTCAGCCACACAACCGTGCAGAACCCAGACTGTGCTATTTTATACAAAGTACTATCTGTTAGTCCCGATTTTGCCCGCGTGAAAGATCTTTCCCGGAAAATTTCCGGGTTAAAAAGTAGCCTATATATTAATCAAGGACTAGTTCTATCTATGTGCGGAATTCCATCCAAATTCATTAAGCGGTTATGGCGTTTACTTCTATTACATATCCAAAGGTTTTCAGGAACTTTCGCAGTTATAATACTTATTAGTAAATAGTAAAATGACTGACACGTCATTGATTCTTTGTCCGGGCTAATCTAATCCGTTGAACCGAATTTGATCGGCAAATAAATGACTTTTCGACAAGCAATTAAGGTACATTCTGTCCTGTTACAGGACTTTGACCTGTGAAAACCTTGTGATAACACTGGATATACAAATAAAATCTCGTTTATATGTCAGTAGGTACAAGACTCTATAAATAAGCAATTGTATTCACAATATTTTACCATAAATCTGCTTCCAGACGCATAAAATTACAACTCCCACTGATATTCCGAGACATGGCGAACAAAAACTACAATTGTTTACAATAAAACATTATGATGGACGCAGCTTTGTTAATTTTTACTTTTCCTTCGTCAACGCGTATGTATTTCTAGCAAACGTATTACACAACTACACTAATAAATCTTTGTGTATGGAATGTCTGCGGAAAATGACTCATGAAAAAAATGATTTTGTTATGCAAAATGAGAAGACATTGCTCGCCTTAGAAGTTACATGCCATAGGTACATACATATTATCAACACCACTTAGAATCAAAATACCTGATGAAGTTTCAGTGACGACAACATATTGCCACCATTATCGTATAACATTAGAAGGCACCTAATATAATAATAAAAAATTATAAAACTAGTGGTCGTCGTTTATTTTTTGCAATTTATTTTTATGCCATTGAATGATGAGACGAGCATGCCGTTCGCCTAATGGTAAGCGATAAGACCGCCCATAAACAGTAGTAACACCATACAGCACCTTGAGTTACAAAGTACTGTGTGGCATTCCACTGCGCTCGTCATCCTGAGACATAAGATGTTAAGACTCATTATTTTCAGTAGTTACTCTGGCTGAAATGTCCTTCTAACCGAAACACAACAGTGCATGCTCACTGCTGCTTGGCGGTAGAAATAGACATTGCGGTGGTACCCACCCAGACGGACTCTTACATATGAGAGACCTACCACCAGTAAAATAACTTCTCTATATAACTTTAATTATGCCATATCTCACAATCCTCCGTACACGTAATATGTTTAAAAAGGAGTACTAAGATTTTTAACGTATTATAATGCAGTGCAACTGATACTATTATTCGAAATTATCTCATCCACCAAAGAGTTCTAATATTATATAGAGCGGACATTGGGAAAATTGTCATCCAATAATTTTGAGCCCGTTCGTCAATAACTCAATCTACCGTGTAATAACAAAATACCCATGTAAAATTCGTTAGAACATACTTTGACATGGTCGTAATGCATATATTGGCATATATCCTTCCAAAATATTGTTTTCTTTACAAAATTTAAGCATACCGAGCCGTCTTGTTACACGGACAAGATAAGACAGCGACTTATTAACAATTTGTAATAACTTTTGGATGAAAAATTTGGTCCTGGTGTCCGGTCTATAACTATACTGTTTAATGTCTTTGTCATCCACAAGCCTAACCTATCACCACATAACTTTTCGTCCCGAACAATAGAATAGCGAAGCCACTTGAAACTAACTACACACCGAGCCAAAATATTGTGGATTTCTTCGTACTATTATGCAAGAAGCATCATTGTCAAATAGGTTTTAATCCAAAATGAAAAATATAATCCCCCATTCATAGTTCGTACGGTCGACTCGGCACTATTTCAATTAACATCGCAATTGTCGTGTTTTCATTTCTCTGAATGTGCATGTGTGGATACGATAAGTCCGATATCCATATTTCCAAAAAGTTATTAGGTCGAAATAGTTACTTTGTTCGACGCAGTTGTCTCTATGGTAATAATTTTGATTACGTTGTTGGACGCTATCCAGCATGATATTATACTGTTTTTATAGTTATACGCAAACGCCGGTAGTCAGATGAGCAGAGGCCGGGGGTCAATGACATGGTTAAAGAGAAGCGCAACACGGACCCAGGTTGAAGATGAGTACTGATGATAGACTTGGGTCTCGAATAGACAACCAATGCAGCCCTTTGAATTTTTTGTTATAGAACTGTGCGTCAAGACGAGCGGATTACTACACTGATGCTAAATATAGCTAAATTTATCTAATTTTGCCTCGGTGGCGTAGTTATATTGTGGTACGATTGCAGTGCTGAGGTCACGGGTTCGGTTCCCGGGTCGGGCAACGTGATATTGATTTTTTTTATTCACTATCAGCCCGGTGTTTGGAAATGTGGCCGGTAAATGGCAAAAGGCCCGCCCCCTATTACAAGGGACCTAACATAGCTGGTGAAATGTGGTTGTGATATACCTATGCCTACCCCTGAAAAGGGAAAAAGGCGTGATGTTATGTATGTATGTTATCTAATTCTTTTAAAAATGGCTCCAAGTCACCAATGTCGAATGGGTTGATGTTAAACTATGAACATAACAGCTTGAATTACATTATACGAATACCTCAGTAGAGTTGTCAGTCAAAAAATTTAAATACCCGGCATTTTAACACGCTTTTATTAGCTTCATACGTATGTATGTATGTAGCGGAAACTTTGAACATGATTTTGACCACCACGCTTTTTTACAATAATTTTTTTTTTCTTATTTACACTATTCTTCAAATTTATTAAAATTAATTACTATTTTTAAGTTGGTAATTTTTTATAAAGCGTGTTTTTTAGTTTTTTTATTTATAGGTTAAATGTCATTCAAATTAGGACATAACGAACATAGTTTTACCACAAATGAAGACTAATCAGTGGTAGGTACCCTTCCTGTCATATTATATAGGTACCTTTCTACGCTAACCAGCAAGCTGAGATAAGTACATGCAAAGTCTACGTCAAACCCTTAAATATGCCCTTCAATAAATATTATAATGTGTAGGTATAGTCAATGCCTACGTACGTGTTATTTGCAAATCATTACAACCAGCCCCCTTGACTTTGTGACTGAAACGACGAAAAGACTGTCTTCAGTTCTTCCAACAATGTGTGTTGTGATGAACTACAAAAAAGTTAATGAATGTGTATTTTATTTACAATTTAGAATTTGTCAAAGATATTTTTATCAAATTAAAGAATAAACAGTGTTTGTGTTGGTTTATGATTTGCTGGCTGTGTTAAATGTATCTAGATAGTTTGCAAATAATGAATTGTGATAAGGTATGTCCTGAATACTATATATTTACTCAGTCAATGTACTGATTAATTTAATCGGGGATAGGCAATAATTAATGACATAACACAATGTGGGATACATCATCCAATCTTCAAGTAGGTACGTAATTTATACTATTCTATAGAAATGCTAAAGCTGGATAATTTGTCAGTTTATTGTTTACTAGCATTGCGCGCGGCTCCGCCAGCGTGGAAAAGTTTTTCCGGGATAAAAAGTAGCCTATAGCACTCAGGAGTAATGTAGCTTCCTATTAATGAAAGAATTTTCAAAATCGGTCCTGTAGTTCCTGAGATTAGCGCGTTCAAACAAACAAACAAACTTTTAAGCTTTATAATATTAGTATAGATTTGAACGCGCTAATATACTATTGTATACGTACTGTACAACACAAATATAAGTACAACAAACAAAAATACATTTCCTATTTTATATCAAGGTATTTGAAATGCATATTATGCTACTTTTACAAGAAATTATTTCAAAATTCTATAATATCGTTTTCACTTTGACGTCCATATTTAATAATATATTTTTTTATATCAACCATGATTATTTCAGAAACTAACCCTATTTATTTTAATGTTATGTTTTTGGGGTTTTTGTAAACATATAACCGTGTAAAGTTTGATTAAATTGGTTGTGTACAATCGGAGACACAGTTGATCGCCTGTTACACACGGTATAACAAAGGAGGTCAACTTATAATGGCCACAGCTAGGAACCGAGACTCGAGTGGTTCCAGTTATTGAGACCAAGAGACTTATAAATAAACATATAACTGAAGCATTTTAAGTCTTGTTATACAATTTCATTTTTCAAAATTCAACCCCTAAGAAAAGAAAAGTGCAGGTAAAATTTGTATAGAAAATAATATTATTTTTCTGGAGACTTGCTCATAATTTAGATAACTGTACCATTATGACTGCCTCGGTGGCGTAGTTGTATTGCGTACGCGTTACGAGTACAATTTGCGCGCTGAAGTCCTGGGTTCGAATCCTGGGCCGGGCCAAAAACATTGTGACTGGGTTTTTCCATCTTAAAAATTACTCAGTCGCAGCTCGGAGTCAGGAAGTTGGCGGTGTGATACCCCCGTGCCTCGCAAAGCACGTAAAGCCGTTGGTCCTGCGCCTGATCTCTCTCCGGTCATGTCGGATTGCCGTCTCACCGGACTATGAGAGTAAGGGAATAGCGAGTGCACCCGTGTATTGCGCACACAGTTGTGCACTATAATCAGACATATACGCAGGAGACTGCGTATATGGCTGATCTCCGTTGAGATTGGCCGCCGTGGCCGAAACCGGCTAGAAAGGGTTTTTTTTTTTACCATTATGTAATGAAACAAAATATAACTTGTTTTTTTTATTACACCACACAAGGGCATAAATGGTGACAAAGATTTTCTAATCAAATAGACTACTTCCCTGATAGGGTAGAGGCATCCAATGAGAAAGCATACCTACTTACAGTACCTACACCCCCGGCAATCCGACAAACGTTTTGCAAAAGCGGTGTCTGATTGTCGGACTACAGGGTACTGCCACCGACCCCCTGCAACTTCTTAGAAATAAATTACGTACTTATAAAAAAAATTATAGTACCTATGTGTACTATATAAGTGTGCATTGACGAAAATATCTGTCATAAATTATAAATAAATTATAATATAAAGATTGTCGGATCATAAAGCGCGCCGGGGCCAGGGGCCGGATCACCGCGGGTACATACTGTATTTAAGGGGCTAAATAAAAACGGTGTAAGTAATGCAAACGCAATTGCGCACAAAATCTAGCATAAATTATAACTGACATCAACTCTTACCACTTAAGTGAATTCGGAATACTCGATCCAAATGTCTCATAAAACATTGCGAAACGGATTTATTTCAGTTAAATCAAACAACAAAACTTGTAGGTAAGTGTTCCTGCTAACAGAATTACGATATTATATTGCAAATGCTACGCTATTCTAGGTTAAAATGTTTATTCGGAAAATAATGATTTTGTACGTGTTTATTTCACTTTTGACGATGCGTTATGCATTAGGACCGTATTGCGATGGTTATTGTTTGTATAAAGTTGAATTATGTAGATATGATACTTGTATTAGGTTACCTCGTATTGTGATAATTTTGAATAACGGCAATAATTACTGTTATTGATATTACTAGCAGTTGTAGTTATTATTCTTTGCTACTAGATGACGAGACGAACGAGTTGCTGGCCTTTTCGTAAAATTCAGCCCATATTAAACAGTATCAACACATACATAACAAATCTCTACAAAATACTGAATAATTTTTACTGTGCTCCTCACCATGATGCATGCTTAGTAATTACATTTACTACAATATCGTTCAAACTGGAACACACAGTCTTTGACACAGATGTTAGTAGCTACCTATATGTTGCCATGTATAACATCAAGCCTCTATCACCGAAGGGTCTGTCAGAGGACACATTTCGCGTAGTATCTGTGCTATGATATATACCTATAGAGCGCAAAGCTATTTAACATTCTTAGTTATCATCCTTAATTTGTTGAACCCCTTAAACTGATCTACATTTTTTTGGTTTGGTGGAGAAATTACATTACTACTACCGGCCAGCCTTAGTGTGGGGCGAATGAGCGGTTATGTTTTTAGGTTAATACTACCAGATACTCTAATCAGGCAATAAATTATGAGTACTCTGTTCCTTAGAAGTTACGCTATAAAACGGAAAATGAAGATGTAACTGCAATCAACATAGGGTCGGCTTTTTATTGCTCGACGAGACGAGCATGCCGCTCGCCTAATAGTCGCTCGTCACCCTGAGACATAAGATGTTAAGTCTCATTATGTCCAGTAGTTATACTGGCTACAATGTCCTTCAAACCGGAACACAACAGTACATGTACACTCTTGCTTGGCGGTAGAAATATACATTGCGGTGGTAACTACGCAGACGGCACCTCGTATACAAGAGTTTTCCAACTATACCAATCCCAATTTAACTGACAGAGTAACTACACAATCAAGCCTACATAATGAAGGTAATTGCAGTCTTCGCAGACGCAATTACTGTAATAGTCCACAAAAACTCAGATTACACTTTAGCAGAGCCGTATTTTAAACATAAGACAATGATAGGATATTCCCAACATATATGTACGCTATCAAGATAGTATTCGCATATTTTACGTTTATCACCAAAACGCTTTGCTAAACGCCAGATTTTGTACAATTTTAGCGTATGTTTACTTAGTATGGCAATAATATACTATGTTTATCTAGAAATCCTTCGACGGGATCCTGTGTTAGAATCACAAATTTACCACTCACCTCAGTGGCGTAGTTGTAATACAACTACCGAGACCAGTGGCGTGCAGAAGTTCGATCCATGAACTAAGAAAAGTGATGTTCGCTTTTCTGCTTGATATCAACAAGGCAAGAGATTCGCCCTCTGACCTAGGACCTAACAGACCTGGCGAACTATTCATTATAACACCTCTGTCTACCCCTGAGAAGAGAATAGGGCTATTGTGCGTAAACTTACCAAAAATCATATTTCTTGTTCCAGACCAGTATGAACCGCGGCTCCAGAGAGGAGTTGCTGGGCAGTTCGCAGGAGGCCCTGCGGAACAGCCAGCATGACCTTCGTCACGTGTTTGAAAGACCTCTCACCAGAGAAGAGAAGACCTATCTCCTCCACGCTGATAGGGGAGACTATGTTACTGTGAAAAGGTAGGAAGTCTGAGTAATTCATACTTTTGAATCCAACAGTTTTTACTGGTGAAAGAACTGCGTAAACAGTTTCTTATCATCAGTATATTAAAAATGATTTCAGGTAGTACATGCCGTGCCTTAAAGCAAACTTTTTATTGCGTCAGCCTTGTTCCAAAACCTATAAAAGTACTATTTTTGCTCGCGGCTCCGCCCGCCTGAAATAGTTTTTCGGGGATAAAAAGTAGCCTATGGCACTCAGAAATAATGTAGCTTCCTATGAGTGAAAGAATTTTCAAAATCGATTCAGTAGTTAGAGATTAGCGCGTTCAACCAAACAAACAAACTCTTCAGCTTTATAATTTTAGTATAGATTGAATTCTGACATGCTGTGGATAAACCATAATCGACCGCGTTTCTTATATTCCTCATGATAGAAGCCTTTTAGGCAATTATAAGCCTACGAACCAACGCTTTCTTATCTAATCCTCCATAAATGACGTTAACACGGGATGGTATCATAAGTTATCCACCATCACCAGCTAAATCATTTCTATTTGAAAGAAAGACACTTCCATTGACATAACGTCAACTTTAGCAAGCAATTACTAAAACAAATCAGAAAAACAAAGTAATGAAGTTATTTTACATACTAAAACTCATTTAAAAGACTAAACAAGTAAACCATAAAACAGGGCTTCATTGTAAATCAACGTAAAGCTATATTGGAACGAAACCAAGGACACCCAAGGTCGTTCCATGTCAGCAGGCGACGGAATGGACTAACTTTTAGGGAATTAGAACACGATACACTCGAACAGCGAGCCAAATTAATAAATAGGATTACGCTTTTGTAGTGATTCGCGGTAATCGACTCTATTTAGTGCAAATTATTCAATGTCTACTTTTAATTTTATAAGCACTTTTGGAGTTTCTTCTATTACAGCTAGCTTTTTCATTTATCGATTTTTTGTATGAAATTAATTAAAATATCGTATTCATTGAAATTCACGTGATATAACTGTTTATTTTACAAGTCTTCTTCTCTTGTTCGTCGGTATAAGACTATACGATATCTGATCGCCCCATGCTTCAACCAACGTTATCTTCTACAAAAAATCGAAAAACATGAACGTGGGTTTCAAATAATTTACATTCTGTTCCTTAATGACCGATGTTCACGATTAATTAAAAAATCTTGGCTGTTAATAAGTACTTAACTGCAACTTACAATTAGTTATCTTCGTTTGCCGATCAAATATTATAAAGCGTCTAATGTAAATGGATACGATGGGAGGATGAAATGAAAATAATAGCTGGAACAATATGGCAAAGAAAAGCAGCAGACAGAAAATTATTGAAATCCTTAGGGGAGGCCTAAGCCAAAGGGCAAGCTGATAGTAGCGTTACCGATGTCGAAGACTAGAATTCTTATTATTGCCCTATTTTAAATTATATAAAAAAGATTTATAAGATTAAGAATAGGAAAGTAATGTTTATATATTGCTATCAGAAATAAAGGCTATTTGTAATGTAAATGGATTAATACAAAGACAGAAATTATTCTAAAAGTACTTCTCACCTGTGAGCAGGGAAATGGCTGATGTGATTACAGCAGTGACATCATTGTTGGCACCGTTAACGGTGTATTTACATGAAACGATTTAATAGCACTACACGGCAGAGAGCTTGTGAAGAGCCATTCTCGATTTTATGTTGTTACTACATAAACTTTTCATTGATCAGCTGAAACAGATATTATGATGCCATTCCTAACTATATACGATAACAACCCAAAAATACATCAGTAATATGTGTATATGTAGACAAATCACAGAAGTTGAATTAAAACCATTTTTTTTTCTTTGAGCAATTGGTAATGCACGTTGTCTGCGCACCGGTGGTGAGGTGGTCGGGGTTAGCACCCGACGATGTTGGTGCGCACGTGGCCGGGGTCAGCACCCGCGACGACGATGGTGCGCGCGTGGCGGAGTCAGCACTCCGTACCGTGGAGGGACGGCGATCGGCACGCCGTACCGTAGAAAAACGGCGATCATCGCCGCACCGTGAAAAAACAGCGATCAGCACCGCACCGTGAGAACCTGGAATCAGAATCCACCAAGTCGGAATGCAAGCTAGGCTTACATTCCGCGCCAGCGACTCGTGATAGCTCACGAGCCCAGGTGCACAGATTGCACTGGAAGCGGTTAGTTATTATTGACACACTTACCCCAGCGGGAACAACGGTGTGCGTGGCAACACGCAGTTAGATTGTAGTGGTGCTACGGCGAAGACGATTACAAAGAGAGGGCGCGCGTGACATTGCACACTTATGCAGGCGCCATTTAATCGTACGTCAGAACGAATGACAACCTAACAGCCAATACGAAACAACAGCGGTTTCGATTGGTAGTTAAAGCTACGTAAAAGATAGATCATTTATGAAGAGCGATAACGTTCCTAGCAACATTACAGTACCCCGCCGAAAAGACCAGGACTTTACTTATACCTGAATATAAGTAAAATCCGTCTGTCTACCTAGCATTCTTGTTATTTCATCCATTCAAGAAGAATATATTTATAGAAGGAATGAAGAAAGATATAGGGATAGGTAAATATAGGATATAGGGTTGATACTGTGAGTGCCTGAGTTGGGTTCCCCGGTGAGGAACATGAGTTTTTTAATTGAAAAACTACTTAAATAAGAGATATTGTGTGACAATATAAACTAGTATGATCTATAATTTCAAGCCCAGCAAAATGTGGATACAAACAATGCATCTCTACTTAATTCTTCAAGGATGGGGGCGTTTTTCTTTAATTTGCCTTAATAAGCATACATACATGTAATTTTTTTCCTAAATCCTTAATTCTGACGACGCAAATAGTTTTTACAAATTATTATACCCCGTCATAAATCATTTAGGATGTCTGTGATTTATTTTAATTCCTCACACCTCGGTAGAAAAACAGATTACATAAAGTCTAACTAAAAATTACCCTGAGGACGAATATAAATGGCGTCGCTCGTACTATCATAATTGACCTAAATAACATTCAGTGTGAAATGTCAATCAATTTCACCCTTGCCGTGGATAAGGGAATAAAATGCATTTTTAGTTTCAACTCTATTGAGCAGAAAATTATATATCGACCATTTTAAAATGATCCGAGAGGTAATATGGCACATAGTTATAATAGCGCGAAGACTAGTAAGACTTACATAATTCTGGCAACCGCCGAGAAACGAAGCCTATCGTGATTCAGCATTGTATTTGACCTACTGATGCGATTATACCGTACGTTCTAAATATACTTAGATTGAGTTAACGGCTAGATCGCATGTGTAGGACTTTGCGATCGTTATCTGTTCAAGAACCGATAACCGATGAAATAAATGAGTTCATGAGTAGAGACCAGGGATCGACAAGCGTAGTGTAGGACGCCTTCCAGCTATGTGGAATGTCGATTTGCGCAAGGTCGCTGACAGAAA
Organism: Sphinx pinastri; assembly: GCA_947568825.1. NCBI lineage: Eukaryota > Metazoa > Arthropoda > Insecta > Lepidoptera > Sphingidae > Sphinx > Sphinx pinastri. The sequence continues at coordinate 7,139,583 of OX387634.1, forward strand.
TTGGTTAATTACGACAGGCCGAATACTGGGAAAAATGGCAGGTAATAGAGGAGTATGACCAGCAGTGGATTGCTAAAGCCTGATGATGATGACGTTGATGATGATGAACTTACTTACTTACTGATAAGTTTAACACCAGCTGACGTGTCACTTTGCCGCTATATCAAGCCGTATCTGTTTACTTTCGCAGGTTAATAGAACAATACGCTGGGACGACTGATGTGCTGGATATTAACTGCGTGGACCCTCTCAACCGGTCTGCCCTCATTGCTGCCATAGAGAACGAGAATATAGAACTCATCAAACTACTCCTCGGTTCTGGAATCAAAGTCAAGGTACGACTAGTCCAATATGCCGATGATGCAGTATCACATATTATTAAAAGTATATTATTTTATTTAATAATAAAATCTTTATTTTACAAAAATACATATTATAAACAAACACAACATAAATTGTTTAACGAAGTACGCCTATTTATTATAATAATTATCTGTTGACGCGAGATAATTATGCAACAGTCGACACTCTGATTTAGTACTAAGTGTGCTTATTAACCTAAAAGCCAAAGTACCTACCAACTTAAGTCCAAGATTCCGAATAAATTAAAACTACACATAATGTATGAATTGACCTTAAAATGAAAGAAGAACTTTTTGGCGCAGTCTGGTAAATAATTATTATATTAAAATCCTACTTATATTTCTATCTGTGGCGTTGGCCTCAAGCACTGAAAACCAGAACGTGTACTGATTTTTAAACCAATAAATCTTTAAAGACTTAATATTATTGATCTCAATATGACGAACTGTGCATTGTCGTGCAGTTCCATGTAATTCAAAGTTATGGATTGTATTACAGCTTTCATAATATAGTAGCGACCAGCCCCGGCTTTGCACGGTTAACACAAATTAATTATCTATAGTCAGATGCCGATGGTGACAAATATTCAAAAAGTAAAAAAAAAATCCGATCGCTACCAAACTACATGGGATCACCCGCTGGGCTAATCTGAAGGTTGCCTAAAAATTTGAATAAAATCGCCCCAGCTGTTTTGGAGTCGATAGGAAACATACATAGATTTACACCCGTGACGTTTATCATCAGGCGAATGATATAATCCTCATTGCTTGTCTTATCATTCCCTTGTATCAAAAATATTACCAAAATATGTCATAGATTTTTTAAATAATATAGCCAGGTTTATATTATGATAATTTATAATAAATAAGTATTATAATACTCAAATATACAATACGATTCTTCGAACCATTATTTTATTGTATTGACATCAGCTGTAAGACGTTATGAAAATATATGGCAGATGTGATCATGCAAACTATAACGGCAGTGATTTCCCGAGGGAGTCTCGGTATCTATTCTTTCGAATCTGCTACAAAAATATTCCGTTTTTTCTCGACCTCGTGGTTGAAAAGTGATTTCTTGCTTGTTTCGTGGATTTTATTGGTAATTTTAATGTGTCTATGAATAACTAACGTGATAGGTATCTAAAATCTAAACACAATAAACTCATCAGAGAATTCAAAAAAATACATCTCCCTGATGCATTCATCGTGTAGATATCAAATTACTCGTCACTGTGAATACTCATTATGCCTCATAATCCCCAATAATGACCACAATAACCCTCAAAAACCGAACAAAAGTACATCCCTACATCCTTAGCGGCAGAAAGATATTACAGTAGCACCTGCCACCTGCAGAGGAACCATCACATTGTAGACCGAGTCCGACTCGAGACTGACCTAGTATGCAATATTTTTACCATCCAAGAATATTTTTAGGTTATTCGATCTTCCTCCCAAAAATATTTCCAAGTAACAATTTCTTCGTCGATCACTTTGACAAGATTAGATTTACCAACATGGCTCGTTGAATAGGGTATTACACCCATTTTTGTAAAGTGTCCTAATTAGATTCTAAAAAAATCTATTCAATCGATAAGTGCCATTAAAATGCATTTAAATTTTACATTTTCAAATTTCGCGCGTAACTTGTCAAAATGGCTGGACACAGTGGACGCCATATTGCTCTTTGGTACTGACGTCAGTTGGCTTTGTAAACAAAAACAAATTCGCTGAAAATGTGACAGTTGACACTTTAGTTTTTTTTTTTTTTTTTTATAATGGCATTTGTTTTCACATTTTGCCAATGTCAAGTTTGGTTTGTATATTTTATTATCTGCAGTATGTCGAAGTAAAGCAGTGGCTACCTTACCAAGACTTTATCGAGGAGTTTTGGCGGCAACAGAAAAAACACTTGATTAGCACAATTATTTCAATTCACTTCATTTGAGCTCTTTAATAGAACTATATTGGATAAAATACCACCATAATTATGCAATATAACACTAAATATCACCAAAATAATGAATTAAAACAAGAGCACCTCATGACACTTCCAAGTTCCCGCCAAAACTCCCACTTTAGTTTACAAAGCCGTCTGACGTAATAACATGGCGGCTACTATTTCATGGTGTTAAAGAACAGATTAAAAATACTGAAAACTTTGAAATAAATTATAAAAAATATTATATTATTTTATAAACTAAAACTTACATTTTCCGACTGCTTTTTGCCTAAGATATCTCAATAATATATTTTTAGAATGTTTCTCATATACAGTACAATACCCTATTACCTGACCACCTTAGAGAAAAGCTGACCACAGACAAGTTTTATATTGGTGGCCAATTATTTATTTATTTATTGCACCAATAAAGTGAACACCATTACAGAATTTACAGTCATGGGAACACAACGCCAAATTAAACACTGTAGATGCCACCTTAATTATAGATACAAATGGTAAGCTTGAACAGACAGCAGCTCATGAAAATTAACATATTGCTACAGGAACATAGTAAGATAGAAATAATACTATAGTGAATATAGTGGCCATAATCTAGTTACTAAGTTTAGCTCGGCAAGCTAGATATATATATATTTTTATAGCTAGCACACACCCAGCCCAGCATCCCGTTCTGTCATTTAAGTATACAAAGTGCGGGAGCTGAGAACTTTATTTGATGCAATATCTTTTTTATGTTAGGTTTGATTTTATCTAAGTTGCTACATAGTGTATTAAACTTGTAATGTTCTATAAAAACAACAAATTAATTCTTTATATTCCGCCAATGTTACGGTCTTTAAAAATAAAAATTCTAAATCCATAATATAATCCCGTACCTTTTAATATCATATATTTAAAATACGACATATCAAAATAGAAAAAAAAAAACTAAAAGCAATAATATTTTTGTAAAAATGTAATCGTAATAGATAACCATTAATAAACGGTGAATACCATCTACTATAGTTGTTTAATACGTTAACATTTGTTTTATGTGAAAGCCACTATATTATTCTCTTATATACACATCCTGCCCGTTTCTAATTCGTCTTGCTATCTTAGATGGAAATAATTGTTATTTAATCTATTACCACATATAACTTAGATACAGCCTGCCTAGAAATTCATCCTGGTATCTAAGAGGACAATATTATCTAAACTGATAACTCGACCAATATATCCTGCCCCCTCTGACTTGGCTAGCTCTTAGCACTATCATGTTTACTTTAAAATTTCCCACGTAAACAACTTACGGTGTATGAATATTTAGAAGTAACTGCCAACAGCAGCGCTAACTCATACGTTATTTATTTTACGAATTTAACACCCACCATTACCGGGTAAATGCTTAAGATATTCCGGCTAGTTTCAGGAAATTCTTGTAGAATAAACATGTACATTCCTGATCCCACTAGCATTTATGTTGCATTGGGAAATATAGATAACTAGCTTTTGCCCGCGACTCCGCCCGCGTTAAAAAGTTTTTCCGGAATAAAAGTCCCGCTTTATGTTATCCCGGGATAAAAAGTAGTCTGTGTGTTAATCCAGAACATGATCTACCCGTGTGCCAAATTTCATCGAAATCCGTTTTGTAGTTTTTGCGTGAAAGAGTAACAAACATAGATCCATATATCGATACATCCATTCTTACAAACTTTCGCGTTTATAACATTAAATGAAATGAAATGAATTTTTCGAGAAAAATATTCAGCATTTTTATACCGTAAAAGATTGGTGGAGTATCAGTAACACAAATCAATATATCAACAGACGTAGATATCAATCTGTTTTTATTGGATCCCGCAGAACTGCAAAAACCGCATATTGATACTTTTAAATCACGCGCACGTCATACGCAAAATACCGTTAACGTAAACAGAATGATTTTAATGACCACGGTGCGGCCGAGTTTTAACGCTACTCCATACAAATTTAATATTACTGAGGAATGATTCTACGAATACATATATTTTTATTAATAAAATATATGAATTAGGATATCGTTTATGCCATAAACGATATGATAATAAATGAAATTAATTACATAAACTTTATGGAATTACTTTAATTTATCAAACATTACGTATCTATAAGATTTTATAACAAGGTTTGATAAAATTACAAATGACGATTCTGCATCACCAAATTTTCCAATGTTGGTAATAAAAATATTCCGCAGTTTAAATCTAGTACTTTCAGCATTTAATGACAGGCTATTAGTTAAACAAATTAAATACATACATACATAAACTCACGCCTTTCTCCCATTGGGGTAGGCAGAGACTATGGAGCGCCAAGTACTACGATCCAAGCATACCTCCTTCCCTTCTTCCACAGACATCAGTCTCTTCATACATGTTCGTCGGTTACGAGAACTCCTTATTTGGCCCTTCCTTAGGAGGTCGCCAATTTGGTCCATGAAGGTACGTCTATGACGTCCCCGTCCGACACTACCACTCACTTTCACGACATAGATTTCTTTCGTTCCTCTTCTTTCATCCATCCTTTCAATGTGGCCAAACCACCGAAGCATTGCTTTCTCTTTAACAAATTACAGCTAGTAAAATTCTGAAAACAGAGACATGATTACACAGATGATCTTTAATCTAGATACTGCGTTAAAAATGACCTACAAACAAAGAGTCCTAAGATTATATAGAGCGGACATTGGGAAAATTGACCAACAAAAATTTTAAGCCTGTTCATCTTTAACTCAATTTACCGTGAACTAACAAAATACCTATGTAAAATTCATTACAACATACTTTGACATGGTCGTACTGCGTAAATTGGCATATTTCCTTCCAAAATATTGTTTTCTTTACAAAATTTAAGCATATACCGAGACGTCTTGCTAGTTGCTACACGGACATGTCAGATAAGACAGCGACTTACTACCAATTAGTAATATCTTTTGGACGAAAAATTTGGTCCTGATGTCCGGTCTATAATTATACTCTTTAATGTCTTTGCCTACAAATAACTCGTAGATACTTCTCTAATATTTCACTTGTTTACCAGACCGATTTGATATGTCTATCGGCAAACGTTATTACTCGTCGTTCTCATATTTTCATAATAAATATTAATCATACATTTTGATAAAAGACAAAGTTCGAACGGTCTGCGTTTTAATTTATTTGGTCGTTCGTGTCTACAGGACATTTGCTGAGATTTTATTAAGGTCACTGAAACCAAAATTAAACTAGAACTAGACTTAAAAATCGCAGTCTTTTTCTTTTTTCCCAAAAAATCGAAAAATTGGCTGGGGTACGACACCAAAACTGAATAGCCATTATCGGACACGTAGTAAAAAAAACCTGCCATAATGAGTTTCCGAGATCCGACCAATCGAATCAGAGGATTAGCCAGAGTTCATCAAGCAAGTTAGTCTGGTGTAATTTTGGCGACAGTCGAAACCAATGTTTCACTTTGGTTGACATTAAATATTACATTTTTATATTTTTTTTCTTATTTCATTAAATGACGACACGAGCATGCCGTTCGCCTGATGGTAAGCGATACGACGATACGCCCATAAACAGTAGCAACACCATCCAGCACCTTGAGTTACAAAGTACTGTGTGGCATTCCACTGCGCTCGTCATCCTTAGACATAAGATGTTAAGTCTCATTATGTCCAGTAGTTACACTGGCTACAATGTCCTTCAAACTGAAACACAACAGTGCATGCACACTGCTGCTTGGTTTAATATACCTCGTTAATCAAATCTCTCCTACGCAGCCTATTATTATGATGTACATAAAGTACTAGTAAAATGCTTAAGGAAAGCTTTTCTTTCTCGAAAGCTTAGTTCATTGAAAAGATCAGCGCTAATAATAGACAGACATTATCCTTAAAATCATCGTCTCTATTGAAATGAAAATTGGATCGGAAAATATATTTTGCCTATAATATGAATGAGGAAGGAATATTAGTTATCATTTTTACTAGCAATTTTGTTCACATGGCTATTTTTAATTGTCTCTAAATTATCATTCCAATAATAATTGTTATGTCAGTAAAAGAAATGCTGGTAAAAGGGGTAAATGAATGGTTTTTTTTCTTACAACAAAAAAAAGAGTTTAGTTAAATGTCTTTGCAACAAAACAATTTTGAGCTGGCGATCATTCACATAATAGCTTCTTTATATATACAGGATCTGCCATACGGTCTTAGCGATGAGCAACTCCTAAAAACATATACAATGCAGCCTCCCTAGGACATAATATTATGTTAGAATTTGTACAGATATATTTGCCTTTAATTTGGATACGCAAAAGGCTCTTTACGATAGCAAAAACATAATATATCTTGTTATATATGATGAAGCAATCAATATCAAAGTCAAAGGGGAAGTAATAGAATTTATATCGACATCTTCTAACTGGGCTAGTTCGAGCTCGTAAGCTAGTTATACTACCTTTGCGAGTAACCTAACATCGTCACATGGGAAGCGTAGCCACTTAACTAATTTTAGTTATTTACGATTTTATGAGGCAAAAATCAATTCTAGGCCAATTATTTCTTCATTTACTGAGCAAAACTACAACGCCACAAACGATACCATAAATAAAATTATGACATTGCAATTAAATCAACTAGAATAATTAAGGAATTAATTCGCAAAAATCAAATGCGATTAGGCGTGAGGTGAGTGAAACAAAAGATGTGTAATTTCTGACTGACGTATTTAAAAAATCTAAAACTGTTTGATGTTTACAGGATGCACTTCTCCATGCAATCAAAGAAGAATACGTGGAAGCTGTGGAACTACTTTTGCAGTGGGAAGAAGATAATCATGTGCCTGGTGAACCATACGTAAGTTTTATTCAATAATTATATAAAATACCCACATACATAATATTTATTGAATTGACTATAGAACAATTCGTTACTATTTGCCATATGTATTTGCCTAAACATACTAGACTATAATATAATGGTAGACTAAGGCTTAAACCCTTTCAATAGAAGAGGAGGCCCGTACCCAGTAAAAGTATACTTGTGTAATAGGAATGGTATTATTATGTGTATTTAAAACCCGCTTTTTATCCGAACGCAGGAATTTTGTGATAAAATGGTCGATCTTTGACTTATAGTCACATGCAAATGGACACTAGCATTTAAATACGATATAAGTCCAAGACTGAAGACCATAGAATAAATTACGAATCTATTGCTTCTTAGTATCAAGCATAATAAATGATACTTCCCTCAATGATATATGTGAGAGAACATTATTAATTACATACCATCACACTTCACAATATTAATACCGATTTGTTAATATACAGATCGACTTACTAGGGACAAAATCGTCGTGATCGTAGAACAACGACGGTTTTGAAAAAACAACAATTTCTTTTTTTTGCTTACATAAGCTTACAAAAATATGCTTTACTATTAGACAATTTTTATTTTTCTAAATTATAAAAAACATACGAGTTATGCCATAGGATAATGACGGTTTTGCTTTTCTAAGCGCAAAAAAGTGGCGTATTAATGCATCCGTCCTTGTACTACGCTAATTCCGGCCCCCGCACCCTTGTCGCGCTCGACGAATGTTTAGTGTCGTCGGTGTTCTACGGAAGGCAGCGTATATTTCATTCACTCCTCGAAAGTTTTTGTTTACCTATTATTCGATAAGGTATTTGTGTTACTGGCATGATATTTGTTTGAACATGGCATCAAAAGGTCTAAACGTATATTAGATTTAGTAAAGCACGATAAAAATATTAAAGATAAAACTGATCAAGATTCAAATAACCAATTATTTGAAGAAATAAGAACAAATAATGAAGACAAATATCCTCCATGCAACTCAGATAAGTTTTAAATGCTTATATTATAGTATTACATTTTATTTTTAATAGATAATCCCACTTGTATAACCTACATACTTTAAAACGGCGGTTCATTAAAACCATCATTATTCTTGGGAACTGACGTGTTGATTTTTGACGTATTCATTATTCTGGATTAATCGTGTTAATGACTTATATTATTAATTACAAACGTAAATTATTACTTTTTCTAAATAAAATTATTGGCGACGGTTACACACATACGACTTTATTCTAAGCAGTTGTCATAAGCGGATAATACAAACCGCTATTATTTCATGGACATACAACAGTCGTTTAGGTACAACCGACCTTATTCTATGGATGCATTATCTCTTCCGTCCTTTTTCTGTTTATAAATTAGGTCAAATTTTTATTATATTATATATATTTTATCATACATTTAAATCATTTTATTGGATAATGTTAATAGTTTAAAATTTCTTATCTGAATATTACTAGAATATTATAATATTGTAGGTACCATATTATAATATTCTAGTAAGTATGGACTATGCATAGTGTCATGATTGAGGTTTTTTTTTGCATATTTTTCTTAACTTGTTACTGTTAACCGATCTTCTTCGCCACATACCAGAAATGGCTACCATAGCTAAAGAGATGCACGATATTTATACAACGATGCCTTTCCAGATGATTTTTGTCAAGAATCATTGATAGCTACCAACGAAACTAAGCATGTCATCTTGTTTGAAAATAACGGAGGTATGGATAATCACCTACCTACTAAAGCAATGACCACCCCTTTTTTCAGTTGATTGTCCGCAATCAGTTAATTCCCAGTCAGTTACATACTAACTCTCCAATACCGTTCACACCAATCTTTAGCGATTTATTACCTCCTGAACTTTCACCTGCTGTAATTGGAAATCCCGATCAAACAATTTTGTCACACACCAATTCCATCTCCACTCAATCATCATACAGACTGTATAATATAATTCATTGTGCTGCAAACACGAGACTGATAATTATGATTGTCCATCTGTGGATACCATTACGATGAATTCTAATGAGAATTTAACAGTACCGCCACTTTTAAAAAGAAATAGGGGTATAAAACGTTTACGAAACCCTGATAACTCGATAGATATACAAAGAAAGAAACTTACGAATCAAGGGCTATTGCTCAAGGCTAAGGTATATTGCTCAAAGAAATGTCGAATTGAAGAAAAAATTATGGGTCCGCCATGCCACTGTAAATTCCAATGTGGCGAAAAATTTTTAAAAGAAGACCGATTAGAAATTTTTGAATTGATCAATTCTGTAAATTAGGCGACAGAGAATAACAATGGCTTTACGTTGCTAACTACACGAAAAAGAGCCTAAACGTAGAACTTTTGCAAGAGATCTAAAGCAAAATAGACAGTACACTCACAAATATTAATTACCTAAAACAGAAATAGAACACAAATCTAATATTAAGATAAATGTTTGTAAATTCATGTTTTTAAGTACTCTTGGCATAACCGAACGACTAACTCGAACTGCCTGGCAAAAATACGACGGAAGTGCAGCTGTTGAACCAAATATGCGTGTACATCACAGTAATCATATAATAATTATCAATGATATGATATGAATATGATATCTGTGTGTGCTCACGTAAATTCTTTTGTACCTGTCGAATCACATTACTGTCGTAGATCATCAAAATGACTTTATTTAGATTGCATGTTTAAGTGTTGCACGCATGTTTGAAATGTACAAGGAATGGCCTGACTTACGGAAATATTCTGTAATATAATGAGATACAAATAAAATTTGGAAAAGGATTCTATGAATTTGTTTATTCGTAAGGAGACAAGAAACTACAATTGTACTGTACTGAAAAATGCTTATCTAGAACCGATACCTATTTCTAATGATTAATTTAAAGATCTTGTTAGTCTTTGTGATACTGGAATCATACTCAATAATAAATAAATACCATGAGTTTTTTAAGGCGTTACGACACGGTAGTACTTAAACTAATGAGGCATATGAATAAGTAATTGTTTTATTAATTTATTTTAAATGATTACTGCTAATATAATTTTCATCCGATAGGGTCTGGACTGACTGAATAAAAAGAAGTTCCTGAACGTTATTTAATATTTTTGTTACCTAAAAATAATAAAATTTATACGATTTAAGCAAAAAGCAGCTATGACTGTTACTATTTTTTTGTTCATTTCTCATAAATAGGACTTACTCATATTTATGGATTTTTTTTTTGTTTCTTAACGTTTTCCTCTGTTGCTTTATATACATTTTAATACTTGCCTTGTTTTTAAATAATAAAATAGTCTACTAATTATTGTTTTGTTTCATTTTATATGTGTTAAATGTACTTCCGCCAAAGAAATTTAAACAAAACTCCATGAAATAACAACGGTAACTACTATCCGTCAAAATTTCGACAGTGATCATCCATGGAATAGTGACAGATTGATACATACGTCGCATAGTCATACGTAGAATATCAACGCATCTGATTTTTAAGGAAATCTAAGCACAATAGATAATTAGTAAGTACCTTATTATTCAAAGGTCTCGGCACACATCAATACTCCCAATTTTCAAGTATATGGGATCAGCGGTTTTAAAAATATGGCACGAAAACTGATTCAGAAACTTTAGAACGCTCTGTTGTAAACATGCTAAATTGCAGATCCGTCATTGTTCTACGATCACGACGAAATATTTATTATCCAGTCTTATATACTGAATAGTGGACATGAAAGTCAGTTATCAATGCCTCATTATGTGTCCACTTAATCAATGATTGTATCTTGTATTTTCGTAATTTTGTTATACTTGAGGAGATTAATTTTATTGTTATTAACTATAAATATATTGGAACTGAGCTTGTTATTAAAGTGCGTGGTTGCATGCATATTTTCCAAATGTTATTTTTAACGATATTAGGATTAGAAATAATAATAAAGTCAAGGACAACATGCCGAAGACAAACTAGTTTTTCAAATAGAAGCGCAAGAGATTCAAGTCTAGGTTAACCTAAATAATGAAATTAAATATTTAATACCAATGGCTGTTGAATCGTAATATAATATAATTTAACTATATAGGTGCTTAAAATTTATAATATTTGTTTCTAAATTGAGTAATAATTTTTCAAAGAGTTGGGAATCGGTCGATCCTGCAGGCGCTACCTTCACGCCGGACATCACTCCGCTCATCCTGGCAGCTCACAGGAACCACTACGAGATCCTGAAGATCCTTCTGGACAGAGGAGCCACGCTGCCAGTGCCACACGACGTCAAGTAGGTACAGACTTTTTGATACGCTGCTCCATGACTGAACCCTCCATTTTGAAATTTGTTTTTAAGTATTTCGAAATTGTCGTTTTTGGAGTAACAAATTATTTTCTCCACTAAATAATTTACTGGAAGCAAATAGTTTCAGACTAAGAAACTGCATTGTTCTTTCAATGTTATTTATATTCGTTATAAAAAGCACTTACATAAAACTTTTGTCGCAACCTTTTAATTTTTGCAAGTCAAGCGATACTTAAAACTTCACTACAAGATTGCTTGTAACAATGAGCACTTTATCCTCATTATTTTTATCTTTATTTATATTTAACACTTCAATAAGATCTTTAAAAAGTTGTATTATACTTTAGGCGCCGTGCACATACTGTCAATTCGTTACCAAAAACACTACACTAGTATTTACCTGAACCTGCTTCAGCAACCTATGTGACTCTGAGTTTCATAACAGTGTAGTGTATCTTATTAATCATTTCACGACGTCTGTGTGATACTTTAATTGATCGTACATATTTTCTTTATCTACTTTTATCTCTTTTTACTTTTTTCTTTATCTCTTTCTTTATCTACCTCTTTTTTATTACCCTAGGTGCGGTTGCGACGAGTGTGTTAAGTCCTCCCAAGAGGACTCTCTTCGTCACTCACAAGCCCGCATCAACGCGTACCGAGCTCTCTCATCTCCCTCTCTTATCGCTCTATCTTCTGCCGATCCTCTCCTGACTGCCTTCCAACTGTCCTGGGAACTGGGGCGCCTAAGCCGGATGGAAACTGAGTTCAGAGTCGAGTATAAGGTAAGAAGTGAATTTACGAGTTTTAATGGCACAGATTAGTCAAAATCATTTTATTGCAAGATCTATTTTGCTTTGTTAACTTGTATGGGATTATGTCGGAAATCCTATAATATAGAACATCTAGAATATAAACCTATATAATAAATACGTAAATAAAGTTTTTGCGACAATAGTCATCTATAAATTTTCTTATCTCCAGGCGTTAAGACAACAATGTCAGGAGTTCGCGACATCACTACTAGACCACACAAGGACTTCAAAAGAACTTGAAATAATGCTCAACTACAACCCTTTGGATTTGGACTGCTGGGAGCCAGGCGAAAGGCAGACGTTGGGACGACTCAAACTGGCCATAACGTACAAGCAAAAAATGGTAATATGAATCAGAAAATATCTAAAAAAGTAGAAAGAATAGATTTATATTTTGCTGTCTAAACATGACTAATGATTATTTTCGATATTTTTTACATTGTTACGATTTACTTAAAAAAATATAAACGATATCTATTACTAAATTTCAAGTTCACAACCCAAAATCACTTTTTAAAGACGGTATGCATTATCTTTATCTATTATATAAATATATATATATATATGTGTATAAATATATCTAATAAAAAATCGTGTCACAGTGTTTGTTACCATACTCCTCCGAAACGGCTGAACCGATTTTGATGAAATTTTATATTCACACTTGGTAGATTTGAGAATAGGTTGTTATCTATTTTTTATCCCCTTAAGTGATAAGGGTGATCAACCCCAAAAAAATTTTTTTTATTTATTTTTTATTATGTGTTATTAACAAAATACATACAACCCTAAATTTTCTACCTTCTTCCATGACTCCCCTTTTATTAATAGTGATATTAGTAATTTAATAACTTTTCACGCAAGAACCACTGAACGGATTACGATGAAATTTGGCAAACGGGCAGATTATGTCCTGGATTAACACATAGGCTACTTTTTATTCCGGGAAAATATAAAGCGAGACTTTTGTCCCGGGAAAACTCATTCACACGGGTGGAGCCGCGGGCAAAAGCTAGTATTAGGCATATATATTTTATGAAAAACCTAGTAAAAACATAAAAATACAGAAATAATCATCTTAAATTTTACTAATTTCTAAGTTTAGAACCCAACTTTATCTCTCTGCGCAAATTGACATTACAGCTCCACTCTATGAAGAACCTTAAACATCGTATATTTAAAAACAACCTATATTTCACTTACATCTAAGTTCACAAGATACTTAAACACCTCAATACTAAAGCTTGAGATAATGGTTTACTCCTGTGATAAGTTCACATCAGGCCATCACTCCTTATTCTGCAAACGATAACGTATAGTCCTTACTGAGACTTGATGTTTATTTACGACTGTAACTTTGCTCTACTGACTTCCGACTCCCTAGGGCGTATAGTATGTTTATGATCAGGCAACGATGAAGGAAACTTATTTAATCAATTTTAAATTAGATATTTTTGGAAACAGTTTTGGTTCTAGCGAATCCGTTTTTGTTTTTAGTTTTACGACATTAACATCATTGGTTTTAAAGAAGTCTATATTTAAAGGACATGTCCAAAAATGGGCCCAAAAATCTAACCAAGACAGTTTATATATATTTGGATAGAACTCTTAAAGACTAGCATTTTAAAATAAAACATTTAATTTTAAAGACCTCCGACTTTGAGATTTATGTTATTTTATTTTTCTTAAAAACTACACTTAAAGCAAAAGTTTTAAAAACGTTAGTTACAAATGGAGGTGGCTAAACTATTTTTTTAATTTATCCAAGTTCTATATTTTGCCCCTTTAATATCCCTAAAGTTTGAGCCTGGTTAGATTTTGAGACCCAGCACCCATACAAAAAGCGGACATGTCCTTTAACCAGTATTATGGAAAACATCATTTCGCCACATTCGTATATCACACTTTGATGTAAATCAAATGTAAACACATGTTAATGGTTTATTTACAGTTTCATTTAATCGGTCCGTCCGTCTGTTCATCGCCTAAACAAGTCAGTTTAGTTCTAATGATATATCAAACAGCCATGCCAGGCATGTATCTAGGAGTGGCGGTAAAGTATTTTGAACTAAGGCACAAAGAATGCTGAACCGGGCCGCGGAAATAGCTTTCCAAGAAAAGATTTAAAGTCTTAATAACAATGTTGATAACCTCGAATTAATTTATATTCCCAACTTTGTAAAGGTTTTAATTTTCAACGCAATAACAATTTTAAGCGGCATCGTTTGGAACATTGTTTTGTTTTTAATTATTGCCAAAATTACGAGCAAAGAAGGACTATTAAAGTTTAAAAATGAGGCTCACTAAAGTTTTTAAATGTAATATCAACTGTAATTCAAATCATACGGAGGCTATATTTTTCATGTTTGATAAACCTGACAGACTCCAAATAAGAAAACTACTCGTCAGGGACGTAGCTAGCGTTGTACCAGCCGTATCAATGATACGGGGCCCCCGGATTCTAGGGGCCCCTCTTAGCCCATACGCTAAACTTAAGCGGTCACCCAAAAGTTCGGAGACCTTTTTTGCTCCCAAATAATAGGCCTCCGGACTCGGGATATGCGGAGCGACACAAACTGAATGGCCTATACTTAAGGAAACTATAAATCTGACACTGGAAGGGCCCCAACAAAATTTTGATATAGGGCCCCTCTATCGCAAGCTACTCCACTGCTACTCGTCACACTGGCAAAGCAACAATGAATACTCCTGAAATGATAGTAATGTTACAGAAAAGTATTAAATATGTAATCCTCCTAGCCAGTTTCGGCCACGGCGGCCAATCTCTACGGAGATCAGCCAGGTACGCAGGAGATATTATAGTGCACAAGTGTGTGCGCAATACACTGGTGCACTCGCTATGCCTTCACTCTCATAGTCCAGTGAGACGGCAATCCGACATGACCGGAGAGAGATCAGGCGCAGGACCAACGGCTTTACGTGCTTTCCGAGGCACGGGGGTATCACACCGCCAACTTCCTGACTCCGAGCTGCGACTGAGTAATTTTTTAAGATAGAAAAACCCAGTCACAATATTTTCGGCTCGACCAGGGATTCAAACCCAGGACCTCAGCGCGCAAATCGTACTCGTAACGCGTACGCAATACAACTACGCCACCCAGGCAGTCATATTAAATATAAAAACGACCTTAAGACTGTAGTAAATAATTTATTTTCAGTTTGTGGCACACCCGAACGTTCAACAGTTACTCGGCGCTATCTGGTATGAGGGTCTACCGGGGTTTAAAAGGAAAAACATTATGGGGCAATGTATACAGGTAGGTTGACTGAAAATATCTTACTTGTATGTAAAGAATATACTGCGCATAATGATGTTTAAAATGTACTCTAATCTTACAAACCAAAACAAACCTGTGGCCTAGAATGTTGCAATAACACGCTCACTTCTCATAATTTGGTTGGTGATATAGGTAGAACAACAAAATCTCGGAGTGAGCAGATGCCTCCGACTGCGTTTGTGAACACTGTCAACTAAGATTATTCAAAACCAAAACAAAATATTAAAATTAAAATCCCGTTTCTATCTTTTCAGATCTTCAATGAATTTAATAAAGATAGACGCAGTCGGGTTTTTTGTTTTTCTTATTTATTTATTTTTTAATTCTGTCTTTTTAGTTCTCAAGCACCTTTATTAGCATTTCCTATTCCAAACTTCAATAAAACATATAAGTTATATATATATTCGTAATCACCGTTAAAAAATCTTTATTTTGATACCACACTCGATGTATTTTGAAAGCATTTTTTTTTTCGAGATCCTTTTTTGCCGCCAAAAATCCTTATTTTTTTTTTACACGCTTTATATTATTGTTTATTTTTTATTTGATGTACCCAGTGTCACTCTCACGACTAAGACGAATCTATTGATACCACTTACATAAAAACACGACAAGCCGTTTAGGCTGTAGGGCGTGCCAAAGAAATATACAAACATACATACACTCGAAAAACATAACCCTCCTTCTTTCGTAGTCGGGTAATAAAACGAAACGGAGTCGTATCGTGTTTTCTTGTCACATTCTAAGCCCACTGGTCATTTCAAAACAATTGCTTCAAAAAGGTCTTCTTTATACGTCTGACTTGTAATCGTCTCTTATCATTATCAAAAGGGGATTCAGGTTATGTTTTCTTTTCTAGGTGGCAAAGTTAGGTGTCATGTTTCCAGTATACTGCACTATTTACATGCTAGCTCCAAATTCAGAGTATGGACGGTTTATGAAGAAACCATTCGTCAAATTTATTTGTCACAGTTCTTCCTACATGCTGTTTCTAAGTGAGTATGTTATTGTAATGTTATAAAGAAATTGTGTATCCTTCTTAAATATATTGGTTATCAATTACCAAGTCGACCGTGAGGTAATCTAAATTGCTAGCTAAGCAATGTAAAATACACGAATAAATATTTAAATTATTTTTACTGGTGGTAGGTCTCTCATATGTAAGAGACCGTCTGGGTGGGTACCACCGCAATGTCTATTTCTACCGCCAAGCAGCAGTGCGCATGCATTGTTGTGTTTCGGTTTGAAGGACATTGTAGCCAGTGGAACTACAGGACATAGTGAGACTTAACATCTTATGTCTCAGGATGACGAGCACAGTGGAATGCCAGACAGTACTTTGTAACTCAAGGTGCTGAATGGTGTTGCTACTGTTTATGGGTGGTCGTATCGCTTACCATCAGGCGAACGGCATGCTCGTCTCGTCATACAATGCCATAAAAAAAAAAAAAAATGTCCAACTCCAAAAAATATTTATTGTGCATATAAACATAAAAACACGAATTGGAAAGAAGATAACATTGCTTGTGTTGTAATAATTTCTTATTAACCTGTGTTCAATAATTTTTTGGAGTGTAATGGTATTTGGAGTCGTTTTTTTGTTATTATTGTTACTAATATAATGGGGTATCAATTTACATTTAGGTCTTCTTTCCTTGGCATCACAAAGAGCTGAGTACGTGGTTCTAGAATGGCTAGGCATACGTTGGCTTCAAGAACTGGTAGATTACTGGAAGGAACATGAGCGTGGGTCTCTGCCAGGCCCCATCGAGTTCAGCGTCATCATCTACATAGCAAGTAAATTTGAATTTGTTGGCATGCATTTTTATATTGTCTTTCTTTTTATGGCTTAATTTCTTCTTATTTGTTGTTTTAACCGTTCCTCTTTGTTTATATCATAAGAAATACTAATAATTTTATACAAAAATGAATATTTATTTTCACACGTTTTTAATGTTTAGCATAGTAAATGGAAAAACAGAATTTCTTACCGTATTCACTTTTTGTTTATGTACCTAAACTATTTTTATTCTTACAAAAAACGGTGTTAAATGGAAAATATTATTGGATACTATTGTTATCAGGTCTGATTTGGGCGGAGATAAGGGCGCTGTGGACTGGAGGCATTACAGAATACATCAGTGACCTGTGGAACATAGTTGATTTCATAACCAACATGTTTTACATAGCTTGGATCAGTTTGCGGATATCATCATGGTATATCGTCCAGGTAAATGAGGAAAAAATATCTACTATTATCGTAAAACTTGTTACAAGACCAAGAAAATTTATGGTAAAAATATTTACAAAAACTTTCAGCCTCATCGACTCGATACAATATTCTTGCCTACCATTTTTTTTTCTTGGAAACATGTTTAAATTATTATGTTTTTACTAATGTTAGTTCACGTGCATTATAAAGAACCTACTTAAATACATATAGTAGATTATGCATGCCACCTCTATGCATATTATACTTAGGTAACCTTTTTTCAGCGTGACCACAAAAGCGGTCTAGATCCCTGGTACCCACGCGAGCGCTGGGACTCTTACGACCCCATGCTTCTATCGGAAGGTGCCTTTGCAGCTGGCATGATCTTCTCATTCCTAAAGCTGGTTCACATCTTCTCCATCAACCCTTATCTCGGACCTCTACAAGTTTCCCTTGGAAGAATGATCTTAGATATTCTGAAGTTCTTCTTCGTTTACATGTTGGTGTTGTTTGCTTTTGGCTGTGGTAAGTTTAGACCCAAATATTTTCTTTTTAATTCAATTCTACACCTACATTAACAAGTAATCTATACATATAAATAAAATTGGAGTGTCTGTTTGTAATATTGAAATAACCGTTTTTTACTACATGTATATGAATATATATACGGTACATACAGCAAAATAACATTTTTTACAATTTTTGTCTGTCTTTTAGTCTGTCTGTCTGTCTGTTTGTTCCGGCTAATCTCCGAAATGGCTGGACCGATTTTGACGGGACTTTTATTGGCAGGTAGCTGATGTAATAAGGAGTAACTTAGGCTACTTTTTATCCCAGGAAAATATAAAGCGGGACTTTTATCCCGGGAAAACTCATTCACGCGGGCGGAGCCGCGGGCAACAGCTAGTTACTTATAAAATTATACTTTAAGGTTAAATGGCCGCCGGCTAAACTACTTCCTTACTTTTATAAACAAGTTCAGTTTTGTCAATCGTTTTAAAACAAATTATTGATCATCGGCCTTAATATTCTCAGGTTTGAATCAACTGATGTGGTATTACGCTGAATTGGAGAAAAACAAATGCTACCACCTTCCCAATGGTATGCCTGACTTTGACGGACAAGAGCGAGCTTGCACAATATGGAGGCGATACGCTAAGTAAGCAAACTGCCCACTGATCTCATTATAACTAAAACTCTGATATATCAAGGGTATATGACTAAAAATATTTATTTTCCAGTTTATTCGAAACATCCCAATCGCTATTCTGGGCATCATTCGGTCTTGTTGATCTGACGACGTTCGAATTGACTGGCATCAAGAGCTTCACCAGGTTCTGGGCCCTCCTCACCTTCGGGTCCTACTCAGTGATCAACATCATCGTCCTCCTGAATATGCTTATTGCTATGATGTCTAATTCCTATCAGATCATTTCTGTAAGTGTTTTGTATTCTAGGTTAATAATTACTACTGGCCTTTATAAAAAAATGTGTCGTGTCATATTTCCATAGTATTGACTATTGAGGATCTATATGACTTTCAGCCCGTGATACACTAGTAACTCCTTAAATACGATAAGTATCTATTTATTATCTAGCTACATTTACAATTTTACATTGAAATTATAATACTATTACTACTATAAGTACATCTACAAACCCCAACCTGCGACCCATTAATAACTTAGTTGATACTCTTACAAGTAGGTTTATATCATTTACATTAAATATTTTTACCTAGGAACGTTCGGATACTGAATGGAAATTTGCTAGAAGTAACCTCTGGATGTCGTACTTCGAAGACGGAGACACCGTGCCACCTCCATTCAACATTATTCCGACACCAAAGCACTTGAGCTGCTGGATCAAACACTGCTTCACTAAAAGTGATCGAGGCTCTATTATCGTAAGATTTGTTTTTTTTTTTATGCTGCATAATGTGATAAAGGATATTTATAATCATTAAGTACTTTATTTATTATAATTATCTTATAGTTAGAAAGTAAGTTCCGTTTAAAATATTTTGTACTATTCAAATTCTACATGTGGCTTCAAACAATACTATAAATAATATACATCCTACTTTGAACATTATCCTTGCGTATTGTTTTTTTTTTATTGCATTGAATGACGAGATGAGCATGCCGTTCGCCTGGTGGTAAGCGATACGACCACCCATAAACAGTAACAACACAAAGTACTATGTGACATTCCACTGCGCTCGTCATCCTGAGACATAAGATGTTAAGTCTCATTATGTCCAGTTCTTTTAAAAAAACATGTCATCCTAAATTCATAGAACAAGTCCCGAGAAAAAGCAAGAATAGAACACGAAGCAGTAATGAGAGTTTTAGTAAGACGATATGTGACAGCTGAACAAAGGGCTAGAGATGAGGTAGGAGTTACCGAAGATGACGTTATGGAGATCCGGCAAGATATATCCACGCTGAGATACGAACTAATCGATATACTCCATAATAACGGAATGAAAACTCCAAGAGTTAGTTTACAGGATGCTACTGGTACGAAAGATATCATATTAAGTAAATGATAATTGGGAAAACATTGTATACTTAATTATAAAATATATTTTCCAGTGGCAGGTAAAAAGGGAAAGGTAATGGAAAGAAGGATACTAAAAGATTTCCAAATTGGTATAGTTGAAGGGATCATAAAAGATGTGATTTCAAGAGAAAATAAACCTAAAGATGTATTCAGTCAAATTGCCAAAGCCATTGTCAGAAGAGGCAGTACTGATAGGTAACTATAATAATAATAACTAAAGTATATCATATAATAATAAGTGGGGACTTAAAAGATCTAAATCAACTCATTCTTTTATGTCACATATTGTGTTCAACTACGATTCAAAGCTACAGGGTATTTTGATTCAACAATTGTATTCCTCTACGATTACAGCAAGAAACGCGATTGGAACGCATTAGTTCGGACAAACACAGCACGTAGAGATCCAATAGGAACAGCGGCTGAAGCAGAAATACGTAGGAGTCGACAGTCACTGAGAGCTCACATATTAGAAAACGTGGAAGCACGAACAATCGATCCGCAGAAATTATTAGGTAAGTATTTATATCAAGTTATTTCGTGTGGTATGTTTAATCTTTTTATAGATAATATTTAGTGAAACATTTCCATTGCATATAATAGTTGTTCCCTGAAATTAACAATCGCATAGAAGCGCTATTGGCGATTAAGGTAGTTTAAAATATTTTCTTGTGTTGCAGAATATAACCCTAAGCTATCAGGAGTAACTCCGACAACCAGAGTGGCTTATGCGAAATTCATGAGAAGCAAAATAAAGTCTGACTTTGCTGAGAGAGAGAGAACGAGAAAAATATCTGACGAAATAAGCCTGGAGGATGAAGTATTTGAATCGCCTAAAAAACGGGAATGCATGCATAGAAAAATGACCGGTTAGTAGGATAATTGCAATATTTTTGTAAGAATGATTACGTCTTTATATTTCTATAACTAAAAATAACAACGAAAAAAGAACTTAAAAAATACAGATTAGGATTTTAACAAAAAAAAACGTTTAAAAAGTAAATAAATAAAATGTTTGAAGTTAAAGGGCTTTAACTTGATTTTAAATACCTATTACTACATATGAATTCATCATACCATAGGTCGGACATTTCGCAGCAGAACACCAATACTGGAAATGTCGGACGACGAAGGATTAAAAGACAATGAAATAAAAGTATTAGCGTATATCGAAGATAAAGGTAACTTCTGACTACATTGTGGCCTATTCTTGACATATTTCAAGACGATTTTAAATGTTTATTATTTTAGGTTCAGAAGCCAGTTCAGAACAAACACGACCGTTAAAATCAACATCTGAAACTTCAGAACCATGTACTCCCGATTTCGACCCTATCAACGACAGAAAATTACCACCACCAGCTGAATTCTACGTTCAAATAGAACCAGACACACCAACCCATTCTTCAGTTGAGGAATCCATCGTACGGGATACAATGACACCAACCGAAATCTTGAAATCACAAAAAGAACAAATTCTCTCCGCTACTGCACTAGATAATCAATACAAAGAAATGACTAGTCCTCCACATTTCGATATTAAACAATCCTCCAGCGTATTTGTAGAATCTGAAAAATCCAGTCCTGTGAAATCGTCTTATTTAGATCCTTCAGAATCATTAAAATCACGTAGCTCATCATTAAAAAGTACTAAAAAAGATTCAAAGTTCGTATCAGCCTCTTTGGAAACTCAAATGGCTCCTTCTAGACTATCAGTAGCTTCTGAATCAAGATCTCCGGATAAAAGATTGTCCAGTTCTTCTAGTCCTAAATCTACTAGTTCAAGGTCATCTAGAGTAAGTCCTTCTTCTCCAACGCCGTCTATGGGTGCTGTGGATAGAGGAAAATCCAAAGTAACTGGAAAAATAGTTTCTGGGTGGCTTTGAGAACCCATAGCATACTCGAAACAGCTGCCTTATGAATCGAATTACGACATGCCTTATTCCGAATGCTAGTGATAAAGTAATTACGTTTAATAGCAATAATTAAAAATAAAGATGGATTTGCATTTTAAACTAGTTTATATCCACTTTATTAAAAAGAAAACGACGTAGAATATTCAAATATATTTTTAATAGACATATAAGAATAGTCTAGTCAGAATGCTAGTGTAATAAAGTGTTTCAGATTTTGATTCATATTTATAAATAATCACAAGTGCATATTATTACTTTGTTAGCCTGATTAACCTCTACAATATACCAAAACGTTGTAATTAAATCGACTATTAGCAAAGCAAATGAGCTCATAACTACTCACAGTTGTTTTGTGCATTTATTATTACGTATACGTAAGCTGCCAATTTCTCTGGTATTTCTATTCTCCATATAATAATGGAATTTATTTGATAAAAGTGCATACAACTCGACCCAGATACCTTACTTTTTATTTTATTTATACACACTTTATTTCATGAAGTAGTTGTATCATTACGATTTCGTGATATATTCAATTTTGTTTATTAAAAAAAATATAATGCCAAAAGTAGTTTTACGCAATGTGAATTAACTATTAAAATGCATTTTTACTGAATAATAAAGAATATGTCTCAAGTTCTCAATATAAGAGGAAAACAAACTGTTTTCTGCCTGAACCAAAATTAATTCTACAGGAACCGAACAGCCAAAAATTTATTTTGTTTACATAATGTTTAGGACATAGGGAATAAAACGTTCGTTTTACGTTACAATGTGTTTTATTTTATTAATCCTTAGTATATATTTTTATATCTATATTAATATTATAAAGAGGAAAGATTTGATTGTTTGTTTGTTTGTTTGTAATGGATAAACTCAAAAACTACCGGACCGATTTTGAAAAGTCATTCACTAATAGAAAGCTACATTACTCCAGAGTGCTGTAGGCTACTTTTTATCCCGGGAATATATTTTCATCCCGAAAAAGCTTTTTCACCCTGGCGGAGCCGCGAGCAGAAGTCTATATTATATAATTATAATAATTAATCTTCTATTTTATTTATAAACCTACGTAATTGCATATTAATTTACAGAGGTTAGTATCAATTATTTGAAAACCATTAAAATAGGGATCAACGCAATATGCTTTATTACACGATGCAGAATGTATTCGGTTTAGTTTACATAACCGCCTGTCTGAAGTCAATTCTATCTCGATCATTCAATAACGTGTAAAAATCTGCATAATCTTTCGTTACACATCGAAATTGAACCCAGGACATCACAGTCAATCTTAATTATGCTGCCACTAAATGAAGCTCGTAATAACAAACTTTACCTATCAAAGAGATAAGAACAGACTAATGTTAGTGTTACACAATTTAAGGTTTTGAGTCACCTAAGTAGGTGATTTGAACAATTATAATTTATTATGACTGCCTCGGTGGGTAGTTGTATTACGGTACGTAATGCTGAGTTCTTGGGTTCGATCCCCGAGTCGAGCATAGTGATATTGATTTTTTCTATTCAGTACTAGCCCGGAGTCTGAAATTTGTGCCCGATATGGCGATAGGCTCGCCCCTTATGGACATAATGAGACTGAATACGCACGGCGAATAGTGGGTGCATTAGTTGCGCCTCTGCCTACCCCTTCGGGGATGAAAGGCGTGAGTGTGTGTGTGTATAACTTATTTTCAACCCTAAATACAGATACAATTGTTATAATAATAAAAACCAACCCAATTCTATTATAAATCACACGTAAATTCCATAGCCTCAGGTATTTTATACGCCCTATTAAAACATACCGCAATAATAAAAATCCATGTGAAATATATTAAACTCAATAATAACATTATTAGCCCTGTACTGACTTAAGCCTCAGGGCATCTTTAATGTTTCATGCGAAGATAATATACCTTTCCGTTTGTATGACGTCATTTGCGTAGGAAACAGTATTTTATACTGCTTTCTATTATTTTATTATATTACCTATAGCACCACTGTTTGCATCGGGGATGCAATGCAATGCAATCAGCCCTGTATTATATACTGCCCACTGCTGAGCACGGGCCTCCTCTACTACTGGGAGGGGTTAGGCCTTAGTCCACCACGCTGGCCTAGTGCGGGTTGGTAGACTTGACATACCCTCGAGATTCTTATGGAGAATTCTCAAGTATGTAGGATTCTTCACGATTTTTTCCTTCACCGTTAAAGCGAACGATAATTGATAAACAATACACGCATAACTTCGAAAAGTCAGAGGTGTGTGCCTTAAGTTTTGAACCGCCGGACATTGCCTCGGCAGACCGTTCCATTCCCAACTAGGCTATCGTCCGCTGCATCGGGGATAAAAAGTAATATATTAAAACACATATCCCAAACCATAATAATATCGATTTCCCATAATAATATATAATCTGTAGGCTCTCTCTAGATTTCCCAAACTGGGTTTAACAGTCGACGAAGCAAATCTCTGGTGGTAGTTCTCTCGTATTCGAGGGGCCGTCTGGGTAGGTACCACCGCAATCTCTATGTCTACCGCCAAGTAGCAGTGTGCATGCACTGTTGTGTTCCGGGTTGAAGGACATTGTAGCCAGCGTAAATACTGGGCATTGAGACTTAACATGTTATGTCTCAGGGTGACGAGTGCAGTGGATTGCCACGTAGTACTTTGTAATTCAAAGCTATGTGCGGCGTTGCTGCTATTTATGAGCAGTCGTATCGTATCATCAGGCGAAAAGCATGCTCGCCTAGTCATTTAAAAGAAATAAAAAAATACTCGAACCAACGCGATTATACAGCCTAAAACTTATATAAACCCTCTTTAGACTTTACGTCGTCAATGTGGTGAAAATGAGTGGTATTTGTCACACAGTGTCTAAGATTGGGAAAGTGAAATAGGAAACTTTAAAAATCTAGGTAAAAATGAATGTATCATATAGGACTTACCTTTTTATCAACGCAGCCACGAAGTGTCGAAATATAATAATATATTGGCACATTTCAAATGTTTTAATGCTTATTGTATAGGTTTAGTATTACCAACATAGTTCCACTATAAACAGACAACAAAATATCACTGCAAATCAATACAAATACACCAAAACAGGATAAAAATCGAAAAACGTAAATATAGCTCCTGAGGGCAAGAATCCGCATCTTTCCGATAAACTAAGACAGTTAAAAGTACCAGTTAACAGTTATCATCAGTGGTCACACTTAGTGCCGATTTTACCTCTACTGTTAAAGTCCCTGATAATCTATTCAGAACTTATCTGCCACATAAACTACACCTTTTGGTTTCACTGCTCTCGAATAGAAATATCTGTCAGAAAAAGTCACTTGTAATGTGTCCGAATTATTTGTTAGATAGCATTGTATGTGCTTTTTGTTTTCTATTAACTTTAGCAAAGTTAGCATCTTAGCTATGACCCGAGGTGTTCATTAGTTAAGAACTATTCCAATAGTTACAGATCAATACGGAAAAACAATCTAAGACATTCATAGCATGTAAGTAGAAAACATTAAGCCCCTAATAACTCAAGTAGCCATAATATTACAAGACATATCCTTCATGGTAACATAACCAAAACAAACTACCAGAAATAGACTGACTGATTAGTACATAATATAGATGAACAGGGAATCAGTAGTAGGAACGGAGAGATTATTACGCTTTCGTTTTTTTCTTACTATATATATCTACGGAACTTTAATACTTCCGTGGTACGGGATATTGTATTTTTGTTTTCCAGGTAGAGCAATTTTTGTAAGCGTTTTTTTTTCACCGGCGGGTCGTAAGGTCATTGACTCACTACCCAACCCGCCCGAAGGCGCTGTAACTGCGCTTTTTCCGTAAAAATAAAAAAAGGGTTGTATAAACTTATGTATGTAAGTGTATTACACCGACTCTATATAGAAATGGGGTAGGGCAAAATGGAAGAAGATCCTTTACATCGAGCTCTTTAATTACACATAGTAAAGTATATTCTGACTTATTCTTTATACATGAAGATCCATTTTCTCAGCAGTATAGAACTTCCTTTATATAATATTATAGACATGTAATAGATCTTAAATTAAGAGCATGTTTTACAAGTTTAAAGTACATATTTAACAATTATCGTTTAAACACCTAATTAAGAGTGTAATTATGAGTGTAAGTACGCAGAAGATACTTAGACTTAGTCTTCCTTAACAAGCTTTTGAACTCTGGTATTGATTGTCCACAGCTTCTCAATAGAATAAACATATCGACTCCGAGTCGGCTACCGAGGCTCTCAGCCTATAAATTATTTAAAGAACCATTCTTTAGAACTAACTTGAGTTACAGTTCGCCACTAACCAGAATGGTAAGAACTTACAATTATTTGCCTAATTGTAATAACATTGACATCTTTTGTGACAAATCAATCACTTTTAGGAACAAAATTAAGCGGAGAGTTTTCCAAAGTATGTAAGTAGTGTAAAGTGTATACTTATGTTCTTCTATACTAAGCCTTGTCATAATTGTCTTATTCACTAAGATTTAGATTTAAATTATTGTATTTACCTTTTTAAAATTGTTAATTTAATTTAAATATTAGAATTAAGTTATTAACATAATAATATCCCATTAAGTACCTCATAATTTTTCTTTGGAGTAAGTTGTAAATACCTTTAAGAGGTAAACACAAGGCTCTATACCTAATCTAAGACTTAATTTAAGACAGTTGTACTGTGTATTACCTAATGGTGTTTCGAAATAAAATAAATAAAAGTAACTTTTGTATTTGGTCGATTTATACATTTATGTGACGAGTAGCATTTACTCAGAAGATGAGAAACAGTAATTAAAGTAAACAAATAAAAAATAAATAAAAATATTAGTATAAACTAACTTACATGGTACATACAAGCAGGAGGCAAGGAGAGGTAAAAGGTCACGGGCATCATAAATTACCGCAGTAGTAAAACGAAGCCCAGTGGACAACACTTTTCGTTTCGTGAGGCGAACTTTACACGCTCAATAAATATCACAATCAAAACTAATGCCTGTAGCTATAAAGGAGTAGACAGTAGTATAACTCAAATTCGACATCAGTGTATGTCATATTGAGATTACACAAAAAGTAACCGAATCAGAGATCGACCCGACGGCGCCGATAATTAATTGCCATTTGACTATGATTATTTCAATTACCATGCTTCATCAGCCACATAAAGTCCACTACTGAACCTCTCTCCTAAGGATTTCCAGAAGGACCTGTCAAAAGCGGCCTGCATCTAGCGTGTTCCTGCAACCTTTATCAAATCGTCTATCCACCTTACAGGTGGACGTCCAACGTTGCGCTTGTCGGTATTTGATCTTCCGTCAGTTCTGCTACATGCCTTGCCTACTGCCCGTCAGCTTGCTAATCCGTTGGGCTAGTGGGGTCTATGTAGAGACTATTGTAACCATAGATCTACGATACCTACGCTACGAAAGTATGTTACTTATATCGAAGACTCGATGTTACTTATGGCTTCGCCTAGTAAAGATCGGGATAAAAGTTCCGCTATATACTTTACTGCAACAGAAAAAGTGGCCATACCAAATTTTATCAAAATCGGTTCAGTAGTTTAGCCGCGAAGGCGGCTTTTCTGGCCATACCGGACTTTAGGGTGAACGCTTTAGGCGCTCGCGACCCTTTAAATTAAGTGACCATGCTGAGGGCAACCCACTAACGGGTTACGAACCTCGGCTCAGGACGGTCATTGAAAGAGGATGAGACATCAACGATTGGTGTTTAACCTAATCCTATCCATTTCTTTCGTCGGCACGCGGACCAGAACTGTTAGGGGGCAAAACGTTCGGTTGCTCTACATCTGGGTTTTCCAAGAAGATCGATTCAAAATGCGTGGACTCGATTACGAAAGACTCGAAGAGTCATTAGAAGATAAGATTCCGACAGGAATAGAGCAACCACTGCCCACAAGAACCGTAAATACGCTTATGGGCACGTAGAGAGATACTTTCACCGGCCGCGCATTGCAAATCCGTCTACGCGAGATGGGAGAAACTCGCTTTAGTGTAATCGTTAGCTTGAAGACTAACAGTTCCCCAGAAGACGATAAGTGTGGATTTCACTGAAGTACTCATCGTTCAAAGCGATAATTTTTTGCAAGGCAGCATCTGGATTGGAATAGCTCATTACTTGCTTCAGATGCGTGCGAAGTTATTTTTTCTTGTGTTGATTTCAAACGCATGTTTCCATAAAAGTGATAGATTTGGAGAGCCTAATGTAGTGGTGTGGGAGGCATTAGCTTATCGAGCAGATACGAACTTGTAATTTCAAAGGAGGGCACAATAACAGCTCTGCGGTACATTGAAGCGGTCATAAGACCCCGTAATACCATTTGCACAGCAAGTAGGTGTAGGATTTACGCTGATGCAGGATAATGCTCGAGCACATACTGCTAGAGGTAACAGAGCAGCTCTACACGATGCCATTATACAAGTGTTGCAGTGGCCTGTGAATATTCCAGACCTAAATCCAATAGGACACACAAGGGAACTATTGAATAGAAACATTCGAGAAACTAATCAACCTGTACATAATGAAAGTCAACTGATAATTGTGCTTAAAAAGCAAACTGGTAGTCGATTACTCAAAATCAGTAGGTTATCTGATTGACGGTTTCTGATTGACTGCCTTCACGGTTTCTATCTTGTGTTTAAAATAGAGGAGGACATATTCGATATTAGAGAAAATCATAGGAGATTACTTATGTTAAGTTTGTTTAATTATGGTAAATTTTTTTGTAAAAGTATTTTTCTAACAATGTATTTACTGTTATATTTTTTCAACCGCAGAACCTCATAATTTACAGTCATAATTAGTTTTCAAAGTCGAAAATACAGCTGGCCCTCATGTTGTTTTCGAGTAGTAAAACCATATATTTATAATGTGTTGATTTATAGCCAAAACTGATAGTTTTAAACTAGTGGAACACACAAATATATTTCCCGACATGAGAATTACGCGTCGTCACGCTTTGCAAACTCTCGTACAGGATGCCATATAGTTAAGACCTAAAAATGTCTAAAATATTTCCTTATTTTTTAACTTGTTCAACAATCAGTAATTTATAACAATTAGTAGCCAAATATGTTTGAGGTTTTCTGTGGTAAACTTATTATACATCGGTTTTGGTTTGGTTGTGAATGTGAGACAGAGGCTATTTGAAGCCCAATTGACTTAAGACTGTTAAATATAAATAATATGGTGGGCGAAGAATAGATATAGTTAATTGTATACTGACGGAATTCGTAAGGACTATTAAATTTGAGCTAATGTATCGACTATCGATTCTATGAGATGTACGTAACTGTGTTTAAATTGCATGACATTGTATTTGGGTGGAATTCCTGTGAAGACTATATTAATATAATAAATAAATAAATAAGTTTCTATGAAAAATGCTAAAATAAAACACGGTTAATGATAAATACTTTATTTTTTATTTTAAATTAATTAATTTATAAATTGAGACAAACATCGTTTTTAAAATTGGCGCCAGTTTCGCTTTAAGGTCTTGATAGAAATAAAATAAAAAAATATTATACATATTACAGGTACACAAGTTAATTCAAACATTTTTTTAATAACCAATAACAACATAATATTAATCCATAAGAAGTTAACAAGAATTAACTGAAGCATTAGAAGTCTAACCCACCCACGTAAAACACTTTTTTAGTTCTACGAAGAATCCTTGGAACAGCTCTCTTTATGTTTAAGTCCTTTTCAGTGGATAAACTTGAAAATACCTAAACCATAATAAGTGTTGAAAAATTACATAAATGTTCAGTGAATAAAATTTTAAGCTGAAAAAGATTCATTTAAATTGGGCATTCAAAATCAAATAACATCTAGGTCAAACTAAATGCGTTTTCTTAAACTGGAATGATTCCAAAACTTCCAGGAAAAAGCAAAATAATTCATTAACATTGCAACACTAAAGCTTCACACTAAAAGCTATTTTTGTAAGAAATTACACATCGTCTTTTAGTTTTCTTTGAACTTCGGTAAAATATGTTTTGCGGGTTGAAGTGGGTAGTATTTTAGGCTATTTTTAAAAATTATATGCAACTTTTGTTTTTAAATAGAGTGAAGTAAACCATAAAGAGCTGGTAGATAGGACAACTAAGGACTAGCGGCATAAAAACCAATGATAATAAAAATCCAATGTCAAAAATGGGACGGACAGAAGAAGTTACGTGGAATTCGTTTTTGACTGAAACTAGGGCCATATTGGTGTTTCAACATGGCGACAACATTTTATTTCTAATAATTTATATTTATTGTTTTTGTATCTGCTATTATTACTTTACATTGGTCAAAACACCGATATATAATCGGTGGAAGCCATAATTTAAAAGAGGACTGAAACTAGAGACAAAGTAATAACACTGTGGAATCAAATAACATTTTGGGACGACTTCGCCGGTCTACCAGACATTCATATTAGTCATGAATTTGACGCTCTGGCACTACCGCGCGGCTCGATCGCAATTGTTTGGCTTATTTGACACCACACCGTTATTTTATTTCGCAAAAATAGTGAATGTCTTTAAGAAAGCCGAAATTATGAAATGAACATTGCTTCTAACTTCCTAACATCATATTATAGCAAAGATTAAGGGCAAAAGGGTCCAAATAAATAATTCAATTGTTCTTCCGTTCGTTAATTAATAAAGAGGGTTGATTTATATGCTTTAAATAGTTAGAAAATCATTACATTTAAAATATTTACGAATATTTCCATAAATGAAAAAATTATAATGCAAAACAAATCAACATTATTTGCAAGTAATCATTTTTCACAATGTCATAAAAACTCAATAATTTCAATCCGAAATTTAAATGATAACAAAATAATCCAAATAACTTATCTGGCACCAACGGGAATAAACCAGGTAGAAAAATAGAAATTCACTAACGCTAAACTGGGGAATCAAACAATGCATTCATGTGATTAGAGCCAGCCGGTTTTCGGTTGCCTCTTGATGGTCCTGACTTCGTCTATCTTCTTGACGGGACGGAGCGGTTCAGGCGACGACGGTGGAATCAGTTGCTCCGTGCTCGATGTGGAAGTGAGGCGATTTGGAGGTGACGAGGGTGTGGGAGGACGCTGGTGGAAAAAAATGTGTTCAGGTCAGAACAGTCCAATATAATAAAGTAACTTTCAACACTATTTTTATTCATTCTGACAATAATAAAGCGTAATCCGATCTTTGATTCGTGGTTCACGACAGCGATATATTTTTCCCTTACACTGCTCTCTTGTAAATAAGCAGAAGGTCCTTAATCATTGCTTACAGTACTGTCGAAGTAAGTATGGAGACCATTTTGTATTTGTAAATTGAGGTGTGCAATACAAGAAGAATATCGAAAAAATTTCAACAACTCACAGGCGCTGCAGAAGTAGAAGGCTGAGGAGCTTCAACTTTAGGACTGGCTGCTTCTGGTGGTGAGGGAGGCTTGGCAGGAGTGGGAGGCGCGGGGGGTGCAGTAGGTGTGGGGGCAGTCTTCGGGGCATGGTCAGGCGGAGTGCTTGGTGTCACCTCCATGCTGGGTGCTACTGGAGCCTGGGAAACAAATAGTGTAAAATAATATATAGATATATTTTCTAGGATTATTTGTAATTACGGAAAAGTCCAATTAAACCTAATACTGAAACTGCATCGTTATCCCAGTAGTTATTTTCAACATGAAGCTTAAACAATTAACAGACTATATTATGTTATATCTACATTGAAATAAAAATATTTTATTTCTGTAAATAATTGATTTCATTGTATATTGTTTATCCTAGTTAACTTTCCAAAAATCTTTACTTATATTGTCAACTGCCAGTCTCTTTTAAATTCCTTTAGTGATTTTACCTTAGGTTTGACGGGAGCAGGCGGAGGCGGTATGGCTCCTTCAGATGGTTTGATCTCAGGAGCCACTGGTCTCGCTATGGCAATGTCTTCAGATGGCTTGGCATCCTTATCACCTTCAGGTGCCGCATCTTTAGACTAAATAAAATTTCAGTTACATATTTCTTTCAATTAAATATGTAAGTATTTTTAAATAGAAAATGGATCGCATAGGGATTTCTCGATTTCAACCAAGTAACCGATAGAGATTGAGGTTATTGATACATATTTCACACAATAATAATGTTTTTACAAAAATCTACTCAAGAAATTAATATAATTATCATATCTCCTCGTGTAATACCTGGTCATCAGCCTGAGTGCCAGTTCCTGGTGCCTTCCTCTTGACAACCTTCGGTGGGGACTCACCAGGCACTCGCTTCGCTTTCAACGGGCTTGGTTCTAAAATCCAGGCAATCCAGATTATCCTCTGAGAGCGTGAACACGTGTTCCTAGTTTAAAAGAACTGCACTTCCGATTTTCAGAATTGCAATGCCTTTAATTAAATTCATTGTTGTTGTTGGTGGGGTCGTGAAAATGAGAAATACTTATTCACAGCTAAACCTTCTTTCGTATTTAATTACTTGCATTACATTAGGCAACGCGCCTGCTGGTTGGACTTCCAACTATAGATCATCTACGATAACATGGCTCGCGCCTCCAAAATTCAAAACGTTTAAAGTATTTGTGAAAGTATTTATAAAGCCCCACCAAGACTCACAACGCATACAGTGCGTGCCGAGTGGGCCGTCAATAAGAAAAATAAATCCAAGGGCTTGTTACTCGATTAGCGGTGTCACTAATATCAAATTATCGGCGAGCCATGTTATCGTAGTTCATCTATTATACTATACTTTATTATACTTTACAGTATTTGTTTCCCTTGTTGAACTTTAAAATCGATTTTAAACCTCTAAGTTGTCTATATAAGTATCTTTAACATTGTCGTTCATTTTAATGTCAGTTAAATACACTTGTAGATAAATATTTGGATAGCATTATTAAGAAACTAAATCGCAATATATTATGCTAAATGATATTGGCTTTATTATCACAGATGGTATATTTCATTGACGAGAGTTTATCCAATATTTTTCGTATCTGACCAATAACACCATACATGATAAAAAAATCGCCAGTAATGTTGATCCAACGAATCGCATTCCAGATTCAGAATTTCCTTAGTTGACAATTTGTTAAAAAAAAAAGATTTTGTAACCTGGTTGCGGTGACGCTATTCCATCACCGACGGGGCTGCTGGGCTTTGGAACTGGGCTGGCGCCGCGAGATGGTGGTACTGGTGTTGCAGCTTTGGAAGCCGGCTGATATGGACAAGATTCGAATGAAAATATATTAATTCTAAATTGAAGGTAGATTTGTCTCTAACTTTTCGGACCACGACTTCAGTCCGCCCCGTGACCACGAAGTGTTGCAAAACCATCGAAATGACATGAGAAAAAAAAGGTATAAAATCCGTAACAGGAGTTTAATTTCAATGAAAATATATTAAAAACCGTGGATGCTATACTCTCTCCACTCTTATCTATACCCCGTCTTGATAACCTATGAGATAGATATTTACTTTACTATTTCTAAGTTTAAGTCCATTTTCTGTATGAAAACTCGACCTGATAACTTATTGATAAGTCTTCCTACAGGTCCATGAAAATCTTATCAAAATCGATGCCGTAGTTTTGAAGAATAACCCGAACGAAAAATGAATGAAATGAACGAAAAATGACACGAATAGTAAATGAAAAAATCATATTTAAGAGTCCGTCTGGGTGGGTACCACCGCAATGACCATTTCTACCGCTAAGCAGCAGTGTGCATGCACTGTTGTGTTTCGGTTTGAAGGACATTGTAGCCAGTGTAACTACTGGACATAATGGGACTTAACATCATAGGACTCAGGATGACGAGCGCCGTGGAATGCCGCACAGTACTTTGTAACTCAAGGTGTAGGATGGTGTTGCTACTGTTTATGGGTGGTCGTATCGCTTACCATCAGGGGAATGGCATGATCGTCTCGTCATTCAATGCAATAAAAAAAACTTTAAAAAGTTTAGTAAGACATTTTCGATCTACTGAACTTTAATGTTAAGACTGAGTCGCCCTTTAAATTCATCTAACGTCATCTATTTTCCTAAAACATGGCCCAACCTAACTAGCACTTATTACCATAATAAATAAATAAATCCCTCCGAGCTGAATTTTCGCCACGGCGGCCAACCTCAACTGAGATCAACCCGCCCCTCAACTGAGATCAGCCAGGTACGCAGGATATATTATAGTGCACAAGTGTGTGCGCAATACACAGGTGCGCTCCCTATTCCTTCACTCTCATAATCCGGTGAAACGGCAATCCGATATAACCGGAAAGAAATCAGGCGCAGGCCCAACGGCTTTACGTACTTTTCGAGGCACGGGGGTATCAAACCGCCAACTTCCTGACTCCGAGTTGGGACTGAGTAATTTTTAAACTGGAATAACTCAGTCAAATTTTTTTTTTGCCTAATCCGTGATTTGAACCCTGGACATCAGGGCAATAGTCGTACTCGTACCGCGTACGCAATACAACTACGCCACCGAGGCAGTGATAATAATTAATAAATAATATATTTCCCAGTGCCGATACCTATCATGCCAATAAAAAACTATGTTTTTAGAACAATAATTTATCATCCATATACATTAATTCGTAAAATAATGTATTCCTTCACTAACCTTCGCCGGTGCGGGGCTAGGTGACTTCGGTTTTGGCGTTACGGGCCTGCTTGGTACTGCGGATGTGGCAGACAGCAACGCGCTAGTAGCCAGTCCAGCAACTCCCTCTGCCACTAAACAAGCACGTAACTTAGAATTTGTTGATAGAAACATCCCTTTAGTTACCCTGTTCCTTACTATTTTAAATGATATTTTATTCATGAGAATCTTAAAAAGTTGAGGTGTCATTTTTACGTTTACATTATCTTTTAAGAAGATTTCGCCAATTGTCGAGTATGTAATAAAAAACTGACAAACTAATTGGAGAGTAAGAAACGTTAATGTCTAAAATCCTTAGGAAACATAGTCCTTTTAATTTCTTCAATCCACGCCCGAAAATATTCAAAATACAAGCATTAAAACAGTAAAAGAATTGTACACATCAAAGAGCATAGCAGCCAACCATAAATTAAAGTCAGGATCATTTATTTCGAAAGCAATCCAATATTTCATGACACAGAAGCAAAAAGTGTAATTTATTTTTCAGTATATAGGGCCTTATAGGGTAGAAATGTAGATATAATACTAACATGGCGGTTTCGCGGGTGACATCACACCAGGCGTGACGGAGATGTCCACAGGCTCTCCGACTTCAGTAGAGATGTCCTTGATCAGGTTTAGCAGCGTGTGACCTGGAGTCACCGGCATCTCGATAGGTGATGCAGCTCGAGAACCTGGCACAAATCATTTTTGAGAAAGCAGCAAAGTTTCCAGCAATTATCCTGATGATAGGTGCTAATTATACATGACCACAAAAAATACAAACATGGCCAATTTGCGAACCTTGTCCTGTTATTAAAGTCGATTAAAAAATCTGTACAAGACTCTAAGAACATTAGAACAAGGTCGTAAGTAGGTAAGTACAAATCGAACGTACTACCAGGCAGGGGCGACCGCATGACTAACTTCCTGGCCTCCTCCATGGCTCGTTGCAAGTTCTGCTGGTTTTTAAATGACTCGCGACTACGACAGCGACCGATCTGCGTCCTGTCAAACAAACACTAGTTAGGATAGAAATTCACATAGGTACTCACTTTCATTTCACCAGTCATGTGATTTGAAAAATTTGAAATTATTTCCCACATACTTAGGTAAGAGTAATAATAAGTCTATAGGTCCTTACTCCTTACGAAACGCTCACTTATTTATTAACTTGGATTCGGAACATCACATTTGAACTACCAACTACATATGTATAAACCTGTTTTCTAAATAGCTGAGGTCTCGGGTTCGATTCCCGGGTCGGGCAAAGTGATATTGGGTTTTTCTATTCAGTATCAGCCCGAAGTCTGAAATTTGTGCCTGATATGGCGATAAGCTCGCCCTCTATCACATCATGAGACGGAATACGCATGGCGACAAGTGGGTGCACTAGTTGCGCCTCTGCCTACCCCTTCGGGGATAAAGGGCGAGAGTCTGTGTGGGTGTGTTTTCTAAATACTCACGCAACCCCAGAGCGGACAAGCGTTTCGTTCCATTTAGCGTTGGTAGTGTTAGCGATCGCCAGCTTAGCTATACGTCTGAAGCGGGCTAGACCGTCCTCCTCGGCGGGTTTGTCTTCTTCAAGACCGGCGACGGCAATATGGAAGTCCTTCATCAGGCGTCTCTCCCAGACTTTCTGCTTGCTGCCGAGTACAGCTGTAGGGTGCAAAATATTTTATTGATATTTTGAGAGAAGAGTTATATTTAACAAACTCCAAATTCTGCACTTTCAATAATTGCTAATGACTTGATATCCAGTAAAGTCCTATTATTCTTTCGAGCCAAAGGTCTTTGCAGGACCAAAATTTGAAGATATTGAAGCATAATATCGTAGAAACAAAAAAGCATAATACTTAGGTATAAATTAAATACACGAGTACCCTTAATCAACGAAAAGGTATAAGAAGACAATATGTGAAAGTAGAAAAAAATATATGTTGAAATCGTAGCTAGCGACACTTAATAGTCACTACCTAATAACTGCGCCTTATAATTCAAAATTTTAGCTACTCCATTGCGTTACAAAATCGAAACTATGCAGGACCTGTAAACACAATGTCCTCACCAAAGACAAATCACTTCTACTTACTCTTCTCCTTCCTATCAGTGAACGACACATCCATGCCGTTCCTCTCGAACACTTCAAGCAGCTCGTATCTTAATGCAGAGACATCTCCCTTTAGCTCGTTGACGTCATCTTCTGTCACTGGTTCATCATCCATCTTTCTATGCATGGCTGATACGTAACGCCATACCAGAGCCCGCATAACCGCTGTATAGCGTACATCGTGCTCTTTCTCTTTCTGTTCCTGTGGGTAGGAAAATAATAATAATATTTTAATACAAGCTACCTTCAAAGCAGCCTCGATTTGCGAACGACTAAAAAGTAACGAAAATGTTATTAAGTACATGGACTTTATTTACATGTATAATATTATGGAGTAGATTTCATATCTAATTAACCAAAATGATCAAATAACCTTAATTAGGCCGGCTTCTGTAAGAGACCACATTTTTATAATATTATAGGTAATATAATATCATCATCTAATAAACTAGGTATAGTAGATACTTTAATTAACATAAACGAGATATAAATCAAAGACAGTTAATTAAATACACGCATAGCTATAACATGAGCCTTAAGTTAAATTTATAAAATATACCCAAATGTGTTATAGTAGTTATGTTTTAGTCTATAAAATAACATAACTACTTGAATAATAAAAATCTTAACTATCTAGAAACATTTTACCACTGTACCATTTTAAAGAACTTTGCATTAGTAACGAACTTCACTTTGAGTACAATTTGAAATATCCTTAGTTCTGCTTAATGCTGTGAAAAAATAAATTAATGCCAACTTCCACACTATTGAGTATTTAATATATCGATTTATTTACGTCCGAAAATACAATGATTTCAGCCAGAATTAACCTACATTGGACTAATAATAACTGTCTTTAATCGGCTGTGAAATTAGTTTCAAATAAAGACAATACCTTAAGCTTCATCTTCCTGAGTTTATCCTTCTTCCTTAAGCCCAACATCTTAAGGACCAGTTTCGGTGTGGGCATAATGTTGAAAGGGGGTGGCAATGTGGCGCTCTCTTCAAAGTAGCTCATCCAGAGGCGTGTTCGAGCAAATTTCCATTCAACGTCCGAATGTTCCTGTCATTACAAAGCTGTTACTGTGATATGTAAGATTTGCTAGTTCTGTTGTACCACCAGCCCTGTATTACATACTGCCCACTGCTGAGTACGGGTCTCCTCAACTACTAAGAGGGGTTCTGTTGTAACAAGAACGAATTTTCTCTGAACAGATTAACCATTTTAAGAAATAATTGTAGAATAATGGTAGTGTATAAGTAATATTATCATAAGAGCCAGTCTTCAATAAAGAGTTTAAACCGAATCATCGTCACGTATACCTACACATTTACTACACTACGGATTATCATTAACTGAATCAATGGTATTATTTCTGAATATCAATCTACTTCACTAGGTTATTCCAGCAATTCAAGCCGTTGGACAACATCTGTGAAATAGAAGAACCATATTTCCTTCTAATCTCCCGTTTGCTATTTAGAAGTATAATCCTTAAATAAAGTTTACTCCCAACAATGTAGACAATTGCGAGCAGACAACTTTTCTGCAACATTAAGCGCATTTTTCACAACAAACCCGGCAAATAAGGCGGCAACTGAGGAAATTGTACCGTTTATTCCAATTTTACTCCAGTTATATCGAATTAAAGTGCACGTTGTAAGTCAAAGGATTGCGGTCGGAAATATATTTTGAACTAGTAACGTGATTAGTGGATATGAGCGATGATATTTTATGTTTTGCAAAAGGTGATACCTTACTCTCAGTTATGCAATGCAATACAATCAGCCCTGCATTATATACTACCCACTGCTGAGCACGGACCTCCTCTGCTACTGAGAGGGGTTAGGTTTTAGTCCATAACGCTGGCCTAGTGCGGGTTGGTAGACTTCACATACCCTCGAAATTCTCATGGAGAATTCTCAAGTATGTAGGTTTTCTCATCATGTTTTCCTTCACCGTTAAAGCGAAAGACAATTGATAAACAATACACACGTAACTTCGAAAAGTCAGAGGTGTGTGCCTTTGGTTTCGAATTTTGATCCTCCGGACATTGGCTCGGCAGACCGTTCCATTCCCAACTAGGTTATCGTCCACTTGCTACTCAGTTAGCAATGCATCAATATTCCTTTTTTTATCAAGAGGGGCTAACATTTCGATGCATATTATAGAATGAGCAAGATCTTTGAGATCTGTAACTTTCGTCTTGTTAAGCACTCAGGCATCTTGTTAACACCTGAACTGGGTAAGTATCACACTCAAAACACGTGTAAGTTAATAACATGTGAAACTGATATATGTAACGAAACTCAAAAAAAAATAATACACGGCGTAAAAGTAACATCTCATTACAATTCTGTAAAATAGCCACCATAGATCGATTAGCAGCGGTTCCGCAGCTTCGCAACGTTTCAGCTTTGAAAATAATTACCGTAAGCCGGCTATTCGGAATGACCAGACTCATTTTATATAAATTTACTGCTTTCATACAATTTTATACGAATTTAAACGAAGACAGTTTATGTATTAAATTTAATGTATCTGTGTATATAGTAAAAAAGTAATCCTCCAAGCCAGTTTCGGCCACGGCGGCCAATCTCAACGGAGATCAGCCAGGTACGCAGGAGATATTATAGTGCACAAGTGTACGCGCAATACACAGGTGCACTCGCTATTCCTTTACTCTCATAGTCCGGTGAGACGGCAATCCGACATGACCGGAGAGAGATCAGGCGCAGGACCAACGGCTTTACGTGCTTTCCGAGGCACGGGGGTATCACACCGCCAACTTCCTGACTCCGAGCTGCGACTGAGTAATTTTTAAGATGGAAAAACCCAGTCACAATATTTTTGGCTCGACCCGGGATTCGAACCCAGGACCTCAGCGCGCAAATCGTACTCGTAACGTGTACGCAATACAACCACGCCACCGAGGCAGTCAATATAGAATTTGAAGTGGATTACAATATTTTTTACTACATCACTGATAAATCAATTTCTGGGAACTTTTGTTTTCGTAGTATAACTAAGTTATGAATAATTAGGCAAAATAACAGTTTACAAAGAAGTGTAACGTAAATCTATGATTATAATTTACAAGTATTTGCCCGAGGCTCCGCCCGCGTGAATGAGGTTTCCCGGGATAAAAGTCCCGCTTTATATTTTCCCGGGATAAAAAGTAGCTTATGTGTTAATCCAGGACATAATCTACCCGTGTGCAAAATTTCATCGAAATCGGTAGTTTTTTCGTGAAAGAGTAACAAACATCCATACATCCAGACATCAATACTTACAAACTTTCGCGTTTATAATATTATTAGGATAATGCAACATACTACTGCCTCGTTTTAAAAATTGGTCACCGAGGACTAACATTACTTCAATTATTTCCAAGTAAATATAATAGGCATAACTTCATCAGAATCAGCGTAGCAAAAGAGGTCAAGTAATTTCTAACTATGGAACCCTACAGTGCACTTTAATCTCACTTGGATCAATACAGTAGCTATTAATACAAAAGCTTCCATTTGTTCTGACTATTGTGTCTTAAGCGCTCGCTTACGTATTCGATGCTGTGAAAGCTGCGTACAGTCCGAGAAAATAGCAACGAATAAAAAACAAAGAGGTAGAATAGAGAGTAAAGGCAAATTCACCGAGAGGGTTTTTACAAGGTTTTATCATTGCCTAATGATTTGAAAATATATTCAGATCCTGAGTAAGGAGGTTTGAATATGATGCATAATAGGGCTATAAATTTAAGTACTAAAGGACACATTACCATTTTAATGACAGGTAAAACTAAAGTTAGTGGCGTAAAGACAATGGCTATAAAATTATAAGATAGGAACGTAATGTTACAAACATTTAATATAAAATCTATGAAATACTAAATTCGAACTTTGTTGTCCTTAATGATTCCTTACGTTTACGTGAATGTTAGACATTGAAATTAAACTATTAAAACGTATTTTATCGCGGTTTTTTATTTTATTTTCTCCTGACATTTCCTAATTAAATCGGGCCCCAAAAGATCTGCTGCCAGACCTCAAGACATTGTGAGCTCTTACTGCGTAAACCGGACCGCAAACAATGACTAACATCTTTAAATTGTATAATTGTAAATTGAAGGTAGATTTGAAACACTAACTTTTCGGACCACCAACACCTCAGTCCGCCCCGTGACCACGAAGTGCTGCAAAGCCTACCTATATACAAAAGTACTCTGTGGCAAAGCCTTTGTTGTCCTTATTTATAATAAAGTTAATTTAAAGAAATTTAAATTGTAATTCCGTTGACTACGAGTTCGAGTACGAGTTGATTTTGTTACCAGCCTCTTCTCTGTTATACCTTAAAAGTCATTTTACATTGAAATCAATATGTATACTTACATCAATCATGGCATAGGAGTTGGACATCATAGCGATGAGTAGATTCAGTAATACGATGACGTTTATCACCGAGTATGACCCAAACATGAGCAGGCCCCAGAACCGGGTGTAACTCTTGATGCCGGCCAATTCGAAGTTCTCCAGACCGACCATACCGAAGGAGGCCCAGAACAAGGACTGTGATGCTTCGAACACACTTGTAGAGAAATTACGGAATATTAGTTATTAAGGTGTAGAAATACATGACCAAATATTATATTTTATTGTATATACAGAACCTTAAAAACCTACATACATGATTATCGCGCACTGTGATCACAGTTGTGATTGTTAGTAGAAGCTTTTATATAAAAAGGTTATTATTTATTTTACACAAAAATAATCACTAAAACTGTTATGAAAAAGATACATTTTCGACTGCAGGGGTAGCAGGACGGTCACCAGTTGTTTTATTATGAAATTAGTATGGTTACACCTAACTCGGCTGTTGTCGCACAATCCTATGAAAATGGCACTGATTACACTCACCATTACCTCACAGTCGCCCCCTTTCCGCTAAACTTTTGTTCGAGAACGCAGCTTATCAAACTTTTCAATGTTTTGTTAAACGAGTCCGTTCACATGGAAAATGGCATAAAATAGAAATAATAATTGAGCTTTAAAAAGTTTTTTAATAATCCAACATTACCCTTAGAGATTTTTGATTAATAATGAGGCACAAAGGATTACGAAGTTTCTTTGTTTAGCTACAGTGTGATGTAACTGCATGTGTATTTACGAAATGCAAACAATTTATTAAAACACATTTATTGATAGGCAATTTAAAAATTAATAACGTTCAATATTATCTAGCAAAAGTTCTAGGCAAAACAAATAAAAGCAGAAAAATTATACACACTACAATTTTGCAATGAAAAGGATCACGCTAGCTAGCTAGTATGATAGCATCAAGCTAAAACGCCAGGGAAATATTCAATATGCATGATAGTCCATGGTATCCCGCAAGGTCATGCAGTCTACTTCATCAATCTTCAAGGTATTCATCTTCACATTGATATCCTCTTCCAACTGAATCTGGGTTTGAAGTAAATAGCGCAGAGAACCGTTGGCCTCGTGCAGCATTTGCTGAAGCTGTTCAGTGCTATGACGGAGCATCTCGCATTCGTAATACAGAGCCTGGCCTGGTGGATCCCGCACCAGCTCTGCTCCGGTTCTCTGAGCTCGTCGTCCCAATCTTGTATGAGCCAATGCTGTATTGCCCTCTTTATCAGACAACGCTTTTTGTAATTGCAGTATATTTTGCTGCATATCAACAATTTTCTGCGTTGTATCTCTATGCATATCCTCCAGTTTCGCTTTAGTAAGTTTGGTGTCTACGATTCTTTCATGGAAGGCGTGATTGCATTTATTGTATGCAGCCCAAAGATCATGGATGACTTGTTTTAGAATTGTATCTACAAACATGCGAATTGGTCTTGCACTAGTTACTTCCCTGGCAGCCATCTGAATATTCGTGGCTGAATATGCGTTGTATTCATCAGCTGATATATTAGCCGGGTCTAGGTTTGCGTATCCTTCGTAAACAGAGAGACACAGATCTGTAGGTTTGAGGGAAAGTGAACCCTTATCCAAATCGATAGCAGCTTGTTTGTATTGCAGGTCGCGATCGAGTAAATAACGCGTCGAACGCAGGCGTCTCATCTGCTCATTCAGTTGCTCTAATACACGTTTCAGCAGGCTTTGTCCTCCTAGAATAGTTGTAATCTCTTGTTGCAAGGCTTGTTCCACATCATCCACGACCAGATCTATGCCAATCCGACCATCTCTTAGCATAAGACACTTGCGGCAGATATTCAAGGCATTGTTTTGCAAAGCAGCCAGACAGTCTTGCAGTCTTGTCTTATACACACCAAGTGCTTCTAACTCGATACAGATTTCTCGGCGTTGAATCTTTAGCTCGTTTTTGTTGAACTCAACGTCACCTATACGTTCCTCAAGACGTCTATCGGTAGTTGCTTTCATAATCTCAGCCCGTTCGGCGGTTTCTTCTCGGACTCTTTCGCTTTCTCCCAGGACTCTGTCCGCCAACTGCTGTTGGTCTTCCGCATTTCTGCAGCGCTGGTCGTTGCTCATATTCCATTCTGAGAGTGTGAACTTGGCGGTCCTCGGTGGCATGCATACTAACGCTTGCTCTGATAATCTTGTTGTAGCCACTGGTGCTCCTATTACGTGGCGTACGCCAAATTGAGCTTCACCCATTTTGGTAGTAATTTATAAATAAAAATAATCTAAAACTTTTTGACAGAGCGGCCTATGATTGAACGGTGGGTGATTGACAAAATAGTTATACGGTTTCCTTGACAACGCAGAATTGACGAGTCGAACAATCAAAATGTAGGTCGTATGGTTTCCATGCAAACTTTTTAGATTGGTTTAATAATATTTCGTAATAATTTTGAAGCCCTTTGAAACCAAAGTGAAAATATAAAATGTTATTTATATACCCATCTTTATAGATTTTTATATAATTCCTAGCAACTATATTTCACAGCTTTAGGACGAAAACGACGCAATTCAAAAAATGACTTAAAACTGGTCCCTTTTTTATGAAAATATATTTAAAAGGGTCCGATATAATAGTTTTGTCCTTTTCCTGCTTGA
Organism: Sphinx pinastri; assembly: GCA_947568825.1. Taxonomy (NCBI): domain Eukaryota; kingdom Metazoa; phylum Arthropoda; class Insecta; order Lepidoptera; family Sphingidae; genus Sphinx; species Sphinx pinastri. The sequence goes on from OX387634.1 coordinate 7,183,766, forward strand.
ATATGGCGGTATTTGAACTATTGTTGTATTGAAAATTTCGTTTTAAGTAATTTTATGACGATAAGTCAATTTTCGAATGTTTTTAATTGTGTCGTTTTCGTCCTAAAGGTGCGATTTGCAGCACATACTGTAAAATAAAATAATGTAAAGTGAATAATAATAGCTAAATACAACCAATAGTTTATAGTATCAACTTAGCTCGTTCTACATCTCATTGGACAAAAATCTGAATACATTATAAAACACACGGTTTTATAAACAATAAACTTAAACCGTCAAAGACTTTACTAAAGTAAAAGGAAAAAATACTCTACAGGGCACACTTTCAGCTCACTTTCCGAAACTCCTCCATTTCATACAGGAATCACCAGCATTGTCCCAGTCCGGTAGACCACCAGGCAATACGTAGCATTTCCTTTTCTCAAGATCCGCGAAATACCAGAGTAGTTGATTTAGACCTTAATATAACGTTACATAAATAATAAAGTACTGTTATGCACAATCACTTAATTTGGTGCTAATACACCATTTAACCATAAAACGCCCATTTTTCACATTTTACTAAGCAGGTTCGAACATTTCGGAGGTCTACAAAAGAATTAGTAGATATATCTTATTGTCTACTTTAGTTGTCATTTGCATGTTGCTGAGTGCCGACAGACAACGATGCGCAATCGACTTATTTACAACCTTAAGGTTGTTGAGCATACACTTTTCTGACTGTACATCGCAATTCGCAGGTAAACGAGGCATCTAGGATTTAGACGATCATCAATCAGACCTTCAGTATTCCACAACTGACAAAGTAGCTACACATTTCTGACTTTAATCCTGGAAGAATATATTATAATTATGTGCAACTCACTGTAAATTCTAATTATAATACTTATTTCTTTTGTGTTACTAGAGTGGAACTGTAGTCTTATACTGATTAAAATATAACAAAATAAGAAAACTTACCGCAAGCGAAGGCAAATAGTACCAAGCTGTAGATAAAGAAGAACTTGACGATGTCGATGACCATGCGGCCGAGCGAGATCTGCAGCGGCCCCAGGTGGGGGTTGATTGAGAATAAGTGCACCAACTTTAAGGCACTGCAACACAATATTACGTTAAATTACTCTTAAGTGAGTCTTATTACCCAAGTGATAATAATTGGGTGAGTGATTAATGTGAGTCTTAACATCCCGATAGCATGAAATGTAAGACACAATTTTAAAACTGATGAAGTCAAAATATACAGGCAGGAAAAATAAATAATATTTAACGACCTCTTCTCTTTTAAGTTTTTGGTCTCGTGGCTCGTATTCGAAGACCTCAAATAGGCACTTGGATAGTGAGAGACTTGCAAGTAAACGATTTATAAAATCTAACCTAAATATATTAGCTGCAGCGAACAATCCCTCAGCGATCAACTGAGGATCGAAAGCATCCCAATTTTCTCTGGGTATAAACTTTGTCTGCTGGTCCCGCCTGATCTCCGTGGTCTGCTGAATATACGCGGCGAACCTTAACACCGCCACAGCAACGTATAGTGAGTTTCTGGTGAAGTCAATGAAGTTCCACATATTCCGGAGGTAAGAACGTATGCCCTCTATGTAAATCTCTTGAGTTTCTTCCCAGATAAATCCTATTATGAAAAATAGATAGAAGATAATCCCATTTTTAGTCGGTTATAAATAAATTATGTTTTAAGGATCGTGAAATCGTCGCAAAATCTGGATACACTTCTTACACCCGTCTTTACTAAATCCAGCGTAATAAGTATGATAATAATATGCTATCTTGTATTTCCTTAAAATCTTACCTAAAACGTAAACTACTACGACTAACTCCAAATAAGTGGGACCATTGCCTCTCTGTTTGAGTAGTTCTTTCTCTAGTTCTTTCACCATCCATTCAGGGCCGAATAGCTGTATCGCTTGAACCTCCGCTCTTTGTGATACCAAGATCAAAATCACTGCGAACAATTAATAGTAAAATTTTCACCAATATTGAGGATTGTTTAAACTATGAAAAGTTTATATATGTAATGTTTAATATTTATTTTCAGCTGCAATATCAAAACAAAATAATTATCATAATAAGCAAGGTGTATGACATTAATATAAACAATCATAAAATAAAATACTCACACAAGAAAAACAAATAACTCGAAGCGTGGATCAAGAACTTCATGAACGGTTTCCTCATTAGTTTTCCAGTGGCGCAGTTAGGAGCTATCATGTACAGGGTGCAGTAGAACGGGAAGAGCAGGGCGACGCGGCAGATGATCATGATCTTCTCCATTGTGGTCTTACGACGGAACCCAGGAACACCTTCGTACCAGATCGAAGCCAGCAGTTGTTGAATGTTGGGATGGGCTACGAACTGAATTGAAGAATATTTGAATTTATATGAAAGTTTTTCATAATAGTAATAAAGTATAAAGAATATATTATCATTTATTTTTCTGGAGTTTGATGTTCGGCAAATGGCAATAGGTTCGGCCTATTACATGGGACGTAACACTGCTGCAGCTGGCGAAAAGTGGATGTGATTGCCTCTACCTACCGCTGGAACGGGAAAGACGTGATGCTACGTTTTTATGTACCTATTTATAAAAACAAAAGAATTTCACCTGTACGCAAAAAAGTATTTCGTATAGATACAGAACAAATATATAAAAATAATCATCGAACTCCACTTTCGTAGTAAATTTAATATAATTAAACTAAATAAAGTAAAAGTAAAGTTGAAGTAAATTTAATATAAATATAATTTAATTCATACGTTCTTACTACGTATGCTACATAAAATATACATTTTATATAAAAAGGAAATAAGAATTTTCAACCCCTCGTTTTTCCCAGTCATCATTTGGTTTAGAACCTCCGACCTCCGAGCTTTTAATGAATTATTTTAATCAGGTATAAGCGTCGGCTCCCATTACGTAAAGTAGATTTTTTAATTATTTTTATTTTGTATCTTGACTCTTGAGCTATAAGGGCGAGTGACTTTAGTTTAAGACAATATATAAGAACCTATTTTTGGTAGGAAGTAATTAATACATAATCAGTTGGCAGAGATTCTAAACAAAATCAAGTATCTACTATAAATACTTGTTTTTATATTAGGTTCGGTATATGGACATTCCACTCCTAAATTTACATACGTATGCGAGTTATAAGATTTGGAGGTCAGTTGTTACCAATATCCGGAATGTATCCAAAAAAATATTTAGAGTATACTTTATATCACAGTTTTGTATTAAAATAATACTATGAAATCTAATAAAGTTTTTCTGCCATACAGTGTCACTGTATAATTACGTTTTAAGAAGCTTTGTCGCTGAGCTTTTGGTCATTAAATCTTTACAACTTTATAAGTCAAGCTTGAATGGATATAGCTTTAATAAAAAAATAAAGCATGTTTATCAATGATTATATTACATGAAAATGAGACATAGAAAATAAATTGTATGACACTGGATTTCGTAATTTCTGGTTTAGTTATGAATTTAGCAAGAAAACGAAAGACGAACTCATACGAAATTATCATAATTGTTATTTTTAACCGACTTCCAAAAAAGGAGGAGGTTCTCAATTCGTGTGTTTGTATTTTTTTACACGCTTTATATTAGCTTCACTTGTATGTTTGTATATTTGTAACTCCTTTGGGCGCGATTTATCTTTAGTGACATCTGTTGGACCATAGTAGAATTACAACTAAACTGGCTACTCTTATGCGTAAAAAAATCCTACTTGTCACAAGATGGCGCTTTCGTTTTTAGTGACATCTGTTGGACAATAGTAGAACAGAACTAAAAAAATAAAAATAAATACTTAATACATAGTTTTTTTTTACAACGCTTTTTTTACAATAAAATACACTTTTTCTTATTTACACTATTCTTAATTCAAATTTATTTTCTATTTTCTAGTTGGATTTTCTATAAAGCGTGTTTTTAGTTGTTCTAATTTAAATATATATTATTTACACCTGGTAGTCAGAGATTTAATTTTACTGAGACAATTTTTGTGATTTTTTTTATTTATTAAAGTAAGTTCATTGAAGTGGTCCCATTACAATGCCTAGTATACCTTTGTTTCGGGTTCATAATTTTTCGCCCCATAAATTTATGATATAGAAGCTAGTTGGTGTAGCTATAGTAGGGACAAACTAATATGGCCGGTATGACATGACACGGTTTTGAATTTTTTGGGTAGACGTTCTCACAGAGTTATCGCGTCGGGAAAAAAATTGAATTGTCATGCCGGCCAGCTTAGTTTGTCCGAACTATAGTTGTACTTAAGAATATAATTATTCCATGAGAATAACAAAATCAGTTTGAAATCTCCAGTTTTCCAATTTTAAAATCTAAAATAAAAAATACCAGCTATGGAGTATTTATGTACCAACCTTTTTCTGCTTAAAATCGATGGCCAACTCCAGCCTAGCCAGTTTCATGTGGTCTCCGTCGACAAAGGCCGGTTCATCAGGGTCGTGGTTCAGAATGATGGCCAGCTCTTGCGAGCTCCGGGACTGGTCTAACAGATCCACCGCGAAGATTTGCGCTTGGCGGCGGAGCTCAAGGTATTCTGCTTTACTTTCCTGTTTGTGATGTATGTTACATTTTATTTTAAAAAACCATTATCAAAATATAAAATAATACTTAATGTGTAAGTTATTACAAGTAAAATATTAGTCTCTTCAGTTATTGTACTGCTTACTCAATGACCCACGTTTTTTGGCCAATTTTTACGAAACTAATAACAAGTACCTTTAACCTTTTACCAAACTTTACAAAAAATCTCTGATCACCTGTTCAGCAAACGCCAAGTTCCTGAGTTCCCAGGAAAGTTGGAAAGCTGTCAAGATCGGATCAGTGGACGACAGAGCGATCAGTGAAGGCGAGGCCAAAGCCCTATACTCGTTGAGTCGAGCCAGCGAGTGACGAAGGGAATCTTCCGTGGATTCGCGAATGCACTCTTCGCAGGGACACCTTAGAGAAAATACCTTTAATTGTGACTTTATATTGTTTGTATCTATCGTAAACATAATTTAGCGCGAAATTGATGACGATAAGGCCATTTTGAATTTTTTTAGACTTAAAATCTCTATTGTAATATATTTTACAATGTATGTCGAAAAAGATACTTTAAGTCTTGCGTAAGTCTAAATAGCATTATCAACTTTCGCTACAAAACAAGATAAAATGGAAAGCGTGTCTAGTGTAAGTTTTTAACAACGTTCATCGTGTCTAAAGGAATTAATGAGAAATATACTTACGAATAACGAATATATAAGCGACGATAGCCAAGTTGGGAATGGAACGGTCTGCCGAGACAATGTCCGCAGGTTCAAAACCCAAGGCACACACCTCTGAATTTTCGAAGTTACGTGTGTATTGTTTATCAATTATCGTTCGCTTTAACGGTGGAGGAAAACATCGTGAGGAAACCTACATACCTGAGAATTCTCCATAAGAATCTCGAGGGTATGTGAAGTCTGCCAACCCGCACTAGGCCAGCGTGGTGGACTAAGGCCTAACCCCTCTCAGTAGTAGAGGAGGCCTGTGCTCAGCAGTGGGCATTATATAATACAGGGCTGATGATAATGATACTTACGAATAAGCATTTTGATACATGATGTTTCTCGAGGACGTGGCGGAAAACTTTATTAATTAAAAAGCCTTCAATGCAAATGTGGGATTTGAATTTTGGATCTACATCATTTTAATCCAGGGTCTAACTTAGGCTCGATTGTTTCATCCGTAGTCAAGTAAATTTGAGGGTCTTATTACACTGGTGATTTGCAAGCGAATTCACAGTAAGGCGAAGGATTGGCGATCGTCTAGTGTGATACCTACTGTTACTTTTTACTTGACCAAGGGTGAAACAACACGACCTTAAAGATAAATAACTTTACACCTATGTGTTAAAAGAGTCAACTGTTGTCTATTCCATATGTACCTATCTATGTTCATTCGTTAATGTATATGTACAAAATATATACCTATTACTATTGTATGTATGTATGTATGTTTAGTGGATACGTATGCAATCGCACAGAAGGGTGATCAGCTCTACTATTGATCTTAGTCCGCACTTCTGTAATTTACCCTCATAAAGGCGCATATTTTGGTATGCAATCTTGTTTTAATGTAATTCTGTATGTTATATAAAATTGACATGATTGTATTCTGTTTTGCGTCTTAATTAAATATATAAATAAATATTGTATGACGTTCTTATCTATGCGTATAGCGGGGGCGTTACTATGAGGTTTAAAGTGTATATAAGACGCTACAAAAAGGAACCAGTGGGCTTAGAATGTGACACGAAGACGCAACTCGTAAAACGATGTCGTTTAATTTTGATGTTTGTGATTGATCGAGAGACCAATACGTCAGTCTCTCAACCAATCCCAATAAGACGAAACGGAGTCGTGACGTGTTTTTTTTGTCACATTCTAAGCCCACTGATAGACTATGAATGTATAGAATGATATCTTATACTCGTAAGGCCTTTAGCTATTAATAATTACCAAAATTCAAAAATAAAACAATATTTTGCTATGTGACCGCGGTATCTGACTCGTTACCTGACATCGTGGGGGTTTGGTAGGGTAGCGCCACGGTCCAGCAGTATCTTGATGATCTCGTAGTTATTCTTGTGGGCTGCCAGCATCAATGGTGTGATGTCCGGAGTAAACATAGCCGTATTTGGATCTACTTTCTGCCAACTCTGCGATCGAAAGCAATTTATGTTTGATGATTTCTTGCAGCGAAAATAGTAATAAAATGTGTTCAGTTTCGAAATTTATAGATTCTTTAAAAAAAAGGGTTCATTAGGTAATAAAAAAAGTGATTCATATATCAAAATAACGTTAACAAATGGGAATGATGATAGTAAGTAAAGAGATACCTATAGGTATTTGATTAAATATATTTAGTTAGAAAATCCACACAGTGTTGCTCGAACTGGGGTTCGAACCCAGGGTACTCCTGGTCAACAACACAAGACAACGAATAATATAAAACTATTTTATAGAAATAAAATTATATTCGAAAACAGGGCTTTAAATTCACTTTTTCTAGTCTGGCCATTGACCTACTAAGTAGACTCCAAGTGGAGCCATTACGGAATACACGATCGTATTTTTTATTTTTCGTTCTACTCGTGATGCAACAGATTATCCGCATTAGTACACAACCACAGTACACTGTGACACAACTAAAATGAAAATTATAAAACGGGTTTAATCCTTATTCGCTTTAATAAAAAAAACTAAAACCATAGGTGTGAACAGAATGATTATAGTGGTTTTGTGTTTTTCTCTAAACGGTGTTAAATATTATTTGTTTCAAAACTTAGTAATGAATTATATTCTCTGAAAAATGATTTTTAACACAGCTGAGAATGACGGTAGTCTAAAAACAATAAAAAATATATTTGCAACAACACAGATACTACGATGTTTTTTTTCTAATCGAAAAAACTAGATTTAATGCAAAATGTCATAAGGTCGTAACGAGGTTTGAGGTCTATACTTTCGCCCTTTCTTCTTTTCTCTTTTCTTTATGAAAACCATGTAATTTATCTACTTAGAGTTAAATCTCGCATCACAGTCACTTACGTAAGGCTCGCCTTCTTTATGAATCAGTTCTTCGTGTTCAAGTAACAATTCCACGGCCTCAACAAACTCTGCATTAATGGCCTGAAGCAACGCGTCTTTAGTGTCGACTCCCATGATTACCAGCAACTCCACCATCTCGAGGTTCTCGCCATCAATGGCCAGGGTCAAGGCACCACGGCCCAATGAGTCTACACAGTTGATTTCTATGTGTTTCTTCCGATGGGCTTTTTGGAGAATCCTAAGAAGGTAGAAGGAAAAATCAATGCAATAAAAAATATACACTCATATCTTTAGCGAAGGCAAATAAAATGTTCCTTGAAAGTCGAAAATAGATTGAGATAGTGAATGATCGACCTCTGAATATTACAATTTAATATTGTTCATCATGATCTTCGTTTAGTATTTAGGTTTTGCAACAATGATTCGGCAACGAAGATCTACTTATTTTTTGATTAGCAAGATAGAATAGATTTTGAATGGGAAATACTCCCAAAATCATGACCTAGCCAATGCAATCAACGAGGATCATTTTACTCTCTTAATCACCGTCTAAAGAAATAATGACAGTAAATGTACATTTAAATAACAAAGTATATTCGCACATGCTCTAATACTATTACAATTTGTCTGCACAAATGAACTGCGTGATGTATTGGACAACATTCAATCCAATGCATGGAAATGGGTTTTTTTTTCTTTCGGGACTTTTATCCCGGGAAAACTCATTCACGCGGGTGGAGCCGCGGGCAAAAGCTAGTCTTTAATAATTATGATGAAACGAAAACTACCTATTATAAAGATACTCACACAATTAAATCTTTTTTAGATCAAAATGTATCAAAACAAGAATAACTTGACTCGCATCAAAAATACAATGAATATTGGCAAATGGTTGGCTTTAAGCAAGGACGTAATTTTCAAGAGGCTTTAATTTTAATGTATCGTTGTTTGTATTGGCATTTCATGTAATTGAAATTGTTTAGCAGTCTTGGAAATAAACCACGATGTTGGTGGTTTTAAGTTAAAAATAGACCAATGCCACCTTTACAGGTATTTATATTTTAACTACGTGGCTTTTGTGACACTTTGGATAGATTTGTAATCTGATGATTACAAGATTATTATTGTATTATTTATCACAGGTACTTCTCATCGCTTGCCACGCGTTGTTAAAAAAAATAGATATTGGGACTCCTTTGACCCCTTTCGAAATTCAAAATTGACCAATGAGGTTTTATTTCTTATTAAATTTTCTCTTTTTTGTCTCACAAGGAAAAGGCAATTTACCAACTAGTTTTCAACTGACTACCTTCTTGGCTACATATAGCATTTACCTTTTGACATTTCCCATATCCCCCCTCTCTACCGCGAGGAGGTACTTCTTTTCCTCGAAGGTCAGAGGCTTCGGCAGCTCCGGCAGCTTCATCGGTTTCCTCACGCATTCTAGCTCCGGGTCACCCTGCATAGATATGGCTATTTTATTTTCTCTTTACACTAATAAAGTATACCATTTTGAGTTCAAGTAAATTAGGTTCGAATTCTCATATTTGAAAATATCGTTTTTATCGTAAGCACTTGCGTCATAGCTCGCTCTAAAAAAGGGTCTAAAAAACCCTTTCCTAACCCATCAAGGTTATGTAAAAACAAAAAAAGGTTCCTTAGCATCGTTCATCAAAGATTTTAAAAACATTTCTTTCAAATGAAAATGACGAAAGTATTATACTTACGGCCTCGAGGTCTTTTTTCTCGGCCATGATGGCGGTTTACCCCGCTCTGCGGCAGCGTCCGCCCCCCAGGCGAACTGTTTTAAATACTGCAAAAAATACTATTTAATGTTATCAATCTTACAAAATTCATATAATTAATGTTGTGTTAACTGTGGCTTGAGTGGATTAATGACTCAAGCACCTATTAAAATCTATCTATAGTATGTACGTTAGTACAATCTGAGTTGCATTCTACAAAATCAAGGCCAAAGCATGTTCAAGAATAAAAATATCGAGATTTAGATAGATAACTTTTCTCATTTCCTTATTTGGTTTCTACTTATAATCTGTTATGTGCTAACATTACATATTTTGATCTCACGGGAAAACTACAGGGGGTTGTCCGCCAATAGTATACATCTGTGCTTTTGCACACCTTTTGCGACCCCCGTGATAGACTGGAGCGTGGCAGGTAGACAGGTAGGCTTAGCGGTAGAAATAGACATTGTAGTGGTACCTACCCAGACGGCCCCTCGCCTGTATATGAAAGACCTACCACAACTAAAACTTTAGTGAACTTATGTAGGCATTTATAGGACGCGAATTGGCTGTGCAATTAATAATTGAAAACAAATACCTATAGGTACAATTGAAATACAAAAATACAGTTAAATAATTTATTAACGAATGATTTAAAAAATTATTTCATTTAATTCATAAATAAGTTCAGAAGTGCTACCGATAGACCATAATATTATTTCTGGTAATTTAGAACTAATCGTGTATACATATAATATTAAAACATTGGCCTATATCCCATTCTTATACTATAAATCTAGTTTTATCAAACCAGATAAACTTAATGTAAATGGTAGAACTCTAGTTGAAACGCGTTACCATGGATCGCATCTCGATGCTCGCCGCTTGAAGCCCTACAAAAGGCCGCCTATCTCCGGTAATCCGTTTTGACACACCGATTACGACCGTCACCCAGTTACAGACAACCTTACACTACACGTAATTGAATAATATCGGAACAAGTGATGTTTCTTGTATGTAGGTCATTGTGTTACAGTATAATTTGCAATTGCGTATTGCGTAACATAATCTTATTACAAGACGCAATGTTCTTTTACAAATATAAAAACAAAGGTTTTACTAAACGCCTTTTTTTTAGTAACCTACAATTTTACGCCGCGAAAATTATTCGAAAGTTGGTAAGACACTATTTTAGTAAAGTAATAAGTGAGATGTGGCAGAAAATACCTAATATTACAATGTAAATTTTAATTCTTACAACTATTTATAATAATTAAGCAAGTGGAGATTTTACGGAGCAGATATAGAAATAATATTTGTGAATTCGCCAAAAATAATAACGTAACGTAATCCTCCTAGCCAGTTTCGGCGACGGCGGCCAGTCTCAACGGAGATCAGCCAGGTACGCAGGAGATATTATAGTGCACAAGTGTGTGAGCAATACACAGGTGCACTCGCTATTCCTTCACTCTCATAGTCCGGTGAGACGGCAATCCGACCGGACCGGAGAGAGATCAAGCGCAGGACCAACGGCTTTACGTGCTTTCCGACGCACGGGGGTATCACACCGCCAACTTCCTGACTCCGAGCTGCGACTGAGTAATTTTTAAGATGGAAAAACCCAGTCACAATGTTTTCGGCTCGACCCGGATTTGAACCCAGGACCTCAGCTCAAAAATCGTACTTGTAACGCGTACGCAATGCAACTACGCCACCGAGGCAGCCAAAAATAATATTATATAAATAAATTAAGAAACTAGCGTTCTGCCCGCAGCTACACTCACGAATCCTAACAAAAGTTTTAAAGTAATTTGCAAATATTTTGTAAACTATTATATTACGCTAGCTCTATATTCTGCTCCCAATTATATTCTATCCACATGGGAAAACTACATGAAATCCGCCAGTAGTTTAGGAGATGTGCGTTTACAAAAGGAAAACAAACAGACTGAAAAAAAATCTAAAAATCACTGACGTGTTCTATTACTCTTCTCTAGTCACCCTCTTTTCTTTTTTTTATCGTTGGCGCGACAAAGTGCTTTCAATGTAATAATAATATTTTTTCTTTCAATGCACAGACACGCCAGGTTATGCTGTTTTATGATAATGATAAATAGATAGACATATAACTTGTACTACAAGAGCATGACGACGATCATTTTCAGCTGATTTTGTGAACCCTATCCATTTGCGTTTCTTGGCGTAAAAAATGTTTTGTATTGCTGTTTATTAATTAAGTTTTGGTGTAGAACTAAATAACGAAACGAGCAAGTCACTCTTACAGTAAGGTCCAGAACGTAGCTACACCACCAAGAGATTTGAATTAAAAGCTCTATAAATCTGTCTGCTCTATAAATCTCTGAAACGCACTCATCATCATCTGATAATATTAAGTACTAGCGGCCCCGACAGACGTTGTCCTGCCCTAAAAAGGAAATTAAATCCTAGAACAGCTGTACTCGGGGTACAGCGTCGCCTACCGGATCCAATTGTTAATCTAAACAATTATTTTTTTTGAGTAATGTTACCATCGTATAAATATTGACATTAATATTTATACGATACTAACGTCACTCAATTGTTTTGTCTTCCCGGAACCTCTCCACTAACACTTAAACTTTATGGTATGGTATTAAAGTATGGTGTGGTATGGTATGGTATTGACTCTACATTTTAGTTAGAAAACGTTTGTATGCGAAAAGAAAAGGGCTGTTTTTAGGATTTTCCCGGCAATTATTCGAATGTTTCTCGCCGTAAAAACCATCCTTGGACTTCAACAAACATTTAAAAAAAAAATGGCCAAATTGGTCCAGGCGTTGTTGAGTTATGCGCTTATCAACACATTTTGCGATTCATTTTTATATTATAGAAGATTAATTCTCATAATACCAAGTAATTATCGTACTCTAGCTATAAATTACAATATCCCGCAAGTAGAGATTGCTGATTGGCGGCAGAATTAATAATGCAGTGGTAGTTACCACCGCAGTATTAATGTGTTAATTGCCAGCTAAGCTAAGCAAATACAGGAACAAATATACGAAAATAATGTTCAATTTAAATTAGGCATCGACTCCAAATATACGTATGTAAAGTTAAATTATTTTTGGTTTGTAGTGGCTTTAAAGTCGGTTTTCTTATTCTTGTGTCGTGTTCCTCAGTACTGAGGGTCGCGACCCCCCTTCTGTATCATTTTCTCTCGAACGAGCTTTCTCCATTCGTATCTGTCACATGCGGTGCGGAGAGCGCTGTGAACTGTAGAGTCAAGAGCGGTGCGGATCTGGTTAGACCAACGTATTGGTCTGCGTCCACGTGGCCTTCTCCCATCTACTTTGCCGGTCACAATGATTTTCAAGTCGGTTTTATTTATTGTTAAAAAGGTTTTTGATAATCAATTTTCGGCTACGAATAATATGGCTAATTTATGCCATTCCAACATGTTGTACATGAGTGCTAAAGAAGAACCTTTTGTCTATTACCAAAATTATGCTGATAAGTCCCAACATACACCAACTACCCCCAGGACGTCTCGTCAAACGAGTCTTCAAGGCTGTTTTCCCACCATATATAAGCCTCAAATAGACGAAGCTAGTTTCATGATGCGAGTCATGTCTGTCGACGCGGCCAATAAGTGTCTCGCCATTGTGGTCAGACGGAGCAACTATATTTGTCTTTCAATAATCGCAGATGCGAAGCGGGAACATTGCTCCATCTAATTGAGGCTGCAAATAGGTGTTTCTTTTCAGCCGACTACTATATCGGGTACCCTCTTAACAATATACTATAGCAAGACAGACGCGATCAGTGCACTGCGGACTGCTGACTACCATTTGTTTTTATACCAAGACGCTCCCAACTTAGCACGTCATTACAAACACATTAACTGCCCGACGCTCTTACATCGTAGCGTAAGTACGTATCGTGGTTCGTGTTTTACCTCGATTTAAGAACAGAAAAGAATGGGGCCGTAATTTTATGTCATCTATTTATATCACCTAATGTTAAACAATATAAGATCTTTGGATCCAGTAATACTTCGTTTTACTAAGCCATCTTATTTCTTATTTTACTTCTTACTAATATTATAAATGCGAAAGTTTATGAAAGTGTTTGTATGTTTGTTAGTACCTACTTAAAAGTAACCGTAGAAACTACTGAACGGATTTGGATGAAATTTGGCATACGGGTAGACCATGTCCTGGATTAACACAAAGGCTCCTTTTTATCCCGGTAATTTGCGTTGACGAAGAAGATTTTTTGTACGTTAGAGTAGCTATATGTACAGTCAGAAAAGTGTATGCTCGACCACTTTAAGGTTCTAAATAAGTCGTTTGCGCGCATTGATATATAAAAACCCTTGCGCGTCATTTGTCAGCAGCATGCAACTAACAACTAAAGTAGACAATAAGAGTTATCTGCTGTATCCTTTGTACATCTCCGAAACAATCGCACCTGCTTGGTAAAATAATGTGAAAGATGGGCGTTTTATCTTGACAAAGTGTACTAGCACCAAATTGGGTGATTGTACTTACAGACAAAAAATCCCCCAGCACGCGGTAGTGTGTTCAAGTTACTTGCCGGCAATTAACTATCTATTAACATTAGGTGCTTAACCCGTCAACGCCCGCTTATATATAGATATATACGTGGTTGCCCTATATACCCGGACGCCGGCGTCCGCCGCGGGCGTTGACGAGTCAATAGATACCTACAAAATTTTGAATTACTTAACTCTACACTGGGCTGAACTACGCTTTTCATACTTTTGTACATATATACATACTCACGCCTATTATCCCCGACGGGGTAGGCAGAGGCGCAACTAGTGCACCCACTTTTCGCCGTGCGCATTCCGTCCCATTATGTGATAGGGGGCGAGCCTATCGCCATATCGGGCACAAATTCCAGACTCCGGGCTGATACTGAATTTAAAAAACGCAAACCTTTTCTTAACTAGGTATAGATAATAATTTAATAATAGACTATACTACTCAGTATCAGCCCGGAATCTGGGAATGTGCCAGGTAAATGGTAATAGGCTCAACCCCTATTACATGGGACCTAACATAGTGAAATGCCCCCCCCGAGGCAATTCTTGTGCGCTGGGTCTTCACACCCAATGCACGCCCATGCGCGGGGGGACATTAGTCGCGGGGCGAGGCACACAGTTCAGTGTGTATACCTCTTGGTTGAAAAACACATTGAGGCCTAAAAGGGCCCGCGAACATTTCCTGGCACCCTCTCTTTCCGCCCATCCTGGGAACCTTCCTCCCTTCCCCGCACCTTTCCATCCATATTCCACCTCCACTCCCCTCCCAGGCCCCTGCAGTCGTCAAGCCGGGGGACTCCAGTATCCCATTCGCAGGTTTCCCCCGGTATTGACTGCAGAATCGCCCACCAAAAAAAAAAAACATAGTGAAATGAGGGTGTCTCACACCTCTGCCTACATCTGAAAAGGAGAGGCGTGAAGCTATGTATGTAATACACTATAGACATCGACTTTTAATTACATAAATACTTTCCAAGCGTTCGTGATCGCCTAAATAAAACTTGGCGAGAAATAGATCATTGTTTATCACAATTTCTTACCGGCCACGGTAATTATAAGGGCAAACTGTTTTCATTTAGCCTGGTTGACTCGCCTGTTTGCCCATGCTCTACACTTGGTTACGAATATGAACAATCTGCTCATCACGTACTTTTGGAGTGTAGTCTTTGGCATGATGAGCGCAACATCATGTTGGATAGTATGCAAATAAGATCTGGGGTTGTATACTTTTGTTGTTTTTGCCATACCTATTATTGGAACCTTTGACAGCTCATAATATGATAGGACCCTTTCATTTAATTTTGATCCGTGGTGCATTACAACTGGCTTTTCTAGTTGTAAACGTCCCTAAACTTGAGGTTAAAATACCTCCTTAGTTCATTATTTTCGTTTCCTGTTTTGTTTGTAAGTGGACAATTAATATTTCCAACTCCTTCCTATCTTTCTATTTGATAAATTTCGTTGCGTGTTAAAGAAAGATTAGTGTTCCCTGAGACCCATCGAACTTTACCGCTTGGTGGCATAAAATGCGTGCCACTGCCGATCCTGGCTTACAGGAGTTACAGTGGGTGTGAGGGCGGGATAGACTATAGAAATGGTAATTTGAGGCAAATACCACAATAATTTACGTTGATGGAGTTAGCTAGCTTCTGTGATTAATGTCTAAACTTAATTACGAAACCCTTTTTCCGCATGTGGTTTTGAAATATTCATCAACAACTTGCTCAAATGGGATTTTACCCTCATA
The DNA here is from genome assembly GCA_947568825.1 of Sphinx pinastri. Taxonomy (NCBI): domain Eukaryota; kingdom Metazoa; phylum Arthropoda; class Insecta; order Lepidoptera; family Sphingidae; genus Sphinx; species Sphinx pinastri. The sequence continues at coordinate 7,199,427 of OX387634.1, forward strand.
AGGGATATAATTACAAAAATTATAATAGTGCTAATGTAGGTCTACGTACGTTACATTAGGAATCTCTACGTTCTAAATTTCACAATTCTGGAGCCACTGATTAAAGAATTTGAACTTTATGACGACAAATGTAAGCGTCAAAATTAACTTGAACTTCATAACAAAAATGGATACATCAGCCACAATATAAAATTAATCCAGAAAATGGATAACTGTTTCTGAATGTAGACTAGCATCTTGTCATAACTATACTGATATGATTTTGCTAGCAATCATCATCATCATCAGCCACATGACGTCCACTGCTGAACATAGGCCTCCCCCAAAGATTTCTAGACGGACCTGTCAAAAGCGGCCTGCATCCAGCTAGCAATACTCAGCTTTAATAATGTAGAATTTAAATGGATGATCACTTTAATTCACTTAATAAATATTTATTTTTATTACTATGTATTTTTATGTTCTTCGTTACTATTTCTCGGCTTCTTTTAATATACGTAGGTTATAATACAAATTAGCAACTGAAATAATCTTTGTTTAAAAAATCATCAATCTCCCAAGATTATATTACCTACCTTGAACAAAATTATCCATAAAATATAATATTTATGCTCCAAAATAATTACCACAACATGAAACTTCCAACCAACAGGTCATATTTTTATTTACTATTTATTTTGTCCTTGAATAAAATAAAAGAAAACAATACTCACAGTTACAATCGCCGAGGCTGGCGTGACGCCACTCCTGCGCGCGGAGCCACTCACCCACCCTTATATATCGACCCCACACCACCCCTACATCCAATTATAGGGGGTGAACCCGCCCAGTACGAGTTTGATGCAGTATTTCGTACATTTCAAAGTCGAATGTATTTATGCCTTTATAGGATTTAAAATAATTCCGTTGTTTATCTTCAATTGATTTGTTAAATGGATTAATACGAGGCTGTGATGTAGGCCGGTCAGAACATTTGTTGACGCGTCATGTGTCATTAGATGGTGGTTTTTCTATGTGATAGCTCTCTTATGCTTCTTCTTATAAGTCTGGATATCACCGCTCAACTCTATCTAACGACTAAGTAACAACAGCGTGCATCGGAATGTTGCATCTGTTATGCTGCGGTTTGAACATTTTAGGTATTATGTGTCACTAGGTGTTTCTCGCGGCTTCGCCCGCGTGCGCCTTTCTCGCTACAAAAGTCTCTAAAACACAGTACGACACCAACGCCATCTACTTAAAGGATCAGATAACAAAATATCCTTTATTTCCCTGTTACCCAATTAACGGGATAAAAAGTAGCCTATGTGTTAATCCAGGACTTGATCTGCCCGAGTGCCAAATTTCGTTCAGTACTTTCGGCGTTTACCTACTTCTAATTAACATCCAAACATTTTTACAAACTTTAGCATTTATAATATTAGTAAGAAGTAAGATAACATCGTTGGATTTTTGGGTACATATCCCACAGTGAACAGTACGCATTTCCGACCCAAACAGTTTTGAATTTTAAGGTAGTATTACTGCTGTTAGAGCTACTATGGCTTTCATCATCAGACTAAATAATTGATCTTCCCGTAATTTAAAAAGCCAATAAATAGGTACCTACTGGCACGCGTCCTTCTTGAAACAAAAATAACGTGATCATAAAAAGTAAAGAGTTTAACTGTGGGATTTATTGTCCCTTAGTCTCATTCAATGTCAAATTTACGACCCCATAGCAATTGGGTCCAAGTTCACGGGCTTTATTGACGCTTAAACCAGGAATAAAAACATGTTGATCGCCACACGAGTGTTTATTAGCACTAGTAAACTGAGTTTTATGGGCAAAAGTTCTTAAATCACAATCCCGGCGCTTTATTATTATTATTTTTTATTGCATTGAATGACGAGACGAGCATGCCGTTCGCCTGATGGTAACGATACGACCACCCACAAACAGAAGCAACACCATCCAGCACCTTGAGTTACAAAGTACTATGTGGCATTCCACTGCGCTCGTCATCCTGAGACATAAGATGTTAAGTCTCACTATGTCCTGTAGTTACACTGGCTACAATGTCCTTCAAACCGAAACACAACAGTGCATGCACACTGCTGCTTGGCGGTAGAAATAGACACTGCGGTGGTACCTACCCAGACGGACTCTTACGTATGAGAGACCTACCACCAGTGTATTATATTTTATACTCATCTATACAACCGTTTAATCATTAGTTTGAACAGTGGACGCATTTGGATAAAGGACATGTCCAAAAACAGGCTTAAAATTCTAACCAAGATGCCATGCAATCAGCCCTGTATTATATACTGCCCACTGCTGAGCACCGGCCTCCTCTACCTACTACAGAGAGGGGTCAGGCCTTAGTCCACCCCGCTGGCCTAGTGCGGGTTGGCAGACTTCACATACCCTCGAGATTCATATTATGAAGAATTCTCAGGTATGTAGGTTTCCTCACGATGTTTTCCTTCACCGTTAAAGTGAACGATAATTATTGATAAACAATACACACGTAGCTTCGAAAAGTCAGAGGTGTGTGCCTTGGGTTTTGAACCTCCGGACATTGTCTCGGCAGACCGTTGCATTCCCAACTAGGCTATCGTCCACTTCCTCCGATTTTGAGATTTATGTAATTTTATTTTGCTTAAAAACCACACTTAAAATGAACGTTTTAAAAAAAGTTAGTTATAAATGGAGGGGTCTCAAAATATTTTTTTAATGGATCCAAGATCCATATCTTTGCCCCTTTAATATCCATAAAGTTTGAGCCTGGTTTTGAGACCCAACACCCATACAAAAAGCGGGCATCTCCCCTGCAATAGGTAGACCATGTCCTGGATTAACATAATGACGTTTTATACCAGAAAAGCACAGAATGCAATATTTATTCCGGGATAGATAATCCAGGCCGGCAGTCGCAAGCAACACCTAGAAAATGAAGACGCAATGAAACAAAAACTAATTGTAAAAGTTTATTACAACATCGCTAATCGTCATATACTGTACACACCGGACTATTTGTCCCCGACTAGTGCAATTCCAAGATATGTCATAGCCTTTGATAAATTATAAACCTGGATAGAGTGACGCGCTGCAATGAAACTAAAACAAACAGGCCAACTTTTCTTAAGCTAGTGTGCGTGACAGCTTTGTCATACGCTATCGCTGCATCATTCTGCGTATCCTTCTGTGCGCGCATAATACCAGTTATTACATGGTTTCTATTAAAATGGGGAGAAAATTATATCCATGAAAAACAACAAAAAATAATTCACTCGAACTCATTTAGTAGACAACTGTTGGCATCTATTTTTTTCGACGCGTTTGAAACGTTCAGTGTCTATCTAGGTATATAATTAATCGAAGGTCATAGCGTTACTAATGTTCAACATAACTAAATCATTTTAACAATAAAATATACCCATGAATATACAACCGGAGATGTAATTGTACATACACTGATTTAGACAATTTTTTTAAAGAATTACTTAAATTGTTGAAAGATTAAGTACCTACACTGTACAGCGTAGTAAGGCAACGAAGCTCGAAATTTAAAAAACCCATCCAAATCGCATCAGTAGTTTTGAAGAAAACGCGGGCATACAAATTTACATACATACGGGTCGAAAACAGAACCTCCTTTTTTTGGAGTCTGTTGAAAATGCATTATTATGTTTAATATTATTCATTCAAAGTATTTAAAATCTTTTCAAAAATTACTGTTTACTCGTTAATTAAACGTAACAATAAAATCTATATTTGTATACTTATTCCGAAACCTATTACTTACTTAGATGTATTTTTTATTTATTTATTTGCACTTCATACAAAACATGTAACGGCGGACTTAATGCCGAAGGCATTCTCTACCAGTCAACCTGGAATGGAGCAGAGACAAAACATAGTAGGTGCACGAAACTAATTTAGATCATAGTGTCGATTCAATCAAAATAGTAATATTAGGTAAACACTACGTCAATAAATACACTAGTATACTTTTGGTATGTTTTTGGTGATGTAATTAATACATTTGTACTAAATTAAAGACTCTTTCGAGAATTCTATTTGTAATCAATAAAACAACCAAAACATTAAAATAAACGTACAATTACATCCGGTTATAAAAAATCACAGAACTAAAAAAAGTTAAAAAAAATATTGCTGCTACATAAATTTATAAATATTTACACTACCAATTCATTAGACATCAATTTCATAAACATTTAGATATTTATTGTATTTTTATAGATTTGCTCTATTGTATTGATCATCACCTAAAAGACAACACAGGTGTTCAATTTCTAAACATGTTCGTTTTTTTAAATCAATTAAAAATTCACGTAACTAGGTGCTTAGTTTCAAAATTGAAACCATGCATAGGATTTTTGATTTAGCTAGGCTGTAACTTGTATTAGGCTACAGAATACCCACAGTTTTATCTGATAAACATTTTGAAATTAATTTGATGCAGTTTTCAAACTCCAGCGCAATGATCGCGGAATTGCAATTGCGATTTAAAGAGGAATCTTATCATGACAGTGCATTTGTGTTGTGTTTTATGTGATTTTTTATTCTATTGTAATAACGGCAAACATGTAGAAGTGTTCTGTTTAACTACACAGAGATGAACTACATTTCCAGCATGTATACTCTAAATTAAAACTGATATACATATTTTTAAATGAATACTTTTTAATAAAACAAAATTATATAAAATAACTAAACATTAGTATTTATGATCAGATATAAATGCCTTGTTATTCGTATTTAAAATACACTTTTACTACATGCCAAACTAAATTTTATTCACATTTTTACGTTTTCATGTCACAAAAATTAAGGAACTTTCATTTGTCACCATAATATATTTAACTTAAAAAATACCTACACCTACAGTTCAATTCATTGCATAACTAAAATTAAACATCACATTACTTTTTCAAAATATCATAATCAAAAAGTCTCTATCGACAATAAGTGAACAGAATTGTATATAAATTATAAAAGCATTATGTAAAAACAACTGCAAATTTTCAATGAGAAAAAAATATTTTTGACTTCTATAAACAATCAAGTCTTAATATACGGATGTAGCAAATTCGTATGACATCACCCTATACACGCAGAAATTTTACTTTTCGATTGAAAAGTCACTTGTAAATGCTTAAGCTGCCCAAAATTAAAATAACTACTTAAAAATGAGGTAACGTAACTAAACAACACTTCAAACAACAATCCAAAATACTTCCTCAGTAGTCAAAGATAAAACCCCGACATGATACAAATAAGAAAAAACAATACCATCAGTAAGCAATAATTAGATGACACGATAAAATTGCCTAGGCTGAATGCTGATAAGTGATATCACCAGTTCTTGTTGTGATGTTCTTGAATGTGACACTAGTATAATAAAGCCAAATAGTGCATAGAATTTAACTGAAATTCTCCAACGCATTCATTCTAGTTTCATGTCTATACTATCTCAAAATTAAAATAAATGATATCGAAATAATAAAATCCATTTCTTAAACAAGCTTGCATAACCACATTTATAAATTTATGCGATTACGATAACTCCATAGATTCAAGTTCAAGAAACATTAACCTACGAAATGGTCATAATTTAAAAAAACAACTAGGTAATTTATAACAGCCGTATTTTGTCGTACGACTTTTCAGTTGGGACAAGATTGTGTAAGCAACCGAATATGCTTCGTACATACGTACTTACGTAACATTTATTTCCAACAAAACGATACTTTGGGTGTACTTAATTGACTTTAAAGTCTTGCACAATTTAATTTCAATCATCAATGTAAGCCTTAATCGGTGTCTTAAGCATTTTGAAGGGTGACCAAGAACATTTTATCACAAAATTATAAAATAAACTAAAGTATAAATAACTAACTTAGGTTATGCTTAAATTTGAAACAACTACGTTATATTGCACAACATTTACGTGAAGACGGTTAATTAAAAGGTTTTTGAATAATTATAATCTATGGTTATTGACTGCCATATTGATTTTTGTAACTAATGGGCGTTATTTGTTCAATTTGAATGTCAAAGTGCAATTTAATTATGATTTAATATTTTTTAATTATGATTTAATATTTTTTGTTCCGAACCTTATGCATAGAACATCATATTACATAACAATTCCATGAGGAACATAGCCTCGAGAAAAAATATTTTTATTCTTAAATTTTGAGTCTATCAAAGACAATTACAAATATTATCAAAAAATAAGGCAGTCAATATTCATCCCCGAACCCGATTTTCATACCCCTTTTCCAAAATTAATATCATAAATTATTTACACTAATCCATACTATATACACACATTTACACTTCCGTATCAGCTTCTTTACATCATGCTCGATTCCCACATTATGTTGGACATATTTAAATCTTGATCCAGGGGCATAGGTGAAGGCTGGGGAAGAAAATATTTAGAAATAATAATATTTAAACTTATGTTTTTTCATAATTTAGCCATAAGGATTATCGTCGAAATTTTAAAAATAGTCTAATGATTTCCTCACTTTCACAAATATAGCAATAAAATTATGACATGAGTGGAATGAAGCTCTGTTATGTAAAAAAAAAATGTTTTTAAAGTAAAGAATATGTTTATGATCACATACTGCTGTATAATAAAGACTAGGTAAAGTCCCGCGTTGGTAGAATAAAAAAATAAGATTTCATGAATGGAATTACGCATGCAAAATAACATAACACCTATATCCATTTCAATTAAATGATTCAGCACAAACATTGAAAATAAAACAATCCACATTCTTTTCAAAATATTTATTTAGCAAACGCAGTGTAACAACACAAACCCAAAAGCGGTGTTTTAAACTTACAAATTTTGAGTTCGCCCACACCTAAGGACATAATCGCACCTTTAGAACCAAAACGACACAATTCAAAAAAATCGAAAATTGAGTTTACGTCGTAAAATGACTTAAAACTGGTATATTTATTTATTAAAATATAATAAAAAGGGACCGCTATAACAGTTTTGTCCTGTTCCCGCTCTAATATGGCTGTGTTTGAACTATTGTTTTGTTGAGAACTTAGTTTTTAGTCATTTTATGACCATAACTCAAATTTCGATCATTTTGAATTGTGTTGTTTTCGTTCTAAAGGTGCGATATTTTATAGAGAGTCATTAGCAAGCATGCAAGAGATAGTTAAACAAATATTAACTATGTTGACGTAACTAAAATAAGGTAGTTGACAACTTTCTTTTTAATTCATTTATCAAATATGCCACCCAAAATGTAACAAAAAAAGAATTTCCAAAATTGGCGCAAAAAGAAAAGTTATAAAGCTTTGAAATTTGGTAGAAGGGGTAATTGTCAAATAACAGTAATATCAGACTGTGACGTCTTCGAATGTCACCGGCCGCAACGCTGCGTGCATGCGAAAGAGATGGTGCGATATATTAATATTTCAAATATGAATAACTGCTTTATTTTTCAACCAATTTTGATGCTGATTTCACAGAAGAATTTCTTTTTCGTAGTATTTTCTATTACATATGAAATAATGCACAAAATAGAACATAGAAAACTACCCTATTATTTATATGATTTCATCATTAAAAATGATATAGCAAAAAGTTTTTACGTCTAATTTGAGATGTAGGTTAACAGAGACGTATCAAAGGACAATGGCAGGTCTCCATACATGATTTTAGTTGATGTAAATGTGTAGCGTTTAGAAGTAAAAAAAATATTTAACAATTCAGCAGCAATTCCTAAACAATTATGTATCAAGATTATTAGTGAAAAAAGTCTAAATCAAAAGATTTTTCATTTTAAAGATTTTGAGGTTATGATTTAGTTGACATTTATGAATTGATTCTTACATAATAATATGAATAATGAAACTCATAAAATGTTTGGTAATCTGTCTATTGTCACGCGAGACCCTCCCTCATCACATTCGAACCTAACATTTCACTAAACATGGAGAAGGGTGATCTGCCACACGGCATACTAGCGCGCGGCATGCACCTTCCTCAGCTATACAAGCTTATATATCAAATCATTTTTTATTTATAGATACTACTATAGTAAATAGTAAAGGTTTCTTTGTTTTTTTTTTTTTTTGTTTTGGCCGGTTTGTAATAAACTCTTAAACTATTGGGAAAAATACGTTCAGACCCTAAGTCCTAGGCTTTGGGAAATAACAATTAAATAAAAACGAGTTCTGAAAAAAAATAAAACACATTTGTTTTTTTTTTTAATGTTTATTCATCTTCTTCATAATAATTCTCTCTGATAAATATCTCATCTAAAAATTCTCCCGGGGCAGATACATTGCCTTGTCTGGCGGCCCAACCCAAATACCAGACAACTGTCATGGTATGAGCACAGCAACCTACAGTACGGTTGCTCGACCAGGTACATTATTTTCAATCAAAACATATTATCACACATTTTACAAAAATACTACATGCCAGAAACGAAATGTCGGAACAAGCTTTTTTTTTCTAAAATGATATAAGCAATAACCGTAACTATACAGCCAACAGGCAGCTGGTAAGAATGTATAGAATAGAATATACATAGTAAAAAAAATGTGGTAAGAAAGCTGAAATCTTTGTTGTTATTCCTAATGAACATTTTATAGTCAGATATATTTTTTGCAATTTTTAGAGACCTGATGAAAATGATGTTTTGGTAGCCTAAATAATCTTATGTCATTCATAAAAAATGGCCGTGACACATTGCTAAAAAGTCAATTAAGTTTTTTTAATAATTTATGCAACTTATACACACTTGTACAACTAAAGTTAGTATGCTGAAAAATCATACAAAATAATTATATTGAGATTACCATGTATGGAATTTCTAAACGCATAATTTATTTATAAATACGATTTCGCCATTGTCCTTTGTTAACAGAAATGTTAGAGTAAGATAGTTAGAGCCAATACGCGAGTCATCTAAGATAGAAATTTTCAGAAAATAAGTGTTTTGTGTTCAGAAACATTAATCCATCTCCGATATAATACACATAATATGCAAAACGAATTACAAGTAATATGTTAAATATTATGTCTTACATGCAAAATATAGTTATTACTTCTGAACGAAACATACATCTTATACAGCCAATATTTTAATAACAAACAATACTATATCAACACCAGATAAAAATGTTGCAAAATAAATAATATAAACATTTTCTTAATTAAACATAAAACATGCAATTTTTGTGCTGGCAACAATAAATAAACATGCACAATGTCATTATAATATCACAAGGTTATAAAAACATTATCGATGCGATTTAGCAAAACAATTTATACCAACAAATATTATACGTAACAAACATGCAAAATAACAAGGAAAAGCAAATCTATTTTTATTGAATTAACACTTACAATAATATTTGAAGTCATAAGAACAACAAAATGGCAACACATAAAATGGGAATTGCCGTTACCTACACACATTACATACTACTTAAAATGTCAATGCAGGAAAAACTAAAACATATTCATTTGGATAAAACACAAGCGACATAAAACTTATGAAATTATAAGTAAAATATGATCATCGTGTCTACACTCGATTTGGAAATGTAAACGTATAGGAAACTAAAATTTTGCCCCAAACGGGACATAAATTGCGTGATATTAATGTTTTAAGAATCTAAATAGCAAATAATGAAGTTACATTAAAATTTAAATCAAACCAAACTAAATAAACGGAGCAATAGTCAAGCAATGTGACGTATCATCCAGTACCTTTAAAAGTATAGCACATTAGGGATGCAATATTTTCGTTAACCTATGAAATGAGAAAAAAATATGTATTCCTATAACTGAGCTATATTCTAACCCACATACAACAGAATTTAATTTAAAAAAATAACTGTTCCTTACAAATAAACATTTTTATTCAGTTACTATCTAAATCAGTGCTTTATCTCTTTCACTCTTCCAACTACTTGAACGAGTTTTTGGCGGGAACTTGGAAGTGTCATGAGGTGCTCTTGTTTTAATTTATTATTTTGGTGATACTTAGTGTTATATTGCATAATTATGGTGGTATATTATCCAATATAGTTCTATTAAAGAGATCAAATGAAGTGAATTGAAATAATCGTGCTAATCAAGTGTTTTTTTTAGTTGCCGCCAAAACTCCTCGATAAAGTCTTGGTAAGGTAGCCACTGCTTTACTTCGACATACTACAGATAATAAAATAGACAAACCAAACTTGACATTGGAAAAATGTGAACACAAATGCCATTATAAAAATAAAAAATATAAAAAAAAAACTACTTGAACTAAGGAAGAAGGTGACAAAACAGCGATAAATTAAAACTTTGTTTAATAATGTTTATTAGTAAAGAGGGTAAATAACAATTACTTATACAAGTAATCTATTTATGTTGCGCAATATAGGCCGCTGGAAGTAGACTGCAAAAAAAATCTTATCCAAGCAAAAACTATTTGACAGAATACGCTATCAAATCGTAAAAAATAACAATATTTTATTAGTTAAAATGTGCCATGTTTTAACATGATATACGAATGCATGATATGTACATCGGTGAATGACATTAAAGATTGCATTTTTAAGTATTTGTACGGTACGAAAAGTATGAAAAAGATTATAGAAAACATAGCAATTATAATACTCCACATTGAACTAAAATTGATGTCCGAAAAAGTATACTTTTTATATGGAAATAACTCAAAAAAGAGGTAGGTCTACTCATTGCTCACTGCAAGCTTTCATGCTCGTTACGAGTCACGAAGAATTGGGACCATAATATATTATGTTTCGAAATAAAAGGAACAAACCGTAATAATTCTAACAACGAAATAATTTCAAGTACTAGAGTTTTTTTTTTCTAAAAATGTTGAAAGGAACTAATAAGAGATAAAAATTATTAGCAAATTGAGATATAAAATCAACTTTAATCGATTATCTTGTGGCGTACATGGCACACGTCAGTCTTTTACCGTATACTTATATATTTTATTTAAATCCTATATATGAAAATTTTATCATAATTTTATAACCTCACATACCACATCAAACGTGATTTGGCTCGGGTGTCTTAGAGAAAAATATATCCTGTTAATTTTTAATTTCATCACATCCTAAATATAGTGCGACACGCAATAAGTAAAAAACAATAAAATAATAAAACATTTTGGTATACTTGCTTAATTAAATATAAAAAACCAACATCTAATAAAAAAAACCTAAATTTATTCAGTCACCAGATACTAATAAAAACAAAATATTCTCAACAAAAAAAAATAGAAAAACCATTTCGCCCAAAAAAAACATAAAAAAGTTTCAAAGGCGTATGACAAAAATATTAAAACAACCGAGCCATACCACTGAACACAATAATCACAGCAGAGAGACGGTATAACGTTAAAGCTTGTGCATCGGGGGTCAGGATGGTCGGTGTTGGAATTAAGAGAACCGCCGCGACGGAGTCAGGCTCCAATACTTGCTCGGACGAGACGTGTCCAGGCATTTAAATGGACACTGCGGACCAAATGGAATTTATGTACCATCACAAAAAGAAAACTAAATGGTGTCTAAACATTAAAAAAGGCCTATAAATCAAGATAAAAAACTGTACATGACACACTGTTATTAATAATTTGCTACAATTTTTTTTCTGAATCCTATGCATCTTCACTATATCCAATATGAAAAAAAACATTTGCTTTCTATTAATTCATGTTATACAAACACAGATAGACATGCACGAATACATAAAAACAAGCGTAAATAAATAAAACCACATGCACATTCCACATGCAATTTCAATAATAATTTCCTGGTCTGGCTATACCGTGATTCCATTTTTAAATAGGGCTTCCAATCCCAAAATACCGAGATCCCCGTATTCCGGGATCCCGCATAATTTTCAGTACCGCGTGTTGCGGGATCCCGCGGGATTGATTTGGAAACGGCACATTAGACACGTTATGTTTTCTTCGCAAGCATTTTAAACTGAATGCTGACCCTAGTAGCAATATCTTTTATAAACATCCAGTTGATAATTTGTTTTTGTTTCTATGGTATGTCAATTTTTTTTTTCGTATTTGATCTCCATATTTTTTTTTACGAGCACAGCCAAGTGGCTTCACTGTACCTGGTGATAAGTGGAGTAGGGTCTAGAGTACCTATCGACTGACAAAAGATGAAATTATACAATTATCCCATCCTTGTCGGAATTAGATATACACAGGTTGATCCCGTAACGCGACACATTTACCTGGGCTTCTATGGGGGGTTTAAAGAGCAACTTGATTGATAGGTACATACTAATAGTAAAACTGGATTAAAAGTGAAGTTATCTTGATTATTTCATTGTTTTTCTGCTTAAATCTTCCTTGTATGCGGAATCCCACAAATATCGGGATCCCACGGGATTGAAAATTTTCGGTCCCGCAAATACCGAGATCGAAGATAGGCTGCGGGATTGGAAGCCCTAATTTTTAAATAGTACCTGTCTCTTTCACTCATTCATGTAGCTACATTTTGTCAGTTGGATTGATTGTGTGAAGCAGCTTCGCATCCATTCTAAATTCAAACGATATCATTCATCTCATTCACTCGCGCCTTATGTGTCAGTATGAGCAGTGTACTCACGTGCGCGCCGGCTGCCGGGAATGGCGCGAGGCAGATGAGCAGCACGGTCATGTTGTCGCAGCCGAGCCCACCAGTGGCACAGTTAGGAGCAAGGCAGCGCTGCATCAGAGCTTCACAAACAGCCGCCGGCTCCCAACCACTAAGCAATCGCACGCGGCAGAATGTCACCACCTCCTGCAAACATTTGTATTTATTTTATATTTTAATTTTAGACTGCCTCGGTGGCGCAGTTGTATTACGGTATGGCTGCAATGCTGAGGTCTTGGGTCCAATTCTCGGGTCGGCAAAGTGATATTGGGTTTTTTTTAATTCATTATTAGCCCGGAGTCTGGAATTTGTGCCCGATATGGCGATAGGCTTGCCCCTATCACATCATGGGACGGTATACACCACGCCAAAAGTGGGTGCACTAGTTGCGCCTCTGCCTACCCCTTCGGGGATAAAAGGCGTGAGTATGCGTATGCGTAAAAATATTTTCCCGAGATAAAAAGAATTTTCAAAATCGATCCAGTAGTTTTTCAATTTATCCATTACAAACAAACAAACAATCAAATCTTTCCTCTTTATAATATTAGTACAAATAAAACATGAAAAATCATTTAAAACCATAAACAATTACAAAATATGCTCACCGTAAGATTCGAAACAAACATACCTCATTAGACAACACCTCCCATATACCATCACATGCTATCACAATGAATTCCCAATCTTCGTTTAATTGCCTTACTTGGACATCAGGATATGCTGTAATAGAAAATATATTAATCAATCTCAAAATCATTTACATATACTGATCATATGCATTTTTTTAATATCATACCTATGTTTCTGTAAGAATATTAAATGGATTTACTATAAAAACAGCTTTACGATACTCACTATAAGTGAATGAAAGTAATATGTTATTTATTAGGTTTTTTAAGTTTTACTTTAGAAAAGTAAAAAAGTAAATACCTGTGACAATCTGCTCCTGAGGTGACATTCTATAATTCTTTTTGAATACATAATCTCCAAGAGCTCGGGAAAGTGCCAAGTTGCCATTAACTCGGTTTAACTGCACCCAACCTCCCCCAGCGGTGATCCTGCGCAACTCCTCCTCATTGTTGGGCTTGTGGTCGTAAGACAGCATCTCCACCTGGCATTGGAAACTCCGCTGCGTTCATATAAACAACATAATGATGATGAGCGCTAATGATAGTTTAATGAAATGTGTGATTATATATCAGAAGCGAGTCTATAAGGTCAAAGGAGCAGATTATATTGCTGTCGTATGTATTTGTTCCACTAAACTCTCTGCCCTGGAACAATAAGACATTTCGTAACGCTACTAATATTTAAGCTTTGCTCAAAGGTTTACCTGAATGTAGATTCGCTTTTGACTTATATTAATGAGTTTTATAATGACAACCGATGATAAATGGTATGAAAAAGCCTTATGTGAATATATACATTATGGGTAATTTAACTATGCCGGATTAAGTTGGGCGTTTTACTAGTTCTCTAGTCTCTATCAGAACTGTTACTTTTTATTGTCTTAAAACTCTCGTGCCTATCTTTTGACTGGTAAAGTTAATTAAATGATGATGATAAAATAAGAAATGCAGTCTTTGAAAACTGAAACGAAACCTTTTGCAACAGCAAAACATGAAACTCTAGTCTACTTACCGTGCCTCTAACACTGGCCACGGCCCTGGAATCACCAACATTGGCACAATACAGCGTGTTGTCCTTAATAAGCACCACCACCGCCGTGCTGCCGGCCACCTTCTCCTGCAGCATGTCCTCCTCAAGCATAGCCTGATCTAGGTCTAGGAAACCCTAAAATTTCGTTTACGTTTAAACACTGTCACTATACAACATTGTGTCCTCCTAAATGTTCTGATTAATGTAGCTAGTATAATATTTATAGTAGCCATTACAGCATTGGCCACATTATGATTTGGCCTGTGACTCACAAATAACTGTGAGCCTGGAGTAAGTGTGTATGCATATAAATATGTACTTATTATTTACATTTTTTATATTCATACACATGTAATACAACCCCACCTGTCCTGCTTTGATTGATTGGTAACCAAAGTTTTATTGCATTTATTTTCATATCTATTTGCAATCCTATAAGAAGATAAAACAATACAGTTGGTAATAATACTCAACCATTACCTGTTTCAAAGCTTCTTCAATATTGCCAAGATGATATTCTGGCCGAGCTGTGATAAACTTGTGGAGATGTTTGCCAGCATATTCAGCTATGTTTGATCCTAAAATATACAATATAGAGATAAATATCTGAGTTATTTTTATCTAGAAATGATAAATATTTAGGCCTCCATATCAAAAATTCGAGATATAGCAATAAAATTTTATGAGACTAAGTATGGTACAGTAAACCAGATTATAAGATTTTTAATATAATGAGGCAAGCCTATCGCCAGATCTGCCTACCGTAAAAAACTTTTTTTAAACCTCGTTTGAAGAAGGATCAGTCATAGAGCTGAGGAAACACCGTGGGAGGAAGTTCATTCCAGAGTGAACATGTACGCAGTAAAAATGATCTCTGGAAACGCACAGTGCTGGCAGTGGGCGTAACCAGGTCATAATCAATAAAATGTTTAAAAGCTACGATAAGTTTGAAATGATAGCCTTAAATCTATCAATTTCATATTTATAAACCTAAGCCTTGTTCATACAGATGTGCATTTATCATAATTTTTAGACATCATAATATGCTCACCGCCATGTCCATCATACACTGCAAAGAATGCTGTGCCAGGGTCATCAGGCAGAGACAGTATGTGAGTGTGTGAGTCGTCCATGGACACTCTCCATCCTTGCATGCAGGAGGAGCCCACCAAGAACCGAGTGTCTTGACATGTTGATGATTGCTTTTCTGTCACAGGCTCTGATAGGGTCTGCCCCATTACTCTGTGGATGAATTGATAATGATAATTTTAAAAATGTTATTGGGAAATCGTCAAATAATATGCTGGTTTCGTTTGTATTGGGTTAAAATTTCCTGTTATCATCATGTGGTATGGTGTGACATATTTTTAACATTTAACAGGAAATATAGTATTTTTTGATTTGGTATAATATTTTCTGCCTGGTTTGTATCAATCTATACTAATATTATAAAGAGGAACGATTTGATTGTTTGTAATGGATAAACTCGAAAACTACTGGAGCGATTTTGAAAATTCTTTCACTAACAGGAAGCTACATTACTCCTGAGTGTTATAGGCTACTTTTTATCCCGGGAATATAATTTTATTCAAGAAAAACTTTTCCATGCAGGCGGAGTTGCGAGCAGAAGTGTAGTATGTTATAAAAGCAAATATTTTTAGTTGGACATATCAGAAATGAATTAATCTGAGCATCCACCAAACCCAGGATCGCACATACATGAGAGGTAATTATCACATGAGAGAAAAAAATGTACCAGCACAATGTTGTGATAACACACAACCAGACAAACAAACCAACTGCATTGAAACTGAAGTGCATATTGACAAATAACACAACCACAAAGGGCAATGTATTGATAAGTTGGGCAATGATCTAATTGGAACTCCAAACACGAAATCGCGTCATCTAATCAGACAACAGATTACACAAATATGATAAGATAAATCCAACAATATGCCACTACTATACAACCTGGATACAGATGTTAGTTAATGTAGTAAATTACCAGCACTAACAGTCTGGTAACATTAAAAGTAAATCGTAAATCGACGTTTTATAGCTAAACACAAACTACGTGGAATGACTAACTGTGATGTCACTGGCTGATTTAAAAAAGTTACCTGGCAAAAATCACCTCATAAACTAGATTTATGTACAGAAAAGTGATCCAACAACATACTATTAGTATTTAGTACCATAAATGCAAAAAAATCAACAGAAAAACATAAGAGTTCATTAAAACCGAATGAAACACAAGTTATCGAAATTGCTGTTTAAAATTAATACACAGACCTCCTTACTACGGAAATTCACTCACAGTAATGTAAAAAATCACCAAAACTCAATACTCGTCCCGATTTATGCACTTTGTACGTAAATCACAGTTTAGTTTTAATTATTTCACTAAAGTGCGTAGGTAAATAGCGAGAAACATAAAATGATAAATGTCAGATTGACAGCAACCATAGACTAGGCATTTTTTTCTTAGTATAGATAATAAATATGTTTGTATTCGGTTAACCATAAACTACATTATATCTATAAAATCAAAATTCACAATAGGTACCTAGATTCAATGAACTTGCTACTTGCTACCAATGCCGGCCCATTCCCAAGGCCCTCATCCTTACGGGGTCACCAAAGCACCGACAATTTCTTTCACATTTATTGTCAATACATCTTTGTCGGGCAAGTTACACATTTCGGTTCTGTGCCTACGGCCTGACCTCTGAGATCACATCTCCTATTTACGCTCACGAAGTGGGTGTGTGTACCTATTACCTATCCCTTTCCTTCCCTAACCTACGTAGTTATCGCTATCTCCTTCTTATGCTGTGCTTGGCGGCTAGGTTCGGGCCGCTCCGAGGCGGGAGGCCCGCCATATTTCTTTAGTACGCTTTTGTTTACGCAAGCGAGTGGTGTGTGTTCATCTATATAGATATTTATGTAATAAAAATCCTAATTAAACGTTGTGTGACGTTCGTAACAATATTAATAGTAATAAAAATACTATTGGTAAGTATAATAAAGTGTATTAATTCATTTTCTTTCTCAGATACGACGATCGTAACAAGAATGTATTAAATATCCACTCATCTCGGCTTGCGACCAGATGTAGTTGGTAATGTGAACTACGAATGAGACTCCGCTCTCGGGTCAATCCCAGACGGTTATTATAGTCTCAATTTACGTATAACATATACGTACGGCCGAGTGGAATGGGCCGACCGGACCCGAATTCTGGGCCGACCGGGCCCGAATTCTGGGCCGACCGGGCCCGAATTCTGGGCCGACCGTCGGATCAAGTGGGCCGACCGACGGATCAAGTGGGCCGACCGACGGATCAAGTGGACCGACCGTCGGATCAAGTGGGCCGACCGTCGGATCGAGTGGGCCGACCGTCGGATCGAGTGGGCCCACCGACGGATCAAGTGAGCCGACCGTCGGATCAAGTGGGCCGACCGTCGGATCAAGTGGGCCGACCGTCGGATCAAGAGTTTGGGCCGACCGTCGGATCAAGAGTTTAGGCCGACCGTCGGATCAAGAGTTTGGGCCGACCATGTCCGGAGTCTGGCCCGACTGGCTCCGTAATCTGGCACGCACGTGTCCGGTGTCTGGGCCGACCCTGCCCGGAGTTTGGCCCGACCGTGTCCGGAGTTTGGCCTGACCATGCCCGGAGTTTGGCCCGACCATGCCCGGAGTCTGGCCCGACCGGGTCCGGAGTTTAGTCCGACCGGGTTAGTGGGAGTCTGGTCCGACCGGCTCCGAAGTCTGGCCCGACCGGGTCTTAATCCTGGCCCGACCTGCTCCGGATTCTGGCCCGACCGGCTCCGGAGTAACTCAACCGAGTCTGTAACGTGGCCTGACAGGGCCCGTAGTTGGGCTAGACCGTGTCCCTAGTATGGCTGGACCGGACCTATAGTGTGAGCCGAGGGCCATCCGGAGCGTAGCCCGACGGAAAATTGTACACGACTTACTCTTTTGGCTTAACTAGCCAACCGAAGATAGCTAAATACTTTAAAAGTTCCCTTTTCCCAAATGACAGCTGGTGGTGACCTGGGAAATGTAACCACACATGATGATAATCGCGTCGTAATTGTGAGGAGGATGACGACTAAATTTTGAGTAAAATTAATATAATCATCTAATTGAAACTTCCGGCGTATTAAACACTGGAAAGTTGTCTATTATACCTAAAAAGCTAAAACATCAGTTATGCTAATTTGCATATGTTTCCATAACACATATGGACTTTTGATACGAGGTTTGCCCTAAAAAAGTAGCAGAACACCCAGAAGTCCCTGAAAGCCTGAAAAAGATATTAATTGCACTTGTGGATACACTTATAGCAAATGCGTTAAAGTTAATGAATTTCTGCCAAACAAATTATAAAACCGAAATATTAATTATTACCGGTTCTAATTAAGATCCCAACGTTCACCGTCGGGAACCCATCTACGGGACGAAGAGAAACAGTAAGAGACTATGAAATTACACAGAATCTCGAAAATTGTTAAGCCTCCTCATCATCGTATAATCCAAAATTAGAGGTACAGTAAAAAAGAAAAGGCAGTTTCGACACCTCGTCTCCCACAGTGAACTGCATCCCCCATAAGCCTTAACATCAAGTAACATTAAACTAAAAGTTTACTAACTAAAGGTTAAAGAAAAAGGGGGGGGGGGTGAGTTGGGTTATCCTTGACTACAAAGGCTTCCGGAAGGAACAACTAACCGACCACCTATTAGGCGTTAAAAGTTGGGTGCTACGAAATACGTCATAAATATCCCTAAAAGCTACGTAATTCGGCTCTCGGGAAAACTACTAATCACAGCCTTAAATCACCAAACACCTACTAGTTACATGTAGAAATTTTAAAAAATGATCCATACGAGAATTAGATTGCAAGATATCTGCTAATTCAAAAAACAAGATGGTATCAAATTTATAACACTCCTAAAACTTGCAGGAGATATCTTGAACCTCGCAAAACATAGAAGCATAGAAATACAAATAGAACAAATCCAAGGTCAATACAATGTTATATGCGAATTTAGCCCCACAAGGGGTGAGAGCCTACCGGGCTGGCATCTATCGAATGCAATACTAAAAGAGGTCTTCAAGAAATCGGGCACGCCATTCATCGACTTATTCCTAATTAAAGATGATCCTGCAACTATTACTGATGTAGTACTCGCAGAATACGTCAAACGCTTTCCCAATTATGTTAGTACAAGGATGGAAATCTCCAGCTCCACCGTAATACTCAGAATGCTACAGCGCGTTAGTCAAAGTACATTCATAGTAATAGTCCCTAAATGGGAAAATGTGTCTTGGCATCCGATCCCCAAGAAGAGAGCCCTATACAGTAGGGTCCAATTAAGGTATCTTAATTATAATCTGCTAGACCTTGAAATCAATCGGCCAAGATACAAGATTTTTATTTGGAATCATAAAAGTACAATGGGTTAATTTGGTGAAAAAACTTTTGTATTCACTCAACAATATTGATGAGCCAGTACAGAATAAGGGAGAAATCCAAAACGATCCGCACCCATGGAAATGGCACAATAACTTTGTTACTTCTATTGGTATAAGAATTGTATTTTGAAATAACTATCTTAAAACCTGGCAACTAAACTAATGGTTAGTGACTTTGTAAATAGCAATATTCACTAGCAAAATTATGATTACCAAGGGCGAAATGACCTTTTCTTTACTTATCTTCATTCGTGAGGGCTCCAGAAATTAACAAATTTCGATTATACACCTTTGTAACCACCTACTGTCAATGTTGGGTAAATTTTATTTAAAATGCTTGGTAAAATTACCATATATTAATAGCAATATATGATGTTTTAATATTGCCATGATTTTTGTTTGCTTTTGTAATTTTTTGGGGTGTCATTTTCCTCAAGACTGCACAAAAAGGTGTCTTATAATAAGAATCTACTTACAAGTAGGATGGAATTGTTACAAATGGTTTAAATTTTCCTTCGTAAAATAAAACATTAGCCTAAGATGTCATAGAGAAGAAGTAATTTTAATTTTCATGCATACATAAAAGAAAATTCAAACATGGATTCATTGTAATTCAGTTAAAGCAAAATTACTTCAGATTGATTTTATTTTAGACCTTTTTGTTGATTTTATCTTCTGCTGAAGTCGTTAAAACTTTTTATTTTAAAAATAAATTCATTGTGTTATTTTTAATAACCCTAAAACAGATTTATAATTTGTACAGTTGCCTGTTACATAATACACTAAATCCATACATGCCTTCTGTTAGACGGGTTATGAATTGAGAATTTGTACTCTCATCCACGGATTTATGTCTTCTGCTCCTGTAAGACTTTTTGGTAATTTTGCCATATTTGTTGTTTAATTTCACCATAAACTATCTTGAAGTATTGTCTTAAATTGTGCCCACGTATTATACAGATGAATAGGCAATACTCGGAAAGCAATAGAAAATAGTCCCAATAGACTTTTTCTAGAAAAATTGTCAACACTTTGGAAACTGCTAAAAAAATTGCAAAGATGCCAAATTTTAAGGTATCTGTAGAGTAAGCTAACGATAGCAATATTTTAAAACTATCTTAATGCTGAGAAAATCTTAACAATATTATAAGAGACTTCAAAATCAAACACTGATTATAAATTATAATTAGACGAAAATCTGGCACATAGATATGTTATTGGGCGTGTCGCAATCCTCGAGATACAAACAATGTTTTACAAGAGTTGTCTTGTAATCTTAAACTTCTTATAAACTTGTCTCTTCTCAAATGCATCTCAGTAGTCAGTAATTATCTCCAATCCAATTCCAATTTGTTTTGGTTGGAGTAATTATCTCACTTGTCAGTGTCATTTGTCATAGTGACAGTCGACAGATATAGCAGAATAGGCCCGTTCGGATTTCTTTACACAAAAGATAAACATAAACGTTGAGACGGTTTAGCTATACTTTGATTTTCTAGTAAAAAGGTCAATTGAACCTTTCATGAATAGATACAGAGTACCTATAGTAGGCACAAACCAAAGAGTTCTAAGAATATATAGAGAGGACATTTGAAAAATTTTCATACAAAAAATTTGAGCCTGTTCGTAAGGCGCATATTGGCATATTTCCTTTCAAAATATTGTTTTCTGTACAAAATTTGCGCATTTGCGTATCAGATAGACGGCGACTTATTACCCACGAGTAATAACTTTTGGACAAAACATTAGGGCCTGATGTCCGGTGTATGACTATACTGTTTTACAGTGTTGCCAGATGTATGACGGTTGAAGTCGCCGAAAGTTGCCGCACCGTATATGGAGGTGAAGGAGAAAAAAAAAAAAAAAAAAAAAATCTCAAATCCGACAAAAACAAGGTTTGTAACACAAATTTTCCAAAGTAGCCCAAATTGGCGACTGGGTGCCATTCGCATAGCCTAAACGGCGACCAGTCGCCATTCACAATTTTTGGTCGCCCCGACACCCTCCAAGGTAGCCTAAATGGCGAAAAGTCGCCTAATCTGGCACCACTGCTGTTTTAATGTCTTTGGTACAAACAGTGTTGCCAACTTAACGGATTTCCCGTCATATCTTACGGATTTGTATAAGTTTTCTAAACTTATCTTTCTAACGGCTTACGGGATATTTAACGAAAAACTACCTTCGGGTAGCTAAATATCCTTCTACATTTCTCAAATTTATTCGACAGGCGGTCGGGGTGTATACCTGATTATTACTTTTTGTCATGTGGCAGCAAGAACACATGCAACGCACTCTCCACAAAAATTTAATTTTTCAGGCCACAATATGGATACAAGACAAGCAATTATTAAAACATTGGCAATCTGAAAAATCAAAATGAGATAAAATTTTAAATGGGGTTGCAAAATACACTGACATCAAAGTTAAGAAAGACATATCAATGGTCAAGTAAACCCATTTTTATTCGTCATGAGTCATGACACGAGAAATAATAGAATCGGTGGGGCCTTTCGTTCAGTAGCTATTGCAGGATGGGTACGAGCAGTTTTAGTGTCAGCAAGAATTAAAGTAGGAGCAGGTAGCACCCGGTCGTCAATCACCTTCTTAAAACATTACCTATTATTAATCGATTGGTACATCTCTAGGGAGTGAAAATGCGAATATCACTAAGACTATTGACACGAAATTTTGTGTACCTCCGTTATATTTAGAATGTGATTTATTTCCTTCTTACTTCGAGATTTATAATCATTTTTTATTAGAGATTCAATGTAAGGTTATTTACATTATTACATAAGAAATTAAGAAGTCTGTTAATCAAATCATCAGAAACAGATTTTCTAGTGAAACAATTGCGTCTTTACTTTTATGAAAATAAATTCTATGTTTATTTAGAAGATTTTATTAAGTTTGTTATCTGAACTGTGACATAAATGAGAAGACCGGCTCCATCCTTATTTCATTACAACTTACCTGATTTTTACACAAGTCTAACCGAAATAGACAGTTCAAGTACTTACTTAGCTATTCTTATTTTTTTTGAACATTAAGAGATTCTAAAGTATCATACTTAGGTATGTTAAATACCAATACCAATACCTATTTCGCAATTTACATAAAAAGGATGATGATACTTATGAAGAAACTTTATTATTTTTATCTTAAGTTAGATCCGTTTCCCTTTTGGGTTGCAACCTAAGTTCATAAACCTATCCAGTTCCACTAACTGATGAATTTATCAGTTATCACAGTACGCCGCTGTGCCGCTAACTAGCAGGCCGGCAGATTGAAGACATATCTCAGAGGTCAGGCCGTAGGCACAGAACCGAAATAAACCAATTTTCCCCCCGAAGGGAAGAAAATTAATATTTCGGATCTTGCCGTAGGCCTGACCAAGGCAATTACTTGCCGCCTGATGGTACTAAAGAAATATGGCGGGCCTCCCGCCTCGGAGCGGCCCGAACCTAGCCGCCAAGCACAGCATAAGAAGGAGATAGCGATAACTACGTAGGTTAGGGAAGGAAAGGGATAGGTAATAGGTACACACACCCACTTCGTGAGCGTAAATAGGAGATGTGATCTCAGAGGTCAGGCCTACGGCAAGATCCGAAATATTAATTTTCTTCCCTTCGGGGGGAAAATTGGTTTATTATTCACAAAAAAAGTGACGTCTCAAAATGAATTAGTCGAAGTACTTCCTTATTCCTTCATACTAATAATGATATTAGTATGTCATAATATATTTGATTACTCATCATAAATAAATAGTAATAAAGATAGTAGAAAATTTTTAATAAGTATTATTTGCATTACTTTCCAAAAGGGCACCAAATTTTTGTGGACCCAAGGGCCGCAGCATAGCTCGAGACGGCGTAGCTTGCTATTATAAATAATATTGTACCCAATGATATTTTAATAAAAATGTGTAGATACGGTACCTATACTGTACTCGGCTCTCAAAAGCGGTACATTATCCCACACATGGTTAATTTAATATTACAATAACAAACTATAATATGAGACGTGAAATATCATAATTCTCATTATCTTATATATAAAATTCTCGTGTCACAATGTTAGTTACCTTACTCCTCCGAAACGGCTGAACCGATTTTGATGAAATTTTATATTCATAATATTCAGTAGATCTGAGAATCGGCTACTATCTATTTTTCATACCCCTAAGTGATAAGGGTTGTTCACCCTTAACACTTTTTTTTTATTTTTGGAGAAAAAAAATGTTTTTATTTTTCTATAATGTGGCATTAAAAAATACATACAACCTTAAATTTTTATCCTTTTACCACCAAGCCCTATTTTTGAATAGCCATTTTAGTAATTTAATAACTTTTCACGTAAAAACTACTGAACAGATTTCGATGAAATTTGGCACCCGGGTTTGTCCTGGATTAACAAATAGGCTACTTTTTATCCCGGGAAAATATAAAGCAGGACTTTTATCCCGGGAAAACTCATTCACGCGGGCGGAGCCGCGGGCAAAAGCTACTTATCATATAGAAAATTTTATCGAACATTCTTTATACGTCTAATTTCAACAGATTCTGTCACGATACTAAGACCGATTGTGCTAATTAGCTCAATTTTAGTGTGCCATTTGGAGACTGTTTATAACACATCTACACCTTTTTCTTTAAACATCGTTGACTGTACCTATGACATTTTTCTATTATTTTATGCTCTTTGCAGTACAGGTACCGCATAGATAATCTTATGTTGGAAAATATATCTGATGGCCCGTCAAGTATAGGTATGATCTAAGGATGCCCCTATAAAAACCTAATTTTACAGTTACAAAAGGTGTCACCAAAAATATTAAAATTCATTGGTATACTTTCTTCTTAGAGCTTATAAATAAATCGACGCTTACCTTAGCATCTTTGAT
This sequence comes from Sphinx pinastri, assembly GCA_947568825.1. Lineage (NCBI taxonomy): Eukaryota > Metazoa > Arthropoda > Insecta > Lepidoptera > Sphingidae > Sphinx > Sphinx pinastri. The sequence continues at coordinate 7,224,150 of OX387634.1, forward strand.
GTCATATACATAATCAGATGTAATAGTTTGGATCTTTCGAATAGAACATTTGATTAAATTACGCACGTAAATTTTCATACAAAAATCAAAATATACCTATAAGAAACTGACAATAAAGATATTTAAAATGTTAAAAATGACATAATATTTTATTTTAAAATTGGGTACATAAAATTGCCAGTAGGATCAATTTCAGAAACGACCTCTTTCACATATTGGCTCGCCGCTGGCCGTACCATCATGGGGACCGTACCCTTAAAGTATGTAACCAACATAATATAACCATGCTCGGCCGTATCTAATGCGGCACGTCCTTTTTTTTAAATTTAACATCAACGCGCTGATTTGCGGCCCACAGTCGACAGCCCCAAATCTAAGTCTTATTACTTACCTTCCTAATGGTAACAAATAAAAATAAGTAGATAAGTACCTACTAAATATTAAAAATCATAAATTTACATACATTTAAAAAAAAATACTAATTGTGTTTAATTTATATTTTCTCCCGACGCGACGTTTCGAAGCCTTCAATGTCACGGGGCGGACTGAGGCGTTGGTGGTTTTCCATCCATACCAAACCAGCCCTGTATTACCTATATACATATTTACCTACTGCTCACTGCTGAGCACGGGCCTACTCTACAACTGAGAGGGTTTATGCCTTAGTTCACCACGCCGGCCTAGTGTGGGTTGGCAGACTTCACATACCTTCGAAATTCCTATAAAGAACTTCTCAGATATGCAGGTTTCCTCACGATGTTTTCCTTCGCCGTTAAAGCGTGAGATAATTCACAAAGAATACACACATAACTTTTTAGAAAAGTCAGAGGTTGGGTTGGGCCCTTGGGTTTTGAACCTGCGGACCTTAGATTTGACAAACCACAAATCCTTGCCAAAGAACACTGATTCCTACCTAGCATGATTCACGAGGCTATTGAAATTAAAAAACATCCAAATTTCAATAGAGAAGATGGTTGGAAGCTTGCATAAGCCTGGGATCCAGTTATAAATCTTATCAAATCGGACCCCAAAAGACCAACTGCCAGACTTCAAGACACTATGAACTCCTTTTTTTTTATGGCTCTTGTATTCACATTTTGCCAATGTCAAGTTTGGGTTGTCTTTTTTTATTATCTGTAGTATGTCGAAGTAAAGCAGTGGCTACCTTACCAAGACTTTATCGAGGAGTTTTGGCGGCAACAAAAAAAACACTTGATTAGCACGATTATTTCAATTCACTTCATTTGAGCTCTTTAATAGAACTATATTGGATAATATACCACCATAATTATGCAATATAACACTAAGTATCACCAAAATAATGAATCAAAACAAGAGCACCTCATGACACTTCCAAGTTCCCGCTAAAACTCACTATGAACTCTTTCTGCGTAGATCGGACCGTCAATAACAACTAATTCTAAAAATAGACAAATGTATAATCAAAAAATGAAGGTAGATATTGTAACATTAACTTTTCGGACAACCAACACCTCAGTCCGTCCCGTGACATGTGTAGCATCTATAGCAGTCTGAGCACGGGCTCAGCCTCAGACTGCTACACTTTACAGCGTTCATAGTCACGGGACTATGAACGCTGTAAAGTCGTCGAAACGTCGTCGGGAGAAAATATAAATTAAAATACACAAAATAGTTTTATTTCAATGTCTAACATTCGCGTAAATATAAGAAACAACTACTTAAATTATATTTTAAGGAAGCTCGAAACTTCGCGTTTTTAACCGAAATGGTTGGTTGCCACCCCCGGACCACAGCTGTGGTACGTTTACCGTCTACATGCTTCTATTGCCAGCCCGTAACAACGGTGGTGATTTCATCACTAAGGTACCCTAGTCCCTATAAACTTACTTATATCCTTAGCTTATATCACTATAATAAAGCAGAAGAACCCGATTTATCTGTACCCTGTACATTGCAAGAAAAATAATACTAATACTATACTATAATAATACTACCTAAGAGGACTAAAGAAAAGTAATAGAACACAAATCACCTTATTTGTAACGACGATAGCCTATAGTATGGAACGGTCTGCCGAGACAATGTCCGGAGGCTCAAAACCCAAGGAACACACCCTGTGAACACACCTCTGACCACCTATGAATGGACCATTTTGTTTTTGACTCAAAAATAAAAAACTATTCAATTATTAACCATTTATTGACGTAACAATAATCACACATATATTTTTAAAGAGCTAAGTAACAGTCTTATGTTCTTAATGTTATAATATATTATTATATTGAGCATTAAACAAAATTGCAAAATAGACGTTAAATATGGAACAGGTACTCAAATATGGGCTACAACACTACTACTACTTATAATATCTTGTACGAAAATAACTATTACCTATAAATATTTATCTTATAAGAGATCACTTATCTTTGGTAGCTGGAAGAAATTACTTAATTTACTCACAAAAATCACATATCCATGTGTCAAACTCTGGCCCAGCACAGTCATTGTGTGCCCAGAGATTACACATTAAACATCTAACTTATAGCTAATCATCCGGCTTCTCTTCCTATGGGGACATCTGGTTCACTATCTGAATCAAACTGGATATCTTCTTCACCTTTACTTTCTTCAGTGTCCCTGGTCTTGGTTTCATAACCCATATTCGAAATTCTTGACCAAAATCAACTTGATCGTGTACTTTACAAGTCATATATAGCAAGCAATAAATCGACCGAAAATCATAAAATTAAACTTATTTTCTGCAATAAAACACATAGTTAAAGTATTTAGACCTGATTTTCATTAATTAAATAACATATTGATACGTAACTCAAAAAAAAATCCACAGCGACAACACAAGTATGGCCTACACTGGCGACAGCTCGCGCCCGATTGACGAAACAGAGAGAGTGCGATGTTAAAGCGAATGAATATGATAGAGGATCGTCGTTTGTAGCGTATTTCGATTGTTGATTTTCGAGAATTGTTACTAGCCCATATTAAAGCCCTAGCCCACATTTAGTTTCTCTCCTCTATTGTTATCAATTACTTATCGTTCGCTTTAACGGTGAAGGAAAACATCGTGAGGAAACCTAGATACCTGAGAATTCTCCATAAGAATCTCGAAGGTACGTGAAGTTTGCCAACCCGCACTAGGCCAGCGTGGTGGACTAAGGCCTAACCCCTCTCAGTAGTAGAAGACGCCCATGCTCAGCAGTGGGCAGTATATAATACAGGGCTCATTGCACCGATTTTTAGAATTCTTTTCTGTCTCTTTTTCGGTTTGTTTGTTTGTTAGCGCACATCTTCGAAACAAAAAAACACATTTCTATGAAATTTAGTATGGAGATAGTTTGAAGTTCTGGAAAGGGCATAGGCTACTCTTTATCCTACAAAAACTCTCTTACGCAGGCAACGCCGCGAGCAATACTATAATAAATCAAGTAGGTATTAAATGTGTGTACTGTGTACCGGTAAGACATTTCTAAAGCTACGATGTTTTAATGCAGGTTTCATTATAAAAATTTACTATGGATAGGTTTAGTCCTTGGAAGTACTTTCAGAAGAGATCTGATAATAGCACTTCAATAATAAGCCATAAAATGATTACACAAAAAAATATTAGAACAAAACAACGATAAATAAGCGTGAAGGTTACTTCTACAGAACAATACTCGAGGTTACTCCACTACGGTGAAAAAAACGGATTTTATTCCATCTTCGTTACGCTCTGATATAATAGAAAAATCATCAATACACAGCAATTTGTAACGGTTCTGCAGAGCGTGTAATGGTTCACTTGGTTTTCTGTTGACTTACAAGTGCTTATCTACTTACGTTCAAACATTGCCAGAGTATATTTTTTTATACTCAAGACGAACCAGCAGTTGAATCGCCTGTAACATCACCACAGCCTTAAACAACTAGGTAAGTACAGTCACAGGATTTGTTGATTTCGTAAGATGCAATATGGAAGGGAAGTGATTATTTGAGCCTTTATCTTTGTACGAAACACAGGACGAGCCGCCACTTTAAGTATGCCAATTTTCTGCAAATAGAACCAAATCGGTTATGGTTAAATTCTAAATTGGCGGTTATCTCTACTAATCTATACCCACTTCTATATTAATTTTATAAAGAGGATTTTTTTTTCTTTGTTTCTTTGTAATAGATAAACTCAAAAACTACTACACCGATGTAAAAAATTCTTTCACCAATATTAAGCGACATTATCAGCGAGTAACAAAGGCTACGTTAATCCCGGACAAATATGAAGCGGGACTTTTATCCCGGAAAAACTCATTCATTTAAAAACGGGCCAGACGTTTATGAGTTTATTCGTTACAAACATACAAAAATACAAATCTTTCCTCTTAATAATATTAAGTATAGATTAAATTGTGGACATGAAATATAAATGAAGCCTTATGTAGACAGATCAATATTTGCTAACAATAATCGTACGCAATTATTGAACCACGTCTGAGTATGCGTACCAAATGGCGAGGCAATTCTCGCCCGCGTTGAGTACATACCAGTCTTGACAGATATTAAAAAAAAAATTGCTAGCAATCATTGCGTACAATTATTGAAAGCAATAATTTCTCCGTCTAAATGATGCTTTAGACATTATGTTGACTTCGTATTACACAATCATGTCGATATGTACCTATGTTGCAAATAAAATTATACTGGCAATTAGTCAAGCGAAATTACATTTATTTATAACTAGCTGTTGCCCGCGGCTCCGCCCGCGTGAATGAGTTTTCCCGGGATAAAAGTCCCGCTTTATATTTTCCCGGGATAAAAAGTAGCCTAAGTTACTCCTTATTACATCAGCTACCTGCCAATAAAAGTCCCGTCAAAATGGGTCCAGCCATTTCAGAGATTAGCCGGAACAAACAGACATACAGACAGACAAAACTTGTAAAAAAATATATTTTGGTGTATGTACCGTATATATATTCATATACATGTAGTAAAAAACGGTTATTTCAATATTACAAACAGACACTCCAATTTTATTTATATGTATAGATGTATAGATAAATGAACAATGGACTGTTGAGTCATATAGAAAGGGACAGGAGTAACTATCATTTTTTTTTCTTGATGTAGTTTGACCGACAAGACGAAGTATTGAGCCACTGCACTTGTCCCACAATTATATTATGCTTATATTACACTAGCATTGCGCGCGGCTCCGCCCGCGTGGAAAAGTTTTTCCGGGATAAAAGTAGCCTATAGCACTCAGGAGTAATGTAGCTTCCTATTAGTGAAAGAATTTTCAAAATCGGTCGAGTAGTTCCTGAGATTAGCGCGTTCAAACAAACAAACAAAGTCTTCAGCTTTACAATATTAGTATAGATTAGTATAGATGCAGGCTGCGGTGTACATTCTATGCCTAAGATTAGGTAATTCATAAAAAAGAACTAAATCGATACTGAAACAGAAAAACGATTTTGAATCCTACTTTGATTTTGATTAGGTACTAGAGATAATATTATACCTACCCATGATAAATAAATGTAGTAAATAAAAAACTTATTAACGCGCGTACCTACCTTACCTACCTAAGTATCTACTTACTTATTTTTATGACCCAATTAGTCGCAGATACGTTTGCGCACATTAGGACTGTTTTCCATGCTTTCATTAAAGTACTCGGTTTCAAAGTGCAAATCGCATTACACTCAAGCGTTCCTATTAAAACTAACTATATTATTAAATTCTTTTACTATATCTCTACTTATTAGCATACACGAAATCCTACGCGTTCAACAATTATAAAAATCGCTGATTGATACTAATTGAGCTAAATTAGCATTGCCAGCACATTATGGCTGAGGCAACATTTAAAGTTTTTACGTGTCGTAACCGTTCTAATATTTCAAACACTTCGCATGATCAAGGTTGGGGTTAAATATCATACGTAAATCCGTAGGTCGTGAATAGAATTGTATACAGTTTGAATTTTTCATGTGGTCGTGGATGGTGAAATCCGAAACTATGAAGAATAGCGAAATATGCTCAAAGAAGTCTCAGGGTTGATTTTGATAAAAACTGAAACTGCATCATTGGATTTAAAAAAAAATCATAGCCAAGAATCGAACGCATTGTTTTCGACTTCGATCAGCAATTCCTGATTGAAGTTTTTTGACAAAAAAACTAACAGATTGTTATCATTACACCATTCGATAGTGTCGCTAATAGGGATAAAATCATGGGAAGTCATGACCTACGGCAAACTAAAAATTATCAGATCTCATGTAGAGCCAAGCTTCTAACTCTACACGCCCTAACTTCACAAACTCTACACTTTAGCCAAAATATTTGGCTTACATACCAAATTTCAACTTTCTAGGACTTCAGGAAGTATCGTAAGAATTTTGATGATCACGAGTGAGTGAGGGAGTCTGTGACGTAATCAGGTTTTTTTAGATTAAATAAAATCAAATTATAAGAGCTATGCAATTGAAATTTTATATGTTTAATAAGTTCACTATTGACATCATATCCCGAGAATTTTGTTTATCTGGTATAAACCCAACCCAAGTTATGAGGCTTCAAAAAACGACGAAACCCTTTGAAAAAAGGTAGGTAGTGCCCTTGCACTACGCTTGGCTCGTCCTGGCGGGCCACTACCTTGCTCCAGATAAGAAATTAATTTCTTAGAAATTGTCCTTCTTTTTAAAGGAGGTTCAAAACTTAAAACTGTAGCAAATTTACATACCACCATGCCATGTCCTCAGATCTGCATTGCCAATGGCATGGACTAGGCAGAAACATGCTCCCGGAACAGAAATAATTTTTTTAGAAATATTAAAAGCCGCAGATTCTGTAAAATCAATAACGCCCAAACCGCTAATATGTATTACCGAAATATACGCCTTTAATCAAACTGTATCACAATTCTGACTTCTGGTTTGTTGCATTATCAGGGGGCAAGTGACGAAATACTTGGCGCTTTAGACAGTGCACCCAGTTGTTCAGTATTGACTGACTACGACGCGCGTAAACGCGTGTGAAGTGCGCGCGTGCGATTTAAAGTTTATTTTTAATTTGTTTGTGACTAAGAAAAAAATTTTTTAGAATGGCGTGTCCAATGAGGTTAGTACAATATCGATTAAAGTAATGCTTGAAAACGAAAGTTTTTTTTAAGCAATCATTTTTTTTTAAATTTCTATTTAAGGAAACATATTACGGACAAACAAGTTAATTTAGAAAGCCTAAAGTCCTAACATTTAAAATTGGTGAAAGTGGTTATTAATCCTTCCACGCCCGCGGTGGACACCGGTGTCCATTAATATAAGGAAATTAGCTTTTAGCTATATATAAGTGGACGTTGACGGGTTAAAATTCCTTACATTTAAATTCCATGAATTATAATATATATATTTTGCAATTTGCACAATGAACTTAGTTTGTACCTACTTATAAATAAGTGCCTATTCTGGAACCAGGAAAGGAGTTAGAATTTGGAAGTGGTTTACGAAATGTACTTGCATTTCGTTTCAAATCTCAAGTCAGGTAACTTACTAAATACGAAAGGAGATGTCTGATTTTTGTATGGGTGCTGGGCCTCAAAATCTAACCAGGCTCAAAATTAAGGGATATGAAAGGGGCAAAATATGGTGCCGTTAAAAAAATATTTTTAGACCCCTCCATTCATAACTAACTTTTTGAAAAACGTTCATATTAAGTGTAGTTTTTAAGCAAAATCAAATTACATAAATCTCAAAATCGGAGGTCTTTTAAATTAAACGATTTATTGTAAAAGGCTCGTTTGTAGGGGTTCTATCCAAATATGATATAAACTATCTTGGTTAGAATTTCAGACCCGTTTTTGGACATATTATCCTTTTATATAAACAAAACAATATTCATATCCTACTATATAATAATAATAATAATAATCCTATCCTATAATCGATATTGCTCACGCAAAAGTCTATAATATTATCATATAATGATCCATCGTGCAAACAGCACACAACATATTGAACATACCGAAAGTAAAAGGACGAGACGACGCGGAAGTACGAGATGACGCGGATTGGATGCACGCACTACTTAATTAATAACTTTTTGTATCGCTGCTGGGCTTCAAAATCTAGCCGGGCTCAAACTTAGGAGCAAAATATGAATCTTGGATCCATTAAAAAGTCATTTCTTAGTTTATAAGCAAAATAAAATTATACAAGTACATAAATCTCAAAATCGAAGCCTTTAAAATTATACGATTTATGGCAACGGCCTAGTTTTTGGGAGTACCTAATATCGAAATCTATAATTATATCATGGTTAGAATTTTAAGCCCGTTTTTGGACATCTCATTTATTTACCTACCTAATTTTATAGATTACATAAAATCAGGTATCAAATAAATAAATAAAAAAAACTGTAATCTTGCAAAAGAAACACGCGGACAAACCAGTCAAGATTTTAAACATCTTACAGTTACCTACTTATAAGAGCGAAACCTTTAGTCAACATTCGAACAGTGAGGCTGATACCGACGTATAATTCATTAAAGCGCCTACCATTTTTTTCACGTCAATCATTATTCATGAGAATCGAGGATGATGAAACTTTCAACTAAAATTTTGTCATGAATACTCTCACGTGGAATGCGTTTAGAATTTTTAGAGCGTCGGGAATCAAAGTATACTCAACGGCAATTAGATTTATTGCGATAATGGTGCGTAGACTCTATGAAAAATATTATATGCAAACCTGATAGTTCATTTACCCCTTATCCCCTAATCGCTGATGTCTCAATCATCTTCCAACGACCGCCCTGAGCTGAGGCTCGTACCCCGCTTAGGGGGTGCCCTCAGCGTGGTCGTTTAAATGTAAAGGGTTGGAGCGCCTAAAGCGTTCGCCCGAAAGTCCGGTGTGGTCAGAAAAGCCGACTCGCGTCAGGCTACTGACCGTAATGTCATAACAAAAAAAAAAAAATTACCCCTGATGTAGATACTTGCCGACTAGGGATGAATAGTTATGTCGACGAGGGTTTTTTACATATCAATGGTCTACGAGTGTGTAAACAACTTATTCGGGTATATTCCTTAGACCTACTCATAGTCATATTTATTTGCTAAGTTATTCGGCGAATTACTATTCCCAAATAGTCTAAATGAGGAATAACGGTTTTTGGTGTGGTGTGGTCATTTATTTTGATTTTTGGATTTATCATTACGGCGTGCTTTCAGATTTCATGATCAGAGATATCAGTCTACGTATGTTTGGTCATTAATCAGGTTAATTAATATGAAAACTTATTTAAAGGATAAGCGCCTTTCGCCTAATTTTCTTTTATGGTCGTTATTTTTCTAATTCCGATCTTCATAGAGTATGGAAAACAATTTTGCTCAGTAGTTAGCATTTAAGAGTTCAGCGTGTCGTATTCTTGACTTGCAATTTTTTTACGCAATAAAGGCAACGTCAAAACTGTTTACCTAATAACTTCCATGGCCGTGTGGGGCACAAGCCCAAGGTTTCCAACGTAATAGGCACTCAGGTATTATTTAGAATAAAGCCCAATATTTGTAATCATTTTAAAATCACAATATAATATTACACTTGTGTTTTATTTTTTTTATATTTTCACTTTTCTTGCTGCTCTATCCAAAAGGCTCGAAACACTGCCCTCGGACTTCTACATGCAGTTTTTCCATGTATAGGTGCACCGTAATCCGTCAAGGTAATAAGATAAGATTGACAATAGATTACTGTGTCATAGTTCACCGTATTATTCATTGCATTTTGTTGTTCACGGTAATTTTGTCTAGAAACACCGTAATTTTATTCTCGTAACACGGTAACTCTAAATCTGCATATGGAAACACTGCCTGCCTTTGCTAAAGTGTTTATCTTAGTAAAGTACTATATAATATTTTGTGTATGAAAACAATTTTACGCAAAATGTTTATATTTTAGGCATGAATGACCGTTTTATCGCGATATGGATGTACAATGTACATACCTACTTAATTAAAAATATAATTTAATTATATACGTCCCTAATCGTACATTATGTGATAATATATAACTACATAAGCGGATAAAAAATGTCTAGCAAAAAACATTTTAAAATAAACTAAACTTATATACCATAAGTACCTACCTAACCTATTATTGTATCTATTTTCAAATTTGCCAAATCTTTCGTAAGCAATATAAAAGACTAGGATCTTAAAATAATTTCAAGTGAATACAACTACAAACGAATTTAGTCTTCAACTGTTAATTATATGGCTCCTTGAACTGGTTTATCGGGTTCAACAATAATTTTAATTATCAAGAAGGCAACCGGTTATTTAGACATAAGTACTGAAGTAGTTATGACTATAAAAGAAAGTTAATTAGTAAAATGAAACGATTTGACTATTTAAAGTCTATTTACTTATTAATTATATTCTCGAAACTGACAGAACACAGCCTAAACCAGTGACTGCAGAAGCATACAAATTCGCACAGGGGTTCTTTACATAATTTAAATGAGCTCTAAGAACGGATCTTTAAGAAGGTACTGATGTTACTAGGATAATCCAAGTCGATGAGAAAACCCATGGAGCACATAGCAAGTCTACAAAACCAGAGTTGCAACTCTACTAAAAAAAAATCTTCTTTTATCCACTTACGATTACATTTACCATTACAAGTCAACTACAATTAAACTTTCGGGACAAATGACCCGTCATCATAATCCTTAACAAGTACCTAAGCTTCCATTATTAGGATTTGATCTCTCTCATAGAAAGTAAAAATACATAGAGATCTTATTTACGTTACGTAATTTGATTGAAGTAAATTTCACAGGTCAATAGTAGACGATTCGATGGGCCAGGATGGCACGCAGCTCGGCAATGAAGCGGGCATGCTGTATGGAGAATACCTGATGCTGGACAAACTGCTGACCGCACAAAGAATGCTCAGCGCAGAGTCATCGAAACCAGTGCACGATGAACATCTATTCATAATCACGCATCAAGGTATTGTTTTTTTTATTTATGCTCCGATAGACCTAATTTTCTAGCATAATAATAGTATTGTTTTTATTACTACAAGGCATTTAATCATTGGTATTTAGGAATACAGAATAAAGAGCTAATCTTATAATGAAAATATTAAAAAATAATGAGACGTAGACTTGCTTTAAAAAGTTGTAAATAGTGTTAAGAAGTTCGGAGAACACACTATTCAAAATCGTATCTTTGATAAGATCAAGGACCGACTCATTGAATAAAACATGATAGTGCGGAATGTATTGAGCATGCCAATTGACATTTTATTAAAGACAACTGTTATTGACCTGTATATTGTTAAATTCTCTCGAAGCCTCGTTGTAAAGTAATTTAATGTCTCTGATAACTCTTCATGATTTAACACATATTACATATTATTATATTAAGATATACAAGAGCGATTCCATTCTCACGCTAAGGTTACGTGGGAGTTGGGACTCAAGCTCAAGGGTCTCTCTTAATGGGGGCTTGAAAATACTTACACTTAGGAAAGTTGATGCCATGGTGGTAGGTCTCTCTTTATGTGAGAGGCCGTCTGGGTGGGTACCACCGCAATGTCTATTTCTACCGCCAAGCAACAGTGTGCATGCACTGTTGTGTTTCGGTTTGAAGGACATTGTAGCCAGTATAACTACTGAACATAATGAGACTTAACATCTTATGTCGCAGGATGACGAGCGCAGTGGAATGCCACACAGTACTTTGTAAGTCAACATGCTGGATGGTGTTGCTACTGTTTATGGGAGGTCGTATCGCTTACCATCAGGCGAACGGCATGCTCGTCTCGTCATTCAATGCAATAAAAAAAATTAAATTTCAAGATTTTTTGGTAGTAAACAAAGATCGCATACTCTTTGTAGGTACCCAAGATTCTTTCCAGCGGCTATCACGGCCCTGTCCATGAGGTGAGTGGTAATACACAGACCACTCACCTATATCCAACCCCGACCAAGTCTACTTGAGGCAATCTGTTTGGACGGCTATATCTAATGACCCGGTACAAATAGTGCGGTTATCTAGCGACACGAATCAATCTTCAACTCGATAGCATTAAGCATGCCTATGAAAACTAAAAGTAAACAAGTTAATTTACGACAACGTGTGATTATTTATTTATTTATTGATCATTCGTATCGTGTTTATATTTGTGTCGGGATGAAATGATCGCGAAGGAAATGCTTGCCATGTCTTGGTTGCCATTTATGCATGTAGGGTATACCGTTAGGACACGTGGATGATGTGATTATGGTAAAAAACCCTGGATCTTTTGAATAATGGTATTACGAACTTGTGAAACTAGGTACTGGTAAAATTTGACCTACGCAGTCTTCATGCTTCGGCAAGGAATTTCCTATAAGGAAAGGCTAAGCAAAGCAATGAGGAATACGGATGTCGCTTTTAGGTAAGACAGGTCCAAATACTCCACCACAAAAGATAGAAGTCCCTTACTTGATAACACTACCCCTCTTTGTCGTCTTGGAATGGGGACTAGTCGAAAATGAGCTTGTATACTTAAAATATCGTCAAATAACAAGGAATTTCATATTGCAGCGTACGAGTTATGGTTCAAGCAAATTATTTTCGAAGTGGATTCGGTGCGTTCTTTACTAGACGTGGAAGGACTGGATGAGAGCCATACCATGGAAATATTGAAGAGGCTTAACAGAGTCGTGCTTATACTGAAGGTTGGTAAACTTAGTTATTCGACTCATGGTATAATCATGGAAATACAGATACCCTCATGAACAAGGAATCAGAATTCAAAGAAAGTTGACTTGAAATGAAATGAAATGAAATAATTTATTCGAACCCATAAAATGTTATACATTATTTAGATTCCGTCAATATTAACTCTACCACCAGTTCGGAAAGCAGTTCTCACTAGAGAAGAACGGGCAAGAAACTCTAGTGTTGCTCTTTTCAAAATCAGTTCAAGGTATAAAATACAATGCATTATGTAGAGAAAAAAAAATACAATTCAGTATTTGTTAAGTTTTGTTTAGAGCAGTTCATTTATATACTCGCAAAATAGGTAATAAATTTTTAAATTCCAACACTAGTGCATAACTATCTCAGGAATCATGTAATAATTTGATCTGAAATGTTCAAGATGTCGCTATTAATCTTAGTTCAAGATATACCCCTAATACTTAGATGTAGTAAGCGAAAAGGGCAGACCAGTCCACACAAGCAGCACTCGTTCACGAGTATGACGCATGTGCCAGCCATCGGCCTCCTCATTTGTGCCGCCCCTGCTTTCAAATATGCTTCTCCCGATGCCGCTGCCGTACCTACACCGCGGCTTATAGACAAATCTAACACTGGGGAAAGGTTCATAATGTTGCTATTTTCTGTTTTATCATTTTTGAAAGGGCGGGTTGCAATTAAACAGAAAAACATCGCCCTAAAGCTGAAAAGCGTCGCACAGCTGCTGTCAAAACCCTAAATGAAACTGAGGGGCACTAAAGTTGCTGCAACAATTGTCAATCATAACAGGGTAGTGCTTCTCGGCGACAAGCACATCGTCTGAGCGGCACGATGCCTAATTATTCAATTACCAAGACTCTCGAAAGAATATAAACGGAAGGTACATAGGCTCATATAAAATTTAATAGAAACGTATGTTTACGTACAGCTATCTGTTACGCACAAGATAATGAGCAGAAGCCATGACATTTCACCCTGTAATCGCCGCGACACGTAATATTTTTAATATCTTCCGACTTTAACTGGTTATGATGCACAATCTATGATCTATGTTGCAATATAAAGCATCTTAATGATTCCTTACGTTTACGCGAATGTGAGACATTGAAATTAAACTATTATAACGGATTTTATCGCGGTTTTTTATTTTATTTTCTCCCGACTTTTCGAAGGCTTTGCAGCACTTCGTGTCACTGTCCGCCCCGTGACCACGAAGTGCTGCAAACCCTTCGAAACGTCGGGAGAAAATAAAATAAAAGCCGCGATAAAATCCGTTATAATAAACCATCTTGCTAATTAAAGACAGTACGTTAATGTCGACACAAACACAATACCACTATTTGTTGTTTCTTACATATTTGGTACTATTTATGTGTCTTTATTTTCGCGCCAAATCAACAAGCACCAAAACCTATATATTAAGTATATTCGTTTAAACGACGGCTAAATTTATTTTAATTTTCGTAAAGCCTAGGTAACTTAATTTTCGATACTTAGCATGAGTAAACTTGAATCTATATTTGTCAAGCAACTTCAACTTTACCAAACGAGAAATATAGGTAATTAGGTTTTAAAATATATACTAGGTATATATCCCAAAAACACGTAATTTTAATAAAGTCAAAGTTCATGGCTGCTCGCTATTCCAAAAACATCCTAATTAATTCCTCCACAATACTTTCATGTATCAGGTTTTGTTATCTATACTAATATTATAAAGCTGAAGAGTTTGTTTGATTGTTTGTTTAGTTGAACGCGCTAATCTCAGGAACTACTGAACCGATTTTGAAAATTCTTTCACTAATAGGAAGCTACATTACTCCTGAGTGCTATAGGCTACTTTTTATCCCGGGAAAACTTTTACGCGCGGGCGTAGCCGCGAGCATCACCTAGTTTAATATATATAAATATTATGTAGATACTTGGTAGTTGGATGTCATTACACTCGGCAAAGATCTAACTAAAGATAATGTAAAGAATGGAATGTCGAATCATTCATGATCCAAAAAATAACTGGGTGTTTGATAAAATATGAGCTTTGAGATCAAGGTTATCAGAACTGTCTTCAATTAATTAAACCAAGACGTAGTTGACATAGTTTTTATTATTTTAGGACTAGGGACGTAGAAAGAGTAAAGATATTACCTACATAAGCAGATATATATTAGATAAGCAAATAGAGAAAATATGATTATATTTTATTTGTACATGCCTAATTGCAAAATTAAGTACTAAGTATTTTCTCCGTTCAAGCTAATATCAAAGCATGATATATAGTCCGGTTACTATACGAAGAGCTCTGACAGCTGCAAAACAATCCATTCTTCGCAAAAACTCATCAATATGCAATAAATTATATTCTATGAGGCAACCAACTTAAAAAAACAATAGTAATCGTCTTTGTTAATTAGAATACTTATACACTTAAAATTAAAAAGTCCATTTTGGTTTAGAGTAATGAAATAATATTCTTAAATATATTGAAAAACTATGGGTGATATGAGAACAGAACGTAAATGTCTTAGAGCCGGATCATTATTAAGGAAATACTTACGATTAATCATTTTGATTATGAAGATACCATATTAATATAGTGTGTTCATTTTAAATTATGTTTTTTGAAATATAATATAAATTATGGATAAATGTAACATAGTTAAATCAATATATTAAGCGTATATCACCCACTTTTAAAACATCAAATCGTTTTAATTATAGTCATATTTTCTATCGATTCTGCATAAAAATCGGTTTAATTTGCGATCGATTATAATTTCCCATGTCTATTAATATTTGAATTGTCCCCTGTCAGAGCTCTTCGTATATTAACCGGACTATAGTAACTATGGACATTGCCACTCTTCCGGCTCTATTTCTGGTAATTTATCAAATAAATGTGCATTCTATTGGATTGTTCGTTTTAACATGTAATTATAATTTTAAAAATACCCATAAATTATTATTTGTAACCTCAGAATAATAACTAAAGCAATTTGTAACTATCCATTTATTCGCTGTCCGTTTCACGCTGCGTTTCTCAAAATAATTAAACAAACTCAATATGATGCAATTGACTGGATAAATAAATATAAAACATCATTGATTACTCACTATTGTTTATATAACAAAAAATATCATGCGGGTCTTTTCCAATACTTATAGAACCGAATGTTTTGTTTGTGATATAATAAACGGAATAATTTAAATCTTCCGATTCTTTTGCGCATTAAATATTGAACTTTGACTATGCGAAATAAACTAACGCTAGTGGTTCGCCAAATTATATTCTATTCTTCCTACTAATATTATAAACGCGAAAATTTGTAAGTATGGATGTTTGTTACTCTTTCACGCAAAAACTACGGAACGGATTTCGATGAACTTTGGCACACGGGTAGATCATGTCCTTGATTAACACATAGGCTATTCCCGGGAAAATATTTAAAAGCGGGACTTTTATCCCTGGAAAACTCATTCACGCGGGCGGACCAGCGGGCAAAAGCTAGTTAAATATAACGCATGCTCACGCCTTTTATCCCCGAAGGGGTATGCAGAGGCGCAACTAGTGCACCCACTTTTCGCCAAGCGTATTCCGTCCCATGATGTGATAGGGGGCGAGCCTATCGCCATATCGGGCACAAATTCCAGACTCCGGGCTGATCCTGAATAGAAAAATCCAATATCACTTTGCCCGACCCGGGGATCGAACCCGAGACCTCAGCCTTGCAGTCGTACCGTAATACAACTACGCCACCGAGGCAGTCAAGTCTAGTTAAATATAATTGAGTACAAACACCGAATGCAAGAGTTTGAAAAAACGAGTGATTTTAGGGTAGGTACCTATACTTACGTACCTCTGGTGTTATCTATTTCTCGATAAAAGTAAATCATTTTTAATAGATATTGCTATAATTACATTCGTTTAATTAATCAGTTCTTTCAAATTAAAGTTACTCATAAAAACCTTTACACCAAAGTCATAATGCTCTGCTAGATATATTATAAACGTGCTTGTTATTCTTCTGAGTTATAAATGATCTATACTAACTTTATAAAAAGGAAAGATTTGTATTTTGTATGTTTGTAACGAACGAACTCAAAAACTACCGGACCGATTTTAAAAATTCTTTCACCGATATAAAGCTACATTATCAGCGAGTAATAGAGGCTACTTTTTATCCCGGGAAAATAGAAAGCGGGACTTTTATCCCGGAAAAACTCATGCACGCGGATGGAGCCGAGAGCAAAAGTCTAGTCTTACATCTATACTTCAATTGGCATACTTGTTTACAATGTATCTGTGTGCAAATACCATGTCATTTCCTTTACGTTCTGTCACCTCCAGATCGGTGTCATGTTTCGGCTCTACTTTCCATATCATGCGCGCTTTCACCTCTAGGCTCATATTTACTTACCAGGGATGTAATGGTAAAAAATAATAAATCCCAACATAACCATTTATTTTTCTACGCACAAATAAAAACAACAACAAAAAAATACATATAACAAGCACACAGTTAACAATACTCGGTATACAATGGATAATAAATAATTTAAATAAATCTTCTCGGCGGTAGTGGGGTGGAAATTCAGGTTTATAGTATAGCCTATAGAGCTTATGTACTAAAAGACACTACTTCTGTTCGGTAATATATATCTTTTCATTAATAAAGATATGAACAAAATATCCCCATGCTGTATTTTCTTTATGAAGACTATAAAGTATCAAATAAACGTATCTAAAAATAGAAATCTACGAGAAGGATAAATTATGGCAGTAATGTATAAACCAGAGACCTAACTCTTACTGAACTGAGGCCTGATTATGTTCATCTGAGGACACGGTACTTTCCACGCTCAGATAAGCCCATCCCACATAGTTCGTGGAACAATGAAGACATGAAAAAAATCCATGTAATGTAGAGACTTGTGATATTTGAAATAGGAGAAAGGGTACGTTAAACTGTCGGAAATGTCTGGCTTTATAAATAACACTTTATAATATCAACCCTGGATTATATACTGTCCCACAGCCCACTGGCAGGTACGGGCCTCCTCTACTACTGTAAGGGCTTAGGTTTGGTAGATTCATGACGATTCAAAAGAGCTTGTGAAAGACTATTTAAATAAAGAAAATTTTGATTTTGAGTTTAGAGGTTACTTCACCATGCTCGCCTAGGATTGGCAGAATTTACGTACCTTCGGAATTCTTATACCTTCTCAGGTATGCAGATATCCTGGTGATTTTTTCTCACCGTTAAAGCAAACGATAATTCATAAATAATACATACTTTAGCAAAGTCAGAGGTGCCCTTGGATTTTGAAACTGCGGTCATTCCACTCCCAACTAGGCTAACGGCTATCATCTATAACGGTACCTATTAACGTTTTATACATGCAATAAAATAGCATGAAGAAATAACACACTTATCCTTATTGTTAAACAAAAGTGATTATTCCTTTTTTTTTTTTTTTTTTTTTTTTTTTTTTTTCGCGGGGAAAAAAACGCGTTATCGCTACCACCACCGGGGGGTCAGTGGAACGGTTATGTTGGTTTCACGGGCCTTACGGTCCAATGTCGTTACTCGGGAGTATAGCATCATCCGAGCGAGCATTGGACCGAGTCCCTAACCCTATGTACACCCTACACCGGCATACCAACCAAAACCCGCGGTGGCCTTCTTCGGCGCATGCGGAACGGCCCCGGGGTATCTTATTGCACTAAGATAGCTGCTCGGAACCGTCCCTGCGCGATGCCGCATTGCGGCCCCTCTATAAACGAGGGGGCTAAGATGCCCCCGAACTCTAAAGAACGCCTTTGGCGTCTACGACAGCGGGAGACCGACCACCCGCATTGTCGTCCACCTCGGAGTCACTTAAATTGGAGTGAGCAGACCCCCACTGCTCGCCCCGCGACTTTTTCTAAGCCCCATTTAGTCGCCTCTTACGACAGGCAGGGGATGCCGTGGCGGAATTCTCTAGATGCCCCCGGACCACAGGGCGTACCTATTAACGTTTTATACATGCAATAAAATAGCATGAAGAAATAACACACTTATCCTTATTGTTAAACAAAAGTGATTATTCCTAGTTATCAGTATTGCATTGACAGTTGTGTAAATATTATTGAATATTATGTAATTATACTTACACATATTCCGTTAATACTTAGTTAAAACTTACGTATAAAATTTCGGAGGTGCTAAATGTGGCGAATTTCCAATATGGCAATTGTCTCGTCGTATCTTGCGCTCGATTTCATTATTTTTTTTATTCAGACAATGTAACTCTACCTATGAATCTTAAGTAAAATATATTTAAAGTAAAAACGACACGTATACCGCAACTATGTTACTCTACGGAAATTAGATTCCAAGTTTCTGTCATAAAAATGGCAACCATGATCTTTCTAATTAGAGCATTGCATCATAGATATCAAAATACCTTTTTAGTCTTTTACAAAATTTTGGTAAAAACGATGAAGATACTTCAAGATACTAGGTACCTATAATATAAAAAAATTATGTACTACGGACCTACATCCATATTAAAATATTCTAGTCTGCCGAACACCATACGACCTACTCTACTTTAAGAGAATTCAATATTCAATTCAAATTCACAGTTACTGGTAGACCAAGTGATGATCCTCGAAACAATGACACCCCTGGACTTTATGGACTTCAGGCACTACTTGCGACCAGCGTCGGGCTTCCAAAGTCTGCAATTCCGGCTATTGGAAAATAAGGTAAGAACATTTACCAATTCTTGCTCACAACTGCGCGTAAACATTTTTTTATGTACAATAAATGTGAATTTTCTAACATAAAAAGTAATGTTCCATGCTCTGGTACATTAACTATACATAGAATTTATTTATGGCATATTAAAAGTACCATGCTAAAAATAATATCGATGTATGTTATATGTAAGTATTGACAAACCAATGAAATACAAAAACATTTATAATTTTTATAATATTAAATGAATGTTGCTCACAGCTGGGTTTGAAACAAGCTCTACGCGTGAAGTATAATCAAAACTATCAAACGGTGTTTGGTGACGACGCTGAGGCAATGGAATCCTTACATAAGTAAGTGAATACCACATTTTTTTCGCGGGATAAAAACGCGTTATTGCTACCAGCACTGGGGGGTGAGTGGAACGGTTATGTTGATTTCACACAGTCTTACGGCCCAATATCGACACTCGGGAGTGTAGCATCATCCGAGCGAGCATTGGACCGAGTCCCTAACACTATGTACACCCTACACCGGCATACCAACCAAAACCCGCGGTGGCCTTCTTCGGCGCATACGAGACGGCCGCGGGGTATCTTGTTGCACTAAAATAGTTGGACAGGACCGTCCCTGCAAGTGAATACCCCTGAATCAGCAGTAGTGCCTATTTTTTATTTATTTATTTAATTTATTTATTTAAATAAGTTAATATAAAGTACAATTACTATACCTATTTAGTACTTTTAACAAATTAATAATTAATTACAATTTCGACAATTAATAAACTTTACCAAAAATTACACTTTTGAGAAAGGATACATCAACTTTTTGTTACATTTGTTAATTGATATTATAACCATATAATATATATTGATATTAGAACCATATAATATACATGCTATAACTTATGTAAGTTAGATTACATTACATTATTACATAATTGCACAATTCAACACAGAGTATTTTGAAAATTATTACTTATAAATATATACATTTCTATCAAAAACATAATCAATAATTTTTCCCAACCCGTTATTAAATGTAGGTGATCACAATACATACTATGAATTTACACTAAATTACCCTATATTATATAATTATATAATCGACTAATTTCCAAAATTGTGCATCGATCATCCCTAGAAAAATATCAAAAATAATAAATTACCGCTGACAAGTGACATTAAAATTCAGGTTTCTGTATAGTGACACTATATACAACCCTAGCTTGACACTGAAATACATAAGACTATTTCCAACATTTTAATCTAAGTATACAAAACAAAACGTCATAACTCATAATCAACATTCTTATTATGACCTCTAAAACTTGATAATTTTAAGGTCGGAACAAGAACCCGCGTTATTAGCGCTCATAGAACGGTGGTTAGAACGCACACCGGGCCTCAACACTCACGGTTTCAACTTCTGGGGGAAGTTCCAAGCGACCGTCAACAAAATGATCAAAGAAGACATTGAAGCGGCTTCCGTAAGTATACTAAGTTACCCCTGTCGGTATGCCTTCTGTACAAATGGTGACTACTTATAAGTGATTGAAGTCCAACTGAACGACGATAGTACTTGTTCGACGTCTCATATCCAAAAGAAGCTAAAATCAAGTAAATAGCTTGTCCTGTAATAAATATTATATTCCTTTGTTATTGAAACATTTAAAGCAGAATTTAAATCGCGTAGTATATTCTAGAATATTTTATTAAACATATTTTTACAATTAACAGCGAGAGCCGAACGAGAATGTCCGCAAACACCGCCTTCAAGACGCAGAGAATCGTCGCGAGATATACCGCTCGATCTTCGATCCTACGGTGCATGACGCGCTCAGGTCTAGGGGAGAGAGGAGGTGAGTTAAGTTAAAAATATTTGGTGCCAAATACGTAACTATTTTCAAATTCTTTTGCGACATGAATCTTTGATACATGCTATAAATAAAATTCTGTCTCTAAACTCTTTTGGATATTGCTTGCTTTGCACATTTGACTAACGGGAAAGGTGTCAGAACTCAGAAGGAATAAGTAATTTTGATTTGGGGCTTCGATAGTCACGAATATTAGTATTTAGTATTAATATTATAAATCATTTTATTAATTCTGCACGACGTTAAAACTGCTTAAATGAGAGTTGAAAGTAGCTCATAAACTACATTACAATAAACAATAAAGTATTTAAAAAAAACGTATAAAAAAGTCTTCTCTCAGGTTGTCGCACAAAGCCTTGCAAGGCGCCATTATGATCACGTTCTACCGCGACGAGCCTCGCTTCTCGCAGCCGCATCAACTGCTGACTCTACTCATGGACATCGACAGTCTCATCACCAAGTGGCGTTGTAATTGTCATACTTTAACCACCTTTTCCATAAACCTATTTTAGTTATCGAATGTTTGTCTTCTTCGAACGTATTTTGAATTGAGTTTGAAGGAAGAAGACCAAACATTCTATAACTAAAATGGGTTTATAAACTGTTTATGAATAAGGTCGTAAACCTATAGAATTCTGACAAAAACTCAAGGTCTGCTCCGAACTTCTAAACGGTTCCTCTAAAGTTTTAAGTAATGATCGCTTGCCAAGTTTCTCCTATTTTTCTACTTATCTCCGTACAGCCACTGCTCTGCAGCCGCTGGCAAATAGGTCTAAGTAAAATGTCAAACAGCAAGAGATAAAATATCTCGACAATTTGCTCTTTTGACCTCAAATATGTTACTAAACAACATTCACTCGTAGCATGCCGTAGCGTGAATAAGCAGTTCAGTAGGCCGGCATGATTGTGTCAAATGGCATGTGATAGCTATCTGTTGCTATTCGATACTCTATCTGGACGGCATCGCGCTTACCATCGCATCATATTTACGCAATGAAGTCTGGTATAACGTCATAGCTATAAGTTACTTTCAGAACGAAATTCTAGACTGGGATTAGAGCATTTTTTTAATTACATTAAATGACGAAACTAGCATGCCGTTCGCCTGATGGTAAGCGATACGACCACCCATAAACAGTAGCAACACCATCCAGCACCTTGACTTACAAAGTACTGTGTGCCATTCCACTGCGCTCGTGATCCTGAGACATAAGATGTTAAGTCTCATTATGTCCAGTAGTTACATTGGCTACAACGTCTTTCAAACCGAAACATAACAGAGCATGCGCACTGCTGCTTGACGGTAGAAAAGCATTTTACATTGACGTCTAGAAACCAAATTAGCCCGTAGTATTTTTCATCTTAAAAGTAATATTTTCACGGGAAGACAATGTGTTATAAGTCCGTTTGTGTTTCAGATAATCACGTGATCATGGTGCAGCGTATGATTGGGTCACAACAACTCGGCACTGGAGGCTCTTCGGGGTATCAATATCTTCGTTCTACTCTCAGGTAAAGTTTTGTACCTAATAACTAAGTATACCTACTAATGGTTTTGGCCTGAATAGGTTACCTGCAGCGATCATACAGCCTAGTTACCTACCTTCTTCTTCAGCCTTTGGAAGTCCACGGCTGAACATAGGCCTCCCTCAAAGAGTTCCAGACCAACTTGTTAGGGGCGGCCTGCACCCAGCGGGTTCCTGCGGCCTTTACAATACCTTTTTACCTGCCTATAATATTAAAACTCCGAGTAGAGCTGACCTCATAATTCTTTAGTGTGATTTCTCAGATCAATGAAATACACTCTGCAAACACTGTATTCTTGGTCATGATCAACGATTAGATAATACTTAGACCGTGTTTTTTCAACTGTTATCTTTTTGTCAATGTTTTATTAAGCTGGACGCGCTCGCGCTCGCTTCGAGTGCTCCAGGTGCTGCGAGCGCGTCCAGCTTATTACGACCCTGACAAAAAAATAACTATCTACCTACAGTTGAAAAAACGGGGCCTTATACGTATAACTCGCACTTTTTATCACTATTATAAAGGTCTGGACTGCACCTCGACCTTCAAATGAAAAGTCCCTTCCAATGGCTATGGTGGTATTAATAATGGTCTCTAATAGAACTGTTTTGCATTAAAACAAAACAATTATTATGTGTTGAAGAAAACACACAGCATTGGGATGAAGAAAGCAATCATTTGATTCGGTTAATCTAAAGAGAATGTCAGTTCAATACATACCAGACTGTCAAATCTTGTCTCTTACTCTTTTACACCAGAAGGCGCTGCTCTGCTTTGGCGCGCGATTTTAGCTGTGAACTCATAGAAGTCTTCATCACCAGCAAGATCCTTGTACTAATGCTGTGTGTTTTCTTCAACACATAATAATTGTTTTGTTTTAATGCAAAACAGTTCTATTATGTGTCTCCAAAAACACACAGCATTGGGATGAAGACCTGTTTGATATCTGCTGGTGTAATACAATCGACGCTATGTGAATATAAAAAGAAATAATTCACATGATTTGTGAATGTACTATTTTTTCCTCTGGAATTGTTTATGAAATCTCCATAAAACAAAATAACAAAAGGAAAACTTTGAAATAACTAAAAACTCTTGTTAGTTACTTGTCATATTAAGAAATCAGACCATCAATTATAAAATCTTAAACACTTTATAGTTAAGTAGTATCTTATGAACTCAAAACAAGAGTATCAAGAGAAATGAGATCCAAATTTATAAAAAAAAACAAAAATCATACATTGAATCACTTTAAAAATTATCATACAATAAAACATCAGTTTGAACACTGAGTCTGTAAATATCCTGACAAGATATTTTTAATAAAAAGCTTTTAGATTTCCAGTTAGCTCTTTTCAAAATATCTTCCATTTAATATTCATATTAACTATGCTCTTGATCCCACCTTTGATAGAGTACTAGGTACACAGAAATGCATGAATAGTAATTTGTTCAAAAAATGCAACCTATCCAGCCAGCCACTCTGGTTTTTGATGCTGATTTAACAGTTTCTATGACTGGTATAAAAAAATAAAATATTTTATGTCCTTTAACTATACCATCACTATATATGAGACCTATAGTTAGTTCTTTCACATGAGTAGCTGGGTTTATAATATGGGCTGTAGATGCCTACTCAGCAACTAGCTGATAGTCTGGGCACAGCTGTTAGTTCTTTACCCCGTTTTTGGCCAGGAACCAGCTTGAGCCTTCCATGTGTGGCAATCTTTTTCCCAACAGTTCCAAAAGGGAATCAGGTTGTGAAATACATAGTCTGAAGTTAGTTATGACATACTAATGGTATTTATAATAAATCATGTGTTTGAAAATTATGATAGGTGATCTAGAGAAAATTAAAAAATATCTAGGATTTGTTGGATGATCCTTGATAACTTTTTCTACAGTAGTTACAGAAGAATCTAACACCATTAATTTGTGCAATAAAATAGTACTGTATGCAAATTAAAATCCAGCTACATCTTGACTAGACCCTGTGACTTTTGATTTGTTATTATTGCACTAGACTAACAATTTTCTAATTGGACACTAAAGGTGGATAAGGTGGTGAAACACCAATTTTCCTTAAAAAGCTGATTTCTCTTCTCCTATATACAGCTACAGCTATATGCTCCACCCCCAAGTTTTGCCTGATGAGACATTTTGTCAAGGACATTCCGCAAGTTCAATCAATAAGAACCTTCCGCAGGTTCAATAAATAAGAACCTTCCGCAGGTTCAATAAATAAGAACCTTCCGCAGGTTCAATAAATAAGAACCTTCCGCAGGTTCAATAAATAAGAACCTTCCGCAGGTTCAATAAATAATAGCCTTCCGCAGGTTCAGTCAATAGGAACCTTCCGCAGGTTCAATCAATAAGAACCTTCAGCAGGTTCATTACTTGAATTATAGTGATTAATGCTGTCTTATGAGTGAGATTCAATCAAAAAGAACTCTCTGCAGATTCATTATTTGAATTATGCATGTTAATGCTCTTAGTTACTACTGCGGTTTAATCAGTAACAAGCTTCCGCAGGATTGTGATTAGAATTATGCATTTTAATGCTCTCCTTTACTAGAGATTCAATCAAAAAGAAATTCTGCAGCTTTATTATTTGAATTATGCATGTCAATGCTCACTTACTAGTGAGGTTTAATCAGTGACAACCTTCCGCAGGTTTATGATTTGAATTATGCTTGTTAATGCTCTCACTTACTAGTGAGGTTTAATCCGTAACAACCTTCCGCAGGTTTATGATTAGAATTATGCATGTTAATGCTCTCACTTGCTAGTGAGTTTTAATCAATAACCTTTAGCCGGTTTATGATTTGAATTATGTAGGTTAATGTTCTCATTTACTAGTGAGGTTTAATCAATAAGAACCTTCCGCAGATTCATTATTTGAATTGGGTAAGTTAGTGCTTTCACTTACTAGTGAGGTACCTACTACTACCACTACGCCTACTGTTCAAGGCGCTAGAGAACACTGTGTCAATTCAGGTCCTATTATATATCCTTTCTGCACAGTTTAGTTGTGCAGGGACCCTTAAGTTTATATGGGTGGTAGGCAACCCCCATTGGCAAAAATATTGCCAACCCATGCTAAAAAAAAAATTGAGTTTACGTAAGCCTGTACAATAGTGGTATATTTTGTGGCAAATATTCTGACTTGACCTACACGTCTAATACAATCACCTTTTTTTTTTTTTTTTTTGTTTAATAAAAAGTTGCCTCCGGGGCTGGTGGTAATAAGTGCCATTACAGATAATGCGTCCATCTCTTCAGAGATGATTTGCATTACTGTTTAGTCTGCTTGGTACCTACCAAGTAACAATGAAGTCAATTTCATATTTAGAGTGAATGCCACCTTATACAACTAACACAACTATTGGTTAAAGTCAGTTTTTTTTTTTTTTTTTTTTTTTTTTTTTTTGTCCGAGTTGGTTGCGGTTTTATGCAACAAGGTACTGGCCACTACTGGTACTACTACTAAGCATAAAGCATTAGAACATTATGTGGGCATTTCTTGAGCAGCTGCTCTCAGTTTATGTTATTTTTCTCTTGCGTAGTGGAGTTGTACTGCTCTCCACTGTACCAAACCACTGCTTAAGTTCCTGAGGTACTCCGTGGGGCAGTATCATTATTTGGTCTCCCCATGTGAATTCTCAAGGTAATAACTGTGTCTTGCAACAGTATTTCACAGTACAGTCACCGCTGGACCCTTGCATGGTTTGCAAGGTTAATGCCTGCTTAATAAAGTCCAAAGCCAATTTAGAATATAGCTATTTTGCTGTAAAATGTTATATTGTTCTAATTGGTAATTTACATACCAAACCCAAGACCTCAAGGTTGCAAGCATCTCCGAGACCTTTGCAGCCTGCTTGGATTTTTTCTGAGAAAAACCAGGAGAAAATAATTCCCATATACATCTTTGCGTCCCTCTCTAGTGTAGGGTTTCTACAACCCAGTTCATAATCGCTGCAAATTGTACATGGAGTTGAAGACAGGCCAATTCAAAAGAAGGTTAACTGGAGAATCTCTCCGTTATAAGTAACCAACAAAAGAGTGCACTTCCGCAATGCTTAGATAAAAAGGGGCCTGATGACTACTTTTTGAATGTATGTACCTTCAAGAAGTAGTACCTATATAGGAGAAAGTCTTTAACATCTCTCTCAGAGGTAAAATTCAATTTAATAATAATATTAGTTATGAAAAATATATTATCCTACTGCTGGGAATTGACCTCCTCTGCTACTGAGAGGTTATAGGCCTTTGACCACCAGATTGGTCTAGCGCTAGTTTGCAAACTTCACAACACACATTTTTTTTTTTTTTTTTTATATAGAATTCTTAGGTATATAGCTTGGTCCTTAGGTAGGTACTTCAGACGAGGTCTAAGTCTGGAGTGCAAATAAATGGCAATTGAGTATCTGTTTTATTTTTGAATAATTGGCAGAGGGCTAATATATCTACTAATCCACCCTGAAAGGCTAAAACCCTTCTCATCTGAAGTTCCCTGATATACCTGGTGACAATCATTGGTGTTATTGTGACAAAAGAAGACTAGCAGAAACAAAACTTTTAACATGACAAATCCACAAAGCTACTGTAAGATAGACAGTAGTGCCTCTATATTAATTACACGGGCAGTTTTAAAGTTGGTATATCATCCAGTAAGGTAATTCTATAATCTGATATATTGGTTTGTTTAAGATCTGATCATGTGCGGGCACACAATAGTCCCATACTTTGTTATAGCTCAGAAACTATCTTTATTATTATTTAATAATTACAAATAAAAAAGTTAGGCCTAATTTAGGTGGCCTTGGAGCTTTAATCATTGATTATACTTATTTATGGACTGCAATTCTATATGCATCATTGCTAGTTCTACTTTACTAGATATTACCACATATAATCATAGTATTCTAATAGTAATTTAATAATAACCTTTAATTTTATAAAAAATGTCTTAATACATTACTGACATTTAGGTCTAAAACATGGTGTAGCTAAGCTTTCCACAAGGGATTTATATGCTTACTTTGTGTTTATTCTATATTGGTGAATGGAATGTCTTTATTTTCACATTAACTATATTCTAGATTGTCCCAAGGCACCATAGGTGTACCTAATAACAGGTTATGTGGAGCTATTATAAAACCTATTATTGTTCAATGTAAGTAACATATTTATTTTGAAGGGACATATTAAAATAATTTTGGTAATTGGAGCAAATTAGTTTACGAATAATTTACGAAAACCTGAGTCATTAGCGAGTCGACACGCGGATCGGAACCCTACGCACATGTTTGTGCCTGTTCCTGCGCCAATAAGTACTCGTTTAATAGATAAAAGTGAAGCTATGCCCTCTCCTTATTTCAAGGATGAGGAAGCACTCAATGCTATCCGATATGCATGAGCTTGGGTTCTAGACTTGTTCCCCATCCGGGGCAACAAATTGGTGACCTGCAGGTACCTATTTTGCATAAGCTTCAGGTCGTGACTTGTTCCCCATCCGAGGCAACATATTCTTGACCGGTACCTATTTTGTTTGCGCTTCTATTTCGCGTGTCGTCTTTACTAAATGGCTCCAAAACTTACCAATAAATACAATGCTGTGTACAACACACACTTTAACACATTTTTATCACTTCAACACTGTTTTAAATCCAGTTTTGAAAAGTTTTACTTTAATTAAAAACTTTACCGAACTGATACGTTCGAATCAAAACGACGCTATGAGTTCACAGCTAAAATCGCGCGCCAAAGCAGAGCAGCGCCTTCTGGTGTAAAAGAGTAAGAGACAAGATTTGACAGTCTGGTATGTATTGAACTGACATTCTCTTTAGATTAACCGAATCAAATGATTGCTTTCTTCATCCCAATGCTGTGTGTTTTTGGAGACACATAATAGGTTACTTTATTACTATTTAGCAAATACCTACGATACATTAATAAGTTAGATTATACTTTCTTATTAAACAATTTACCATTTATTACTTTAATTATTTGGCTGTTGTTATAGGAATAGTTGGAACATTAATAGTCCAAAAAATTCATTTTATAAACGTTTATAATATTTACCAGTCCAACACCAAAAAGTAATGTACATTTATGCATTTTATTTTCTCCTACAGTGACCGATATAAGGTGTTTCTGGATTTGTTCAACTTATCAACATTCCTTCTGCCCCGTTCCCTCATACCACCGCTTGATGAAGGGATGAAACGAAGCCTGAATCTCACGTGGGGCGAAGTGAAAGAAAATGGCGAGAACGGAGACGCCGTCGAGAACGGTCTAGAAGCTTCTTTATAGAGCAGAAAAATGTTAAATTACGAATAAATAACGTCGTATGATAAAATGTTTGCATGCAATTGTACAAGATAAATTAAAGTTATGAATTAAGGTGGAATTTTTATTTTCTACTGTTTAAAATATGGCAAAAAAAATATCTTGAAAATTATTATGTGAAGTCTAAACGTATCTAGTATCTGCCCTTTATCTGCCTTCATTTGTGTCCAGACGACAAAAGTATAACGATTAAAACACACACAAAATGGCTTCACAGCCTTCGATTTTTTGTAGTAGGGTACGAAATGAACGTAACTCTTTTTACAAATATTTTAATTTAATATGTTTAAAAAAATGCAATATCAGCCATTTGTAATAGAAATAAGTAAACAAAGAAAAAAATAAAAGCAAATAGGAACCTACTTACCTTAACAATAATAACTTTGAAATTATGCTACAATAAGGTACGACACAATTATTAAGAAATAAAACTTCAACAATTAATGAATCAGTAAGTACTTGGAAACAGTAGGTATCGCAATAAAAGATTTTAACTTTCGAAGCTCATTTTAAGCAACAATCACAACTGGATCAACTGACTTCTCCGATCCAAACTTGTAAACCACAGAATGCTTATAAACTTCCCCTGGGTACAAAACAGCTCTCGGGAAGTTCGTATGATGTACTGCGTCAGGGTAATTCTGGGTTTCAAGACAGAAAGCCCCGTGTTTCCTGTATCCTACTCCATCTTTGCCAACAAGAGCTGCTTCACTAGGAGATGGTAAGGAGTTAGAAGTGTAGAACTGAACTCCTGGTTGATTGCTGTATATTTCTAAAAACCGTCCTGATGAGGGATGGACTACGCGTGACACGAAGTTCAGACCCTGAAAATATCAATACGAAGAGTGATAATTAGCTTTTCATTAGGATTCTAAATCGATGATATAAGGAAGGACTCAAAGTTAGTTATCAAAGTTTAAGATTTTTAGCAAATGTCTATCAAAGTGGAGAATCACAGTGGCAAACTTTTATAACAATTCCACTGGATTCCCTGGACCACATGATACAACGACCATATGGGTCTTGCTGATCTATAGCGGCACTCATTTAATATCACAGACATAATATAACACTATGTAATATGAAAGAAGTTGTCTTACCTTATTTCCATGAGTAGAAACACAAAAGTTGTCATCAAATAGGTTGTCTGCCTTGTTAATTACATCCCCTAGTTTTTTGGCGGCACGAAAATCGAACGGCGTTCCTCCCACTTCCAAGAAACGTCCCGTGGGGATAGATTCCGATGTAGTTTCAGTTATTCTGTAAGATAAAACAATGAAACTTAATAAAAAACAACGGTGCGTCAAGTAGACATTTAGCATTTTTTTCCGTTTGGGACCTAGCCATTGATATGTAAAAAAACCCGACCTAGCGTTGTAATTTCTGTTCTCTGCCAATTGAGCATCTTTTTCTGCTTATCATTACTAATCAGCTCGTATCTCTATGTAGAGTTTAGCTACAGGTAGCTAGACTTTTCTCATGACCCACTATAGTCGTTAAAAACCAGAAGCAATTTATTATCTCCTCGCACTCCTTTCCAGAATTCCAATCTTACTAGGACCCTTATTATTTCACCATGCAGTAAAGTTACTAAGAACAAATGGCAATAAAACTAGCTCACCTATTCGCGTTTATCACAAAAACATGGTTGTAGACCTCTTGAACCCCACACTCATGACCAGCTAGATTAAAGTACGAGTGGTTAGTCATGTTCACAACGGTCTTCTTGGTGGTGGTTGACTGGAACTCCATGTGGAAAGAATCATCATCTTTCACCTCATATGTGATGTTGGTGACCAGGTCGCCGGGGTAGCCCTCGTCACCGTCTTTTGAAAAGTGGCTGAATATAACCTTGGTGCCATCAATTACCGATTTCCAGTTGACCTGAAGCGTTTTAAAAAAATCGGTAGATATAATACCCTAACTTTGCCCAATAAATCCGTAAAAAATATAGTAAAAGCATATAGTTCAAGCACTTTCTTAGGCTTTCAAAGTATTTTGTCAGTTAAACGAACAGAACTCTAAAAAGGTGAGAAATAACCACAATGATCTCTTAAAAACAGAACCTACCTTATCAAATCCAATAATACCACCATGTAAATGATTTTGCCCGACATTCTTAGCAACAGTATATGTGACGCCATCGATGGTAAATTTAGCTCCTCCTATTCTGTTAGCACAACGGCCCACAGCAGCACCCAGATACGGAGTGTTCCTCGTCAGATATCCTTGCAGATCATCAAACCCTAGTACCACGTCGGCAGTTATGCCGTATTTATCTGGAACCTGGAATGCAGTTGTGTAATATAGATTTTAGAACCTTTCATTTGACCAATTTTTATGATAGATACTGTGACCAAATCTGCTGAAAAAGTCAATAAAATTTATCGATCAACCTCTTACCACCAAATCGTTGAGAATCGCCTTCCACATCGGCATAAAGGCATTAGCATTGAGGTATTTTCGGTTATAGAATAGTCCAGTAGCTCTGAACCTCTTGAAATGTATTGGCACAGCTGGTGGCTAAATAACTTTTAGCATAATATCAAAATAGACTAAGAGCTGGTTGCTAACTATAAAAAAAACATAAGAAGAGATGTAATAAAATGTTTAAATTATCACCTTAATGGACTGTACGATAGCCCCATAAGTTATAGCTGACAGAGAGAACCCGCTGAGAGTGCGCCATGTATACTTCCAAACAGTTTCATTGTTATGTGTTCCGAATACTTCTTTGATTAATGTCACCATTTTTAACTGAAAGAAAGAGCAGTTACATGGGTCAGTCAATCGAGTTCGGAAACACAAATGCCGAATGTTCTTTGTGTACCTATTGAATAATTAGCAGGTATCTCATATGTAAGTGTCCGTCTGGGTGGGTACCACCGCAATGTATATTTCTATCGCCAAGCAGCAATGTGCATGCACTGTTGTGTTTCGTTTTGAAGGACATTGTAGCCAGTGTAACTACTGAACATAATGAGACTTAACATCTTATGTCTCAGGATGACGAGCGCAGTGGAATGCCACACAGTACTTTGTAACTCAAGGTGCTGGATAGTGTTGCTTCTGTTTATGGGTGGTCGTATCGCTTACCATCATGCGAACGGCATGCTCGTATCGTCATTCAATGCCATAAAAAAATATATAATTTACAATGCCCTAAAAAGTAAAAACCTTACTTAGGTTAGTACTTATATATTATATGCGTGATAAATACAATAATTTGGTGCTCTAAATACTAAACGAGGTTTTAAAATGTGTGTTCGTAAGTAATTCTTTGATATACATAATATAAATGGTTTGGACTAATTTTTACTTGGACGTTACTTTGCGCAATAATAGGTAACTACTATCTAGGTATAAGTCAACGAGCTTAATATCTCCATGTCCATAAATAAATTTGACACTTTGCCGGCAAAATGTATTAGTTTACACTAAAGTCTACACTCCAGAGCACCATATCCGAGTCTCAGGTGACCAATTTCTGTGATGAATATTTTATGACCCAAAAAAATGTTTTATGCGACAAAGTTTTAATCAAGCCTCTTCATTAGAGTAGGGAAACCTTAGATCAAGAAAATAACTGAGATAGTCTCACCTTAAAAAATCCACGTAATGTATATTGTAAAAAGTAATTATAAGTACAATATCCCAGTGTCTCAAGTTCAGTACAAAATATCAGTATAATATAATGTTCAGTATAATATAATTTTACAGCCGTACAAACGGATAACGGAAACATAAACATTATAATATTATAAAAACAATAAAATTATTACGTACCTGATAAAGAAATTGTAGTGACGATCTTCCCCGTTCAATATTAGAGGCAGACTGATTGAAATAACTTTACGTAGCGTTTATAAACTCGAGTGAAGCTAGCCACAACTGATATGCTGCTGGTGACAAGAGCACCCATAAATAGAAATATTGTAGTTGAAACATTTACCAACCACATTTTACTTAATAAATAGACACTTGATGGAAGCTAGGATCAACATACATACACACTCATGCTCTATCCTCAAAGGGGTAGGCAGAGGCGCAACTAGTGCACCCACTTTTCGCCGTGTATTTCGTCCCATGATGTGATAGGGGGCGATCCTATCGCTATATCAGACAAAAATTCTAGACTCCGGGCTGATACTGAGTAGAAAAACCCAATATCACTGCCCAACCCAGGGATCGAACCTGATACCTCAGCACTGCAATCGTACCGTAACACAATTACACCACCGAGGCCAACAATATCTATATCGACTATGGCCGGGTTTTCATCCGTAGTCAGGTAAAGTTAAGGCTCTTATTACACTAGCGAATTGCAACCGAATTCACAGCGAGGCGAAGGCGCAACGCGCTCGGCCTATGTAATAAGATTGTTAACTTGACCACGGATTAAACAATACGGGCTAAACATAGACGTATATAGAGGGGGGACGCCCCCCACCCCATTGATATTGATGCAGCCTACTAATATAATTTTTAAAACCAACAAAATTTTCATATCGACATGCACTCAGTAGTCATTTTATTTTTTTAAGTCTTGGAAACAACACGGGCTAAGGCACGAAGTATAAAACTAACGGGAAAACTAGAATGTCTATTTCGTAAGAAATGTTATACCCAAAACGATGAAAACGCAAGCCTGTTATTTGCTTTCGTAGGTTTATTCCTTTACGAAACTCGATACGAACTTACTCTACCCTCTCTACGCATCTGCCCATTCTTAACACGTACCTATTTGCCAGTAAACTGATCAGAGGCAGGTAGCGCGTCCTAGTTGCTTTTGAAGCGCAAATTTTATAATATGCACAGACACTAAACAAGTACCTAGGACCTACCTACCACGACGTGCCTTAATATAGGTACTTACTGAACCAAATATTACCGTCTCGTAGGAACTACATTACATTTTAACTGAAGTAAAATAAGACACCTACAAGGTGGACGGACGACTTGATAAAGGTCGCAGGGACACGTTGGATGCAGGCCGCTTTCAACTGGTCCGTCTGGAAATCTTTAGGGGAGGCCTATGTTCAGTAGTGGACTTCATGAGGCTGATGATGATGAAATAAGACACAAGCAGGGACACAGTTGATTTGACTAAAAAACGAGAAAAAGAAAAGTAGAAGATATATGATTAAGAGCTGGCTGATGAAGTAAATTGGCTCTTGTAAATTATGTCCTAAATAATATTTCCAAGTAACATTCACAAGTCCCT
Source organism: Sphinx pinastri (assembly GCA_947568825.1). Classification (NCBI taxonomy): domain Eukaryota; kingdom Metazoa; phylum Arthropoda; class Insecta; order Lepidoptera; family Sphingidae; genus Sphinx; species Sphinx pinastri. The sequence continues at coordinate 7,258,584 of OX387634.1, forward strand.
TTTGATATTGCTAATTATAATTAAAATGAACATTGCGGTGAAAATTTTAGCCATAGGCACACCATATACCGATGCTCCCCGATTATCTTATCGCAATAGATAACAATTGTTTTGTGGGACATGACAAGCTTGTATACTTCAAATAGCAATTAGACTTGTAATAAATACCTCAAGTACAGAACTCAAGTCAGGAGATATAAAGGTTTGAAACAGATGTTTTACAACAGAAATTGTTGATTTTATAGTTTTATTTTAAAATATTTTTATTTAAAGTATTTTTTCTTCTGCGATTTCTTATGTCCGAAATACACAGACAATGTCTTACTTTAAATTTCTACTACTACCATTGATACTGTTATGAAGGATAGACGGGTGTAATTTATCTACAATCATATTGAAAAAAAAATGCCTAATTACTATTAAAATATCTAGCCTGTGGGCTTAGAATGTGACACAAAGACGCAACTCGCAAAACGATGTCGTTTAATGTTGATGTTTGTGATTGATCGAGAGACCAAGACATCAGTCACGTGTTAGTCTCTGAAGCAATCCCAATAAGACGAAACGGAGTCGTGACGTGTTTTTTTGTCACATTCTAAGCCCACTGGTATTGAGAAAATTTTACACACATTCATAATATAATTAATTGATTAAAAATAAAGTGGACGAAAGCCTTGTTGGGAATGGAACGGTCTGCCGAGACAATGTCCGGAGGTTCAAAACCCCAGGCACACACCTCTGACTTTTCGCAGTTACGTGTGTATTGTTTATCAATGATCATTCGCTTTAACGGTGAAGGAAAACATCGTGAGGAAACCTACATATCTGAGAATTTACCATAAGAATTTCGAGGGTATGTGAAGTCTGCCAACCCGTACTAGGCCAGCGTGGTGGACTAAGGCCTAACCCCTCTCTGTAGTAGAGGAGGCCCGTGCTCAGCAGTGGGCAGTATATGATACAGGGATGATTGCATGCATGATTAAAAATCATTGGTACAGATCATTTTTACTCATTGACAAAAACAACATCATCTATTTTATATGACGTCTAAATACGCCACTTCCTCCGCCAAACCGCACATATTCTGATGAGTTGCTAACTTCACGTATCCCCCTTCTCCGTAAAGGGTCCCCCAGGTGTTCTTTACTATATAGTACGGTACATTGCCACTTAAATCGAAACCGACTATCTGGACCATGTGGTTTTTAGACAATCCATCATGACTGCGGCTGTGAAGACAAAAATATTAGTAAGTCCCGTGTCACATAATAATATGCCTAGAGAACGCACGCACTATTTCGATTAAAATTCATATGTAAAGGTTAGATATATGTTTTTATTTATTGCTTCTGAATAACGAGACGAGCATGCCGCTCACCGCTCGCCTGATGGTTAGCGATACGACCGTCCATAAACAGTACCAACACCAAATAGGTATTTTAATTACAAAGCACTGCACTGCGCTCGTTACTCTGAGACATTAGATGTTAAATCTCATATTTATTTATAGCCTTTTTCTGAAATAAGTGTACATTTTTTTTATATTTGTTTTTATATATAGGTTTGTTTTTGGCAAAGGCCTCCTCCAACACTTTCCAATCTTCCGGCTACAATGTTCTTTAAACCGGAACACAACAGTGCATGTACACTGCGGCTTGGCGATAGAAATAGACATTGCGGTGAACCATACCATTTGATGAGAAACTTTTTGCCTGACTGTACATTGATAGAAGAAATACTTACAAACATGCTTTTTGGATAATGCCCCCAATGTAGTTCATTAACGGGTATGCGTTCACCACAACAACTACGGGACCATGGTATTCTATTACACGCAGCAAATAATCTTCGTCCATGTCACTGAAAGAATTATAACAGCTGATTACGCCCCATAAACTCTTCTTGGTCACCGCGTGTATAAACAAATCGTACAAATCTCGCCATTCAAATTTCGAATGGCGAGTCTCGTACGAAATCAGTACGGAACGATTTGTTCGAGGCTCGCACCAACACTTGCGAGTCTGCAAGCCTGCTGCCCCCTATAGTTCGTGCACCTTCTCTATAGGGAGCAAGCCTATCGCTATATCGGGCACAAATTCCAGACTCCGGGCCGTTAGTGGGCACAAAAAATCCAGTAATTTGCCCGACTCTACATTCGCACAGGAAACATAAGCGCTGTAGTGCGCATACGCAATACAACTACATCACTGAGGCAATGACTAATTAATTAAATAAACTTATTGTCGGTACCATGTCTCAGGAACACGCTGCATGCAGGCCGCTTTTAAGAGGTCCGTCTCGAAATCTTTAGGGGAGGCCTATGTTCAGCAGTGGACGTCGTGTGGCTGATGATGAATAAATGAATTGTCGGTAGGTAGGTACGTATTATTTACCATGTAACTCTATAACTCTTAAGCCTTCTAACTCCTTTGTACTTATTACTTTTACATTCACCATCTATTAACATCAATGGATACTGGTCTTCGGTGGCGAGGGCTAATTTGTCTTTGCATAAGAAATATAAAGCTGTCATGTCGCCGCCCGTACACCCCTTATTGTATGGCGAACAGTCCATCAATTCCTGAAATCAATACAATTATTCGTTGTACCACCAATGCCAATATAAAAAATAGGTTGTAGGTGAAAAAAACTATACTAAATAAATACACATAACAGTCACAATCAACCTGCAGCCAAACAGTTTAATTTGTAAAGATCTTTCATCTTTTATGCGAAACTTTGTGCAAATGTTGCTTTTAATATATTATAGTAGTTCATTATTGAATATGGTAGTTGACTACATTTTTTAATACATTTATCAAAAATGTATGCCATCTGAAATCTAACGGAAAAAGAATTTTCAAAATTGGGGCAATAGTCAATAAGTTATAAAGGTTTAAAATTTGGTGGAATCGGTAGTTGTCGAATAACAGTAATATCATACTGTGACCTCACCGAGTGTCACCGGCCATTACGCTGCGTGCAGGCGAAAGAGATAGCGCGATATCCCCTCCACTTCTCCACTTTTATTCAAACAATATATCACATATGAATCTTCTTCTTCTTGGTCGTAACACTCTTGACAGAGTGGTCGTGGTCGTCATGTAGTGTTGTTTGGTGCAGATGTAATGCGCCTTTCGATCTCCCGCCACATCTCTCTGTTGGATGTTATTCTTGTGCACTCATGTACGGGACGGTCCACGGCGGATTTGACCTGATCGGTCCAGCGCATGGGTGTCCTTCCCCGCGGCCGAGTGCCTTCAACCTTGCCCTGGACGACAAGACGTTCTATGGACTGGTCGCCTCGCCTAGAAACGTGCCCGAAAAAAGCAAGTATTCGGGACTGTACTAAGGCGGATAGACGCTGCTTGATGCCGAGTTCTTGAAGTATCGAAGCGTTTGTGCGAAACTCGGTCCACGATACCCCAAGCATTCTTCTCCAACACCACATTTCCAGAGCATCTATATTCTTCTTTTCAATCTCTCGCAGCATCCATGTTTCTGCGGCGTAAAGGAATATGGGCAAAATTAGAGTTTGTACGAGCCTGATCTTCGTGGCTTTGGTGATGTTTCTGTTTCGCCATATTCTCTTCATTTTGTCCATTGCAGTCCTAGTAATTCCCATACGCCTCTTTATTTCCTCCATGCATCCGCCATTGTTTGCGACCAGAGCGCCAAGATATATGTAAGACTGTTCCACTTTGCAGTTCGCAATCTCAGTGACTTCTGGCGAATTATTGTTAGCTCGGTCCACAATCATCATTTTGGTCTTGCTGCGATTTATGTGTAATCCGAACTGAAGGCTTATTTGCTCCATTTTGTAAAGCAGCTCTTCCATATGGTGCGCACTAGTCGCAAAAAGAGTGGTATCGTCTGCGTAGCGCAAATTCGCAATTTTATAACCACCAATTTTAACCCCATCCGTCCAATTCTCCAAAGTGACACGCATTATAATTTCGGTGTATATGTTGAACAAGAGTGGTGATATTATACACCCCTGGCGAACGCCAGCACTGGGATGAAAGTTGCTGGACAAGGTGTTATCTGTCCGTACTGACGCAGTTCCTTCTTCGTACAGGCGCCTCAGAAGGTGTACAAGATGTTTTGGCGTGCCCATTTCTAGTAGTGTTCCCCATAGAATCGGCCATTTCACCGAGTCAAATGCTTTTGAGAAATCTACAAAGCAGATGTATGTTGGCTTGTTGAATTCTCGGGCCTTCTCGATGATTTGGCGAACAATGAGAATCTGTTCTCGGGTGCCCTTACCTTTCACAAATCCGGCCTGTAATCACATATGAATACCTGCTTTATTTTTCGACCAATTTTTATGCTGATTTCACAGAAGAATTTATAAGTATTATTTTCTGTTTCATATAAAATAATGTACAAAACTACATTATTAGATAGTGCAGGCGTCGTGCAGATAGCGCTATGGAAGGCACAGTGAAGACATTTAGTCTTTCACACAGGCAAAACCGTGAGCAATGCCTAGTAAGTAAATAAAATAATCACCTGAACACTAAGTTGCTGATACCCGAACTTTCTAATAACTGCCATTGACTCCATGGTGCCGACGATACTCATGGCCCAACAGCAACCGCACCTCAACTGATCTAAGACTGGTCCAACCGCACCCTTAGTGCGCCTGTACATACCAAATACACATGTTTCCGCAGATAAAGACAAGTCTACACACGATTTCTTGGGCATAATTTTTTATTTGACGAAATGAGAAGACCGCTTGTATAATTCATGGATATAAATACCTAACGAAGATAGAAAATCTCATATACAAAGTGTTAAGTCTCATAATACCCAATAATTTTATACAAAACTGCATAATACAGAAGTGTTAACATACTGCTTTTTGGAGGTAAAAAAAGGCAATGGGTACCTAGACGGACTCTCACATACAAACAATGTAACAATGTTTATTAAAGTAAATACAGAAAGTGCTATTGGGATTTTGTTGTAGTTTAATCAATGAACCATGTCCTGGATTAATATATAGGCTTAATAATTTTTATCACGGTAAATACAGTGGGACGCTGGGAAAGAGCACACGGACAAAGCCGCAACACCTAGTATTTTATGCATAATTATTAAAAAAAAACATAGTTTGAGAAGAGGCCCGTGCTCAGCTGTTAGCAGTATATACAGAGCTGGTATTTTTATCAAAAGCTTACCAATCAACCACTTTCGATATATTTTCCGGAATAATTGTTTCATTCACATTTGGCGTACAGACTTCATAACTGTTGGCACAGCCCGTATCGCTTTTCGAACTTAACAAAAACTGGGAAATTTCTTCTTCGGTCATATCTGTGAATTTCGTCCAACCATGTCGGGCGCCTGTTAAACCATTCAGCCTAGCTATTTCTTTCATCGATTCCTATACATAAAAAAATACTTTTATTCATTAACATATTTCATAAGCATTTGTAGAATTAGCCGTTGCCCGCGACTTTACTTGAACTTCAGAAATAATTAAGAGTCGTACGAAAACACACCGAAGTTACAAACACAGAAAACATATTTTTTTCTGTGATTTAAGTATCTACATAGATCCTTTACATGTTCGTCGGCATTTACTAAATTTCATCACAGAGAAATGACTTTCATGGCTCCTGTCCTAAAAGGCTGGAAGTGCATGCATATTTCTAGAATTGTAGGTATTTATGGCTGGTGATGGTCACTTATCAAGTAGTCTACCCACACAAAATAAAACTACATAATTATGAATACATAAAATACTACTAAGTCCAGGCTCAAGGTTTGCCAACGGGCAATGGAGCGCAGCATTCTAGGTGTTAAGTTAACCGATCGCGTTCGAAACACCGATTTGCGTTCCAAAACTCAAATTACCGATGTAGCTCAGAAAGCCGCTAAGCTTAAATGGAACTCGGCTGGCCACATCAGTCGTATGCCTGACGAGCTTTGGGCCAGGGCTACCACTTTGTGGAGCCCTGACACTGGTCGTAGACGTAGAGGTAGACCAAAGAAGAGATGGCGGGATGAACTGGACTCATTTGACAGCAATTGGTTTAATGTAGCACAGCATCGCGAGTCATGGAAGGATCTTGGGGAGGCCTTTGCCCAACATTGGGACATTATAGGCTATACAATACAATACAATACAAAATACTACTTACCCTAAAAGTTGCCAGTCTCATTGGATACTCGTCATAACTATAACTTTTATTAAATTTCTTCAAATACATATCGAATATTTTCGATCTTTCCACGGGTATTGTTGCGTTATCCCATCCAGACGCGATCGAGTAGTTTATTAAGTGATTACTTGACATTACAATGAGATACACGGTAGCCGAAAAAATAATCAAAAATATACATTTTGCAATCATTTTAAAACCGACTCATTTGTGTGGATACTTGGAGGACAATGATAAAAGAATTTATGTTCAAGGAAAATTGATACATATTTATCCTGCAGGAAAATGTCTATTTTATACATTATTTATTATGTATCCGATATCCTACCAATATTATAAACGCGAAAGTTTGTAAGTATGGATGTATGGATGTCTGGATGTATGGATGTTTGGGACTCTTTCACGCAAAAACTACAGAACGGATTTCGATGAAATTTGGCACACGGGTAGATCATGTCCTGGATTAACACATAGGCTACTTTTATTCCGGGAAAACTCATTCACGCGGGCGGAGCCGCGGGCAAAAGCTAGTATTAACATATTTGTTGTAATTTCAACCCTATTGCTTCATAATCAAAAAGTTTGATCTGTTTTTAAAATTACTTTTCATACTCGTAGTGACGTTTTAATTAATACATTCACATTGATATTATTTTTTACAAAATGGAAATAGGATCGTAGAAATGCATGTTACTTTGAAATAAAACATAAATGGAACATAAATAAAAGTCATTTGTACAAAAACTTATTAATTTATTACTTACAAAAAAATAAGGCACTTATTAGAGAGCTGTAATACTAGATTGACAAAGTTTTAGGAACACACTTTCCTAAATAATTGTTGATTTGAATAATGCGTCCTAAAAATTCGCTTTAAATTGATAATATCGATGGGTGTACTATGATATATGGCTGTATAACCTCTGCCTACCTCCAAAAAGGCAGTAGGATATGTCTGGTTATTTACATTATAACTAATTTAAATATTATTTCTACGACACAAAAACATACGAACTGTTTACAAAATAAAATGATATCAATAGAGTTTGATGATAAATTCCGGTTTGGGATATTTTAGTCTATGGCACTTGAAAGTATCTTATAATGGCTTAGGCTTTAGTAGTTCCAAATAAAAATTCTTAGTACCGATGTGGAAAGGACTATAAGTTTACGTATAACCACAAAAAAATGATCTTTAATTATTTGTACCTAAAACGGATTCTACCAATAATTTAAACCAAAAAAAAATGCATATGTAAAAAAAAACTATTTTCGAATTTTACAAACAAAAACTAATAGTCTTAGAATCACATGACCCGTGACGATTGTTTAGGTCAGTATTGTAACAAATAGCAATATGTGTTGTAATTTTTATTTTTTAACCGACTTCAAAAAAAGAGGTTCTGTATTCGACCCGTATGTATGTATGTTTGTATGTAAGTTTGTATGGCCGCGATTATCTCAAAAACTACTCATTCGATTCGGTTTGTAGTGGTTTTGAAGTCGGTTTTATTTTTTGTTAAAAAGTTTTTAATAAGACATGGTCTTAAACCCTTAAGTTAATTTGTATTATGTTACATGACTGCACGATTTTATACGTTATACTGAAAAAGAAAATATCCTAATTAATGACTACATAGAACCCAACACCTTAAATACTATACGTACAACAATACATCACATACAAAATGTCTTACGACTAGATTATTACTTATTTATTGCCATTACAGGAAAATTACTTTTTTTATAAAAGTAGCTGCCTAAATAATATTCGAGTATATAAGTCGTAAAATATATTAGGTACAATTATTGCTGATATAATTAAAATATCGTTATTATTCGATAATAAAAAAACATTACTAATATCCTTGTAATGTATTAGTTATACAAAACTATTCCAAATGTTTATTTAATAATATTATCTGAAAAGGATAACAAACAAAAACAACCATTACGCATTTTACAATAATAATATAAACAATTCGGGATTCAGTTGGTCGAAATCATTTTTAACGATTATAATATATAGATAAATTTTCAAAAATATTATATTATGTTTGTAAAAACAATATCACTGACCTATTTTACTCATATTTTTTTATTATGTTTATTAAAAATATACTTAATTAAAAAACTAACACGAAAAACCCGATTAAAATCCGGTAAAAAATCAACAAGATCTAAGCTTTTGAAATTTGATGGAAAAGCTAAATGTCAAAAACGAAAAAGAGACACAACGATATCTCGTTGACGTCATCAAGCGCGCAAAAAGAGTTAGTGCGCCATCCCCACTACGCGCACATTATGAATAGGATAGTTTGATTTTGAACATTATTTTAAATGTAAAAGAAAATAATACGAAAACTAAATTCTTCTGTGAAATCCGAATCAAAATTGGTTGATAACTAAAGCAGTAATTCATATTTGAAATATTGTTGTGAGCAAAAGTGCGGGCGTAGTGGGCGTATCGCGTCATCTCTTTCGCTCGCACGCAGCGTTATGGCTGGCGACCTCGGTTACGTCACATTCTGCTGTTTCCGTTATCTGACAGATGCCCCTTCCACCAAACTTCAATGCTTTAAAACTCATTCTTTGATTAATTATATATCTAGATAGACACTGAACGTTTCAAACGCGTCGAAAAAAATAGAGGTCAACTGTTCTCCACTAGATGAGTTCGAGTGAATTCATTTTTGTTGTTTTTCATGGATATAATTTTCTCCCCGTTTTAATAGAAACCACGTTATAACTGTTATCATAATGCGCGCACACAAGGATACGCAGAATGATGCAGCGATAGCGTATTACACAGCTGTTACGCATACTAGCTTAAGAAAAGTTGGCCTGTTTATTTTTTTTCATTGTAGAGCGTCACTCTATCTAGGTATATAATTAATCAAAGAACTCATTTATTATTGCTTGTATTTTAAAAAATCTTTTTCCTTTAGATTTTAGAAGACATACATTTTTGATAAATGTATTTTTAAAAAAGTAATCAACTACCGTATTGCTACCCCGTTTCTTGACCAATTTTATTACTGATTTTACGAAAGGGCTTCTTATTCGTATTATTTACTATAAGGTATGGAATAATTGTCAAAATCGAACATATTAAAATACCCTATTATTTATTTAATAAGTATATTTAATATCACATTGGCAAAGACGGAAAATGCAACATATAAATGCTCGATGAAACAACATTCATAGTATAATTTATATTATGACAGTATTTGGCAAGAACTTCTATTTTCGGCAAGAACTTCTGTCTTCGGCATGTCTTATTATTTAAATATTTTTCAACCATTTACCAAAAAAAATAGTTTTATCTCAGTCATTGCCAATTTTCTTTTATGCACATTTTCAATATTATATAGAAATTGTTATTAAAACATAATTTGTAGCTGTTCCACTTAACTTTAAAACAAGGATCATATATTCATTTTTAGACATTCTCCAGCATGAAAATCAATGAAAAATTAAAGTTAGTAGTAATTCTATCGGAAATACGTTTTCATTGATATTTTTTCAAATTAATCCGTCGTGAAAATCTTTAAATTCGATACTGTAACAACTTCCAAAGTCAAACCAAATATTTCAAAATGCTATACTAAAATAGGCTCGTGAAATTAGATTTATCCCTAGCTTAAGCTAGACAGAACCTGGCATTATATTAAACAACATCAATAGTGGCAACTTCGTTTGCCAGACCGCAAATGTTGGAGCCGATTGCCAGCTGCAAATACCCACCATTGCCGTAGTCGCTGCCCCACGAGTTCTTCGCTATATAATAAGGTATTTCTGCTGTCAAATCATATCCTACCAGTTGTACTGCGTGATTAAGGTTCACTGGATCCCCACTGAAAATAATTTGTGTTATTTTTTTATTCTTAAATAACAATTGTAGGTCTTCTATATAATGTATAATCGGAGATTTCAATTCATGACATGCAAAACTCTGTCAAATGCACTCGCTAATAAAGTGCAATATGATTTTTTGCCATTGTCCGACTGACAATCCGTAACAATAATTAAGTTAGCCGTATGCAAATCATAAAATTTTCTAACTGTTAAATAAATAAAAAAAAATGAATTGTACTTAAAAAGCTCTAAGTTGCTTTAGTAGAAATATAAGTAGTTTTAAATGTCTATTAAAACAATTGAGTGCTTCACCCCATTATAATCTATGTTTATTTACCTGCAGTGGTACTGAATGACTCCGCCCAAGTAGTTCTGCCACGTCAAAGCGTTAACGGCAACAGTCACGGGACCGTGTGTCGCTATAGCTTCTATAATCTTCTCTTCTTTACCCACAAACCTGTAATAATACATGGAGATTTAAAAAAATATATATATTTTTCACTTAACTGGTGGTAGGACTCTCATATGTAAGAGTCCGTCTGGGTAGGTACCACCGCAATGTCTATTTCTACCGCCAAGCAGCAGTGTGCATGCACTGTTGTGTTTCGGTTTGAAGGGCATTGTAGCCAGTGTAACTACTGGACGTAATGAGACTTAACATCTTATGTATCAGGATGACGAGCGCAGTGGAATGGCACACAGTTCTTTGTAACTCAAGGTGCTGCATGGTGTTGCTGCTGTTTATGGGTGGTCGTATCGCTTACCATCAGGCGAACGGCATGCTCGTCTCTTCATTCAAGGCAATTATAAAAAAAAATACATATTTTTTTTTCTAGCTAAGAGTGCTAATGTATGTGCATTTGTGCCGATCATCTCTCGTGATCATGTCTCGTCGTCTGAACGCCACTCCACTTAGTATTAAGTGCAGTGGAGTCACTCAACAAATGGTATTACGTACCAATAACAATTCAATTCATCGATAATTCAGCCATACTCACTCATCACAACTAAAAGTAGACACTTTCACCCCAGTAGCGTTCTTGGCGACTTTGCACACGCCGTTGGTTAATTTCAATGGGTAGTCTTTCTCTTTCTCCACTGCCGTTTTAGTAAGAGTCAGCCAGTCTAGTAAGAGACAGATGTCGCCACCAGCGCAGCCGCTGTTACCCAGCCCGGCACAGTCTATCACCTCCTGTAAGCAAATATGAACCTTGATAATAAAGAAACAACAGTAATTATCAACCTAAACTAAAATATACACACACACACTCACGCCTTTTATCCCCGAAGGGGTAGGCAGAGGCGCAACTAGTGCACCCACTTTTCGCCGTGCGTATTCCGTCCCATGATGTGATTGGGGGCGAGCCTATCGCCATATCGGCCACAAATTCCAGACTCCGGGCTGACACTGAATTTAAAAAAACCCAATATTACTTTGCCCGACCCGGGAATCGAACCCAAGATTGCAGTCTTACCGTAATACAACTACGCCACCGAGGCAGTCTAAAGTAAAAAAATAGATCTAATTTTTACATTCTACATCTCAATTTTTTACATTTACAAAAGGTAATCAAAAAGTAATTAGCTAAAATACTAATTATAGCATTGATTTGTAAAGTGTATATTGATTTATGTTGTGAAATAGTTAGTTAATACCATATTGTGTAAGAATGTCTTGTAATGTTTTTTTTCGACTGCCGAAATTAGGTGATGTTTTTATAGCAAAAATAGCAATTAGGTCATCTGATAGTAAGTAATCACCAACCCCCATAAATATCTAGACTGGCAGGGGAAGCGTGTGTGTTACGAAAAACGACAAAAATTGTGTTACTAAACTACATTGTAAAGCAAGATCACCTGAACACTGAGTGTTTCCAGGGTTCCTGTATTGATGGCACGCATCGCTTCCATGGTTCCCACGGTACTGAATGCCCAGCACGCTCCGCACAGACCCTGGTCTCTCACTGGACCGATGACACCTTTGTCTCTCCTGAAATAACGTATTTAAATAAGCATCATCTATCTAGTATTTGAGCTCTAAACCGAATGATCTCACCGCATAAAATGCTCTGGACCAGGGGACTTGAAAACTGCAAAAGAGGAAGGCGGGCACTATGGGCCAGTACTGAGGGTATTTGCCGACAGTGCCGGGCTTATGTACCCTGTCGTCCCAGATGGAACTTTTTTTTTACATTATTGCTTCTTAAATCTACCATACTATACCAGCCCACAGCCCTGTACCATATAGTGCCCACTGCTGAGCACGGACCTCCTCTACTACTGACAGGGTTTAGGCCTTAGTCCACCGCGTTGGCCTAGTGCGGATTGACAGACTTCACATACCGTCGATTTTTTTTGTCAATTTTCAGGTATGTACGTTTCCTCACGATGTTTTCCGTCACCGTTAAAATGAACGATAATTGATAAACAATATACCAGTTCGAAAAATCAGAGGTCTTGGGTTTTGAACGTACGAACATCCGTCTCGGCAGACCATTCCATTCCCAATTAGGCTATCGTCCTCTTAAATCTAATCCGTCACAATGAACGCATCAACTCGAGCCCGTGGTACCTGCCATTATTATTGCTCGTCCACGGTACCGCGAGACAGAAAGAATAATCTGTTTTAACTACGCTAAATTCGTTTCTTGGTTGCCGTGTCGATATTATTTAGGCAGATGAGATTACGTCAGAACGCTATTTGATTTGGTATGTTTATCGCCTACGCCGACATAATAATTTTGTTCGAGTTTTTTTATGAAAACAATATGTATATTTTATGTAAATTATAATAGTTAAATATCTATAAATGGTAATTATCATACCTATATCTGACTGCCTCGGTGGCGTAGTTGTATTACGATACGATTGCAATGCTGAGGTCTCGGGTTCGATCCCCGGGTCAGGCAAAGTGTTATTGGGTTTTTCTACTCAGTATCAGCCCGGAGTCTGGAATTTGTGCCCGATATGGCGATAGGCTCGCCCCCTATCACATCATGGGACGGAATACGCACGGCGAAAAGTGGGTGCACTAGTTGCACCTCTGCCTACCCCTTCGGGGATAACGGGCGTGAGAGTGTGTGTGTGTGTGCGTATCTGATATCGTATTATTACTAAAGAATGGGAACGAGCACCGACAACCACACGAAACACGGCAAATTAACTCTCGTTTTCTGTGTAAATCAACGACGACCAAACTTCGGAACAACTCTGCCAAAAGGCTCTACAATGTAAAAGGAAGAACAGACGATCGAATTTGGTGCGGCCGCACCAATTCGTTGTGCGGTGCGGTCGTCCCGCCACACCACCGCACCGTACCACGCACTGTCCGGTTGTTTCTATGCTCGCAATGCGTGAACACCTCTTACAGTATGCCTTATATTCTCTCGAAAAAGGCTACATTATCGATACCTATTGAAGAAAAACTAATATGGAGGGTTTTCATTAGAGCATAGATATAGATTATAGTCTGGAATAGCACATAGGTCACTTTTTATCCCGGAAAAATATATAGCGGGACATTTATCCTGGAAAACACTACCACGCTGGGGAAGCCGCGAGCATTTAAGATAAAAAGTAGCCTATAGCGGACAGGAGTAATGTAGCTTCCTACTACTGAAATAATTTTCAAAATCGGTTCATTATAGTTGTGACAATCCTATCTGGCCGGTATGACAATTTATTGACACTTCACAGAATGCTATGCGTACTCAAAGTCCGGTACGAACAAGCCAAAGTAAACAAAAATATCAGAATCAGTTCAAAAGTAACAGCCTAGCCGAGTCAAAAATATATGCACAAATCAAAAATTTCTGAGAGATTATGTGACTAATACACGGAGCATTGATGAATCAATGACGATGGACGTGGATAAACCTCTGAAGTTTAAATTACATTGACATAATTAATTTTTCATTGATTTTATCAATCAGGCCTTTTAGGCCAATTAGTTAGAGTTCGGTGCGACAGTCTTAATTCATATTCAGTAGCATTAGGTACTTATATTTAATAAAATTACATTAGAAATGCTATATGAATTTTCCCTCGCTCAGATACATAAAAAAAATTAAAACATTAATTATAATTATGGTCGAAATAAATTATATATCGAATACATTCTAATGCTCTTGAAACATTTATTAATATATGTACATAAACAGGGTCTATTGACCTGCTTCAGTTGAACACTATATATATCGTGATACACCCTGTTTATAATTTCCAAGTTTCGATTTTCTCAGTAATCGTTTATATTTCGCTCCCAAACGATTAGAAACTTTCCCAACGCTACGCTCGTGAACTGAAGGATACAACATTGTAAAGGCGTCGCGTTGATTTAAAAGTCAAGATTAAATAATTTATTTCAGTATATTTTTACAATATTAATTCAAATGCTAAATGCTCTAAGGCTGTCGCGGACGTTTTTTTTATAACTTTTAAAGAGGAATAATTCCTTCATACTTAATTTTAGCGTAACTTTAACCGTTGAGGCAGCGCACGCAACGGAAGCTTTCAATAGGCATATTTTTCCTGTAACATTTTACATTAATGCTACCGCTCCTATTGGTCGTAGCGTGATGTTATATAGCCTATATACCTCCTCGATAAATGGACTATCCAACACAAAAATATTTTTTCAACTATAACCAGTAGTTCGTGAGATTAGCGCCTTCAACCAAACAAATAAAAACCAAAAGAACAAACAAACTCTTCAGCTTTACAATATTAGTATCGATATAATATGTATAGTATAGATACAGACAACAGTACAGTCATATGTGAGAAGTCACGATTTGAGTAAAGATTTAATGGTGATAATTTTCCTGTATATCTTCGACCTCATTATAATTTTGCTCTCGGTAACAATGTCGCGACAGAAAACGTGCTACGCATCATCATTATCATCAGCCACATGACGTCCACTGCTGAAGATAGGCCTCCCCTAAAGATTTCCAGACGGATCTGTCAAAAGCGGCCCGCATCCAGCGTGTTCCTGCAACCTTTATCAACTCGTCTGTCCACCTTGCAGGTGGACGGCCGACGCTGCGCTTGCTAGTACGTGGCCTCCACTCGAGAACCTTTTTGCCCCATCTGCTATCAGTTCTTCGAACTACGTGCCCTGCCCACTGCCACTTCAGCTTGCTAGTTAGCTGGGCTATGTCGTGCTAGGCATACGAAGGTTGAATAGCGACTGAACTGCCGAACCAACAATAATAACAATAATCGAATATGGTCCGGTGGCGCACCGGGTTCGTGGTGCGCCGTACCAAATTCGATCGTCTATTCGTCCTTTTAACCTTCGTTATTGTGCGAAACTTAGGCCCCGTTTTTTCAACTGTAGTTATCTTTTTTGCAGCACCTGGAGCACTCGAAGCTCCGCGAGCGCGTCCAGCTTAATAAGACCCTGATAAAAAGATAACTACAGTTGAAAAACCTGGCCTTAGTTGCTATCTTATCTGTAACTGTCGGCAATTTCATTGATCAATTAGTAATCAGGAACACATAAAACTATATTTGCACCTCACCTCAATTAACGAAAAGGCAAGTGGTGTTAACATTCAGCCTTCAAGGCTGTAAAGTAATCATTAATTTATAATATTATAATTTAATTTATTTATAACTAGGTGTTGCTCGCGGCTTTGCCCGCATAAAAAGCCTTTCCTCTTTCCTTAAAAAAAATTAAACATAATATGAAAGGTGAGTGAGTGATTGAGACAAAAGACTGTGAGATATCTATACATCTATACATATAAATAAAATTGGAGTGTCTGTAATATTGAAATAACCGTTTTTTACTACATGTATATGAATATATATACGGTACATACACCAAAATAACATTTTTTTCAATTTTTGTCTGTCTGTTTGTTCCGGCTAATCTCTGAAATGGCTGGACCGATTTTGACGGGACTTTTATTGGCAGGTAGCTGATGTAATAAGGAGTAACTTAGGCTACTTTTTATTCCGGGAAAATATAAAGCGGGAATTTTATCCCGGGAAAACTCATTCACGCGGGCGGAGCTGCGGGCAACAGCTATAATGAATATATTGACAAAACATTGACAGATTGACGTATGAAAGATTGAAATTCAGTTTACAATAATTCATATACAATTCGACATTGTCAGAATCATGGAGGATAGATATAAGAATCAGCATCAATGCATGTACGGAGCCGCCATATTTAAAAAACAAAAAATATTTAGTCATAAATCCATTCGCAACACCAAAACGGTGTTTCGTTTGTTTTGATGTGTGTTTAGACTTTGAGTATTTACCACTCAAAGGTGTTTAGAGGTTTATCACACACACTCACACATACGCTCACGCCTTTTGTCCTCGAAGGGGTAGGCAGCAGCGCAACTAGCGCACCCACGTTTCGCCGTGCTTATTCCGTCCCATGATGAGATAGGGAGCGAGCCTATTGCCATATAGGGCACAATTCCGGACTCCGGGCTGCTACTGAGTAGAAAAACCCAATAACACTTTGCCCGACGATCGAACCCGAGTCTTCAGCACTGCAGTCGTACCCTAGTCCCTAATACAACCACGCCACCAAGGCAGCAGAGGTGTATTGCCGTGTTAATTATTGTTATTGATGAAAAAATGCCACCAGTGGGGCGTCAAAATATCGGTCAGGCATTACAGTAGTTATGGTCGAATTATTTAATTGTAATTTTAGTCTCATTTTTTTTGTCATTAAGTACGTAACGTGTAACATTTTCGGTAATTTTTAATTTGACGGGTTAATCACTTTCGATACATCAAACGTTTCAATATATGGAATTAATGATTATCCAACTGATTTCCATTTACCGGAAGTGCTACATTTCTTTAGTCCGCGACTTGGAAAAATAATGGCGGTACGAAGTTCGCTGACCGAGCTAGTTTCTTATAAAAATCTACTGTAACGTATCGAAATGAAAACACACAGCAGTTTTAATATAAAGTAATACTGGAATGATGTGCTTCACAAAACCGCGCCTGTGTAGCTGACTTAGTTTTTTGCGCGTTAAGTGCTCACTGGTATTGCAAATTCAACAATCTCTCAATTAAATTTTATGGCATATAATAACTAGTTTTATATTAGGCACGGCTATATTTATCGACAGAAATGATTAGTACAAACGCTTCAGTTATTATACTTTAATTTGAGTTTTTATATTTCTCATGTTCTGTCCGAATGTAATGAGAGATTCATAAGGATTATATTTTATAGCATGAATATATACAAATAGGTACTATAGATATCATCGATTAAGTATAAAAGCTTATAATAACACATATTATAACCTGAGAACATGCACGCTTAGTGAGGCAAGTAAAACTAAGTCATCTCGATATTTTATTATATGACGGTTTATGCAATAAACGGATGTCTCAGTATCTCGGATAATCATAAGAAACATTGTAACATAACGTTACACACGTAATTATTACGATTAATCTAATATTTTGATATAAAATAATAGCTAAAGCAAAAATAATGATTCACAATTTTAATAAACGACATATCAAAACGTTGCCAAAAAAAGGAAAATTGTTACCCCAAATGTTCATGTCCATGTTCTAAAATTAATATACCTATTTCTAAAATTAACTTATACTTACTGTTATGTGCTATCACATTGTGTTGACAGTATTAAGAAAATATTATTTTTCTGTTGATTTGATTTTGACATTTCACATTTTTAACATGCTTATATTATTATTTTAAATGAAAATATATCTAAAATAAGGCCACCCGTATCTTTTCTTTTTTCGAAATTATGTAGATTTTATTTATAATTTTAAATTTAATTTCGTCTTATTTTCAACAGATGTAAGCACTAAGCGTCAAATGACGTCAATTATACAGTTGAATAGTGTTGCTGCCTTTGTTTTACTATAAATCGCAAATAAACTGTCAAAAAATAGAAGTAGTGACAGTTGACGTAAATAAAGTTATTCATTCATATCATCATCTTATAACTAGAATGGAGGCAAAGGTAAATACCGCATTCAACCGTTTAAGTCACGTCATCAACGTGATTTGTTTTTAATTTGGTATGGCTTTGGTCATTCTAAAGGTTTCCCCACTTAAAACCATACGTTTCTTAAGAAGGGATTTATTATTATTTGTTATTCCTGATTTTTACATTGAAAATCTGCCTCTGTGGCGTAGTTGTATTACGGTATGACTGCAATGCTGAGGTCTTGGGTTCGATTCCCGGGTCGGGTAAAGTGATATTGGGTTTTAAATTCAGTATTGTGCCCGATATGGCGATAGGCTTGCCCCACTGATCTGTACTATTTACCACTGGATAGGCTGTTCCATACGTTTGACAGCAAATTCTTTGTGCCTATTTGAAGCGCCACTAGCGAGTGTACAGAGAAATAATTTTGACGTAAATTGCAAATGGCGCGTGAGCAGTGGACAGTACTGTGAAGTATTTTTGCATTTTTAATTAATTTAGTTAGAATTCAGTGTTATTCTTGTTATAAGAATTATATAAAAGTTATTAAAAATGAGGTCATGTGTATATTGTAAGCGGCGCTACAATAAAGGCAGTGAAATATCATTCCACAGGTATGTACTTTATTTAGTCATATTTTTCATCCAAAATGTTCATATTACTTAGAATGTAATCATGTCATACTTTCAATCATGTCTTATTTTAAACTTAAAACATGCATTTAATGAAATTCCGCTGAATAAAGTTTATTTTTATTTACAATTTTCAACTAGTGATCGCATCATATCCATAGTTTTATTATCGATAGTTGTAACACGTTTTTCCGTGATATTGACCTATTTCAGTTTGTGTAGTCAATTTATTTTCTCGAACACGATATTAACGCATATGAAATGTCCAACCTTAATTGGATACGCCAAATCAGAATTACGACATTAGAAATTTTCTTTTCCAGATTTCCAAAAGATTTAGAGGAGAGAAAAGTTTGGCTTCAGAATATGAAAACTAGCAACTGGACTCCTAAAATGTTTGCAACAACGAAAACTTACTCTTTGTCGATTACAGGTCAAAGTATACGACATTTTTTAACCCGTCAAATAATTTGGGCACGTCAGTAATTAAAAATATAAATAAAATATATAAAACGTGTATTATTTTACCTTTTTGACTTTGTTACTGTATTTATTATTCCACGGCTTCTCGAACCCAAACGTCAAAAATCTTTCGACGTGTTAATCAAGGTTTCATCATTATCTAACATTGTGCCAAACAACTGAATTTAATTACCTAGTTAAAGAGTGAAAAAGTAACAAACATCCATCTAAACTATCGCATTTTAAAATCAATCTGATTGAGACAAAAGTTAATAAATAAATTAAATGATGTCTTTTTTATTGTAAGAAGCTACCAAGAGCTATCGATATAATATGTTTCACTGAGGTTGACATCACTAGTTTTAGTACCGAAGACACTCACTACGGCCGACAGCGCCAAAATGGCGAATATCAAACGGGCACAAAAGCACTGTTAACAGCCGCCAGTCCAGTGGTATATAGAGGTCAGTGGCTTGCCCCCTATCACATCACGGCGAAATGTGGATTCACTAGTTGTTAAAGGCGTAAGTGTGTGTGTATCATTAAAATAAAAAAGTAATTCCTTACTGTGGTCAATAATTCCATAATTATATAATCCTAATTAAATAATGACCTAAGGTAGAAGCAATTCCAATGACCCTAATCTTGGGGAAAATCTGATACCACTAGCAACATTATTTACACACTTGTGTGCGTGTGGCTTACGCCTACATCAATGAGTTCTATGCTTCACACTCAACAGTTTTTTGATATGAAACTATCGTTCTTGGCGTTATTATTCTATGTATAAAAGTAGGTACAGTCAGCCATATAAGTAGCTGAACAAATTCAAAACTTCAAGTCGACTGTACACGTCGTAGCGGTACCCAGGCAGAGGTGCGCAGTCCTGGAGAGGCGCAGAAATGACCAGACCATGATCAAGTTTTGGGTCATCTCGTCGTCATGGGAGCTCGCAACACCCGCGCAAAAGGCTAGTTACGGAACTGTATAGTTGAAATTATGCGTTTAGATATTTCAATAAATTGCCAAAGTCTGAATTATGTGTAATTAATTCAGACAAGAGGCGTGTAGCACTATTATTATTTCATAATCATGCGAAAATAGAAGCACAAATTAAATGTTAAAATACGAGTGCATATATTTTACATCCATAATATGAAATATTATTCACGATTTTGTTTTTCTGCTCAGTATCAGCCCGGAGTCTGTTCGTGCCCGATGTGGCGATAGGCTCGCCCCCTATCACATCATGGGACGGAATACGCACGGATAAAAGTGGGTACCACTAGTTGCGCCTCTGCCTACCCCTTCGGGGTAAAGGCGTGAGTGTGTATGTATTTATGTACAGTCAGCCACATAAGTAGCTGACCAAATTCATATTTGCAAATTACCTTTACGCGTTAAGTTTTAATGTTTTTTTTTCTTAGTGTGAACTTAAAGTAAAGCTCTTTTATTTTATATTTATCAAGAGAATAAAAGTCGGTAAGAACACAAAAGTGTAAAGGCGATTTGATTTGACTGACTGTACTTACATAATATTTACTTAATATCACCGTCTACGAAGCCGAAATAATTTCATCTAGCTGCAGGGTTATCGCCAATGTTTGGCGGACCGGTTTTGAAACTGGTTTAATGTTTTGAATCAGTATCTGGCTATTAGTACATTAGTCGATATGCAGACATAACTCTATTCTATCTGTAGTGCTCGTCATTGGCTTATTGTATTTTTTTATAATATTTATTGTTATAAAAAGCTAGTAGCCAGATGGGTATTTAGTAGTGGTGTAACGAATATTCGCATTCGCATTTGCGAATATTCGCATTCGCAATAAATTATGCGAATATTTTGCGAATATTTTGCGAATATTTTTGGCTATGACATGTGACAATAATTTATACAATAACACTGCAACAGATTATCTTTGTAAATAATAATTTTGTTAGTATTTATAGTACTCATACAAAATAAAAATTATATCTTTTGATAACAAGAAACTTCAATCTTTCTAAACGCACTTAAGTACTTTAAATTATTGTTTTACCGAGATGACAACGTGATAGGATTTACGTTGTTATTTATACGAGATTTCTCAATACTTAATCTATTATTGGTTTATAAAATTATTGGAAAATATTATGAGAATATAACGAACACATTAAAATCTTTTAAAATATTATAACTTATTGATGTTTTTCCTTCAATGTCAATATACCTTTTAAATCCTTTAGTTGCACTGATGACTCACTATTTACTTAACCCGAATGGACTAGTTATATTTTTTTTACCACAATTAGTTATTTTTTCTTAAATTGAAACGATTAAGTTACCAATGTCGATATATGGCGTTGCAGTCGTCGGAGGACGCTGAAGCATATCGGAAGGTCTATTGACTGGCAGGGAAATCCTCCTGACACGACGTCCGTGCTTACAATGTTGAAAGCATCAAGAAGACGATCGAGCGGAACAAAGGCTCCAAAGTGTTGAGGGCCACATTGACTATTGGTACATTAAAGTGCGTGCATGAGGAGCTTGTACAACAACACCACCATGTCAGGCCAAGTACAAGAGCAGAGCACGAAGGCTATTCCACTACACAGGCATGAGACAGGGAGTTGTTATTTCTTCGAAATTAGTCACTGCTGCGTTGGACAACATCTTCAAGCTTTTTGATAAGAAAGGATTTGGAATTAGCTTCAATGACGAGTACATTATTCACCTTTGATTTGCCGAAATATTGTCGTCTTTTCAGAATCATTTAAGGACCATAGCATTATGCTCATTTGCTTAAAGACATCAACCGAGCTTCCCACCTGGTAGGATTTAAAACGAACCAGACCAAAATCTTGTGCAATGCTCATTTTGTTATCATCATCATCATCATCATCAGCCACATGGCGTCCACTGCTGAACATAGGCCTCCCCTAAAGATTTCCAGATGGATCTGTCAAAAGCAGCCCGCATCCAGCGTGTTCCTGCGACCTTTACCAAGTCGTCTGTCCACCTTGCAGGTGGACGGCCGACGCTGCGCTTGCCAGTACGTGGCTTCCACTCGAGAACTTTTTTGCCCCATCTGCCTTCAGTTCTTCGAACTACGTGCCCATTTTGTGTATATTATGCCAATTAGTGTTCAGAACGGAACTCTCGAAGTTGTCGATGAATCTGTCTATCTAGGAAAAGTGGTCCAGTTAGGCAAGTCCAACTTCAAGATAGAGGTCAAAACCAGCTCGGTTTAGCAGCGTTCGGGAAACTAGGCAAGGCCCTCTCATCTAAAATACCTCAGCTTAAAGACAAAATTCTTCTATCAATGAGTGTTACCAGTGATGACGTACGGCTTCGAGACGTGGCCTCTGACTATGGGCCACCCAAGATGGATCACAGTCCCTCAGCTAGCTATGAAGATGCTCGGTGTTTCTCAGCGCAATCAAATTGGAAATGAGGAGATTCGTAAGAGATCGCATATCGCTGACAATTTTCAAACAGGCCACTCTGTCTGGACTTCACGACGCTTACTATCACGTTCAGTTGGGTCACTTTGCACGATAAAATCTTTTGGTGCCAAATAAAAATCCAATATTCGCATTCGCATTCGCGAATATTGGAGTCAAATATTCGCATTCGCATTCGCGAATATTGGAAATTGGACATTCGTTACATCACTAGTATATAGTGTAGATACTATATTATAGGTTCACTGGTGGTAGGTCGCTCATATTTAAGAGTCCGGCTGGGTGGGTACCACCGTAATGTCTATTGCTACCGGCAAGCAGCAGTGTGCATGCACTGTTGTGTTTCGGTTCGAAGGACATTGTAGCCAATGTAATTACTGGACATAATGAGACTTAACATCTTATGTCTCAGGATGACGAGCGCAGTGGAATGCCACAGTATTTTGTAAGTCAGGGTGCTGGATGGTGTTGCTACTGTTTATGGATGGTCGTATCGCTTACCATCAGGCGAACGGCATGCTCGTCTTGTCATTCAAGGCGATAAAAAAAAATATATACTGTGTGTTACTCAAGGATCCGCCCACGTCAAATGCCTTACCCGTTATAGGGCCGATTTCATTATATGCTGATAAAGTCCCTGATAGTCTATTCAGAACTTATACTATAAACTACAACTTTTGAATTCATAGATCTCGAACAGAAGTATAGGTATGGCAGAAAAGTCACTAGTCATATATCACATTTATTTGTTAAATAGCGTTATGTGTCATCTATACTATAATATAAAGCTGAAGAGTTTGTTTGTTTGTTAGAACGCAGTGCTATTCTCGGGAACTACTGGACCGATTTTGAAAACTCTTTCACTAATAGGAAGCTACATTACTACTGAGGGCTATAGGCTACTTTTTATCCCGGAAAAACTTTTTCACGCGGGCGGAGTCGGAGGCACAATCTATTATTTAATAATGTGCGACCTAGAGGGTGTTGACATCAAGCATAGAGACAAACCTCTTAGCCGGTTTTAAATATATTTCAAGCTGTTTACAGATGCGACTTGATTTGATAACCCAACTAGTAGATATTTCGTAACTCCGAAGTGACCGAAGGTATAAAAATACGCTGTCGTAGGAAAAGTGCTGCCCGATACATTGGGAACGCTCAAAGAAATCCACTACAGTTTCCCCTGCCTGTCATAAGAGGCGACTTATAGGGCCCTAGGAAATATCAGGAGGTCGCGGTCGTACGAATGGGGTTTATTATAACTACCAACGTCTTGAATACCTAATAATTGACCCTAATTCTGCATCTTGCCCGGGGTCGAAACAGCCGCTAATTTCACGAGACCAAGGCTCTCTTCTTATTTTTTGCTCCAATTTAATTTAAATTTCATTTGTGAGTGAATGCACATTTCATTATTCAACAAGGTCAGCATTTAGAGGGTATACAGAGATGTGAAGGTCGATTCTAGGTTGCTATATTATTATTATCAGAGGTAGTTCTGCGAAATTATACAGCTTAGGAGAACGTCGATAAAAGTTGCTTGTAACAGATCGGAGGGGTGTAATCTCAACATAAGATAGCTATCGAAAAGTTCTTATCAAAATTAAATTTAAGCTCTAATCAATGCATTACATAGTCAACTTTATACGTAAGTTATTTAATAACTACATTTAGTTTTGATAAATTTCAAATTATCTAAACCACCTATCATATTATACGAGAATACATTATGTAGTTTGATTTTAGGTAGGTATTTACTTTCATCGTTTCGGAGCAATAATTTAATCATAATGGCACTATCTTATTGTGCCGTATGAGTGGATTGGCTGTCCTCGTAAACCCCGGTCATTGGCTGTATTTTTCCCTTGGCCTACTCTAGACTCTAGAGTTCTAAAGTTCATATCACTAATATTATTTTCATTTGCTCTGAATAAACACCACCACTTTACATGTTTGCTGCCAAGCATTAGACAAACATTGTTGTATTCCGCTTTAGGACATTGATTTTTTTTATTGCTTTGCGTGACGAGACGAGCATGCTGTTCGCCTGATGGCAAGCGATACGACCACCCATAAACAGTACCAACACCATCCAGCACTTTGAGTTACAAAGTACTGTGGCATTCCACTGCGCTCGTTATCCTGAGATATAAGATGTCAAGTCTTATTATGTCCAGTAGTTACACTGGCTACAATGTCCTTCAAACCGAAACACAACAGTGCATGCACACTGCTGCTTGGCGGTAGAAATAGACATTGCGGTGGTACCCACCCAGACGGACTCTTGCATATGAGAGACCGACCATCACCAAAAAATCTTCGAGTGATTAGGTGCAGTAAAACTATACTCACAAGTATATTGATTACATCCAATAAATTTGATGAATTTAGAAACGCATGACGAGCGACTGCCTCGGTGGCGTAGTTGTATTACGGTACGACTGTAATGCTGAGGTCTCGGGTTAGATCCTCAGGTCGGGCAAAGTGATATTGGGTTCCCTACTCAGTATCAACCCGGAGTCTGGAATTTGTGCCCGATGTGGCGATAGGTTTGCCCCCTATCACATCATGGGACGAAATACGCACGGCGAAAAGTGGGTGCACTAGTTGCGCCTCTGCCTACCCCTTCGAGAATAAAAGTCGTGTGTATATATGTATAGAAATTAGGGATTGCGCCTGCAGGAGTAATGTTTGGTAATTAGTACTACTTTATTCAAGTTTCGCTGAATCGGGCCTTATTAGCACGAAAACTTGCATAAGATATTCTCCGCAAGTTATATTTTGGAGTTTGCAGGGCTTGCGGCAAGTAGCATTTGTATAGAGTAATTAAAATATTACTCGTTCATAATGTACCTTTATATTGGTGAAAGATTTTTCAAATAGGTCCAGTAATTTCGGAGCGTATTCAATACAAACAAACAAGCAATCAAATCTTTCCTCTTTATAATCTAGTGGCAGTCTATACTAAGATTGCCGCTAGCGTTAACACGTCTGGATGTCCTTGTGTATTTTTTTATTACAATAATTATTGTTAGTCGTTCGTTTTGATTTACCGATAAAATTTCACGATTATCCTTTCATAACTTTTATATTGGTTATTAGTCATTACAAAGAAATAATTACTAGTGTGTACTGAAACTTAAATAACAAATATAGTGCCACGGTTTAAATTATTCACTTTGGAGATCTTCGTTTTCTTTCTTCAAGTATGAAACGTCTAATTTTCAATAAATATCTAACGCATTGTTGAAATCTGTTTGTAAAATGTACTTTTATCAAGGACATCTTCTATCAGCATCAAACGCCGTTCCCGGGAAGCATTCAGCAGCCCAGGATCTTATCATATATCAGCATATTTCAAGTAAGATTGTTCCATTTTAATATCATATCAAATCATATCATATCAAGATGTCCAACGTGGAAGACCTATTAGCAACTCAAGAGCAAATTTCCGCTGCCATTGAGCAAACCTATACTAATTTTAAGAAAGATGGGGCAGAGCGGAAATCGGCTGAATATATCAAGCGCCGTCTTGATACTCTTGATAGTTACTGGCACGAATATCAAACAAATCATGTTAAGCTGTGTGGATTAGGTATTAAGTCTCATACTTATTTTACGTCTAACCAAGTTGAACTAACGAAGGATAGGTTCCTTAATATAAGGGGAGTTATTGAAAATTATCAGCCGAGGGACGAGAGTAGGCCCTCTACCCCTCTTATCAAGCCTGCTACACCGCTGGCCATTCCAAGCGGTCAACCGCCTTTGGGACAGGGTTCATCGGCTCAGTCTCGTGGCATCAACAGCAAAACCGATGAAATGCTGCGCAAACAAAGCAGTAACTTTAAGGCGTTTGAACATACGGTATCAAATATCAATCTCGAACAAATATCAGATAAATGGGAGTTTGATCACCTTCTGCGCTCGATCGAAACTCGTTGGTCAGCCATAGATTCCGCTCATTGGGATTTGGACAGCGAATTATGCGGTAGGGACCCAAAGTATGAAGCAACCTTTTTCAAATATGAAAAAATATATAAAGACATCATAACATCTATCAACAAAAAGATGTGGTCCGTAACACATACGGAACAGTCAACACCTCAGCTGGATGTACCGAATTTCAGTGGCAACTATCATCAGTGGACTTCATTTAAGGATCTCTTTACGGAGTCTATTCACAAGAATCCCACTCTATCGAATGCACAGAAGATGCAGTTTCTCAAATCAAAAGTGAGAGGGGAAGCCGAGAGGCTCATCCAGCATCTATCAATATCATCAGATAATTATTCTACCTGTTGGGAAATTTTAAACCGCCGATATAACAACAACAGATTAATTTTAAATTCGCTTATCGAACTCATACTCAACATCCCCGTGGTGCCAAGAGCGTCATTGTATCACATCAAGAAGATGCATGACACTCTTCTAGAAAGTCTCAATGCCATTAGAAACTTAGGGATAGACGTAGACGCATGGGATCCGTTACTCATCCATCTTTTATGTCAAAAATTAGATGCCGAGACCCATAACGAATATATTGCATCAGTAAAAAATCCGAGAGAAGTACCAAATTTGCATGAATTTTTAGCATACCTAGAGAGTACTTTTACCACCCTGGAATCTTCAAGTCGCAAGCAGACCAACAGGTCTACCATACGCAACAGCGGTCAAAATTGGCGAGCAAATCCAGGGCATAAATATCATACTTCTAACAATTTCAACGTAAAGCAATCAACATCGACACAAGGTCGTAGCACATTGCAACTTGGAAACACCAAGAATGTGCACTTAACAAAATTTTATAAGTGTCCTATTTGTAAAACAAACGATCATGGGATTTTTTATTGTCAACAATTTTTACAAATGTCTGCAGTACATAAACGCAGAACCATATCAAAACTGAATTTATGCCAAAATTGCCTCTATTGCCACCAAGGAAAAGAGTGCATTTCCAACAAAACATGTCGCGAATGCAATCAAATGCATAACACGCTATTACACGAAGCGTTTGCGCAATCCGATCAAGGTTCAAGCGCGGTATCATCAAAGAATGCTTCGAAATCGGAACCAACACATGTGGTCCGAACTAACACCCACGTGTCGCAGCAAGACATACCTGAGGTACTTTTAGCCACTGCTATGGTCAAGGTTCAAACCCCGGATGGATCATACCTGAATATGCGTGCATTATTAGATCAAGGGTCTCAAGCATCCCTCATCACCGAGAATGGAGCACAATTGTTGGGGGTGCCACGGCAAAAATGCCAGGGTGTAATCTTTGGAGTCGGTGCAAAGGAAAGTAACTGCAAGGGACTCATACATATTAAATGTTCAGCAATGAACAATGCTTTTGAATTTGACACAGATGTTTACATAATGAAAAATTTAATCAAAAATCTACCAAGTCATTCATTCACAAAACCAGCATGGTCATTCTTGGATAACCTTACACTGGCAGATCCTGAATTTAATATCAGTCGTCCAGTCGATCTCCTTTTAGGAGCCGATATTTATTCATTAGTTTTAATGGACGGAATATGTAGAGGAGATCAAGTTTCACCCATTGCGCAAAACACGCGCCTAGGTTGGATTTTAAGCGGCAGTGCCAAAACATTGCAATGCAACATCGTATTAAACAACATAGATCAAATTCAAAAATTTTGGGAGATGGAAGATATTGCTAAAGAATCAAACATATCAACGGCAGACCAACATTGCATCGAATACTACAAACAGACCACTACTCGACGAGATGACGGTCGATACGTAGTAAGGCTACCCATGAAGAGCAACTTTGAAAAAGATTTAGGCAGTTCGAAAGGAAAGGCTGTTGCTCAATTTCGAACATTAGAACGAAAATTTATTCAACACAAAAATATGGAAAAAGATTACAAGTTATTTATGCAGGAATATCAATCGTTAGGACACATGAAGCTCGCCGCAAGTAACACGAAACCCGACTGCCATATGACTCATCATAGTGTACAACGCACCGAGTCAACAACTACAAAATTCAGAGTCGTTTTCAATGCGTCTGTAAAAACATCATCTAGACATAGCTTAAATGACGTAATGCAGTGTGGACCCAATCTACAACAAGATTTACAGTCTCTAATGATCAAGTGGAGACAATATCGATACGCATTTACAGCCGACATTGAGAAAATGTTCCGCCAAATTTGTATTCACGAAGAAGATCAAATGCTCCAAAAAATTATATGGCGTGACTCTAGAGATGAACCAATCAATGAATATAAATTAACAACAGTAACGTACGGAACAAAATCAGCCCCGTTTTTAGCCATGATGACTTTAAAACAATTAGCCGTCGATGAAAAACTTAAGTACAGCAAGAGTCAAGCAGCTGATGTTCTTGACCAGTCCTTTTATATGGACGATCTTTTGCACGGATCACATTCAATTGTAGCAGCAAAACAACTTCATGACGACCTTATCAAGCTGTTGAAATCAGGTGGTTTTAACCTCAGAAAGTGGAGGTCTAATATTCCCGAAATATCAGATGATAGCTACAAATCAAACAATCAAGATAGCTTCAACTTTAAGCAAGCGGAATATACAAAGACGCTAGGACTTTGCTGGAATCCACATCTTGATGTATTTACGTTTCAATATAAAATGGATCAATCATTAAAATCAGAAACCAAAAGGTCGTTACTATCAGATATCTCTAAGCTTTTTGATCCGCTAGGATGGCTAGCACCTTTATCAACAAAACTCAAGATCATTTTTCAAAATATATGGCTGTCTAACATCAGTTGGGATGATCAGTTACCCGAAAACATCAAAATAGATTGGGAAAAGGTGAAACAAGATATCAATAACATCAATAAATTACAAATACCAAGGTGGATTCATACAAAGGAACGTCACAGAATTGAATTACATGGATTCTGTGACTCATCAATGAAAGCGTTTGCCTGCGTTATATATAGCAAAATCAATGATGGGGATAAATCAAGCATAAACCTTTTAGTAGCCAAAACAAGGCTAGTTCCAGTCAGTAAGAAGATTTCACTGCCAAGATTAGAACTAAGTGGAGCTCTTCTACTATCAAGACTGATGTCAAAAGTCAAGCAATGTTTAAGCAATTATCGAACCGAGGTATACGGTTGGTCCGATTCAATGGTTGTCTTGGGCTGGCTTAATGGAGATCCTGGAAGATGGAAAACCTTTGTTGCCAACAGGGTACAAGAAATTATCAATATCATGCCAAGTTCATGTTGGCGCTATATCAAATCTGAGCACAATCCCGCAGATTGTGCTAGTCGAGGAATCACCGCATCACAATTAATTGAGCATAGTTTGTGGTGGCAGGGTCCGACTTTGCTGCAGAACAACTGCTATGAAGGAACACATCAAAAATACTACACGGGTCAAGAAGTGAAAAAAGCAAAACAAGTAAACGTCGTCGAGCACGTGATGGAAAATAATATCATATATCAGTTACTATCGAAGTACAGCTCATTCAACAAAATTACAAGAATATTATCATGGATATTGCGACTTAAACACAAGCCAGAACACAAACGCTTATTTTTATCAATATCGGAATTACGAAGATCCAGGGACATAATTCTTAAAAACGTTCAAGAAGCTATCTTCGCTAAGGAAATCAATAGTCTACGGGTTAGCAACAAGTTGCCCGCGAAGAGCACAATAAATCAATTAAATCCATTTTTGGACGAAAAAGGAATTTTACGAGTCGGAGGACGACTCAGAAATACTCATCTAGATCCCGAGATGAAACATCCTATCATCATCCCTGGTCATAGTCGTTTAGCAGAACTTCTTATTGACCAGTCTCATAAGCTTACCTTTCATGGTGGCGCCAGACTAACATCAGCATTTTTGAGACACAAGTATTGGATCGTCGGAGGCAACAGTATTGTGAAAAAACGCTTACGCGGTTGTGTTACGTGTAAACGTCACGATCCTGTTAAACATAGTCAAATAATGGGTGACCTACCGGCAGCCCGCACAACGCCGACAAGACCATTTCATCATACCGGCGTGGACTACACAGGTTTCGTCGACGTCAAATCAAATAAAGGCCGAGGTGTTAAGACCTCGAAAGGCTATATCGCTGTATTTGTGTGCATGGTGACAAAAGCTGTGCACTTAGAATTGGTATCAGATCTCAGTTCATCATCATTCCTGGCTGCTTTACGCAGAATGTCAGCCAGAAGAGGAGCACCACGTCATATCTATAGCGATAACGGAACAAATTTTTTTGGAGCTAGCAGGACTATAAGTCAGGAATATTTAGATTTAAAATCAACACTTGATAGTAGTTTTTTCACGGCCATCGCTGAAATGGAAATCCAATGGCACTTCAACGCTCCCTCGTGGCCCAGCGCAGGAGGACTCTGGGAGGCAGCGGTGAAGAGTCTTAAATATCACCTCAAACGAGTAATCGGTGAACAAAAATTGACATTTGAAGAATATTCTACATTGTTAGCTCAGCTAGAAGCCTGTCTAAATGCGCGACCCTTATGCGCCCTCACTGAAGATTCAGAAGATTTGAATTATCTCACTCCGTCGCACTTTTTAGCAAGCGGCCCTACGCTAACCATAATTGAAACCGAAAGAGATCACCGAACGCGATGGCAATTAACACAAAAAATATTTGATGACATATGGAAAAGATGGCGCATAGAGTACTTATGTCAGCTGTCAGCGCGAACCAAGTGGCGTCTACCACAAGCAAATTTAAACATCAATGACGTCGTTATTATCCATGATGCCAATCTGCCTGCTGGGAGGTGGGCGCTTGGCAGAATTACAGGACTACATCCCGGAAAGGATGGTTATGTGCGTGTAGCTTCCATAAAAACCAAGAACGGTATTATCAAAAGACCCGTCGTGAAAATATCACGATTGCCTGTCAATAACGATCAGACCGATCATTCACAGTCGAAGCCACTTCAACTTAACAAAGAATGCTCTGCATCGTCAACAAGTTGCGGATCCACGGCCATCAGACGCCCGAGTAAATATAGTAATTTTCTATTTTCCATATTTATGTGGTTGATCATGATAAATACTTCAGTTCATGGCCAATATGTAGTATCAAGTTTAAATAACAGCCAAGGACTTTATTTTGACAAAATTACAAACATGCGCCTCCAACGAGACGAATGGAAACTCGTAATCTATTATGACATGAATCCATATTGGCAGGGAACGGAACTACTTACTAAATATATGAACCATTTAGATAACATATGTTTTAACGCAAACAAAAAAGTAGAACAATGTGATATTGTCCTTCTCCAGTTACATCACGGCTTCGCCGGTCTCGAACACTACAACAGCATTCTACTCGGTCAGCAGTTCACACGGAGCGGCACGCGCACGCGACTCCGCCGAGGCCTTATCAACGGTGTCGGATATATTGCGCACAGCCTGTTCGGCGTACTGGACGAACAATTTGCCGAACAGTATAAAAACGATATCGAGACAGTCAGAGACAATGAAAATCACTTAGCCGTTTTATGGAAAAACCAGACATCAGTTGTTGAAGCCGAATTCAACTTAATCAAACGGGTCGAAGATACGATGAATAAACAACATAAAATCTTCAATCAACACCTGAATAATTTAGAAAAAGTAATCAACATACAAGGTGAAGTACTTCAAAACGTAGCAAGTATGACAGAATTTACGGTATCATCAATTATTGCCAACAGCATGTTAGCTAATCTCCAAAACATTCAAGAAACACTCATCGACACAATCACTAATGTATACGCCGGAAAATTCAACTATCATCTTTTACCCCCTGAACAGTTACGGGATGAATTGAATATTATTGCAGGTTTATTAAAGGATTTATCACTACCATTAGAAAATATTCAGTCAGATCTATCAAAGATGTATCATTTACTTAATGTAAGAGCGAGAGCTTCGAAACAGTACATAATATTTGAAGTAAGGATTCCATTGGTTAGCAGAGACGATTTCGAAATCTTCAAATTAATACCTATCCCACAGATAATTAAATCTAATGCTATCAGCATCGTGCCAGTATCAGACTACGTAGCAATAAACATACAAAAGGATTCATATATTCCTATGTCAGGGAAAGACATACAACATTGTATGAACTATAATTTTAATACTCATTTATGCGCTTCGAAGCAGCCCATCTATCAGAGAAAATTAGACGAGAATTTATGTAACAAAGATCTATCATCAGAAAAATGTTTAACAAAGACATCAAGTTGCAAAGATACATGGAGGGAACTTAGCAATATAAACACTTATTTATTTTTCTGTTGCGGTCAATGCACCGTACAAATCATATGTGAGCATCATATTGCAGTGGAAACATTACGCGAGGTGGGAATCATATTACTTAGCAATAAGTGCATTATCAAAGGTAGCACATTTACGATATTTGCTCACAAATCACAATCTAACATTTTGAACAAGGAAGCAGATATATTAAAAATAAAAATTCCACCAATCAACAAAATCATCAATATATCAGTACCTGTTTCTGCGGTCGAAAACCAATCAATGTTCGATCATCGAGAGCGCTTTGAGGTCGTCGACAGACAAATCAAAGAGCTGAAACAAGCGTCTGAAGGAGTTTTGACACAGCGCGTTTCGTATCATGACGTGCACCACTACGTGGCCATATACGTAGTAGTGTTCGTAGTAGCTATCTCAGGCGCTGCGCTACTGTGGCGACGCTGCCGTGCGCGGACGCAGCCCGCGCCCCCCGAGGCCCAGACAGAAGTAGCAGTCGTCGAAGTCCAAACGGCGGGCCCTAATCATCCACGCCTGGTCCGTTGCGTTAGTGAGTGTGCAGTGAAACAGTGTAGTGAAATAAGTGCCGTAAATCAGTGTCGCGGTTTAGGTGAAATAAAGCAATGCAAAAGTGAATCTCATTTGTGTGATTGTGTAAAGCACGATACAAGTGCGCAAGTTATCAACAAAGGCACATCGCCCGTGCTTTATAAACACTTTAAACAATCGCCTTAATTTTAAGTCAATAATGTTCTATCACCTTGTTAATCATATAATTATAAGGACCTATTGTTTAATCACCTTGTAACTCACGCCACTCATTTATCATTGACTTCATCAACCTCTCATTCCTCATGTTCTCGCTCGGGAGCATGTACGGGCAAGCACGTACACTAAATTGTATCATCAGCATTTTACGCCATTTGAATTGTCATAGTCGCATATTGTACGTTCAGTTCGCATTCGGTCATCAATCAATCCGCGCGTACTCATTATCATTATATCAAAACAATTAAATACATCAATTTCTCTATCGAAAAAGGACTTTTTCTCATTCTCCAATCGTAATCAATATCATACTATCATAAAGATACTGTACGCACCGTACACACATAATTTGAAATTTACAGCAGTGTTTTTATTTGCATCCAAAGTTTCAATTTTTTTAAGTAATCGTTTACGTTTCGTTACCAAGCGATTTAAAACTTTTCCAACACTCTGCTCATAAACTGCAAAATACAACATTGTAAAAGCGTCGCGTTGATATAAGAATCAAGATTATATTCTTTATTTCAGTACATTTTTGCAATATTAAATCAAATATGTTACATAAGTATGATATTCTTTCTTATAATGTTTGTAAAACATGATAAGTATTTGTAATTATGTAGTCGACTTTTGATTATTTGGTTAGACGTTCTCACAAAGCTATCGCGTCGCGAAAAATTTGAATTGTCATACCAGCCAGCTAAGATTGTCCGACCTATAGTGCTTTAATAAAGCAGTAGAATCGGTGTGTCTATACATTTAAAGAAATGTAATAAAAAATAAAGGACGTGACTACAGAAGAGTAATGGAACACAAATCATTTATTTTTGTAATTCTTTTCTGTCTGTCTATTTGTTTGTTACTGCACATCTCTTAAATTACTGAACGGATTTCGATGAAATTTGGCACTAGGGTAGATCATGTCCTGGATTAACACATAGGCTACTTTTTATCCCGAGAAAATATAGAGCGGGACTTTGATCCCGGAAAAGCTCTTTAACGCGGGCGGAACCGCGGACAAAAGCTAGTTCATAATATTGCAATATGACAAAACACGTAAAAAGTTATAAAATTGGTGTTATCAAAAGTAAACAATGCGAAGATGTATGTAGGTACCTATAAAATATTTATATTGTACTGTCTTTATCAGTCGTCTGGAATTACTGAATCAAGGGTAACGGTCAAATAAATTCACTTGTGCACTTGTGAGTTATAAATATGTAAATGTGACATAATAAACATATTCTGAGAAGTTATTATGCTACAGCCAGTTTGGTCGGACATCCTAATTTATTAAGAACTAGACTTCTGCTCGCGGCTTCACCCGCGTGAAAAAGTTTTTCTGGGTTATAAATATTTTCCCGGGATAAAAAGTAGCCTATGTGTTAATCCAGGACATTATCTACCCGTGTGCCAAATTTCATCGAAATCCGTTCAGTAGTTTTTAAGTTTATTCGTTACAAACATACTTACATACAAATCTTTCGTCTTTATAATATTAGTATAGATTTCGTATTTTAGTATTAATACGACAAAAGTGTTGCATGTAAAACCAGGCTTTCTTGATAATTTACCATAAATCTTCTTAAATTCTAATGAAGGTGAGGAGTGTGGGGCAGAAACGACGCCGCGCCGCTCACTCGAACGGCTACGTGACTAGTACGTTTTTTTTGGTAAATGTAAAAAGCCTAACATATGCCAGACAAGCCAGAGATCGTTTGATTTGGCCAGACACGCATTCATAAAGTCCAACTATGTCTGGCTTTATCCGGATGCCTGGCAACACTACATTAAAGCATATAAATATACTCTCAATAGGTCCACTTTAGTAGCTTATATATATATATGGCTATAATTCTTTAAAATAATGCTAAGAGCATCTCATGTTTTAAATTAATATTAATTGCCATAATTATATTATTTTGTAACATAGTGCCGAAAATAATGTTATATGTCCTAAAATACTCAGGCTTTAAGGCCAATGTTATAAAAATTGTCTTTTTTACGAATCTGAAATCCAATAAGATTATATTACGATATAATGTGGAAGAAGCGCAAGAGGTGTGTCAAGATCGTAGCATGTGGCGCTCAATAGTCTCTGCCTACCCCTATGGGATAAGGGCGTGATTGTGTATGTGTATATATGTAAACATATTGCACAAAATTCATTGAACTTACCAATCAAATTTCATTGGCAACGCAGCACGTTTCTTTCTAATTACGACGTAAATATTATTATGCGGTTCATTGACAATTGGAACCATGTTTCTCTGGTGGCTTGTGTTCAGATCATCAACATTGTATGCAATGTTATCACCATTCTTTGGACTGCTTCTGGAGTTGTGCCAAGTCTTACCATACTTATAACGTGGTGACTTCTCTATTTGTTCATCAGATAAATGTAATTGTTGATATTCGAGTTTGGACATGTCGGATAGCCTTGTGAGACCATATTTCGCTTTGTGCTCTTCTGGACCTCTTGATGCTGCGTTTAACTCTTCGATTTCTTGCACTGACGACTGTTGGAAGAATGATATAGATGATATTTGATTGAGTGTACAAAATATGCCAGATAAGGATACCAAAAAAAATTGCAGTAAGTCAATAAGGTTTCGTGATAGTCATCTATTTGTTAACTACCTTAAAAAAGGAGGTTCTATATTCGACCCATATGTATATTTGTATGTTCGCGATTTTCTCAAAAAATACTGATCCAATTTGGATGTGGATTTCTTTATTTAAATTTATATTTTCACGGTTTATTGTAACATTTTTCAGACACACACAGTCCTGACACTGCATTATATTATTGACTTAGGTCTTGGATATTAAACTAGCAGAATTTGCTCTTAACCTTTAAAACATGTATAAGTCAAAACTTAAATATTTATCTTGATGGAAGAGTTGAACGCACATAGCTACTCTCACAAGTCACCCGCTCATGGCTGGATAGGTCACGAAACTAAATAATTTAATACATTTTTGATAAGAAAAATATATTTTAACACTCCCAAAAAAGCCACACACATACCACAGTCCACAGGGCCGAAAAATAAATATAAATAGTAAAAAAGAAAAATGTATCGTCCAAATATATTTTAAAATAACTTACTCACCACAAAATGTGAAAATCTTGTTTCATATTCGTCCGGTATGTCTTTATAACTTTTATTAAACTTTTGGATATATTGGTCGAACATGGGCTTCAGCTCTTTCTTGCTTTTATTTTTAGACACCGAGAGAGGAACGGCAACAAATAATAGACAAAATAATGCAAAACCCAACACCCAATTCCACCACTTATTCATATTGACGAAATTTAATTACGAAATTAAAAAATACTTTACACGACCATCTGCCGACCACCAAACTTTAAAACTTTTTGACAAATGAACGACTATGACACATCCTTTTGACATTAACTTTTTGACGTTTGTATTTTGACACTTGAGAATATACCAGTGTTGCCAATTTAATAGAGGTTAACTTTATTTAAGCCTATAGCGGGGTTTAGACTAGCAAAAAAACTTGCAGAAGTTATCTTGCGCAAGCTATTTCTGCCGTGTAAACGGTCACGGAAAGAAGACTTAATATTTTGAAGCTATATTTTACTATTATATTATTACTGCAATATTTTGAAGCTTGCAGGACTTCTGCCAAGTCGCATGTGTAAACACTTTTTTTTTTTTTTGGGGGTTAGGCGGTCCTACAGTCAATACCGGGGGAAACCTGCGAATGGGATACTGGAGTCCCCCGGCTTGACGACTGCAGGGGCCTGGGAGGGGAGTGGAGGAGGAATATGGAAGGGAAGGTGGGGGGAAGGGAGAAAGGTTCCCAGGATGGGCGGAAAGAGAGGGTGCCAGGAAATGTCCGCGGGCCCTTTTTGGGCCTCAATGTGATTTACAACCAAGAGGTATACACACTGACTGTGTGCCTCGGCCCGCGACTAATGTCCCCCCGCGCATGGGCGTGCATTGGGTGTGAAGACCCAGCGCACCAGAATTGCCTCCGGGGGCGTGTAAACACTATTTGACAACTTGCGCGAGAACTGGAAGTGTATTCTGCATGCAGATAAAAGTTTCAACTTGCTGGGTGCTTTCAAGTGGAACGGGCTAGGATCAAAGACCAAGCTGCCAAGTTATAAGTTTGTAATTTGACCGATATGTCTATTATTGCCGCCCAGCAGTAGTATACATGCACTATTGTCTTGCACTGTTTGAAGGAAATTGTAGCCAACGTAATTACTGAGCATATCATAAGACCTAACATCTTATGACTCAGGATGACAAGCGCAGTGGAATGCCACGCAGTGCTTTATACTTCATAATTCTGTTACATGTTGGTACTTTGGCGATTATTTTTACAATCACCATCTAAAGAACATTATATTAGATTCATAAAATTTAGGCAAAAGAATTGCGTGTCTAGTCATTCAGTTTTATGAAAAAAAACATGGCAAGCATTAAACATTCCTTGAGTAATGTAAAACAGTTTTGCCAGAAGTTGCGAAAGTTTACTTGGTGCTAAGAACTTGCTAGTCTAGCTTATGAACTTAAAGGAAGGAAACTATACAGGAACACTTGCCCTGGCCACATAAGACAGAGAATTTGACAAGTGAATAATACTACACCGCACCATTTCGTAATGGATTTAGTAAAGCTATTTACATTCCTATATACACCCGACACTAATTATAACCACTTTACGACAGAGGCAGAGGCAAATAAATAGAGGCTTATGTCAAAACTTGTTGTGGAATTTCAATTCCGACCTTACGCCCCCCGAGGCAATTCTTGTGCGCTGGGTCTTCACACCCAATGCACGCCCATGCGCGGGGGGACATTAGTCGCGGGCCGAGGCACACAGTCAGTGTGTATACCTCTTGGTTGGATAACACATTGAGGCCTAAAAGGGCCCGCGAACATTTCCTGGCACCTTCTCTTTCCGCCCATCCTGGGAACCTAACTCCCTTCCCCCCACCTTCCCTTCCGTATTCCTCCTCCACTCCCCTCCCAGGCCCCTGCAGTCGTCAATCCGGGGGACTCCAGTATCCCATTCGCAGGTTTCCCCCGGTGTTGACTGCAGAATCGCCTACCCAAAAAAAAAAAAAACCGGCCTTAAAAAAAACCGACACGCACTACGGGACGGCAATAAAAAGATTTTATTCCTTTCTTTCGTAAGCATAGTACATATCTTAATATATATAAATCTCGTGTCACAATGTTTGTCCTCAATGGACTCCTAAACCACTTAACCGATTATAATAAAATTCGCACACCATGTGCAGTTCGATCCAACTTGAGAGATAGGATAGTTTAAATCTCAAATTATAGTCGCAATTTTAATTTATTGCTAATTATTTGTCTGTTATTATTTGACAGTCACAATTATCTGTTAACTCCAAATGATTCTAACAGATGTCGATACCTTTCGACTGGGTTGAGTAAGTAATCAATAGATGGCGCTGCTATGGTAATGATAACAGATGTCGATACCTTTCGACTGGGTTGAGTAAGTAATCAATAGATGGCGCTGCTATGGTAAATCTACGAACGTGTCATATAAGCTACGGGTAGATTATGTATACTTTTTATACCGGGAAAATATAAAGCGGGACTTTTATACCGGGAAAACTCATTCACGCGGGCGGAGCCGCGGGCAAAAGCTAGTACCTCTATAGTACCATCCCTTTCTATGGGCCTGAATAGGAGCTATTCAATACTCTGTCTACGCCTATGAATAACAAAAGGCTACTTTTTTTCTGGTAATTTCAATTTGCGTATTGATTGAAGTCTGTAGTCAAATTTTATGTGTTTTGTATCTCTGTCTTGTTGTTTCTGAATAATTTTCTTCATAGTAGAAAATGGTATCTCTCAAGTTATTATAACCGCAGATTTCAATAAACGATCTCAATCCTAATCTTCGATCCGATACCAAGAATAAAGCAAATAAAATATTAATTTGTTAAGCATGTCAAAAAATAATTTGATTAATCCATTTTCGCGATCGATCGTAAAAAGGGATTGGGATAGTTTAATAAAATCGGCATATAGCAATAAAAAGAAAACTTAGAAATCAAAGTATTTTTATTATGTAAATAAAACAATTATTTACAAGTACATGCATGATATTAAAACTACTATACCTACATAATTCCATTACTATGTATCTATTTTTTTATTGATTCAAATGTAACAAAATACCATTTGAGCTCAATATTAGCACCAACGCCCGTAGTCTTACATTGAAATATTTCATTATATTTTGTTAGTATATTACTGACTGTGACTTGAGCCACTTCTGGTATCATAGACTTTAGGTAAGACACCAGGTAGTCTAAGGTCGCTCCTAACGGATGTATCATTAGGAAAGCTGTTATCAGACTGATGAGCTTCGCTTCCGACTGCAGTACTTCTGAATTCGAAAAGTTAGCCTTGTTATCAACAGCTGGAGATTGATTGTTGTTTGCAGATGGAAATGGTAAAAGGGGCATCTTTCGAATGAAATCCTGAGGCTGGAAAAAAAGATGATCATTTCAAATGATACAGGTTGTTTCTAGTATAGAAAGGTCGTCACAAGTCATAAATGTTAAGATTTTAAGATAAATCCATTTGGAATCGACATACCAATACTTTCTAACGCATGAGAAAAACAAATGGTGGACCTTTCAAAATGGTTTAAAAATAATAAGTCTGTAAGCATGTGGCCCTAAACAATAATTGCAATTTGTAAATTGAGTTACAAAAAAAAACATATTACTGTAATTATTTAGACTAGTATAATATATTCATATTTTTATGACGGTAGGAGATACCTGTTCATTCTTCAAAGCCTGTTCAGCGATGAAATGTGCTTTAAAGGTCTCGAATTTCCTCTCTGCCTCATCTTTAGCTAAATGTGCTTCATTCTTGTAACCTTCCAATTCGTAAACTAGGTTCTCGTTTTCTTTCTGAAATTGGAAACAAGTCTTTATTGTACCCACATTTTGTAATCACAACTTTGTGGATATTATTATTTTGTGATCGCCATCTATACGCTTCGATCAGAAAATGGTCATATCTCATGTTACTTCAATACAATGCCTATATAAGAAAAAAATATCTTGATAACTTTCATAAAAATACAAAATATTATTAGTTACTACCTTCAATTGTTCATATTTTTCCGCTGGAACAACATTCTTTCCTGCTTTAGTATCAGCTTCATCTTCGTCGAATAGAGTATTGTATTCTTCTTTCATGTTGTCGACCTCCTAAAACGAAAATTTATTAGTAAATGGCATACCTACTAAAAACTGAATTCTGTATAATTCCTTTCAACCATATCAGTAATCTGTTGACTAGCCATGCCATGGTCACATTTGTACCTTAGTACATTGGCCCATATTTTTATAACTAATTAAGCGCCAACAATGGACACGAACTTTTAACAAGATTCGTCGAAGTTTACAATCAGGTAGGTAGCTGTAAATCAATTAGGATGACCAAGCATTTCCAAAAACTAGAAATTTGGATCAAGGTTGAGCGAGCGTGTCTTCCAAAATTTTCTCTAAGAGAAGAAATACGTTGGATGCAGGTTGTATATGAAATAAAGTAGATGTCCTTATCCGCCATACCTTGATGAAGTTCCCTTCGAAAATCTGGTAACGCGAATCGCCAATCCCTCTGTAGAGTACAATACTTACTATCTTCCTGACGCCACCTTTCCTTCTATTCTCTGCTTGCGCACTTACCTTACATCGGCATTCAGCACTGTTACTCGACTTACTGCTTTACAGCCAATTCCTAAGGTCTACAATTCTAAGTATACTACCAACATCCAACGAGTTCTTACCATGTTTACTTGGTCATCCATATCTGTACCATCCTGCGTCGTTTAATTTTAGTAAACAATATATTGGTCCCAACAGCTGTCGGGTTTTAAGATCTCTCTTTCTCCTTCCATTACTTACTGTGTGAAATATGCTAGAATTAGCATAACCTTATGCAGATTATTGTTGCCGTACAATTAAAATATGTTCATCTTATTTTAGTATAGTAAATATATTTTTTATTTTCAACATCGGTTCGTAGGACCACTGCACTTTCCACTGGTTGAAGACTGTTATTCAAATCATTAACAGTTAACAATAGGCGATTTACAACCGAAGTGCATTTATTGATGACCAGTGGATAATAGTCGTTATCAAACACTGCTAACTCACTCACAGAACTCGAACATTCCTGAATTTGAATGTTGCGTTTTATTCTTGCGGCAGCCTTTGATTAATTATATACCTAGATAGACACTGAACGTCACAAACGCGTCGAAAAACATAGAGGCGAACTGTTCCCCACTAAATGAGTTCGAGTGAATTATTCTTTGTTGTATTTCATGGATATAATTTTCTCCCCGTTGTAATAGAAACCACGTAATAACTGGTATCATTATGCGCGCACACAAGGATACGCAGAATGATGCAGCGATAGCGTATGACACAGCTGTGCCGCATACTAGCTTAAGAAAACTTGGCCTGTTTGTTTTAGTTTCATTGCAGCGCGTCACTCTATCTAGGTATATAATTAATCAAAGGCGGCAGCATAATTACCTGTACAACACCTATTATCTACCGTTTTGTGAACAATTATTTCTCATGACTTTTCCATTCAACGTCCATCAGCGACTTACCTGCGACGGTGTACTTTCTCTGGTATAGCTTAACTAAAATATTTTTTAAAGCCTACACTGAAGAAATTTTACCATCAGTCTTTTAATTAACATTTTGTCAAAATATTAACTTCCTTTTGCTATTATCACTTTATTTTCATTTGATCATCTCTACGGGCAAAATATGTATCTTGACGATTCCACCTTTTCGGAAACTATAGCTAGGCTATAGCTGTCGGTCTGGATATAGCGAAGGCGTTCGACAGGGTATGGCACAGAGCTCTTCTAGCGAAGTTACCATCTTATGGAATACCCGAGGGACTCTATAAGTGGATTGCCAGCTTCCTGGATGGTCGGAGTATTACAGTCGTCGTCGACGGCTGCAGCTCTATGACCAAATCCGTTAATGCTGGTGTTCCACAAGGCTCGGTGCTATCGCCCACGCTCTTCATTCTGCATATCAATGACTTGTTGGATTCCATTGACAACATGCATTGCTATGCAGATGATAGTACGTGTCATGCGCGATACATCGGCCAACAGAATATCCCTCGGCGCACAGTCGAAGAAAGACGGTCACAACTTGTGTCTGAAGTCGGAAGCTCTCTGGGGCGGGCTTCCGAATGGGGTGAAAGGAATCTCGTCCAATTCAACCCGTCGAAGACACAAGTTTGCGCGTTCACTGCCAAGAAGGACCCATTCGTCATGGCGCCACAGTTCCAAGGAGTTACTCTCCATATGTCGAATAGCATTGGGATCCTCGGCGTCGA
Organism: Sphinx pinastri; assembly: GCA_947568825.1. NCBI lineage: Eukaryota > Metazoa > Arthropoda > Insecta > Lepidoptera > Sphingidae > Sphinx > Sphinx pinastri. Next base: position 7,301,576 of record OX387634.1, read on the forward strand.
AACTGCGAGTGACGTCCAGTTTAGGAGTCATTTGGAGGACAAAGCCAAATTAGCTAGCAAAAAGTTGGGGATCCTGAACAGAGCCAAGCGATACTTCACGTGCGGCCACAGACTGGCGCTTTATAAAGCGCAAGTCCAGCCGAACGTGGAGTACTGCTCACACCTCTGGGCAGGGGCTCCCAAACACATGCTTAACCCACTTGACTCCTTACAACGACGGGCACTTCGCATCGTCGATGATCCCAACCTCACGGACAGAGTTGAGGCGCTGGGTATGCGGAGGGACATTGGTTCTCTCTGTGTATTTTACCGCCTCTTCCATGGGGAGTGCTCTGAGGAACTGTTTAATATGGTGCCCGCCTCGCCTTTTTACCATCGAACCACTCGCCATCGCAGTGAAGTTCATCCATACTACGTTGAATCCATCCGTAGTAGCACGGTGCGTTTTCAACGGTCTTTCCTGCCGCGCACGTGCATGCTTTGGAATGAACTCCCTGCATCGGTGTTTCCCGAGCGCTATGACTTGTCCTTCTTCAAACGAGGTTTAAAAAGAGTGCTCACCTCCCGGTAGGCAACGGCTTGGCTGTGCCTCTGGCATTGCTTTAGTCCATGGGCGGCGGATGCTGCTTACCATCAGGCGGACCGCTCGCTCGTTTGCCTACTAAGGCAATAAAAAAAAAAAAAAAACTCTATTTATCGATTATTACTCAGTGCCATCTCCGTGTCTGGTCATCTCTCGTGACCATAAACTAGCGAAGAAATATAAAAACACACGGCCTTAATCATAAATGGTATTGTTACGTCGCGTGGAGATTTATTTCTATACCTGAATTAGCACGCACTTGCCTGTAGAAAGGTATTTATAAGCTATGTAGAAAGTAACACGCGAATTTCCTTGTTTCTCCATATGAGCATGACGTACCTCGGTCATTTTGAGCCACATCTCGACGTTGCGCCGCTGCTGCTTGGTGAAATGGTCGGACACGCGCTGGTGTTTCGCCGCGCTCAAAATTTTCGCTACCTGCTCGACTGTTTTTAACAAATATTGTAAATTCACAAACTAAAATGGACATTTCGTGTTCTGTTTAATTAGCAGATTAACTTATTTATTTTTCCTTTAATTAACTTTTGTTTAGGTATTTTTTTACTAAACACAACACAAAATACCACTTTATAACAATCATTATAAAACAAACAATAAAGAAACAAAAAAAAATATTTACTTTATGTCTTCATGCCAAAAAATAATTCCATCCGCATTCATTTAACTACAGTTCACTTCACACCATACTTAAGTCCAGTCTGAAGTTAGTTGCTTGATTGGTTCATCCGTCGTCTACGCCTGCTATCACCATTTAATGCCTAACATTTTTTAAACGAGGTGAAGAAACGCCCCACTCGCTATAAAAGTATAATTCTGTACTGTATTGCATTTTAGTTAAGTATCGAGCGCGTTATCAGCTCGTTTAGACCACGTTGTGCATAGACCCTTACTGTTTTAAAATATTGGCTGTCACTCCGCTGGTGAGTCGTGACTAACTTCAGACTGGCCATAAAGATTGATAGCAGCAAATTTAGTAATCCAAGCCAATCTTGGTTTTTCAAATACTATACTTAAAACGAGATTGTGAAGCTATTTTTAATATACCTTACCGAATCATCCAATAAATTATTTTCTTAGAATTCACCTAGTTAATTTAATACTCACGTTTACATTGGAATTAGAATAAATAACTATAACTTTACCTTTTCGTGCTCTGTGACGTGAGACTTATTCGCAACTAGCTTTTACTTTTGGCTCCACCCGCATGAAAATGATTATGGTTACTGATTACAAACCATAACATCTTTATAATGTTTAAAATGCCTTGTTAGTCAATTTACTGAACCGTATACAGGTGAATTCAAGCCACTTTCCACAAATTACTTGCAAAATATTGAGTCCTCTCAGTGGCGTAACTCTGTAGCTACGCCACTGAGAGGACGTTTGGTGGCAAGACGACAAAATGCCACGGTCCCCGGCTTCAGGGGGCCCCCGGACCCCAACTTGAAGTGGCAGAGGCCGGTTCAGAAGAATTCTTAAAAATAAATAGATCACTGGATTTTGCACTGCAGAGGGGCCCCCATTCCAAGAATTTGCCACGGGCCGACACGGGTGTAGTTAGTTACACCACTGTCCTGCCCCCTTATTCTATATGACAGACGTTATTTTCACCGCTCCTAACAAGCGCGTAACGTAACATATCGCGTTTATCTCTTTGGAAATTGACATACAGAATACCATTTAACGCTAATTACTCGAAGTTAACGTAACGCGGCCGCGTTACGAGTTAACACTGTCATAGAGAATAAGGGGGCTGTACTTATTTGTGTACATTTTTTATTTCATTGAAATAAAAAGTATCAGAGTTTCGTATCATCCATTACGTTTGTATCTTAGACGATAAAATGTTGCCACTAAGCAGCAAATTCATTCTGTTAACATATTTACCGTGGTACAAAGCAGCTGTTGATATACAGTGATGCACCCCATCTCTAAGAAGATACCCCATCTCATCTTTTAGCACCACCACTCAGTAAACTAGAATTATTACTATACTTACTTCACTGTTGAACGGGATCTCTGACAGCAATGATTACTACAGATTTAAATTACTAGACATGCTCAATAGAATCAAACAAGTTTCTTATAAGTGTGATCAATCACAATAAAGTATCCTACAGAAGATATCAGTAAATTACTCACTTCAAGTATTAGAAACAGAATCAGTAAGTCAGTGGCAGACATCACATAGACTTGTGAACTGGGAGTAAGAGAGATGACGCTCTACGAAGACGAAGGTAACTGATTATCTCTTTCTAACACGTGTGATATTCACTGTAAGTACTGTAAGGACTTTACTAAATATTGTCATGTACATTATACCTCACATGTCTAAGAATTTAAATCTTTTCTAAAACCACTTGAATTATAATATCTTATGAATTAAATATTGCGCGTCGACTGCTTTCGCGTACTGTTGACTCCAATTGCTACTAAAGTTGTGACCTTCTTGGCAGTTTCCTCGACGCTATTTGAATAAAAAAGTGAATATTACACTTACACTGCGCCAAGACGTGCAGGAATTTATCTTTGAAACCGTTCTTCATTGCGTGAAATTCGTCGTCGATTTGCATTTTCTCGTTGACGAGGCGACGTATGTGGTTGTTTGTGGCTTGTATTAAAGAATAGAAGGTGTTAGCGTTCTTCTTGTTACATTCTCCACGCTCCAGCCACCCAGCAAGTGTCTAGAAATAAGAAGGACATGCTATCGGATTCGTTCTTTTGTTTGAAGAAAACTGATTCTGAAAATCCTATCACTAATATGAAGCTACATCATCCCTGTTCGCTGTAGGAAATTCGTATCGAGGGAAAGATTTAATTCATACCCCATACAAAACCTGGCCACTAATAAATATTTATTGGAGTCTCAAATATAAGGTAATTTAATGGCATTACTTACAGGGGCTGCATCAGCAAAGTCCGTGTCGCTTTTGATCTTCTCAGTGAGCGATGACAATGTAGTTGCTAGGAACGGTTCGATCCGTGGCGGGGTTGGGTCCCTCCTGCGTCGGTATCTCTCCTGCTCTTCCTGGTCATCGCGATTCTGTTACAGTAAATGGATGTTTGTTTTTGGTGTTGTAATAGAGTGCAAAATTTTTTTTGGAACGAAGTTCCTTATCGCGCGTTGTGAAAGGGGGCTAGACGGAAAAAATTCTTACGAAAAGTTGTCACGACACTTTTTGCTATTATCTTACTAATGTGAACCTTAAATACAATGCGTAGAAGCTATAATTCTTGAAACGAGTATATTTTTATTTATTTTATTTATTAAAGTCATTAAAACCATTTCTTACTAATCTAATATGAACCTTAAATACATTGCGTAGAAGCTATTTCCCCAGCGTTGGCACGGCACGAGTACAAAAGAATCGAACGTAACATTCTTTTTTCAAATTTTGTTGATTTATTCTACTTTGGTTACTGACATTTATCAATAACAAGACTAAACGTGCTTTGCTCGCGTTTAAAAATCTACTTTATGTGGTAAGCGTAAGATTGAATTTGTGTTTAGTCAATCAAAATTTGTGATAAAAATGCTATGCAATAGCTTTACCGCGGCAGTCTCAGAGTGCCACACGTATTTATTTGTTTTTTTGCTAGAAACTTATGTATTGGAACGGAAATAGGAAAATATTTATATATTTATATATATACACACTCTGTTATATAAATAAAATTTTATTACAATTCCTTCACTAATTAATCGAAAGGAACTTCGTTCCATCCGGGTGTCCCTTGACACCTCTCATTTTTGTTTTTATTTTTAGGCAAATAATATTGCACCTGATTATAAGTATGGTAAGGTACGGTTGCCGTCTGTTTGATATAAAAATAAGCAAGCATCATGCCAATGAAATTTTTGATCCTACAGTTTATAACCATAATGACCTCTAAATTAAACATCATAAAAGATCAAAATATTGCTTTAATTATAAATAGGTACTTACCATTGCATAATCCACAATGATCGGGATAGCCTCTGCATCCATTTGGTCTTGATACTTGAACCGATAACCAGACAAACAGAATGACTGCTCCACAGACTCCGGTTTAACAAACCGAACATGGCAGACACCTTGCTTCTGTATTTTAATTGAATCAATATCTCCAAAACGGGCAAACATCTCACTAACAAGGCTCTCAGTAATTTGGTTTGGTAAACCTCCAATAAATATGGTCCGACAGCCTACAGGGCGGTTCATACGTTGAGGTAACATTGTCCCAGGGATTGGCGGTAACAGAACACTGTCAGTGAGGTATATAGGCTGATTGGTCATCATGGGCATTTGGTTCATCATCATCATGTTTTGTTCCATCATGCCAGGCATCTGCATTGGCTGCATCATGTTGGCCATGTTTGGCATGTTGGACATATTTGCCATGTCCATTGTCTGGTGGGGCATCATGTTACCATATTGCATCATATTGCCTATAAAATAAAATTAATATTATTTTATTTTAGTTTTCAAAATATTTTTTACATTTCATGTTGTGTAAATTACCCATAGCCATTTATAAGGTTGTCTCTTTTGGGTTTATGACTGGCAAGTTCTCTCATACACCCTTCATACAGAAGAAAAAACGTATAGTTATGTAAATTTCTTACTAGACATCATCATGTTTCCAGCATTAAAACTTGGCACATTATTAGTGACATTGTCGTTACTCCACTTTGTGCGTCTCTCACGCCGGTCACTGCGGCTTCTGTCATTCCTGTCAGATCTGTCATTGCGGTCACGTTCACGGGACCTTCCGTGGCGTCCCCTGTCTGCCAAAGAGAACACTTAATTAGCTTATAATTTATTTAACAACATGTTTAGAAAATTGTTAGAAACAAACACAGAAACTGTGCCATAACTTAAAAAATTATACCTCGATTTCTGTCACGATCCCTCCTATCTCTATGATCAGTTTTATCATTGACACTCTGCTCCACAACATCTTCTATAACAGCGACCGGGTTCTCTTGTTGAGGTGGTACCACTCCAATAAAATTAGTGCCATTTGCGTTACTGGTGGGTTGTATATTTATATGTTGTGGTGGATTAAATTCTCCAGGTATAGGGTTCGGTTGCATGGCATTGGGCATCATGTTTGGCCACATCATGGGTTGCATTCCCATCATATTGGGCAACATGTATTGCTCGCTTGGCCAACTCATGTTTGTTTTACAAAATACTTATTGTACTAGACACTATTTGGATGGGTACGATATTACAGGATTCACAACAAAAGTATTTTACCAGCTTATATTGGTAGATGACAGATATGATATAAATCAAAATGTAATTCGCGATCTACAGTAATGATAAAAATGTACTTGTATTCTTTAGGACCACAATCCCGCAGGCCACAACAGAGATTTTTTTCTGGCGACGACTGGTTAATGATGAATCATGATTGAAAGAATTACGATTTACACAAGTCACAAAGTAAAAGCCTAAATTACAATTATTGCATATTTGTTCCTTTACTGCAGTGTTACCAAATTCAATTTATAAATTACCGCGTTTCACCCTTAAAGTATGTGCATATGCCAGATTATATTATTTTAAAAATACATACCGTCTATAAAATTCAACACTAACGCAGTCTATTAAAGAAAGGTACATTTATTCATTCATATTATTAAAACTTACGCGAGCCATATCACATTAATAGTTTACAAACCACGGTTTTACTCACGTATTCCTGGTCGCCGATTCTGACCAAGAATACGTGAGTAAAACCGTGGTTTGTCAACTATTAATTTATTCATTCATTTAATTACCCATGTGATGTGAACTAACGACTTGTTTTGGCTATGATGAAAGATTTTGCATGTAGATAAAGAAAGAAAAATGAAGTTATTTAAACATAACACGGTAGCACTGTAATAAACAATTAGTTGACTATTTAGTCAAAAATACCATACTTCTACGGTAATTACCGTGTGCCTAGTAACACTGCTTTACTGTCAAAGGGAATACTGACACATCAAGACAGTCTAGAGATGTACAGAACACGAGTTATTACGTTATTCGATTTTACTACAAATAAGACATGATTGAGTTAAAATTTTAGTTGCCCACGGTTGATATGTGTTCATGTTAGTTCGAATACGCTATATTAAGCATATTTGTTTATAATACTTATAAAAAAATTACGTCATTTTAACTCGAACACGTATATCAAGATATAATCCGGTACAAAATCAACGAGACATAAGCCATTGAAATCTGATGGAAAGGTTAAATATAAAAATACTAAATAGAGACACGATGACATCTAGTGACGTCACTAGGCATTACGATACGCGTGAAAGAAAGAGTTGGCGGAAACATACTGTTAACACGAGACGCGACCCAACGAAACGCGATGCGTGTTCACTCAAATCAAATATATTTTCCATGACCAGAATAACACGGTTAACGCGTATATAGGCGATTTGAAATTTTGATTTTGTACAGATATTTATGCTGCTGACTGTACATAATAGGTATAAAACAATAATTATTATGCGCGATTACGATTACGAATGATAAGCATAATCAAAACAGAATGGCGTAATAAAAAAAATATTATTATTATTATGTGAACGCTACTAGCCTACCACTGGTCCAGTGAACTGTGAAGCTATATTATCATGGTAATTATGGATAAACAATTAATCAAGATTATTTTCATCTAATCGAACTGTTTAAATTATTATTTGCCAACACTTAACCGCCACCACTATTATATTTCTAGTTATACTTTGTTTTGATTGATAAAATCAATAACTTTGAATTGATTGTTTTACGAGAATATTGTGTTGGCTGTAGATATTAATAATAAATATCGTCAATGTGGTGAGTGTTTTTGTTTCCGGGATTAATAGAACGGGGGATACGTATTTTGTTAAGACTTCTTACATTGTAGTTCCGTATTATTTGCGCGCTAAAAAATAACAATACACTTTGATCCGCAGTGAATCGCTACCGAAGGAGTTTGAAAAAACCACCGAGGTTTTACCATTCACTAAATATGGACTATCATCCCTTGAAGAGTTTAGGAAAGCAGAGAAAGACGTACAACGTTTAGAGTGGTTGAAAAAGGCCGAGCTAACTGCCGACGAGATAAAGTTA